>OX244274.1:22290483-22890483 GCA_945867215.1 Epinotia demarniana | reverse complement strand
GTGTGACGTTGACCACGCAGGCGCCGCAGCCACCCTCGCGACACATGCCTCGGAGCTCATTGCCCACGCGCAGGTAGTCGGGCAGAGTGAGCTCTGAGCTAACCTCGCTTCCGACTGTGATGAAAAAAGGCCAATTCAACAGTTCTTCGCCTTTTCAACAAATTGGCATGATTTAGATTTAGATTTAGATTTAGATTAAAGGTATTTTTAAAATGAGAGTATTGGTTTCCTATTCACAAACCTTAGTTACAAAGCGGACCCATCCATACCCAATGCGTAAGCAGTTCTTTCCAGAATGAGAATTTTTATAGGTATTCCTTTCAGTAGCTGCCCCCCCCCCCCCCCCCCCCCCCCCTACATAGATGTTTTACCTTCACGGGGGTATTTGTAAATGTATTCGGTAAATGTTTTAATGATAACTCGTCGAGTTTTTTTTCGCTCATTTAGTTCTTCTTGTAGCAGAGGTTTTTTTTTCCGAACCAGTGGTAGTTTATTAACACTCAGGCGCATGTAACACGCCTAAATTGAGGAATATAATATAACGTTGACTTTGATTGAAACTTTTAATTTTATTTTCAATTTGAATTACTACTTTGGGGATAAACTCTCTTTTGTTAAAATTTGGTTTAAAGACACGGTACTTTCTCGTCTAAAGAAATTAACATTGAGTTTACAACCAAAACTACACTCAACATCAAATCGAAGTAATTTTTCGTAGCAATCTTTAATCTAAATAAATAAAGTAAACATTTGTAATCATTACAAAGTCAAGCTTATTAAATTAGTAAAGACTTAAGACTTCAAACGATGCACCCAACTAACCTGAACAGGGTTCCCCGTTCAGAAGAAAGCTAACACGATCCATCACAGACACTGCGCAGCACACTGCAGGATTAACGATCTCTTTGCTGCCATTAAACTCCTGCGCAACATTACACTGTTATTGATTGCAAATTGCAAGCGGACGCATCGTTTTTTAGTGTTCCGTACTGAAATTGATTCAGCAGAACACTTATTTAGTTTAGACAGGTAGGTCCCAGTGGACTGTTATTTGGAGTAACCTGACTGGGTACTACCTTACCTTAGAATTCACTACAATAGTTGGTAAGGCTGGTAAATAAAAAAGACCGGGTTGCACTCCGGGAGTGCCGGCAGAAGTGAAAACTTGAATAATTTTAATTTTGAAAAAAAATCCCTTCCTCCCCCCTCCCTCCCCCTGCGTGCCAATATATCTAATAACAACCTTATTAGTAGTACGCTATAGTTCAACTTAACTCAGCAAAATTAATGAAGGAGACGATGAAATAAAAAACCAATCTGTTTTTGCCATTGCCAAATATTTTCCAAAGCTTTATCTCTTTAGGAATAACGTCCAAATTCGAACTATTCGAAGTGACTTAACTCAGCAAAATTGATGAAGGAGACGATGACATAAAATACCAATTTGTTTTTGCCATTGCCAAATATTTTTCAAAGCTTTATCTCTTTAAGCATAACGTCCAAATTCGAACTATTCGAATTGACTTAACTCAGCGAAATTGATAAAGGAGACGATGAAATAAAATACCAATTTGTTTTTGCCGTTGCCAAATATTTTTCAAAGCTTTATCTCTTTAGGAATAACGTCCAAATTCGAACTATTCGAAGTGACTTAACTCAGCAAAATTGATGAAGGAGACGATGACATAAAATACCAATTTGTTTTTGCCATTGCCAAATATTTTTCAAAGCTTTATCTCTTTAGGAATAACGTCCAAGTTCGAACTATTCGAATATGCTCATAGCAAAACGGTAAAGGACGCGTGGACAAAATTACAAATTTATTTGCAGAACATTTAATTGCAAAAAGTGTTAAACGGCGTACTATTACGTATAGTGTTCAGTTTTGAATGAAGTCGAATCGACTAACAGCAAAATATAAAAGTTTGATAAAACAAAACGGAATTTGCATTTACGGAAATGTGTTACGACCTTTTACTCTTAACAACAAAGTACAAATTAGAATTATGTGCCCCTAGTCAAACCGTACCCCCCCCCCAAGCTGTCCCAATTCTACGGTCACGTGACCTCCTGAGATCTCACAAAATCTGTCGCGAGTTTAACAATTTTTGCCCGTCCCAAAAAGTGCTCACCGCCGCTAAAGAAGTTTTCACTTCAATAAATAAATAATAAAGGACAATCTTCATAAATTAACTTGCCCCACAATAAGCTCAATAAGGCTTGTGTGAAGCGTGCCACAAACTAAGCAGATACCTACGGTAAGATTATATCTGCGTGTAACTGGGGAGGGGAATTAAACCGTCTCGCTATTAGAACGAGACGGTATAATTGCTCTTACCGGGATTCGAACCCAGAACCTTCAACTTAATAGGCAGTGTCACTATCCACTAGGATAACGTCGTCAAAAAGGTGAGGTAAGGTTCTCCAAAGCACCCAACTGTGCACGTGCTAAAATGATACATAATTTTGTTCTTGACTTAACCATCATAATCATAACTGCTTACTTACCGTTAAGAAATTGGTTTAAATAGGGTATTGTTTTACTTGTACACGTTTTTATTGCTTACTGTTAAGGTTCAATTTGGGTTAATGGCCCTTAACATAATAATAAGCATGCGTGTTACGTAGCACTGAGGCGGATGGTTATAATTAAAGGTACATAATATAGTTTATGACTTCTAATTACAGGTGTTAAGTGCGACAACATCATCCTCTTCCCGGTTGTGCCCTAAAGGAGCCAGATGCCCACTTTGGCACCTAATCCCAACATTTGGCATAGGCACTAGCTTTACGAAAGCAACTTCCATCTGACCTTTCAACCCAGGGGAAAAACTAGACCTTAGGTATTGGTAGTAGACCGGTTATCTCACGATGTTTTCCATTAATAGCTAGCTTCCGCCCGCGACTTCGTCCGTGTGGACCCGCCAGAACTGGTTCTTATAGAATTAAAAAATAACTTATACTATTTATAGTGTTCACGCTGTATTATGCCGGATACCCTCAGACATTATGTAATCATATAAGCTAATATTAGGATACAACGACGACGATATATATAATATATAATAGAAATAAATTCTTAAATATATAGAAAATATCCATGACTCATCATTATGGTTAAAGAACTTTATTTATCTGTAAAGAAATACACATTTCACTTAGCTAAATCAGAGAAAATATATATTTACATACATGTTTTAAAGTTAACAGTGTGGGATAATTTCATTTAAGTACATTAGTTAAAAAATTAATACAATGTTTAGTTTATCTAGGTAGGTAGGTACATACGCAAAAAGCATAGAAATAGCAATAACTTGCGATGGACTAAGTTATTCTAGTTGATATAATGCATAATGAACTCTAATACAATGTGTTTGTGTGTATTTTACTACTAACAAGTCGCATAAAAAATGTTAATTCTTTTACTTTCTTTTATATGACTGGTAAACTGTTACAAAACTGTGCCCCTCCATAAGTTATTAATTAATTAAGTTATTAATAGCATTTACTTAAAATATAATCGCTACTCCTCTTAAGGTTATTTAAAGGCCGTGCACCATTAGGTTGCTGACCGAATAATGGGTCGATATATATTAAATATATATAAAGGGTAAATAAGTTAAAGAACCTGTTGCCTTCCTAAGCCAATGTGACGCTATTCCACAAATGTTATTCACAGCTCGCGATATCTCCAGTATTGTGACACTGGGCTGTGTTATATACGGACAGCGTTATAAACATATATACACTTTTCGAAACAAGATCCTAGAACCACCTGGAATGCATAGGTGCATGTTTATGATGCTGACTGAACCTCCACATTTACCATTATTTATTTAAACTTACACATATACAAAATACGACATTAATGCCATAAACGTGAGGTGTTTGGGTATCTGAGTAATCCGATTTATAAACATTGGGTTTCCATGCATCGCGAATGAAACAGAAAGTAGGTCTTCCTGCTTGTGAATACCTAATATAATTAGTTTATTATTTGCATTTTAAAGTTCTTATTTAATTTGATGATGACACATACACAGTTTTACTTTTTTATGTAAATTGATGTGTGGGTTTATAATTATTAAAAAGCATTCCCTACCAACATTATTATGGCAATTCACGTCTTAGTCATGTCTTACGAGTATTACGATAATTGCTATGAAATTATATAGTTCTTTACGATAACTCCGCAGAAATTAAGGTTATACATGACATGTCTTTAATCATAGTTTTAAGAAAATGTGGCTGCTACTTACTTAAAAATCGGATTCGTGTGAGTTGACGGCCTCCTATAGTGTCAGGCGTCACAGTCACAGCGCAGACAAGAGCAGGGCGCCAGACAAGCACCTATCCTGCTTTATCTGGGGGCACAGAAGTGCCCCCGCCAAGTCTAGCAAAACCTCCACACGGACGTATCATCCTTTTCTCGAAGCAGTTCAGGCCATTTTCGACCCCCCTAAAACTTCGTTCCCAAAGAGAAAGAACAGTCCCCAAAGAGGCATAAACACGGTATATTTCAAATTTCATTCAATTTTAACCGCAGTAGTTTAAGAATTATAACTAGCCAAAGTTTTTTAGTTAGTAAGTAAAGTAAGTAAAACTCGAAGGCACTTCTAGCAGACATAGAAGCTTCAAATTTAGAATACAATTAGAGTTTAGTGTATAAATCAATGAAAAACTAAAATATTTTATAATTTCGGCCCAGTTTATTTGGATACACAAAGTTTCAGAATTTTAGTTAGCGTACAAATAAAGATTAATAAGAATGCTTGGCCTACGAAATATCTCACAACTTTTACCGGTGGCAGAATTTCGATATTTGGCCTCTTTTTTACATGGAATGTTTTTATGGGATCGAATTAACAATTTTTTTGAACATAAAAACTTGAGAAACCCTGACATTTTCATTGCAAACTTTAATACCTCATCAAAACCGGCTGAACTGATTTTGTTATAACGAAGGTCCACCATCTCGAACACGTGAGCTACGGGACAAATTAAAATTAGTCCATTCGTTTAGGTGTTATAGTGCCACAGACACACACAGATACAAAGACATGTGAAACCAACACCCCTTTTCTTATGGGGGTTTACTAGAAAAAGTTGATCAGCAGGTTGATCACGTAACTTACCGCACGTTAGGTAGATCTAAATGTCATTTTTTATAAGCAAAACTGACAGTTGAATTTACCGCGTTATGTAAATCTAACTGTAATTTTTCCTAAAACGGTACGTGATTACCCCTTAGGCCACATAACTTTATTGTGTTGTTATTCGAGTTGTGTAAGTCGAATTGCGTCCCAGGAAAGGACCAAGGACTGGAGCTTAGGTATCAGTGTCATTTAAAGTTTGCGCCAACTGCATGCTTTTGCGCAGAGGATTTTCAAAAATACTATATACGGCTGCCGTTTAATATGACTTTGTGCTCATCACACATAATTGTTCGGAAATCAGGGTTCAAATTATATTAGACGGGAAAAATTTAGTAGAAATCGGTTATTAAATTAGTGCAATATGGAGAGAGTAAGTTTTTTTGTCAACGGAGAACCAAAATCGGGTGAGTTGCTTCATATCATTTTTATGACGATTTTCTTCGTCTTGGCGCTATCCCGGCGGTATCATTCTAGAAGAACTCATAAGCTCACACTAATTTTTGCGGAAGGAATGCTATGATACCTGAGTTTCCAATTTCTAGGTTACGAGTAGAGGCTGGAACTTATTGGGATAAGCCTAGTCATAAAGCAAGCCCACTTACTTCACTCCTTGAAAGATAACCACTTTCTTGACAAGACCTAGTTACCACTGGTTCTACTTTTGTGATATAAGATTTTTTTAAGCCGCTCGAAGGCACCTCCTTCCTTTTAACGACTATTGTCTTAGGGTGGGTTACACCAACCTGTCTGTAATCGTAAGCGGTGTTCGTTAAAATCTGAATTTATGGAAAGTTTGACAAGTTTCATATATAACGTTGATAAGTTTGAATTCGTCAGTTGCTGCAACTCACCCTTAGACAATGATGAGGATAAAAGGCTCAATGTGCCGTGTCCAAAAAGTACAGAAACACTCAATGAGCATCCGTTCAAATCGGTCAACCACCCGAATACCGACGCGCGCCGTCATAGCTTTACCTGCAGCGCCGAATCGACGCGAGCGAAAATTGCCCAGCGGGGATGTTAAGGTTAAAAACATTTTTAGGATACCGTATACAACATAAAGGTAACCGATCTTAGTGCGCCCAGTAAATTTATACCTTCATGCCCGGAACTAGGAAGTTCCTTCATTTTCAAACAGGGTGAGGTGGGCCTGCGCTGAATATAAGGCATCATCTGTTTTTCAGTGGGATGCGAAACTAGTTCGGACCTGTCCTTGCTCGACTACCTACGAGAGTGCTGCGAGCTGCGCGGGACCAAGTACATGTGCCGCGAGGGCGGCTGCGGGGCCTGCATCGTCAACGCCGCCCGTCCCGGCGACAAGCCATACGCTGTCAACTCCGTAAGCACTTCCTTGTTACATAAGTTGTAACTCAGTGACATCTAAACTGTCATACGTTTTTTACAATTTTCATACCCGTTATCAACACCTGAAGGGAAGAGAAAAGGAATTCGGAGATCAACAGAAAGATTGAAAGAAATCGGTGCACCAAATAGGTAAACGACATCAAGCGACGCGATGGGTTTCAAATGTTCAATTAAATGCAAATATACGCTTGCTCAATTGCAAAATATAGGTATCAAAATCAAAATCATTTATTTATTCTGCAAATAGGTCAAACGGTAATTTACAATAAAAAAGAATAATCTTACAATAAAATAATAATAATCTTACACAATAATAATTTAACATTTGCAGATTAAGTATCGATATAAACGGTTAACAAACTAAATGACACGAAGTTAATGAACACAAAACAAAATAACAAAAAACGACCATTACATTCGATATAAGATCTGTGCATTAACAAGAAGTTAATGATATTAATTCAGTATTCCAGAGATGTATAAGGTCTCTGAGCGTCCAAATACAATTAATAATTATTCTAATGTTCGTAGAATGTATAACGTCTCTAAGCGTCAAAACAAGACAGTAAAAAAGGAATAACAATGTATTATTTAACAATAGCACTCCAGACCTGACAATTTACATGCATGGCACGAGTACTCGTATGTACCGAGTGTACTTCACCGATTACGAATTAAGGATGTACTAGACAATGCTAATAATTACACGGTTTAACTCACGAATTGAATGTTATTGCGGGCGACGTGAGTTGCACCGTATAACTTATTATTAGCATTATTTCAACGTGTCTCACGAAAGATTAAAACCCTATCAAGAAGTCACCTACACAAAACCGAACACAATCATGTCGGTCTGAAGCACTATCGTACGCACTTCATGTAGTACGTTGGGCATTTAGGAAAACTGCAGCTGAAAAAAATAACGTATATTATTGCGCAGTGCCTGGTGTCAGTGACGTCATGCCAGGACTGGGAGATCACGACGATAGAGGGCGTCGGCAACCGGCTGAAGGGCTACCACCCGCTGCAGAAGACCCTCGCGAAGCTCAACGGGACCCAGTGCGGGTACTGCTCGCCTGGATGGGTCATGGCTATGCATGGGTATGTAAAATAATTAAGGACCAAGGGCGTCAAGCACCAACTTACTATTAAGGGTTGATCAACATAAAATAGAAGATCAAACGAGCTTCGCAAGCGAAGTTCGATCGATATGTATGTATGTATGTAAGCACTTTATTGTACACAATAACAGGTTAAGGAATATACATGTCACACAATAGATCAAAGTGCAAAGGCGAACTTATCCCTATAAGGGATCTCTTCCAGCTAACCTTTGAGCAATTGAGAGGAAGGTAGGTAGAACGAGATAGGCAAACTTATACCGTGTACAAAAACAGAGAAAATAAAGCAAATCCTAATTAGTATTAATTCTAGACAAATAAAAACATGCCAATACATATATAAATATACAATATAAAATATAATACACACTAACATATGTTACATATATATCGCAAATATACAATAAATAAATAAATACTATATTCAACCAATTCACAAGTCATTGGAAAGCCACAACTTCTTCAAATTCATCTTAAGTGACGCAACAGACTGCGACTGTCTCAGCGACAAAGGCAACTCATTCCACAATTTAACAGCGCGCGCAGTAAAAGATCTGGAGTATGTTCGCGTCTTTCTAGACGGTACAGCAAGAGTAAGGTTAGTACTCGACCGCAAGCGGTGGCCACTGCCGTCTGCCATATAACTAAACCGCTCAGAAAGGTAAGGAGGGGAAGTAGGGCTGAACAGTGTATTGAAAAGTAATGACAGGATATGCACATCCCTGCGCCGGCGAATCGGTAACCATCGAAGCTTAGAGCGGAATTCAGAGATATGATCATACTTGCGTAGACCAAATACATATCTGATACATACATTTTGTAGACGCTCCAGCTTATCAAGTAGCTCCTCGTTGAGGTCCAGAAACGCAATATCGCCATAGTCCAGAAGAGGAAGCAAAAGAGATTGAGTAAGGGTCAACTTGGTACGAAGAGGAAGGAAATTCTGGAGACGTCTTAGGGAGTGAAGGGATCTAAAGATCCTCTGACTCACCTCAGCTATATGGGGTGACCAAGAAAGCGTCTGGTCCATGGTGATACCCAAATTCCTGACAGTAGAGGAAAGAGGAATAGAAATTCCATCAAAAATAATGTCAGGCACCACCACCTTTGAGAGCTTATCTACATAGTAAGGACTACCAATAACAATCGCTTGCGATTTCTTCGCATTAATTTGTAAACCATACTTACACGCCCAGCAGCGTATAGATTCTAGGTTTCGATTGACTTCCGAAATTAATGCGGAGACATCATCCACAGTAGCCGCTGCATAAATCTGTAGGTCATCTGCGTAAAGGTGATATGATGTAGTTAGGGATTCGGTGATACTATTTATAAAAACAGAGAACAATAATAGAGAAAGCACCCCGCCCTGTGGAACGCCAGCGGAGAGTTCGCACCACTCGGACATCTTGTCATCGAACGTAACGCGCTGGCGCCTGCCAAAGAGGTAGCTGCGAAACCAGGATAAGGGAGTTTCATAAATGTTAAGAGAGCGGAGAATACCTAGCAGAATATCAAAATCTACCGTATTAAAAGCACTGCTAAAATCAAGAAGAACAAGGACAGTGAGCTTTTTGGACTCGATATTGAGGCGAATGTCATCGGTGACGTTAACTAAAGCGGTGACCGTGCTATGCCCGGGGCGGAATCCGGATTGGAAAGGATTAAACAAAGAATTTCTGTTAAGATGAGAAAGGAGACGACGATTAACATAATGTTCAATGATCTTTGACAAAACTGGGAGAATAGAAATAGGGCGGTATTGAGTGAAAGATACAGCATTAGGGATTTTGGGGAGAGGAATTACGTGAGCATACTTCCACGATGCCGGAAAGGTTCCAGTGGACAAGGAGAAATTTATAATATCCGAAAGGGTAGGAACAATAAAATCCGCCACGAGCATAAGCATATCCACACTGAGGCCATCGTCACCGATTGCCTTCGTCTTAATAGATTTGAGAAGGGCAAGCGTCTCCTGCGGTGAAATCAAACCAAATTCAAAGGGAGATAGGTCGGGGTGTGTAATATTGGCAAGAAGTGAAAGAGTGGATTGCTTAATGGATGGGTCAAGAGTAACCGGCGACGTGCTGAAATGTTTGTTAATAGCGTCAATGTCAAGAGTATTGGAAGAACATTGCTGAGTTTTGCCGACCCCAAGAGACTTTAAAAATTTCCACAACTTAGAAGGGGGACACTCCTCTATTGATTTGTGGATATGGAGGCGTTTTGCTTCCCTACAGACTTTGTTGCAGCAGTTACGTATGGAAATATACCTCTGGCGATTTTCGTCCGAAGGAACCAGCCGGAACTTAATACGAGCTCGATCGCGCTTGGCCATGTACTGTTTGATCTCCGGCGTGAGCCACGGTGCAGGAAAGTGTTTAACTCGCGTTGGTTTCAAAGGAGCATGCTTATCAAAAATCGCAAGCAATATGGCATTGAAAGCCCCTACTTTCATGTTAACATCGTCATGACGACCTACACTGCTCCAATCAGCATGTGAAACATCATCCCAGAGCGCTTCCAGATTTACATCGCGGAGATTTCTACGCATGATTATCTTCTGTCTCTTCTTCGGGGGACGAATGTTAAAAGAGGCGTAAATTAAATCATGATTGGAGAAACCTGCAGCATTGAATTGCCCGTGGAGGGATACCAGATTTGGAGAAGTAGTAAGAATGAGATCTAAAAGAGAAGGAGGGCCGTTATGAGGAAAATGCGTAGCATCAAGTGGCAACACGCTTAGATTTATATGAGTAAGCTTCATTCGAAGATATAACACACATGTAGTCCTTAAATCTACCAGGCAACATTTCGCAAGTTTAAAGTACGCAGTAAAAACCATAGCTCAAACAGTTTTATCCCCACCTTTACCCCTACCCTACTTGGGGACCTCGGCTTGCCACCATTTCATCAGTTACGGGCTTTAATTTGTAAACACCTTTCGGTAATCCTTTACTTTGGTCATCTGAGCTGATACTACTCCCCCGTAGGAGCGAGGGTGCTGAACTATGATTATTTAATGAGCCATACGACGATCCTTTATTAAATTCGTGCGTTAGAAATAAAATAACAGCAGAAATGAAGCCCTTATAGAAATTGAATATCTATATTATCTATGCTAAATTTCCAGCACAACTTGTATTTAACATACGTTGTACTGTTGTAAAGTGTTGTTTGAAATTGACGCTAACATGAGATTAGATACTTCTACTAATCTCAACAAAAGCGGAAACCACGGTTGGGATGGCCATTAGGGAAATACTACTATTCCTGTGGCGTTGTCATTTATAATCTTATGTAAACACTTTAGTACGAGTGCGAGTGGTGGAAACGCTTAAAAATATTTATTATAAATACCAGCTAATAGTGAATGCGACGACGGTAAGAGCGTCCGAGTCTGGCTTCCACGAAATATATATTTCACATTTGGCAGAGGTACGAGAAGCAAAGAGGTCAATTTCGGGCACACCAAAGTGTTTACTTATTCTTTCAAAGGCTGCAATACTTAAATTTCATTAAATATCAGGATTTAGCCTTCTGGATTCTCTGTCTGCTTCTACATTATTCTTAGTGTTAATGAACGAATCGAATAACCATATGTCTCGTTCTTCACACCACTGCCAAATAGATCTAGGTAAGCTATTTAAGTGGGGAAACTGGATGTCTCCCATTCGATTAATATAGCTTATCGCGGTAGTGTTGTCGATGCGGAACAACAGAGCACAGTTTGATTTATTTCGCGCAAAACATTTTAATCCTAAGAGCGAGCAAGCTCTAAGTAATTAATATGGAATGCTAATTCTTGCTCTTCCCATGCTCCGTTTGCACACACTCCGTCACAAACTGTACCTCATCCTGATCGGGACGGATCTATAGATATTTCTGCATCGAATTTCGTGATTCCAAAATGACAAGACGTTACAAATAATATTATTAGTCCACCAAAATAAGTCAGGTAAAATTTCGCGAGGAAGTTTTACTTTTGATCATAGACATCGTATTCCTGAATAGCTCGGAATTTATATCTTTCTAACAACTTCGTGTACAACCAGCTGTATCTAGCTGTCGGGCATGCAGTGGTAAGAACTCTTAAAAAGAGCGCATACCCTGCATAAGAAGGGATATAGACGTGATAATTGAATTGTAAACAAACCCTAAGAATTTACAGCATTGTTGGTAATTTTGGGATTGTATCGAGCTTTTGGTATAGTTTACCACAAATCGTAGGCACTCGAGAAACCGGAGAGTCTCCCTCCCATTATGTTTACATTCGTTAAGGTCCCTTCCAATACACAAAATGCCACCCCAGTATATAATAGAAGTTAGGCCTTGTTTTTAGGTAAGTTACGACTTCTTTCATAATTTTGGTGAAGGTTCTAGGCGCCACGGAAAGTCCATAGACTAATAGGGAACAAAACTCGTAAGTAACATTGTTATGCTCGAATCTTGTCAATGGTAGCCATAAACCCGTTTTTAGGGATTAATTTAGAAGCATTTCTAGTCTTCCATTTTAAAATGGGACTTAGTTACAAATTTATTGAGCCCTTTCAGATTCAGTATGAATCTATAGCCACCATTCGATTTAGGAGTCAGAAAATCTTTGATAGAAACTGATCATTAGTCTGTTGGCATCCAGTGATGCTTTCACTGAATGCCTAGGTTAATTAAGTTCTGTACAGCTAAGCTCGTTTCATCATGCTCTTGGCATGTGAAAGTATTTACAGGTTTGACAGATTGCGTAACATGTCCTAAAAAGGAATTGGAAAGCCATTCTGTATACAGTCTAATAAATAAAGTACGATTATTCGTTACATTAAGCCAACACTTATAAAAAGCTTTAAGGCGACCGGCATGTACCTGCGTTACTGCCGCGGCGTCGCAAGTGGCTTGTTGTAGGCTGCTCGCGGCCGTATGATGGTCGACGCTGTCGGCCTACTTTTCAGTAGATTTGGAAGCTTTAATTTTCTCTGAGAGTTTGCTTCCAAAGAGAGTATTATCTCTCTCAACGTATTGTATGACTTAAGGAATACTTCGTCTAGTCCAGGAATGACTAGTTTTATCTAAAATCCGACTTCAATTAGATAGGATTTTTATCGTTAGTACCTATACCGACTCCCAATTGCTGTTGAGATGATTCGATTTTCTTGTCACGGCCTCTTTGGATGTCTGTAACTGCCGCCGAAATTACGGCGTTTAAGGACGGCGCCCATAATAATTTGCAATTTACAGGTACTCTTATAAGAGTTTATCTTTACTCTTTTTATCAATACCTTTGTGTAATATAGGTAGCCACCTTTGCGCTAAATTGGGATGAATTTTCTCCCCATATTTTGGGACATCATCAGTGGCGTCCCCTAGAGCGGTTAGTAACTCGGCATCTATTACAGGGGTCGTTTTGTCATCACAGGCCTCCACGGGAGGTGCATTTTCTTCATTTGAACGTGGGAGTGAAGTTTCCACTGCCTCATACACCTGTTCGTGGTTTATAAATTAAAATATAATATTTTGATTTTTCTAATTGAGGGTAGATATGAAATGCATTGTAAAACCACTCGTCAGGAATTTTAATGCATATATGTATCTAATGCCCCGCATCGCGAACACGGGATATACTAATCTCGATTAATGGTTGTAGAAATTGCTATCGTGTTGACTCACGGTCAACCGCCAAGCACGAGATACCTTCGTGACGACTCTCGGTCGCCTCCCAGGTTTAGTTACAAGACGTGGGCTCACGGCCCGCGCGGTATTAAATGCATTTATTAGCGATTAATATTGTTAGAAATTGCTATCGTGTTGACTCACGGTCAACCTTCAAGCATGAGATACTTTCGTCACGACTCTCGGTCGCCCCCCAGGTTTAGTTACAAGGCATGGGCTTGCGATTAATATTGTTAGAAATTGCTATCGTGTTGACTCACGGTCAACCCCCAAGCATGAGATACCTTCGTGACGACTCTCGGTCGCCCCCCAGGTTTAGAATTACCAGGCGTGGGCTCACGGCCCGCGCGGTATGAAATGCATTTCTTAGCGATTAATATTGTTAGAAATTGCTATCGTGTTGACTCACGGACAACCCCCAAGCATGAGATACCTTCGTGACGACTCTCGGTCGCCCCCCAGGTTTAGAATTACCAGGCGTGGGCTCACGGCCCGCGCGGTATGAAATGCATTTCTTAGCGATTAATATTGTTAGAAATTGCTATCGTGTTGACTCACGGACAACCCCCAAGCATGAGATACCTTCGTGACGACTCTCGGTCGCCCCCCAGGTTTAGAATTACAAGGCGTGGGCTCACGGCCCGTGCGGTATTAAATGCATTTATTAGAGGCACCACAATGTAGAACTATTTATTGAAACTAATTGCACTTACCTGATTTATCTTCGGAACCTGATGAATCAGATAGCACCGCACTGTCATAACTCGTTTATAGTTCTTTGTTGCAATTTCCGTATATTAGCAGAATAATACTCTATTTTTTCCTGTGCACTGCGTTTAGGCATGATTAAATATTTTGAATTATTTTTTAATAGAATTAGTTCGTGCGTTCGTTGCCGAGGACCGAGGTCCCCAAGTAGGGTAGGGGTAAAGGTGGGGATAAAACTGTTTGAGCTATGGTTTTTACTGCGTACTTTAAACTTGCGAAATGTTGCCTGGTAGATTAAAGGACTACATGTGTGTTATATCTGAAGAATGAAGCTTCGAAATATAATATGACGTAGTAGTTAACATTCAATAGAAACTTGACAAACTTTCTATAAGTATATCTTTACACACAGCAGTGTGTCTAGCCAATTTCAAAGCGAAGAGGAACTGGCGACGCAGCAGCCGTGTGTATACTTACACGGACTATTCGGACCCACTTTTGACTCCTTAATAATTCAAAATCTATTTAACATAGAAAAACATAAAATAAAGTACATGTTTTACAACCCCTTAGAAAAACTAGAATCCGAATTTATATAATTGTTATAGAGATATTAACGTCTAAAACTCGTCTTATTTATCACTGACTTAGATAGTTATTACCTGACGAATACAACCCACTTCTAAATTACCTACCTAGAAAGTTAAAATTTGGTGTCCAGCTGGGTAATTGTGTAAAATAGCCAAGTAAAATTTTGAGTATTAATTTATCCTAAGTTATCTGATTTGCGTAAATAATTCTTAAGTCCAAATGTAAGGAGTTATATTTTTATATATGTAGCAAAATTTAATATTGTTGTAATAGAAAAAGTAAGAAATTTTATGTTCTTAAGAATGCATTTTACTTTAGTATTGTCTACTGAACTTGGGACCCATATTAAGATCTCAATTCTTTTGTCAGCGAAGTTGACAACCACGCATATTCTTAATATTGAACCTGGCTCCCATTTTCACGTTCATGTTTTTTGTGGGATTAACGAATCCCGCTTACGATTACAGATGATTTAGCGCAACCAGTTACTTGTTAAAAATTTGTCAAAAGTTTGGTCATTGACGATTAAATGAGGAGACGTCTTTTATTCAGAGCAATGACGCCTAATTCAATGTCGAAGAGGCAACCGGATGGCTCGCGGTATTTGACCTCTCGAAGTGTTGTGGAATTACCCTGCGTTTCAATCGGTTGCCTCGCGACAATTTTTTACATTTTAAAAAATATACATGGTAACTTCGAAAACATGATTAAAGAGCACTATGGGATAATAAATAGGACGTCGTTCATTGTTCTTTAATTAGTGTCAATATTGACGTTTCTTTTTTCTGAGCTGTATATTAACTGTTTGAAGAAAGACAACTGTGATAACTACACGAAAAATAATATTATTGTCTCTGATTTAAGCACATCAAAAACAAAAAAAAATCCAATGATTAAACTCCACCACAGCATGCTTCTTCGTGCATCATCACATATTTATATACTTGCGTCTGCCCACGACTCCGTCCGCGTGGAAATCGTCCATACAAACTTTCACCCCCCACTTCATGATTTCCGGGATAACAATTGTGTGTCTTTCCCCGGGACTCAAATACTTCTATACCAAATTTCACATTCAGACAGATAGACAGACATACAGATATACAGACACACGGACGGACGGACGGGCAGGCAGGCAGGCCAACAGACCGACAGACAGACAGACGGAACGACAGAAAAGTTAAAATTACTCATCACTAGCTGTTTATTCTCAAATTGTCAGGTAGCAAGTGCAGTGGGTTGTAATCTGACTCAATCAATCAGCTCAATATACAAAACCGTTAGTACACAGTAAATATAAAATTAGATTTCCACTCGACGGCGTATGCTTAAGGCGTCTTTTATATTTTTTTTATTCAAACAGCTACATGCAAAGCAATTCAAATTTTACCATGATGGATGTCGAGAAGGCATTCGCCAGCAACGTCTGCCGCTGCACCGGCTACCGGCCCATCCTTGAAGCCTTCAAGAAGTTTGCCATTGACTCCCCAAAGTCAGACATATTGGACATAGAAGACCTCAACATTTGCAAGAAATCTGGGGCACACTGTCGTCAAAGAAAGTGCAGTGACGGTGACTGGTGCTTGGTTGAAGCAGATGATGTTAAAGCAGGAGAAAAAATAGAGATAGAACTAAAAGATGGAAAGTATTTCACTAAGGTGCATACGGTAGATGATATATTTGAAGTGCTGAAGGAGAAAGGAGATGACAGTTACATGCTTGTGGCTGGTAATACTGGTAAAGGTAAGTCAGATGAACCTGTCAGTCGTCTCTTCGATGAAGTCATTGACACATCACAAAAAAATCAATTTATTATAAGTAACTCCACACGAATTACAACATAAGTTTTAAGAGTCTGGCCAGGGACAGATGAGCCCTACAAAAGAGCGGCAATTAAAAAAAAAACATCGTGTATTCACTTTGTACTATAACGCGATAGAATGATACTTGAACAATTATTATTTTTCTTCAATTCACATTAATCAAGCAAAACGAAGTTAATTAAAATTCTTGAACTCCAATGTACTTAATATTTGAAGAAAAATTATCTTTAATTTTAATTATAATACTTAGCAATAACCTTTTCACTACCTTAAAAAGCAAATCAGGCCAATGTATGGATGGCCAATGGAACAGTTATTTTCTTAGTTACCATAACTATCGAGTATCAATAAAGATAAGGATATCGTACTATTTAAAGAGGTTTGACACTTTTGACAATGATATATCTGTTGCCATAAAAACATTTATCATTTAAAAAAATGCTTAAATTTCCCTAGCCAGACACTAGATTGTAATATCACGCCCATGAGACCCTAAGCATGTATTTTAAATTATTTGCAGGTGCCTATCCCATCGACGAATATCCTCGAATCCTCATCGATATCACCAGTATAGATGAGCTAAAGGGATACCGATTCGACCAGAATTTAGTTCTCGGCGCGGCCTCAACTTTGTCGGAGACGATGAAGACTTTCGAGACCGTGGCCGCTACGGAAGCAAACTTCTCTTATCTGAAGAAATTGCAAGAGCATCTGGACTTAGTCGCACACATTCCTGTCAGAAATGTAAGGTTTTATAATACTTCTGTAAACTATGGACTAGTTACTACAAATTAAACTTATAACTAGGCTTAGGACTTTTGGATGCTCGCCGTGGTTCTTGAATCCAGGGAGTCTCCGTTTATGTTAAAATATTATTTTCGATGTCGAAGTGTAAAAATAGAACATTATATTAGATATGTTATATATATATGTTATATTATGTAGATGTCATGATACCGAACCTGTAATAACCAGATGGGGCACTTGGCTAACTGCAGCTTCCTATTACAGTACGTATTTTGAAGAAATAAAACATATAGTTGCAAACTTAGAGTCGAAAGATGCCATATCTATTAAAAATGCTAAAGAGGTATTTTCAAACATCAATCTCAGAAGTGATCTTGATTGTATTAAAAACGCCTACGAAATAATACCGAAAACTATAACTCAATTAGAGTGTACTAATATTTCTCTCACTGACTCTTTACAAGTTGTTGACGAAGCACGTATTTTTTTACAATGGTGTGCTACCGATGCTGTTCTAGATAAACGAGAAAAAGTGTTAGATCGGAATCCCGACTACGATACTATACGGAATTTTAGCGCTACGCACCACAAATATGACGAATCGGAAAAGTTACTGGAGAATACAACTTTAACTTCAGTGGACGTGGAAAGATCGCTCTTAACACACAAAAGGATTTTTGATAATTCCAGAACTCGTTTAACCCCGGAAAATATATATAAAAAAGATCCATACATACTACCATTTTAACGATGATCACGAAATAGCAATAAATGAGAATTATCATACACTGATTCCAAAAGCCAGTACCTCATCAGAGATTCAGTAGTACCGAATAATACATATTAGATTGAAGAAGAGATTTTTGTTATTGTTACTTAAAGTAGTTTGTTTTGTTAATAGTTGTGTTTTAGTATAATTCATTAATTATATACATACAAGTGTTAATATATATGTACTTAGATTTTGACTTCGAAAAAAAACTTATTTCAAATTTTAAGATATGGCGACTCCCTGGATTCTAGAACAAAAGCGAGCATCCAAAAGTCCTAAGCCTACTTATAACATAATGACACAGTTGAAAATACTTGCCTTCTATCATTAGGAGTATTATTTTAGAATCCTTTATTCACGCTGAGTTGGACATGTTGGATAATTGAGCGTGATGTGATCAACTCGATACAAATGAGCTGAGTCGTCCTGCTTCCATAAACTTTATGCATCATTGAACCTTTATTCTAATGAAAACTAAACTATTAACCACTACTTAACATCTATTAATACCCTAGTTGGTACTTTGTTTCAGTTAGGAACAGTAGCAGGTAATCTTATGGTGAAACATAAGCACAACGACTTTCAATCTGATGTTTTTCTTTTACTGGAGACTGTTGGAGCGTTCATAACAATTAGTAAGTTTTCTTTTTCAGGAACAACATCAATATCTACTACCTTATTGATAATTTGGTCTTGTATGATTGATATTTCATTTCAATTTAAGTACAACCGGGTGGACTTCTTACACAAAAAACTCCGGAGGATTTCCTCAAAGTGAATATGAAGGGGAAGGTCATATTAAATGTTCTTCTTCCACCTCTCGGTGAGCACTACAATTTCGTATCATTTAAGGTAAATATAAATCTGACATACACGTAACTATATTAAACACATGTTTTTAATACCACGAGCGTAATGCCTGACTGATGATACTTTCATTATCTTGTCCGTTATTATATATTATATTTCAAACGACGTACCCTTTCCAGATAATGCCGCGTGCACAAAATGCCCACGCTACAGTCAACGCCGGCTTTCTCTACAATTTAGACTCTAACACCGTAAAAGAGGCACGGATAGTCTACGGAGGGCTGAATCCTCGATTTGTGCACGCCAAAAGTACTGAAAAGTTCTTAAAAGGGAAGAAATTGTTCACAAATCAGATCTTGCAGAGAGCTCTCAAGATCTTAGACCAAGAGTTGGTGGCTGAAGAGAATCCTCCAGAACCGTCGGCGAAGTACAGGAAGAATCTTGCCATCAATTTGTTCTATAAAGTAAGCCAACGCCTTGAATAATTTATCAGATTTTTCTAGATTGTTCAATCTATGCAAGTAAACACATACCACATACATCTTCGTAGACTGAGTGATGTATAATGGGTATACAGGGCTGTCGGCCCACAGCTCACTTGCTCACATGTTGAGTAAATTTTGTCGACGTATTTGAACGTTAACGGTAACATCTTGCATCCGTATAATATACTCGTACTTAGTTGATGAAAAGTACACTTGAAAATATAAACTTGCCTTCAACAATTTTGTCTGCCATTTTGGAAATTATAATTGTAATGGTTTCAATGACATCTACCTACAGGGTCTTCTCTCTTTGAGTCCTGCGCAGCTAGTAGGAAGTCGTTTCGCCTCAGGAGCCATCACTCTGAGCAGCACGCGGCCCGTGTCCAGCGGCAAACAGGACTACGTCACCGATCCCAAGCGGTACCCCATCAACAAGCCTGTTGAAAAAGTTGAAGCCCTGGTAAGAAAAAACGGAAAACTAGTAAAAGTCATCTATCTCCTAATTCTCTTCCGAAATGCCTTTCCGAAAAGTCACTGATCTTGGAAACGACTTATAAAGACGTTTAAGCCAAATATGATTATCTCATTCGAAACACATTCTTGTTTCAATTTCCATTAGTGAAAGTTTAAGACAAGGAAGGTGGGTCCTCGTAAAAAAAATATGGGTTATGAGTAGCTCCTATTCGACATACTTACAGTACAATGTAAAGATAAGTTTTGTATACAGATCCAGTGCGCGGGCGAGGCGCCGTACTCAGAGGACCTACCGGGCTTGCCGCACGAGGTTTTTGGTGCGTTCGTACTTGCGGCTGTCCCGCTCGGTGACATTGACCATATCGACAGCAGTGAAGCGCTTGTAAGTCATACAAGTGTCCACAAAATCAAAGCATCATCACCAGATTTATTCTTATTGATCTCAATGCCACACGTCTAGTTTCCCCAAACCTACTTAATTAGCTATCATCTCCCACACCTATGTATTTGGACCTAAAGCAATTTAATCACTTTTTAGCTTTTTCTGTTTCAGATCCATCTTCACTTTTCTACCTCGTAATATGTTCATTATTATCTTATGCACATATCTTCTCATTCCTGCCTTACGTTCTTATATCTTGTTATTGGCTTTCCAGGCTTAAATCTTTAGAAAACGTACAAGATAATCCATTTTGATATTTTAGCGTCACCCAGGCGTCGTCGCGTTTTACTCTGCAAAAGACATTCCCGGAATAAATTCATTCTCTCCTGGCGACAATGCCCTCTTCTTAAAACAGGAAGAAGTTTTCTGCTCCAGAGCTGTTAGATACAACGGCCAAGTGGTCGGTATTGTCGTAGCTGAGACAAGAGCCATAGCGGAATACGCTACCAAACTAGTACACGTCAAATATAGCGGTGTCTCTAAACCTATCATCGATATTAATGAGGCAATGAAGTATTCTAGTAGAACAAGAATGGCTGGAGAAAAAGACGGCGGTGGTGAAGAAAAAGGAGTATTGTTTAACATCATAAAAGGGACGCAGACGATATATCATCAGATTCATTTCTGTATGGAGACGCTGGTGAGTGTGGCAAAGCCGACGGAGGAAGGGTTGGAGGTACACTGCACCACGCAGCATATGGATGGAACGCAGATTGTCATATCACGGGCACTTAAATTACCAGAACACAAGTAAGTAACAACTATGGCCTTTATGGGGAGGCAAGGCTCCATTTGTATGTATGTGTGTGTGTATATGTTTACATAAATATCAGCAATCATACCTTTTGCGCTTACTCATTTTGTGCCTGAAGCACCTATTTGCACTGGTTTGGGAAGTTGAGAAGGGAGTTTCTTGCTGCGGTGAAATGAAATTCTTCTTTAGTAGTCAGGAGATGTTGTCGGCTCGCCGGTCGGTTGAGAAGTGGCGGTGCGGGGGGCGAGCGCCATATTTATACCCGTCAGGCGCCCCGCACCGCTCACGGGCGTAAGCGCGGACCGACAACTCTCGTTTATTCCAATAAAATAAACTTAATCCTATTACATTTCTGTGTTCTTATTTACTCTTAATTCCTATATACTAGTATGTAGACTCTTTTATGGTCTCTATCTTGAACTCTTATGGGTCGCTTATAGGATTTCCCTGTTTCTTATTAGCTTTATTTATTAATCAAATTTTCCTATAAGCGACGCTTAGTAAATGAAAGTCGGTTCGTAGATTATTTATTAAATCGTATGTACAGTTTTCTATTCTAAAGGCTTAAAACTAAGTCGTCCTGCACATATCTCCCGCCGTGGAATGCTCGCCTTAGCGTTCCAGTTTGTTTGCGTGCAGGTCGTCATCTGTAGTGGGCAGGATCGCGAGCTTCTTGGTCGGTCTGCGCAGCACTCCGCCCTTCGTCTTCACGTCCACGACTCTCGTGGCGCCGTCGGGTCCCGGGAACTTGGCGATTACTCTCCCCATGGGCCATGTGTTGCGTGGGAGAGTGCCGTCGCCGATGAGTACCACGTCCCCTATTTCGATAGGACGTCCGTGGCCGTAGGGCTCCCGCCGGTCCTGGAGTGTGGGCAGGTACTCTCGGACCCAGCGATTCCAGAAGTGGTCGGCTAGTCGCTGGCTGGTCCTCCACGTCGCTCGTCCTGTCAGGTCCCCGTCGTCGAAGGTGCCGGGTGACTGGACTCGCCCCGAGCCGCCGAGTAGGAAGTGGTTCGGTGTTATCGCCTCGGGCTCGTCGGGCTCCACGGAGACGTGCGTCAGTGGCCGGCTGTTCACGATGTATTCTGCCTCAGCCAGGGTCGTCGCGAAGACCTCTTCAGTAGGGTGGCGTTCTTTCAGGACAGCGTACAGTGTTTCTTTCACGGCTCGTACCATTCGTTCCCACGCCCCGCCCATGAACGGTGCGGAGGGGGGGATGAAACGCCAGCCGATGTGTCGCCGCTCTGCTTCTTTTTTCATCGCGTCGCTGGTGTTGTCTCGCAGCATCTTGTCGGCGGCGTGAAAGTTGGTGGCGTTGTCCGACCAAATCTCAGTCGGTGTTCCTCGTCGGGCGATCATTCGGCGTAGCGCCATGATGGCGGACTCGCCGCTCAGGCTAGGCACTATTTCCATATGTATAGCGCGCGTGGTGAGACATGTGAAAAGGGCCACATATCTTTTCTGTGTAGTTCGGCCCACGGTGACAGTCGCGGGGCCCCATAGGTCGACTCCCGTGAATGTGAAGGCTCGCTCATGGTGGGCGAGGCGGCAGTGTGGCAGGTCACCCGTCGGCGGTACAGTTGGCTTCGCTTTTCGTCTTCGGCAGGGCAGGCATCGGTGGATAATCATTCGGCTGACTGTACGTATTCGTAGTATGGCGTAATGTTGTTTACACTCATTTGTCGTCGCTTCGACGCCGTGGTGATTCATCTGTCTGTGTACGTAGTCTATGTACAGTCGAACGGCCGGGTGGTCTCCGTCGATCACTGGCGGCCTTTTCTGTAGCGTCGGTATGTCGTGGGCTTCATTTATGCGCGTTTTGAGAGTGATGATACCGTCGACGAGTTCCACGGCGAATGGGCGTAAGCGACTGTGTGTCGCCGGCGGCTTGCCCTGCGCTAGGCGTCTTATTTCGTCTGGAAAGCTGTCCCGCTGGCTCTCTCTCATTGTCAGGCGTTCCGCTTCTTTTAGATGTCTGGCTTCGAGCGTTATGTAGGTACTCGAGGTGGGTCGGACGGGCCGCGGCGTTGTGTGTTCGGCCCGCTGTCTTTTCTTGTTCCACTCCGGGTCCTTTTCTTTATTCTTTAACGTTCGTTTGTAGTGAGTGCGCGCGCGTTGAGGGCGGCACAACTCGATGAACTGGAGTACTCGCGCTAGGGTTCTTATTAGGCGTTCCCAGCGCGAGAACCTTTCTGCCGACGGTAGCCACGAAGTGGGTGCGATATGATTGCACGACTCGGTTTCTTGTTTCTTTTCTTCTCCGCTTGGCGCCGTATTCTGTAGTGGGGGCTCGGTGGGCCACGTCGCTGGGTCGTCGTACAGGAACTCAGGGCCGGTGTACCATCGGTGATCGCTGCTGAAGTCTGGTGGTAGCTCTCTGGTAGGTATGTCGGCTACGTTGTGGCGCGTGGGCACCCATCTCCATTCATTGACCGTCGTGGTTTCCTCTATGGCGGCGATGCGGTGTGCGACGAACGGCTTGTATGATCGCGCGCCGGTGCGAATCCACGTCAGTACTGTGCGACTGTCCGACCAGTATATCTTGCGATCTGGTTTCAGGTCGTGTTCCTCTTCGACGGTGGCTGCCATTCGTGCTCCCATCGTGGCTGCTTGGAGTTCGAGGCGCGGGACCGAGGTCACTTTTAGGGGTGTGACCTTGGCCTTCGCCGTGACGAGTGACACGTGGACTCGCCCGTCTGCAGTTACGGTACGCCAGTATAGGGCGCACGTGTATGCAGTCAGCGATGCATCGACGAATGTGTGTAGCTCTCGACTCGCTGCGTCGCTGTAGTGTAGGTAGCAGCGAGGTATCGTGACGTCACGGAGGGCTCGCAGTTGTTTCGTCCACGTAGTCCAATTTTGAGCGAGGTCGGGGTCTATCGCTGTATCCCACGAAGTACCTCTTCGCCATACTTCTTGTAGTAATTTCTTGGCTTGCACGGTGACAGGCGATGCGAGGCCGAGCGGGTCGAAGACGGACATCATTACTCTGAGAACTAGGCGTTTAGTGGGCGCTAGTTCGTCGAGTGCGTGGGACGGTAATCGGCTGAGGTCCAAGTTAAAGGCGATCTCGTCTGTGGCGGGCCTCCATACTTGTCCGAGCACACGCTCGGTTTTCATGTCGCTTAAGTTCGCGTTCTTTACATATATCGCGACCGTAGGGCTGCAGGTCGCGCCGAACACGAGGGAGCTCATGCGCCATTCCTCGGGCGGCGTGTCGTCACGGCGATCGCCGCGCCATAGGTATCGCAGCGCGTTGCGGTCTTCGGGCCTCACTTTCACGTTCATGAACATCGCTTCGATGTCGGCGGACACGGCGATCTTGTGTTGTCGGAACCTCATGAGTACCCCTGGCAGTGATTGGAGCAGGTCGGGGCCGGTGAGGAGCTTGTCGTTGAGCGATACACCTCTCGTACGGGCGGCTGCGTCATGTACCACTCTGACGCGGTCTTTCTTCATGGGGTTCAGTACCGCGAAATGAGGTAAGTACCAGTTTCTTTCTCTCTCTTTTCTAGGCGGGGCTGGCTCGGCGTAACCTCGTGACACTAATTTGTTCATCTCGTCGTTGTATCGCAACTTGAAGGCTTCATCTCGATCTAATTTCTTTTCTATGCTGTGTAGACGTTTGAGTGTATTTTCGTAGTTATCTGGTAACTTGTCCTCTTCGTTC
Organism: Epinotia demarniana; assembly: GCA_945867215.1. Taxonomy (NCBI): domain Eukaryota; kingdom Metazoa; phylum Arthropoda; class Insecta; order Lepidoptera; family Tortricidae; genus Epinotia; species Epinotia demarniana. The sequence goes on along the minus strand of OX244274.1, from coordinate 22,865,901 downwards.
TTCCACAGTAGGGGTACTTGGTAGTGACCGTCGGCTGTGATCATGGTCGAGCGTGTCAGCTGGGTGAGGGCACGCTCTTCCGGGTCCGACTTAGGTCGTTTCGGTTCTATCATCATATTTTCGATCGCGAAGTACCCCTTCAGTTGGCGGTCAATGTCCTCGTCGCACGCTGGCTGTCCGTCCTCGTTGTCTGGCTGACTGGTGACGTGATTGACGACGTGGTTGATGGCTTCGTGTTGCTGTTGCGGGCGCGTGTGTGCGCCGTGGAGAACCCAGCCGAGTGATAGTCGGCTAGCGACGGGCTGATGTCGATCGCCGCGTCGTATCTCCTTCGGTAGTAGCAGGTGCCAGTTATCTTGCCCTAGTAGTATTCCCGGTTCGGCCGTGTCGTATCTCAGTAAATGTTGTATGTCTTGCAGGTGTGCACACGTACTGAGGTCTTCATCGCTTATCGTCTGGGGTGATAAGCGCAGATTGGGAATAGTGCGGGCGTATATGCGGGCCTCTTTGTCTTGGCCGCGTATCAGGAGGGGCACTCGGCGCGATTTCGTAGCATTTATTCTTGCACTAGCTACGGCTTCTATGTGGAGCGGTGTAGCGGGCCCGTCTAGGCCGACTTCGTTGGCGATCTCCTCTGACAGAAGAGTGATGGTACTCCCGTCGTCCATCAGGGCGGAGGTGTTGACCTCCCCTTTTGGTCCTGTTATCGTCACTGGCAGTATCTTAAGAAAGGCACGGGACCGGCGGGTTGTCCACGTTGACGCGACCGCTTCACTCTCGATGGGCGCTGGCTTCTGGTGGTGCAGCAGTTTATGGTGGTAGTACTCGCAGTTGTCTCGCTCGCACTTCACTTTCTTGCAATAGTGCGTCTTGTTTCTATACCGCAGGCACCGGAAACACAGTCGTTTTTCTTTAGCTAGCTTCCATCGATCGTCAACTTCTTCGGCAGTGAATTTCGGGCACTTTTCTATGTTATGGGTTTCATTGTGGCAGCACGAACACTTGTGGGCGGGCTTCTCGCGTACTGGCTTCTCATTGGTTGCATACGCTTTGTGTGTTCTTCGGACGGGGGCTTCACTTGTTTCGGGCTGTGCGTATGCTGCGCAGTATTGTGCCTCTCGATGTAGAAAGGCGGCTATCTTCGTTAGTTCGGGCTCGTTTGACACTGTTGTAGCGGCGAAGTCGTACCACCGGTACCGCTGGTTTGGCGTAAGCTTGTCTAGTATAGCTTTGGCGGTCTCGGGGCTGTAGAGATACTGCGCACGATCTAGCGCTCGGAGAGTAGCGACGGCGTTCGCGATGCGACACGAGAAAGTGCAGAGGTCTCGGGCTCCGTCTGTGAGGCGTGGCAGGGCGCGAAGTCGTTCGAGTTCGCCCAAGGCTATGGTGTCAGGCCTCCCGAAGCGTGTCTCCAACGTCTTGACTATCTCGATGGCTGGCGCTTGATAGATGAGTAGATTTTCAACTGCTTCCTTCGCCTTTCCTTTCAGCGATCTTCGTAGTCTTGCCACGTTCTCAGTTTCGGTGTATTTCGATTGCGATTCTTCGTACGAAGCTTTGAATGAGAGCCACTCTTGGTGTGACCCTCCGTAGGCGGGTAGCTCGACGGCGAAGCGAGGCGTGTTACCGGAATGAGCGGCGGCGGCGATCGCGGACGCGAGCTCGGAAAGATCGACCTGTTGTGTCGACTGGCTGTGTTGTTTCACTATGGGTATAGCACTTGATTGTTCGTAATAACGCGCGGGCGGCGCTGTCTTCAAGTGTTCATAAGGATGCGCGGGCGGCGCGGACGACAATGCAGTTAAATGTTCATATCGATGTGCGGGCGGCACTGCACTTAACTGTTCATAATGATGCGCGGGCGGCGCGGACGGCACTGTAGTTAAATGTTCATATCGATGTGCGGGCGGCACTGCACTTAACTGTTCATAATGATGCGCGGGCGGCGCAGGCGGCACTATAGGCGCGGGCACGAAAACGGGTGCGGGCATGAAGACGGGCGCGGCGGCACTGAGGGGGACGGTCCCTGCTTGCGCGCGCATCGCGGCGGCGGCGGCGGCGGTGATGGGCGCGGTAGGCGGCGGGTTTAGCTTGGTCACAGCTTGCGGCGGCAACGGCGGCGGCGGCGGCGGCTGGACAGAGGCTTGCTCAGTTTTGGCTTGCTTGTTGCCCTCTTCTTCTGGGAAGTGAGGTTTTTCGGCGACGGCGAGCATATCGTGGCTCGACTCGAGCCAGGCGTCGACTCGAGATTGCAGTTGTGCGGCGGAGACCACGGTTCCCTCGTCGTCTTCACTTCCGTCGGCTTCGATTGCGGCTAGGCGTGCTTGGGCTAGTTCAAGCTTGATGCGCAGCATTTCTTCTTTCGCTCTGGCTAAGCGTTGTGCGCGGCGGGACGATGTAGTCTTTATGGACCTGGACGGTGGCGGCGCCGCGGGGACGCTGTCGGCGGCCCCCGGCGGTGCTGAATCTTCAGCGTTAGTTGCGGCGCTCTCCGTATTTGGTGTGGTCGGCGTAGACTGCGTCTCTCTGCCTGAGGCTTCTGTGCTGGATCCCGGCGTTTCCGACGACGGCTCTTCTCCGAATATGAGTTGGGCGAGGGAACGCCCTCCTCCCGCTGAGCGTGTAATTCGACGACTCATAATTACTGGAACTATTTTTCTTTCTTGAATTTGAAACTGGAACTATTTTCTTTCTTGAATATCCGGATTACTGAAGGACCATTATGTGCCTGAAGCACCTATTTGCACTGGTTTGGGAAGTTGAGAAGGGAGTTTCTTGCTGCGGTGAAATGAAATTCTTCTTTAGTAGTCAGGAGATGTTGTCGGCTCGCCGGTCGGTTGAGAAGTGGCGGTGCGGGGGGCGAGCGCCATATTTATACCCGTCAGGCGCCCCGCACCGCTCACGGGCGTAAGCGCGGACCGACAACTCTCGTTTATTCCAATAAAATAAACTTAATCCTATTACATTTCTGTGTTCTTATTTACTCTTAATTCCTATATACTAGTATGTAGACTCTTTTATGGTCTCTATCTTGAACTCTTATGGGTCGCTTATAGGATTTCCCTGTTTCTTATTAGCTTTATTTATTAATCAAATTTTCCTATAAGCGACGCTTAGTAAATGAAAGTCGGTTCGTAGATTATTTATTAAATCGTATGTACAGTTTTCTATTCTAAAGGCTTAAAACTAAGTCGTCCTGCACACATTTGTTTGTGACCAATGTTTCATATCCGACGTAGACGCAATCATGCAAGTTGACTGATACACAAAAAAAAATCGTAAATCGCGAAAAGTATTTAACTATAGACTTATAATTAACTAATTATTGTTAATAAGCTATCACCTTCTGATAATATAAGGTAAGATAAGATTTCTTTATTGTCAAATCTGTGTTGGGATGTACATAGGTATTGTAAATATCACAGAAGTCAATCAGCTTGCCATATGTAAACATCTGCCAAGAAAACCAGCCTAAGAAACTCGGCGAGGTATCATAACTAAGAAATCCTAGTCAGACTGAATTATCTCCCTCAGGATAGACATCCACGTGCGGCGCTTGGGAGGCGCGTATGGTCTGAAGATCTCACGCGGCTCGCAGGTGGCCGTGGCGAGCGCGCTGGTGGCTCATAAACTGAACAGGCCCTGCCGCATCATGCTGCCATTGACCACCCTCTTCAAGGCGGTCGGCAAGCGGTTCCCATGCTGTACGGAATTTGAGGTGAGATGCGTATGTTACGGTCATTATCATTACGTCATTAAACTTTTTAATCTACATCAAAACCTGTGCGGACAAATATCGGGTCGCACTATTTTGCAGTGAAAATATTCAAATAATTGTTTGGGGACAATCTCACACAAATCGACCTAGTCCCAAGCTGAGTAAAACTTGTGCTACTAGACTTGTGCTACTTATTTTTGCATCACGTTTTGGCATGGCAAGCTAAGGTAACCTATCGCAATCACTAAATTTTCTTGACCAAATATTGTGTCCTGAAACTTTTCGTATTTTTAATACAATAATAATAATAAAGTATTTATTTCTGACGAGGTCCATACACATTTGTTAGAAAACAATAAATTAACATAATAACTAAATGACTGTTAGTTTAATAATGTTACAAGCGTTGGGGGCCTAGGATGGAGTTCATATAATAACACCTTTAACACGACAGTATATTCTGTGATTTACACAGGGCAAAGACCACCGAGTCCGCAAGTACCAACACTGACTCAATTAACTTACACAAGTGACTGAATCCGCGCCTACTAGCACTGAACAAAGCTATCATGTCACTGTTACTTTGCACTAGAACACTTCACTTTCACCACTTGCTTTCACTATTCTTCTTCTTCCAGTTCTCACCACGAGTCAACTGAACTGATTAAACAAACTTGGTAACTATTGAAAATCTAAGCCCTGCTGAAACGAAGCGCAGCCAATGGCTTTTTCTTTTTTGTCGTTGATGTCTTTTACTTTTCTTCTGTTTTATAGACGGCGTCTTATTGGTCAAATTCATTATAGTTCAGTAAAGGCGCCACGTGATTGCTCGAATTTATTTTAGTTGAATAAACAGTTGTAAAATGTTAAGTTGGGACTTGCATAGTAAAAAGTATGTGATTTTAGTTTGGTGTACGAAGTCTTAACTCAAACACTAACGTATGGGGAATTATAAAACGCTCGAATAAAAAGAAACTTAGCGACTGATGATGGACATACTGTTTTAATAACTTGAGCGGTATGAATTTGAGTAAGCGAAAAATTAACTAAACTAACGACGAATATTGATTAAAAATAAAATCCAGAACGAGCTTACAAAAAGTAAGTTGTGATAAATCCATTTCAGATATCAAAATTATATCCGTGCGACTACATTACTAAGTGAGCGACTAGAAATAGCCCGCGGATAGGTTATAAGACGGCTCCCGCTTTCGTCTTCTAGGCTATTTTTTTTATAAAGAGCGAAGACATAAGATAAAATGCCGCTCTGTATAAAAAAAAAACATTTGCCAAATATTGAAAAAATGCAGGATGTAACGTTGACACTCAAACAAATATTAGGTCGCTCAAATATTATGAATTTATGAAGCTTCACATTTTGTATTTTAAGTAGCTCAAATGAATGTTTGTAAGTTGCTGTTCTGTTAATTTCCCGTCACTCGACTGACTAGTTGCTCACTTAGTAATACTATAACCTAAATTAATTATTTTTGACACTTAAAACTTTAATTTACAGTTACTCTTTTAAATACTACCCTTAAAGTATCATCATCATCATTTCAGCCGAAAGAGTGCCAAAGTGACAGCTCCTGCACTACCCGCATCCAGCGCACTTCTGAGACCTTTGTGAACATAGATATACGAAGACGGAACCCTAAAAAGCATCTCCTTCAAATATAAAGTATTTTTCCGGCACCTCAACGTGAACCAAAAAACAATTCCGAGTTTTTCTGACGCCTGCAAACTTGGTTAGCTCGAATCTTGCAATTAAACAGATTTTGCCGACGAAACGGGCTTAGAACCGGAAAGTGTTGGTACAGCTCTCCAAGTTTTAGTGGAAGACTAAATATTATTACGTCGTTGAAAAAGTAGGGGACCTAAAAGTACAGAAGAGTTTTTTTTAAATCTACTACCTCCGTTGGTTAGTTCCTTGCTGTTTTGTACGGTTCCCCTCCGTTAGCCCTAATAATTTCATACCTAATTTTACTAGCCCTAATTCCTTTAACCCTAAAATCACAACCCCGAATTTTCATTGTTCCTAATTATTCATTTGCCCTAATTTCAGTATCCCGAATTTTCATAATATCTAATTTCTCATGACCGAATTCTCACTAAGACTAATCTTATTTGACCGATTTCTTCCTAGGCCTAATATTGCAATGCCTAATAATGACTACACCTTATTATCAATGTCTCTAAAATCACTAACCCGAATCTTCATTTTGCCTAAGTATTTTAGCCCTAATGTCATTATCCCGAATTGTCAGTAGTACTAATTTTATTTCACTGTTTTTTTTCTTATAACGTCGGTTCTGGCGCTTCGCCGGCCGCTACCGCGGCACGCTCGCTTCGCTCGCTCGCTGTAGGGTCGCAGTTCTACCTAACACTCCTCCTCGCTTCGCTCGTCGTCGTACCTACACTGACCTGCCTTAGGGTAGAATAGGTGGGTAATCCGATGTCTACCTAGCTCACTCTTATTAGACAGAGAAGTATCATGCGAAAAAAAATGAGAAAGCTCGTGCGCCGTCTTGTGATAGCCGTACAGCAAGTCGACGCCACCCCGCTACGCGGGGTGTCTATTTCTGGTCTGAGGGACACAAGTGAACCCTAACCTAACCGACCTAAGATATAGTTCGCTTATGACATGCCATTTTCGTCCGCCCTGATAATGCACGATCCAATAATCCACGTCCACGAAAACTGGACACGGATTATCGGGCCGTACATTATTTGGCCGTGCATTATTGGCTCCCATTTTGACGAGATTAGGACGTCTATCGTGGGACGGCCGCGACCTACTCCGCGGTAAAAAGTAGCCTGTTCATCAGGGATGCATTAATTAGTAATAGTCAAACATTAGAGCAAAAGTTAATAGGTCAAGTGATAGTAAGGTGTGACGAAATTAGGTGTAGTGAACGTTAAACATAGTGATCATTAGGCACATTAATCATTAGGCTTAGTAGTCATAAGGAAAACTGATTATTAGTTTCCAATATATAAGCACACTTGATATTTAGTATTAGGAATGATTAGGAGGTTTGAAATTAGGCGCAGCAAATAATTATGCCATATAAAATTAGTAATGCGAATATTAGGGCTAATGAAAATTATATCGAACGTTGTTAGGTGTAATGAAATTAGCACTATCGATATTAGTTTAAGTGGGAGTGACCCGTTTTGTACGATATTGACTACGCGTGACTTTTATTTAAATCATATTTAGCTGTAAATAGTTTTTTATTTGCTCTTCATTTTGTCTCGCTTGCTCCTTAATATTAGCTCGATATGCTGTGCTCTTAACCCGCACCTAGACTTACTGGCGAAATAATACAAATGACATTGTAGATAAAATAATTGCCAATCCTTTCTCTACAGAACCGTGAAACTATCACTTGGGATTTAGTTAGAAGCAGTAGCAAACTAAAAGTTGAAATAAGCCTCATTATAAGTTTTTTTGCAATAGGACACGTGTAACAGTCTGTGACTGCGTCCAGTGTGTGAGAAAATTCCACAAGAAATTAAACATTCAGATAGCTAATAAAATATCAAAGAAAATAACATTATATTTCATTCACTACCTCATTTAAGTATTTAAGCGTTTCAAAAACTATTTTCTGGTATACTTACAATTTATTATTATAATTATGTCATTGCGTGTCTACTACATATTGTTTACCGACGGTCCATGTTATTTATAGGAATAAGTCCAATCGTAAATCCCCATAAAATGTTTTCAGCATTTCCTATAAGCCGCACGTCCCAATATTATTCGGCCGGCTGTAGGGAAACACGTGGTTCAGTTTGCGGACATATTGGAATGTCCACCGCAAAGCGCGGGAGCCGGCCGCATTTCTATGCCTCAGTTTATTTTGACTATACATAGAAAGTCCTCCCTGTCGTATCCGACGACGTCGACCCTTACAATAGGCTGCAAAGGGTTCAGTATTAAATGAGGGAAGAAATATAAGATCATTTGGAAAAGGAGTAGAGGAGAGTGATTATAAAATATTATGACATGAACATAAAGTAATGTAAAAATTAAATTATTGAATTTGATATTTAAGATTTTTTGTATTATTATTGATTTAAATTTATTATAAATGGCCTCTCCTTCGGTTAAGAGGGAGGGACGGTAATAAGACTCCATTGATTACCAGCCCTGCTAGGAGAATATAATACAATGTGTATTGCTTATACTTGATCAAATGAAATGTGGGGATACTAGACAAAAAAGTATCGATAAAAAAAAAATTTAGGCTGACTATTTAAAAAATTAAGGCGTTTTAATTTTTTTTCTGATGAAAATTTCCGAGTTTGGTTTTTAATTCGTATCTTTGAGTCTAAACTGTGTAGTTTCTCAAAAGTAGTCTTGTTTTAAAGCTAGAAAATGCAGCTAATCGACCAACCAAAAAATAATAGCAATATCAAACATGAACCTAATTATTAGTAGAAATTTGTGAAAAAGAACAGTCTTTTTTTAAATTAGTGTCTGTAACTTCAAAACTGGCAGTTTGAGGTAGACTTTTTTTGCACGTTTTATAAAATTTTACAGTTCAGTCTACAAATTCTCCGAAGTAACAATGGGGCTATCGGTTTTCGTTGTTATGATATTCACCGTTCAAATTATGAGCAAAAATCAACAAGAATCTAAACTGTTTCTATTTAGTAAAAAAATATGAATTAAAATAACAAATTAAGTATTTGGTTGGTCATTTAGCTGCATTTTCTAGCTACTTTTAAGAAACTAGACCGTTTAGACGCAAAGATACGAATTAAAAACCAAACTCGGAAAATTTCATCAGAAAAACAATTAAAACGCCTTAATTTTTTAAATAGTTAGCCTATAATTTTTATTTTTATTTTTTTATCGATATTTTTTGTCTAGTATCCGCACATTTCGTTTGATCAAGTATAAGCAATACACGTATATTAAATACAAGTTTTTTTTATAGTTTAATTATTGTTATTTATTTAGTGTCCATTTTATTTTTTTATCGATATTTTTTGTCTAGTATCCGCACATTTCGTTTGATCAAGTATAAGCAATACACGTATATTAAATACAAGTTTTTTTTATAGTTTAATTATTGTTATTTATTTTGTGTCCATGTCGGTAATATTAATATATTTTGTTTATTAATCTAATTAATTTGATATTTTCTAGTTCCAAGAATGATTGCCTACGAATTGCAGAACAACATATCACGCACTCTATAAATCTGTTTATTTGTAGGTTGGAGTAGATCTATTTGGGAAGGTTCGTTATGGCAAAGAAAATCTGTACTCAGACAATGGATATGTTGTCGACGAGCCGCTGTACTTATTAACGATGGAGGTGTATCAAAATTGCTACGAAAAGTTGCGCTGGTTATACAAAGTGTTCAACGTGACCACTGACACGGCTAGCAATACTTGGTGCCGATCTCCAGGTTCGTAATTTTATATGTCTACTCCTCGGTCTTCCATGTTCGAGAGGAAAAGTGCCAGTAAACCCCACGCTAGCCTAGTATGGATTGGAATTGCAATGGATTGGAATGAAACATTGATAATGGGTTGACGGTTCATTTCGATATATTTACAGGAACACTGGAAGCTATTGCCGCTGCAGAATTCATCATGGAGCGAATATCATACGAGTTATCATTGGACCCTCTTATAGTGAGATTGAGAAATTTAGACTTAGCTGCCATTGAGTTGAGATTCATGGTAGAAAAGGTAAAAAATGAGGGCCAATACAACGTAAGGAGAGCGGCTGTCGACAATTATAATAATGAGAACAGATGGAAGAAACGGGGCCTGAGGTTTTCTTTACTACGCTGGCAGGGCTTAGGTAACCAGATCTTGGACGTAAATATGTCAGTTTATTACGACGATGGAACCGTTGCCATAACCCATGGTGGAGTTGAAATGGGCCAAGGTCTAAACACAAAAGCAGTACAAATAGCTGCGCATTTTCTTGGAATACCGATGAAAATGATAGAGATCAAAGGGAATAATACAATGATAGCCCCTAATTCATTTATATCAGGGAATAGTACAACTTCGATGGCAGTCGGTATGGGGGTTCAAAGATGTTGTGAGAAGCTGTTAGCCCGATTGGCTCCGTTGAGAGTTAGTCTGCTCAACCCAAGTTGGGATGTTCTAACAAGAGCGGCTTATACAGCTCAAATAGATCTACAGACGCACGGGTTTGTGTCTTTCAAAGACATTCTGAAAGCTGACGTATTGGGTGTGACGCTGGCTGAAGTAGAAGTGGATGTTTTGACTGGGGAGTGGGAGCTGCTGAGAGTAGACATACTTGAAGATGTAGGCACTAGCATCAGCCCAAGCGTGGACATTGGTCAAGTAAGAACATTTTTCAATTCTGAAGCAATAATCGCTGCTGGATATGATTTGTCATATTGATCCCTTGTTACAGGTGGAAGGTGGATTCATCATGGGTCTCGGATATTGGACCTTGGAGCATCTAGTATACGACCCTAACACGGGTGAGTTGCTGACCGACCGTACTTGGAACTACCACGTGCCGCAGGCTCGGGACATACCACAAGACTTCCGGATCTATTTTAAGGAAAAATCTATTCCGGACCTTCGTGTTCTTGGTGCCAAAGGTAAGCAAAGCCACACAGTGTCTACACAAGTTTTCTTAAAAGATACAAATAATAATAGAACAGAAACGAATTAATTGAAAATTGCAATAATACCACAGGACAATTTCATTCTTAGTGAGAAAACACAAAGAGAAACGTGTTGCTTACTAACACTAAAACAACAGACATTAAAGAGTTATGGTAGGTACTGCTACGGTGTTCGTAAGTGGAAACTACTCAGCAACTATGCTCTGGCACCACAGCGCTGTTCTTTCGTTTAGTTCCACGTCCCGAAAAGACTTCATTGATTAGTGAAATGTATAGAGGAGATCGAGACTGTAAGTGTACTCGTAATCCTTTAATAGTTGATATTCACAAAACTTTGCAATTTCGCTTTTATTGAATTGAACTCTTATTTCATTTATGTGACCGAGAAAAAATATAGCACAAGACGCAAGGACCAGTACCCAAGATATATTAGTACTCAGATCAATATTGTTTGTCTCGCAGCGATCGGCGAGCCTCCCATCTGTATGTCAGTGGCGGTGCCGTTCGCGCTGCGCGAGGCCATCGTCTCCGCCAGAAAAGATGCAGGGTTGTCTAGCAAGCAGTGGTTCCCGATAGGTAACTATAAAATTCACACTTATCTTTGCAAATAGAAATATATTTGCGACTTAGCAAAAATAATAATAATTAAAAAACCGCATCAAATGTTTTAGTCAACAAATTGGCATAATGTATTTGTAATGCAAAAAAGATGTGTGCCTATAGCTGGAATTAGCATAAGGGTAGGCTATAAGCCCTATTTTAAGGAACTGGGAATATTACCTATTTACTGTGCCCTGCTTATATATAATGGAATGCCTAACTTCCAAGGAAATTTGACGACCGTTTCCAGAAAAATCGAATAAACCCTGAACGTAATTTTCGACTAAGAGATTATTCCACGAGCACATTGTGCACTATTTAGAAAAAAACGTTTTGTACATGTCATTTAAACTGTTCGATAAGTAGTTGCAATTTGTAGTTAGGTAGGTACGGTAAGGTTATGCAATCGCCTGATTTAAAATTTGTGTGCCGTTTTATCGGCAAAACGTGGAGATCCTTTAAAATGTCACAGCACCTGTTAACAACATTACCTACTTTATGCACAAATAAACTTTCGACTTTTTTGAATGTTTAGCTTTTGGAACTAAACCCTCATTCACCTCGGTCTACACCAGTACCTAACTAAGATGTCCAAAACGGTTATGGTATATGAGACTGTAGAATGCTCTTTTGTTTCCAGTGAAATCTTACTGACGATTCACAGTGAAACGTGAATACGTGTGACGCTAGGGCGCAAAGAGGGAAAAAGACGACGTATTTTTAAAAAAACTAAGGTTTTTTTAACAGTTAACTGCGAATATGTGTTTTCATATACTTCACACTTCGTATGCTTGACAGCTGGGTGTGAAATATATGAAAACACAACGTACCTACGTCTCTGTTGTATATTCAGCCTTAGTGGTAGAGACTTTTATGGTTACTGTTTGGGTCTTCTTTGCAAAATAATGAATGCTTTTTGTGGTACAGGGTTCGATAATATTTTTTTGTTTGTTTCAGATGGCCCCTACACTAGAGAAGCTATACAGATACACACGGAAACAATGTATACTGATTTCAGATTCAAATAATATAGGCACCTACCTAATACTTTAATGTCAAGATACGCTTTTTCGTAGGTTACTAAAGATTTTGCTAAATCACACATACCTTAATAATAATATTTTTTATGACATATTAGTTAACACTAGTAATAAGATTTCGTTGTTTACTAACTAAGTTTGGTCCTTAGTCTGAATTAAATGTTTTTTTTTAATGTTAGAGCATAATTATGTTGTTTGCATGAGTATGATCAATTGTGTCACAAAAGGGTCATTGTCAGTCAGTAAAACAAAAATCGTCTTTTCAGTGGGCAATAGTTAACGGCTTATGTTTTTATATAATGTGTTTTTATCGCATAGAATTATAGAAGAGGCGACGCCGTTTATGCGGATTTAGAGTTCAACCAAAAATTAGGCTTTAAACGATGGCAATGTACACCGAAAACGCGAACCTAAATCTGACAATGACCCAAGAGAGAAAACTAGCTTAAGGCGCCGTGGGTTCAGCGAAGTCAAGCGAACAGTGTTTTTGAAACAATATAATGCCCCTGTTTATAATAATATGGTTTAAAAAAAATACGAATAGTAATCTTGAGGCTTTTCTGCAGGGAAAACAGTGTTTAGAAACATGATTAAGCATTTTTCGCTCGATAGAAAAAAATCACGAACGTAGGTCTAAAAGGGTCTGAAATACACCTAAAATATTTGTTACAAATTATGCACAAAAGCTAAAAATATTAAAATGGCTTTCAAAAATCGGCAATATTATGTTTGGGAGCAATCAGTGATTACATTTTTATTTATTTGAACGGCCAGAAAATTAAAATTAAAAAACATGGTATCCGCGCTTCCGAGCACGCACTTCCATCTCGCTCACGCTTATGCTTAATGAGAGGGAGAGAAGACCATGAACATACGGCGCCTTAAGTGGCCCAAGCCTCATCCAGTATGAGTTACAAAACACATGTAATACTCGTAAGTTAAACATGCCTCGTAGTTGCTAAACGGATGAACCGATTCGATTGCGGTTTGTTTGCTTTTGTCTTGATGCTTGTCCTATGTTTGTTGACTATTGGGGTGTTTTATATTGGTAAGTTGTCTTTGATGTCATCAATATTTCTAGGTGATATTTTACTTTATACCTATAATACTTAATAAAAATTCTCAAAATCGATGTCTTTTTTTTCTAAAGATGTTGCATTTTCCTTTCTTTTTTTAATTCGTGGCTTACACTCTTACGGCCATCCTGATGGTAAGCGGTTATTGTAGCCTATGGACGCTTGCAACTCCAAAGGTTACATGTGCGTTGTCGACCCTTTAATAATGTATACACTCCTTTCTTGTAGAACCCCGTACTGTAATCCTTCTCGAAAACCTCGAGCGGTGCAGTAGAAAGCAGCCGTATCTAGGCATCATTTCGAACAGACCAAGACTACTAGTAGTTTCTGACTAATTTATTTATGACGAAATATTTTTAGCTAAACACTATTTTTTGATAAAAAGAGCCTGCTTAAATGTCGTATGGATAACTTATGCTATTTTGAGTTCAGTTTAAACCGATAGTATACTAATTTGTATACTATCTGTTTGAACTGAACCGTAATATGTTTAAACATCCCGGAACTAGCCCATAAAGCTACATATTACATATTGCTAACATTGGATTACATAGGATTAAGGAAACTACTAACAAACTATGGATCTTGTTGTCTGAATAAATAAATAATAATAATAATAAGCGTTAAATCAAATTGTACTGGACCTGTGTTTCGGTTCTGCTTAGATATTAAAGAGTTAGCGTATACCTTATGTTTCGGTGAGCGGTAAAAAAGTAGCTATGACATATTTTATATATATATTACACCTAAATAGCATTTTCTCAAACATGCTCTGAAATGTATGCGTTAATATCACGAAATGAAGACAAGAAGTTTCTTGTTTATGGCTCCCTACATTACTTCTTGGCCTTACGCCAAGAAGTAATGTATGAAAACCCTAACTAAAAACATTATTATATTTCGAAGCTTCATTCTTCAGATATAACACACATGTAGTCCTTTAATCTACCAGGCAACATTTCGCAAGTTTAAAGTACGCAGTAAAAACCATAGCTCAAACAGTTTTATCCCCACCTTTACCCCTACCCTACTTAGGGACCTCGGCTTGCCACCATTTCTCATTCTTTATTCTTGCGAGGCAACGAACGCACGAACTAATTCTATTAAAAAATAATTCAAAATATTTAATCATGCCTAAACGCAGTGCACAGGAAAAAATAGAGTATTATTCTGCTAATATACGGAAATTGCAACAAAAAACTATAAACGAGTTATGACAGTGCGGTGCTATCTGATTCATCAGGTTCCGAAGATAAATCAGGTAAGTGCAATTAGTTTCAATAAATAGTTCTACATTGTGGTGCCTCTAATAAATGCATTTAATACCGCACGGGCCGTGAGCCCACGCCTTGTAATTCTAAACCTGGGGGGCGACCGAGAGTCGTCACGAAGGTATCTCATGCTTGGGGGTTGTCCGTGAGTCAACACGATAGCAATTTCTAACAATATTAATCGCTAAGAAATGCATTTCATACCGCGCGGGCCGTGAGCCCACGCCTGGTAATTCTAAACCTGGGGGGCGACCGAGAGTCGTCACGAAGGTATCTCATGCTTGGGGGTTGTCCGTGAGTCAACACGATAGCAATTTCTAACAATATTAATCGCTAAGAAATGCATTTCATACCGCGCGGGCCGTGAGCCCACGCCTGGTAATTCTAAACCTGGGGGGCGACCGAGAGTCGTCACGAAGGTATCTCATGCTTGGGGGTTGACCGTGAGTCAACACGATAGCAATTTCTAACAATATTAATCGCAAGCCCATGCCTTGTAACTAAACCTGGGGGGCGACCGAGAGTCGTGACGAAAGTATCTCATGCTTGAAGGTTGACCGTGAGTCAACACGATAGCAATTTCTAACAATATTAATCGCTAATAAATGCATTTAATACCGCGCGGGCCGTGAGCCCACGTCTTGTAACTAAACCTGGGAGGCGACCGAGAGTCGTCACGAAGGTATCTCGTGCTTGGCGGTTGACCGTGAGTCAACACGATAGCAATTTCTACAACCATTAATCGAGATTAGTATATCCCGTGTTCGCGATGCGGGGCACTAGATACATATATGCATTAAAATTCCTGACGAGTGGTTTTACAATGCATTTCATATCTACCCTCAATTAGAAAAATCAAAATATTATATTTTAATTTATAAACCACGAACAAGTGTATGAGGCAGTGGAAACTTCACTCCCACGTTCAAATGAAGAAAATGCACCTCCCGTGGAGGCCTGTGATGACAAAACGACCCCTGTAATAGATGCCGAGTTACTAACCGCTCTAGGGGACGCCACTGATGATGTCCCAAAATATGGGGAGAAAATTCATCCCAATTTAGCGCAAAGGTGGCTACCTATATTACACAAAGGTATTGATAAAAAGAGTAAAGATAAACTCTTATAAGAGTACCTGTAAATTGCAAATTATTATGGGCGCCGTCCTTAAACGCCGTAATTTCGGCGGCAGTTACAGACATCCAAAGAGGCCGTGACAAGAAAATCGAATCATCTCAACAGCAATTGGGAGTCGGTATAGGTACTAACGATAAAAATCCTATCTAATTGAAGTCGGATTTTAGATAAAACTAGTCATTCCTGGGCTAGACGAAGTATTCCTTAAGTCATACAATACGTTGAGAGAGATGATACTCTCTTTGGAAGCAAACTCTCAGAGAGAATTAAAGCTTCCAAATCTACTGAAAAGTAGGCCGACAGCGTCGACCATCATACGGCCGCGAGCAGCCTACAACAAGCCACTTGCGACGCCGCGGCAGTAACGCAGGTACATGCCGGTCGCCTTAAAGCCTTTTATAAGTGTTGGCTTAATGTAACGAATAATCGTACTTTATTTATTAGACGGTATACAGAATGGCTTTCCAATTCCTTTTTAGGACATGTTACGCAATCTGTCAAACCTGTAAATACTTTCACATGCCAAGAGCATGATGAAACGAGCTTAGCTGTACAGAACTTAATTAACCTAGGCATTCAGTGAAAGCATCACTGGATGCCAACAGACTAATGATCAGTTTCTATCAAAGATTTTCTGACTCCTAAATCGAATGGTGGCTATAGATTCATACTGAATCTGAAAGGGCTCAATAAATTTGTAACTAAGTCCCATTTTAAAATGGAAGACTAGAACTGCTTCTAAATTAATCCCTAAAGACGGGTTTATGGCTACCATTGACAAGATTCGAGCATGTTACTTACGAGTTTTGTTCCCTATTAGTCTATGGACTTTCCGTGGCGCCTAGAACCTTCACCAGAATTATGAAAGAAGTCGTAACTTACCTAAAAACAAGGCCTAACTTCTATTATATACCGGGGTGGCATTTTGTGTATTGGAAGGGACCTTAACGAATGTAAACATAATGGGAGGGAGACTCTCCGGTTTCTCGAGTGCCTACGATTTGTGGTAAACTATACCAAAAGCTCGATACAATCCCAAAATTACCAACAATGCTGTAAATTCTTAGGTTTTGTTTACAATTCAATTATCATGTCTATATCCCTTCTTATGCAGGGTATGCGCACTTTTTAAGAGTTCTTACCACTGCATGCCCGACAGCTAGATACAGCTGGTTGTACACGAAGTTGTTAGAAAGATATAAATTCCGAGCTATTCAGGAATACGATGTCTATGATCAAAAGTAAAACTTCCTCGCGAAATTTTTCCTGACTTATTTTGGTGGACTAATAATATTATTTGTAACGTCTTGTCATTTTGGAATCACGAAATTCGATGCAGAAATATCTATAGATCCGTCCCGATCAGGATGAGGTACAGTTTGTGACGGAGTGTGTGCAAACGGAGCATGGGAAGAGCAAGAATTAGCATTCCATATTAATTACTTAGAGCTTGCTCGCTCTTAGGATTAAAATGTTCTGCGCGAAATAAATCAAACTGTGCTCTGTAGTTCCGCATCGACAACACTACCGCGATAAGCTATAGGTATTAATCGAATGGGAGACATCCAGTTTCCCCACTTAAATAGCTTACCTAGATCTATTTGGCAGTGGTGTGAAGAACGAGACATATGGTTATTCGATTCGTACATTAACACTAAGAATAATGTAGAAGCAGACAGAGAATCCAGAAGGCTAAATCCTGATATTTAATGAAATTTAAGTATTGCAGCCTTTGAAAGAATAAGTAAACACTTTGGTGTGCCCGAAATTGACCTCTTTGCTTCTCGTACCTCTGCCAAATGTGAAATATATATTTCGTGGAAGCCAGACTCGGACGCTCTTACCGTCGTCGCATTCACTATTAGCTGGTATTTATAATAAATATTTTTAAGCGTTTCCACCACTCGCACTCGTACTAAAGTGTTTACATAAGATTATAAATGACAACGCCACAGGAATAGTAGTATTTCCCTAATGGCCATCCCAACCGTGGTTTCCGCTTTTGTTGAGATTAGTAAAAGTATCTAATCTCATGTTAGCGTCAATTTCAAACAACACTTTACAACAGTACAACGTGTGTTAAATACAAGTTGTGCTGGAAATTTAGCATAGATAATATAGATATTCAATTTCTATAAGGGCTTCATTTCTGCTGTTATTTTATTTCTAACGCACGAATTTAATAAAGGATCGTCGTATGGCTCATTAAATAATCATAGGTCAGCACCCTCGCTCCTACGGGGGAGTAGTATCAGCTCAGATGACCAAAGTAAAGGATTACCGAAAGGTGTTTACAAATTAAAGCCCGTAACTCCTAAATATAGCCATACCTGGGATCCTCAAGTGGTATTAAATCATATAACAACATGGTACCCTAATAGAGAAATTTCATTGGAAAAACTAGCAAAGAATCTGGCGATTTTGTTAGCAATATGTCCTGCCCACAGGGTACAAACACTGTCACTTATTAAGTGGAATAATATTAAGTCATGCCCAAATTGTATTAAAGTAATTTTTGATGATATAGTTAAGACTTCAGGTGTAGGTCGTCTACAACCGATTTTGTGCCTTTCATATTTTGAAGATACCTAATAGAAATATTTGCCCGGTGACTGTTATAATGATGCTTTAGGACTGAAAAAGCTCACAACATATTTTGTTGACTTTCAAAAGTCCCCATAAAAATGCATCTGCTCAATCCATTAGCCGGGGTGCATTACGCGAGTGCTTGGCGAAAGCGGTAAAGACATGGCGGCGTTCAGCGCTCACAGCACGCGCCACGCCGCCACGTCAGCTGCACACCGGTCAGGCATTTCTTTAGATGCTATCCGGAAGGCAGCAGGCTGGTCGAGAACATCGAAAACTTTGGCTCGTTTCTACCATCGTCAATTAATCGACGAAGGTCATTGTGCCAGATCAATCTACCTTTTGTATAGGTAGAATTATGTGAAGTTACAATTGTACTCTTTCATTAATAATTGGGAGTATCTAAGATTGTTGTCAAAACATAATTATTGCATTTCATGATTATGATGTTTTACAATTACAAAGGGCAGCAAAACTTTCAACTCTAAACATCTACATGTGTGTTATATCTGAAGAATGAAGCTTCGAAATATAATAGAAGATCAAACGAGCTTCGCAAGCGAAGTTCGATCGATATTATAATGACAGGATTGGCCCTAGCGATGGCGGTTCGGGAACTGTGCGGGGCGGCGGTGTTGCCATATATATAAAAAGTAATTTCGCTTATCAAGTAGTTGCTCAGTCGCCATCAGTCTACTCGAACTCTTCCGAGTATCTTTTCTTAGACGTGACTTTACATCACTCCAAAGTTCTTCTTGGCGTTTTTTATAGCCCTTCATCTCAAATTAATTATTTTGATTCCCTCGAAAATGTTTTAGTCAATATTAGCCCTCAGTTTGATCACAGCATTATTATGGGTGACTTTAACACCTGTCTCCTTAAAAATGACCATCGCTCCGCTAAGCTCCGTTCTCTTGCAACTTCTATAAATCTAAGCGTGTTGCCACTTGATGCTACGCATTTTCCTCATAACGGCACTCCTTCTCTTTTAGATCTCATTCTTACTACTTCTCCAAATCTGGTATCCCTCCACGGGCAATTCAATGCTGCAGGTTTCTCCAATCATGATTTAATTTACGCCTCTTTTAACATTCGTCCCCCGAAGAAGAGACAGAAGATAATCATGCGTAGAAATCTCCGCGATGTAAATCTGGAAGCGCTCTGGGATGATGTTTCACATGCTGATTGGAGCAGTGTAGGTCGTCATGACGATGTTAACATGAAAGTAGGGGCTTTCAATGCCATATTGCTTGCGATTTTTGATAAGCATGCTCCTTTGAAACCAACGCGAGTTAAACACTTTCCTGCACCGTGGCTCACGCCGGAGATCAAACAGTACATGGCCAAGCGCGATCGAGCTCGTATTAAGTTCCGGCTGGTTCCTTCGGACGAAAATCGCCAGAGGTATATTTCCATACGTAACTGCTGCAACAAAGTCTGTAGGGAAGCAAAACGCCTCCATATCCACAAATCAATAGAGGAGTGTCCCCCTTCTAAGTTGTGGAAATTTTTAAAGTCTCTTGGGGTCGGCAAAACTCAGCAATGTTCTTCCAATACTCTTGACATTGACGCTATTAACAAACATTTCAGCACGTCGCCGGTTACTCTTGACCCATCCATTAAGCAATCCACTCTTTCACTTCTTGCCAATATTACACACCCCGACCTATCTCCCTTTGAATTTGGTTTGATTTCACCGCAGGAGACGCTTGCCCTTCTCAAATCTATTAAGACGAAGGCAATCGGTGACGATGGCCTCAGTGTGGATATGCTTATGCTCGTGGCGGATTTTATTGTTCCTACCCTTTCGGATATTATAAATTTCTCCTTGTCCACTGGAACCTTTCCGGCATCGTGGAAGTATGCTCACGTAATTCCTCTCCCCAAAATCCCTAATGCTGTATCTTTCACTCAATACCGCCCTATTTCTATTCTCCCAGTTTTGTCAAAGATCATTGAACATTATGTTAATCGTCGTCTCCTTTCTCATCTTAACAGAAATTCTTTGTTTAATCCTTTCCAATCCGGATTCCGCCCCGGGCATAGCACGGTCACCGCTTTAGTTAACGTCACCGATGACATTCGTCTCAATATCGAGTCCAAAAAGCTCACTGTCCTTGTTCTTCTTGATTTTAGCAGTGCTTTTAATACGGTAGATTTTGATATTCTGCTAGGTATTCTCCGCTCTCTTAACATTTATGAAACTCCCTTATCCTGGTTTCGCAGCTACCTCTTTGGCAGGCGCCAGCGCGTTACGTTCGATGACAAGATGTCCGAGTGGTGCGAACTCTCCGCTGGCGTTCCACAGGGCGGGGTGCTTTCTCCATTATTGTTCTCTGTTTTTATAAATAGTATCACCGAATCCCTAACTACATCATATCACCTTTACGCAGATGACCTACAGATTTATGCAGCGGCTACTGTGGATGATGTCTCCGCATTAATTTCGGAAGTCAATCGAAACCTAGAATCTATACGCTGCTGGGCGTGTAAGTATGGTTTACAAATTAATGCGAAGAAATCGCAAGCGATTGTTATTGGTAGTCCTTACTATGTAGATAAGCTCTCAAAGGTGGTGGTGCCTGACATTATTTTTGATGGAATTTCTATTCCTCTTTCCTCTACTGTCAGGAATTTGGGTATCACCATGGACCAGACGCTTTCTTGGTCACCCCATATAGCTGAGGTGAGTCAGAGGATCTTTAGATCCCTTCACTCCCTAAGACGTCTCCAGAATTTCCTTCCTCTTCGTACCAAGTTGACCCTTACTCAATCTCTTTTGCTTCCTCTTCTGGACTATGGCGATATTGCGTTTCTGGACCTCAACGAGGAGCTACTTGATAAGCTGGAGCGTCTACAAAATGTATGTATCAGATATGTATTTGGTCTACGCAAGTATGATCATATCTCTGAATTCCGCTCTAAGCTTCGATGGTTACCGATTCGCCGGCGCAGGGATGTGCATATCCTGTCATTACTTTTCAATACACTGTTCAGCCCTACTTCCCCTCCTTACCTTTCTGAGCGGTTTAGTTATATGGCAGACGGCAGTGGCCACCGCTTGCGGTCGAGTACTAACCTTACTCTTGCTGTACCGTCTAGAAAGACGCGAACATACTCCAGATCTTTTACTGCGCGCGCTGTTAAATTGTGGAATGAGTTGCCTTTGTCGCTGAGACAGTCGCAGTCTGTTGCGTCACTTAAGATGAATTTGAAGAAGTTGTGGCTTTCCAATGACTTGTGAATTGGTTGAATATAGTATTTATTTATTTATTGTATATTTGCGATATATATGTAACATATGTTAGTGTGTATTATATTTTATATTGTATATTTATATATGTATTGGCATGTTTTTATTTGTCTAGAATTAATACTAATTAGGATTTGCTTTATTTTCTCTGTTTTTGTACACGGTATAAGTTTGCCTATCTCGTTCTACCTACCTTCCTCTCAATTGCTCAAAGGTTAGCTGGAAGAGATCCCTTATAGGGATAAGTTCGCCTTTGTACTTTGATCTATTGTGTGACATGTATATTCCTTAACCTGTTATTGTGTACAATAAAGTGCTTACATACATACATACATTATATGAGTAAGCTTCATTCGAAGATATAACTTCCCGCCCGCCCCTATACCCCTAGGAAAGTTTTGTCTCTAAAAAGAATGAGAAAAGGTGGCAAGCCGAGGTCCCTAAGTAGGGTAGGGGTAAAGGTGGGGATAAAACTGTTTGAGCTATGGTTTTTACTGCGTACTTTAAACTTGCGAAATGTTGCCTGGTAGATTAAAGGACTACATGTGTGTTATATCTTCGAGTGAAGCTTACTCATATAATATCGATCGAACTTCGCTTGCGAAGCTCGTTTGATCTTCTATTGTCCGCTACTCTAACTTTTTAAATTTGCTTACTAATATTAAACTGACCAAGGAAAAATTACATACTGCCAACCACCACTAGACTCTGTAAGCATATTTGCCACATAAAAAAAACAAAATCTATGCTACAATACTTATGGGCGGTTAAACAAGGTGCTCGAACGGCTTGTTCAAATAATGGCATGTTAAAAAATAAAAAAGGCGGCAAATTACACAATTGTTTTCTGAACTTTCGTTCCGATTCTAATTTCAATGAACTATTATTTAATTGATTACCTTATATTTATTTTAATTTTAATATTTCCTCACATCGTTTGAGAAAAGCACTATACAATCCTCGGCCGGAACAGGGATTGCTGGACTCGTTGTATCCTTGTCTACCGCAAGCTCGTCCAGCAATCCCTTACTTCACGGCCTCTGCAGTAATGTACTATTACCTGAAATGTATAGTCGCTTCTTTTCTTAATAGTACATTACTGCAGAGGCCGTGAAGTAAGAGATTGCTGGACGAGCTTTGGGGTAGACGGCCGAGTCGTAGATGAGGCCGGATAGAACGAGTCCAGCAATCCCTGTTCCGGCCGAGGATTGTTTAGTGCTTGTCTCAAACGATGTGAGGAAATATTAAAATTAAAATAAATACCTACCAGGTAATCAATTAAATACTAGTTTGTTGAAATTACAATCGAAACGAAAGTTCAGAAAACAATTGTGTAATTTGCCGCCTTTTTTATTTTTTAAACATGACATATCAACAAGCCGTTCAAGCACAATGTTTAACCGCACATAAGTATAGTACCATGGATTTTTTTTATGTCGCAAGTCTTCTTACAGAGTCTAGTGGTGGTTGGCAGTATGTAATTTTTCCTTTGCCAGTTTATTATTAGTAAGCAAATTTAAAAAGTTAGAGTAGCGGACAATAATGTTTTTAGTTAGGGTTTTCATACATTACTTCTTGGCCTGAGGCCAAGAAGTAATGTAGGGAGCCATAAACAAGAAACTTCTTGTTTTCATTTCGTGATATTATCGCATACATTTCAGAGCATTTTTGAGAAAAGTTATTTTAAGGACGTTGAAGGAACATTAGGGTGGTGACCGAATAATGGGTCAATACTCGTATATCTAAGGTATACACCCTTTGAAATAAATTACAGAACCTGTTGCCATCCTGAGCAAATGTGACGCTATTCCACAACTGTTTTTTACAGCTCGCGATATCGCCAGTCTTCTGACACTTGGCTGTCGTACCGACGGTCAAAGTCATAAACATGTATACACTTTGCGAAATAAGATCCTAGACCCACCAAGAATGCATACAGTTTATTATGCTGACTGAACCTCGACATTACCATTATTTATTTAAAGTAACATATACAAAAAGCGAACTTAATGCTATAAGGCATTCTCTACCAGCCTTGTCATGTTAATCCACTTCCTAATCATTTCTTCGGAGTATTATGACAATTTCTATTTATGTACTAATGTAGTTTACTAGGTATACATAAATTTATTATTTTAAAGTAAGTAAATGTAAGAAAATGTCGCTGCTACTTAATAAATGTATATCGGATTCGCACTTATCAGATGAATCGTGTCATACCACGAGAGCAATATCGATCTCGTACATTTACTAAGGTTAAATTTTGAATAATCTGATGCGTTCTAAGTTGATGGCGCTCTATAGTGTCAGGTGTCAGAGCGCAGCCCAGATAAAGTATTAATCCGGTTTTATAAAATTGACAATAACTAACAACTTAAAAAAGTTGAGAAACCCTCGACATTTTCGTTTCAAATTCTCTTTTCTATCAAATTCTCTCATTATAACGTAGAAAAGAACCAGCTTTCGGACAATTAAAACCACATTAAAATTGGACCATTTGTTTAGAAGCTAAAATACCACAGACAGACACATTAATACAAAGACAAGTGAAACCTATCAGCACCCCTCTTTTTTGCGTCGTGGATTAACTAGAAAAAGTTGATCAAGCCACATGACTATTTTGAGTTGTCATTATAATAAGTTGAATTGCATCCCATGAAAGGATCAAGGACCAAGCTTAGATATCAGTGTCGATTTAAAGTTTGCCCCAACTGCATGCTTTTGCGCAGTGGATTTTCAAAAATAGACTGACCTTATCACACATAATTGATAGGCATCCAAAGTTTAAATTATACTAGACGGGATAATTTTACAGTGGAAATCAGTTTATTAAATTAGGTAGTGCAATATGAAGAGAGTAAGTTTTTTTGTCAACGGAGAACCAAAATCGGGTGAGTTGATGAACATATTTTTTTATGTCGATTATCTTTATCTTGGCGTTATTACGGTATTATCCTAAAAGAACTAAGTGTGAGCACTAGTTTTCGCAGAACCAATTGCTATGATATTGATTTCTGACATTCCAATTACTAGGTTAGAGACTACCCCTTATTAGGATAGGCCTTTAGTCAAGTAAGTGGGCTCCTTGTGCCCTAGGAAAGATGGCCACTTTCTTGAAAAGATCTAGTCCCACTGGTTCTTATTTTGTACTATAAGTAATTTTTAAGCCGCTCGAAAGCGCCTATTAAGAAGACTTAAGAGGACTTAAGACTGTTGTCGTACGGTGGATTGCAGCAAACTGTGTGCTAAGCGGTGTTCGGTAAAATACTGAATGTGTGGAAAGTTTGTCTTGTTTCTATGGGATGCTAGCTGCCGGTGTCATATTTAACGATGATCGGTCTGTAATCTTAAGATGGTGAGTGAGCATCCGTTCAAATGGGTCAATCACCCGAAGACCGATGCGTGAGCCATAGCCCTACCTGCGCAATCGAGGCGATCAAAAATCACCCAAAGGGGATATTAGGGTTAAAAGCATTTTTAGGATACCGTAGCCAGAACCACCCTTAAGTAGAGTTTTGTTATATATGTCTGTCTATTCACATATGTTTAAAATAAATAAGCATTTTATTCAGTACACGTGAGCGGGATCCATAGCATCGTTCATATAAAACATGTAGGCATCCTACATTAGTTCATCTAATCAATTTATACATGCCTGGAACTGGGAAGCTCCAACCATCTTTCACCTTCAAACAGGGTTAGACAGGCCTTTGCGCTGAATGTAAGCCTTTGCGCTGAATGTAACACATCATTATTTATGTATTTTTCATTATCATATCCTTAAGTTGTGCTATACTTAATAATTATTAGGTATTATTAATTTTCTAAAGTAGGTATATACAAGATGATAACTATAACATTAACTAAATTAAATTAAAGCTAAGTTAAATCTAAAAAAGGCCCTCGAGGCATTGTACCGAGGATGCTGGCGGCATTTCCTCGCTGAATTGCAATGCTGATGCGTTGCGCGAGAAAGCCGCCAGCTCTTCGGTCACCAGTTACGTCAACCAGACGTTTCGCGATTATCATATTAGTTTTTTGATTTTCAGTATCATATTTGTCTTTCAGTGGGATGTGAAACTAGTTCGGACCTGTCCTTGCTCGACTACCTACGAGAGTGCTGCGAGCTGCGCGGGACCAAGTACATGTGCCGCGAGGGCGGCTGCGGAGCCTGCATCGTCAACGCCGCCCGTCCCGGCGACAAGCCATACGCTGTCAACTCCGTAAGCACTTCCTTGTTACATAATATATTCAGGTATAATGCCTCGGTACTAGACCATAGAGGAGTACTCAGTTAAATACAAATAGCAGGAAGTTACCTACACAAAACCGAACACAATCATCTCGGTCTGTAGCACAATCGTATGCACTTAACGTACTTACATTGGGCATTTAGGACAAGTACAAGTGAAAAAAAAAGTATATTATTGTGCAGTGCCTGGTGTCAGTGACGTCATGCCAGGACTGGGAGATCACGACGATAGAGGGCGTTGGCAACCGGCTGAAGGGCTACCACCCGCTGCAGAAAACCCTCGCGAAGCTCAACGGGACCCAGTGCGGATACTGCTCGCCTGGATGGGTCATGGCTATGCATGGGTATGTAAAATAATTAAGTACTAACGGCGGGATGCACCAACTTACAATTAAATACTGATCAACATAAAATATAGCGTGGGCAGTTGTTATCATTCTTAGTCTTATTTTTATCAATAAAAACACCGCTTACGATTGCAGGGTGACTTCGAAAACATTATTACAGAGTACTATGGGGTAATAAATAGCTCGTTCAATAATGACGTTCCTTTTTACAAGACTTATTTTATGAATTGACTGTTCGGAGAATGACGTCATTGATCGTTGTATGGTCCTCAACATACATTAAACCATAATATTTATACTTATTGGTAAATATCAAAGGTAGCTAGTCCCCCTCCAAACCAAAATAATAATACTGCTATTAATATTATCATAAAACGCACAGAAATTAATTAAAAATCACGTTGATATGTAAGTATCTACCTAAGCCTAGAACGAATATTTTACCATTTCTGAATGTCGTCTCTAGTGTCACCTTGCAAAAGTCTTAGCGAATAAGCTCTCTTCAGTCGTGTATAAAGTGATTTATGGTGTATCAAAAATACACATCGCGTTAGAGTTTAAAATAAAAATAGAAACGAAAGGGCAAACTTGTTTTCGGCAACAGGCTGGAGATCAATGTGTCTCGACATTTTCATTCCGTTTATGATACGAATATCTTGCATAGGCTCGGTTATTACGCTCAACTCGCTCAAGAGTACGTATGCAGGTCGATCGCAGTAAACTAGGAGACAATAGTGACAGAGTTTCTTAGAATATTTATGGACGAAGCTTGAAGACATGCTTAGTAGTTGTTTCACTATAGAATAGGTTGACGTATAGTCACACAAATACGTGTTTAGTAAAAAATATATATACTGATAAGTAAAGCAAAAAAAATATATCAAAAATGCACAATGTTAATTTAATATTGAAGTTTTCACTTCTGCCGGCACTCCTGGAGTGCAACCCGGTCTTTTTTTATATAATTTGAAGAAAAGTAGCCATGTCGTAACAAAAAAAAACGTAAAACTCAATTATGCGAAGTGTTGGTGCAAATTGACCTTCAAGTCTCCATATAAATGACCTCAAGAAGTCACTTATTTCGTCCTTAGCGATCTTTGTACCAGAGCCAGCGTTCGGGTCATGTTTCAAGGTGATACTTTAATGAGGTCCTGTTAAATATTTATTATTTACTGATAAATAAATGG
Organism: Epinotia demarniana; assembly: GCA_945867215.1. NCBI lineage: Eukaryota > Metazoa > Arthropoda > Insecta > Lepidoptera > Tortricidae > Epinotia > Epinotia demarniana. Next base: position 22,838,796 of record OX244274.1, on the reverse strand, counting down.
GCTGACTTTTTTCGTTTATTATCTGGGCTAGAATAACTGGGTTTGTTTGGAAAGTAAAAAATAAGTTTATTTATTGCAATTAAGACTTAAATTGGATTTGATTACTACGACGTTTTCGTTAATACGCGTTACGAAAAATGTTAGAATGAGCAATAATATAGTCAGAAAATGGCTCATCTAAAATAAATAAATTAATGATTTTTATTTTGCATGTTAGGCCGTAATGGCACTTTTACCAGTCAAACTTCTACCAGTGTTTGTGATGAAGAAGGCCACTGTCAAGAAAAAACGCCGAAACAAACTCAACAGTAATTAATTTCTTGCCAAAAAAGCTTATCACAATGATAGTTCTTAACTTAGTTAAAAATAAAATAAGACAAGCAGAATACAAAAAAAACATAATGCGTTGTTCTACAAGAAAAAATGTTCGAAATTGTATGACTTAACAAAAAACATGGATAAAAAAACCGGAAATGCGGCTATAAACAAAATCTTTGGCTATGCTCTCTTTAGGAACTGTGTCATCTAGCTCCCTAGGCGTCTTTTTTTTAATAGATAGAGTGATTCAAGAGGAAGGATTATGTGTAGGTATAATACATGCATAAAATAATAGAGACACTGATAATTTCAGAGGTTTTTAATGTGATGTCGTAAATAAACACATGTTTTTGCACTTACATTGCAATTGCTGGCTGAACCCTACGAGTTAGATCAAATACGTAGGTCACTCGAAAAGTTTTCAGATGCTCGAAATTTAAAAATGAAACGCACCTGTATTGTATGTTTTTAAAAAGAAAATTTATCAGCCAATTCGCTTGAATTTAAAAAATAGTCATGTTTCAGTCATTTTTCTAAAAGAGTTCCCGCGTTTTTCTTTGAAACAATGGAGCTTAACCGCGAACATTTGCGTGCCATGATATTGTACGAGTTTAAATTTGGTTTGTCCGTTCTAATATGATTGCAACGGTTGTAGTCAGTATTAGAAGAGTCTCGGGCAACCTTTTTTAGATGGTTCATTGAATTTATAAGGGGTAACACCAACCTCGAAGATGACCACCGAACTGGTCGCCCGCAAACAGCAGTAACTGCAGAAAACGTGTGGACTACTGAAATGTTGGTGCGAGAAGACCCACGCATAACATACAAGGACATAGAGAAGATCCTGGGCGTCAGTTCGGGTAGCGTTCATATTATTTTACACGAACATCTTGGAGTGAGGAAGCTCTGTTCTCGTTGTATCCCGCGTTTGCTCTCCGATACTGAGAAACAGGCTCGTGTGGTTTGGTGTCGTGATATGCGTCTACGATTCGAGAACGGGACATCTAGAAGTACAACGGAAATGATTACAGGTGACGAAACCTGGATCTATCAGTACGATCCGGAAAACACACGACAATCGTCAGAATGGCTCTTCTCAGAGGGAAAGTTACCAACAAAACTACAAAAACCGTGTAACGCCGGCAAAAAAATGGTCGCTAGTTTTTTTTCACGGGACGGACATTAGTTAACATCAATGCTCGAAAATTATAAGGTATGTTCACTTGGATAAGTAAACTACAGTAGCATTGCCGCAAGTTTTCCAGGCAGTGCGAGAGAGACGACCAAAGACTGGACTTCGGGGAATCATGCTGCATCACGATAACGCCTCTTCACATACGTCCCTCGGAACAAAGGCGTTTAATACTCAATACTCAATCATTTATTGCATTCCACAATGTTAGTGTTAATGTTTATTGAGGAAGCTGGGATAAAAACATTACCGCATCCATCCTACAGCCCTGACTTAGCTTCTTGCGTTTTTTTTTGTTCCCGGTAGTGAAAGACAAAATAAAAGAAAAGTTTTTTCGAGCGTCGAAGAAGCCGTGGCTGCTTATGAATTAGCAATTTCGGACATATCCGATCAAGACTGGCAAAAGTGCTACCAAAGTTGGTTTCGACGAATGGAACTTTGTATAGAGAACGATGGAGAGTATTTTGAGAAAATGTAAATGAAATAGTGCTTATATCTTCAATAGATTTTTTGTATCCCAAAATTTATCGAGTGACCCACGTAATTGTACGTAATGTGTACCTTAAAAAGGTCTACAATACTGACACAGGATTATATTGTAGACTTATTTAAGGTCTACAATAAAATCTTGGATGGTATATGTCTCTATCGTATCTCTTAGCGGTAACCCACAATTTTTATCATTTACTGTTTACGAGAAGCAGACTGTGACAGACCGTTTAAACTACAGAAGAGGGCTCTTAGAATCATATCTGGTAAGCCCTACGATCATCCAGCCCGAGCATTATTTAAGCAGCATAAAATACTCACTCTGCCTTGTATCTTCATATTGATGGCCTGCCAACATGTGAGGTCAAATCTCGACCAATACACTACGCGCGGTCAGTGCCATGGTAGAAATACCAGGGGTGCACACCTGCTACTCATCCCGCACCGCAGGCTCGCTAAAGCTCGAAAGTCACTCACTGTCCTAGGTGTTAAGATCTATAATACCCTAGTGACATAATTACCTCGGCGAGCGATAACATATTCAAAAATAAGATTATAAAAATGTTAATTGACCTGTGTTGCTACAGTGTGAATGAATTTATTTTAAGGAAATGTGAATAATACAAATTTATTATAATTAGATAATTGACAATGTATACTCGGATTATGGTTGAATTGACATGTAAATTATTTCTACAATTTATCAATAAATATATCTGTATCTGTATCTGTATCTAGAAATAATGGCTTATTTACGAAGCGATTGTAAGCAATACAGCATTAATCCTTATCCAATTAAGAACCTTAAATACATACATTGCGCATTTAATATAGATTAATACGGCCCTATACAGCATGTAATTTATATGAATATTTTCGAAGATATTGCAGATTTAAAATGCAGGGACATAGCGGCAGCAGTCAGCATTTCACCCGTGCGAAGCCGGGCCGGGTCGTTACTTAAATTAGTTTAGTTTATTAAATCTCATTACATAAATTTCACATAAGTACAGTTATCTTATATTAGTTTTCATATAGCGATCGTTTACAAAATTACGAAAATTACTATTTGGTTATACACAATGAAAAAAAATCTCAATTTTAGGAGTAAAAAAATAATAATGAAAAATAACAATATGGTCATACCTAGATACCGGTACTATTCATTGCAATAACCTTAATAAATAAAAATATAAAATAATCATGTCGTAATAAATAATAATGAACAATACAATTTAGTAATTGCAGTACCAGTGGTACCTATCAATAACCTTAAACGATGTAATAATGTCAACTCTTAATACCTACTAATACCAAATAAATAAAACAGTGTGCCCAAAATAGCTTCAACATTATGAATGTTGAAGCTATTTTGGGCTCTGGTTTGGGCTATGCATTTCTGTCAGTTAGATAGCCCTCAAACCTGTAATAAGCCTTAGACATCAATGTTTTTTCGAAGTAACTTTTAAGAGCTGGAAAGGGTAAAGACAAAATTTCTGTAGGTTTTATTATAAAAATGGATGGGTACATTGACCCGAAAAAGACTCTTTAGTTGCTATTTTATTTTTATTTCATTTCCTTAATCGTCAGGTAGCAAGTACAGTGGTTTGTAAAGTGATTCTTAATGGTTTTTGGCTCGCATTATATAGGCCCAAGCTAAAAAGTACAATTAGGTTAACTAACAACTGAATATACAATACCTTGAGTTCACAGTAACTTTACAATTGCGTCTGTACTTGACTGCGTATGCGTCTCATATATATATTTTTCATTCAAACAGCTTCATGCAAAGCAATTCAAATTTTACCATGATGGATGTCGAGAAGGCATTTGCCAGCAACGTCTGCCGCTGCACCGGCTACCGGCCCATCCTTGAAGCCTTCAAGAAGTTTGCCATTGACTCCCCAAAGTCAGACATATTAGACATAGAAGACCTCAACATTTGCAAGAAATCTGGGGCACACTGTCGTCAAAGAAAGTGCAGTGACGGTGACTGGTGCTTGGTTGAAGCAGATGATGTTAAAGCAGGAGAAAAAATAGAGATAGAACTAAAAGATGGAAAGTATTTCACTAAGGTGCATACGGTAGATGATATATTTGAAGTGATGAAGGAGAAAGGAGATGACAGTTACATGCTTGTGGCTGGTAATACTGGTAAAGGTAGGTTGGGTAAACCTGTCAGTCATCTCTTGGGTAATGTTATGAGAGACTGTTGGTTCTCCCTAAAATAAATAAAATAGCATCACACAAAGTAAAGCATAACATAACGATATCTTAAATGAAACGCCACTGCGATATAAAACACACATATAAAATGTATTGCAGGTGCCTATCCCATCGACGAATATCCTCGAATCCTCATCGATATCACCAGTATAGATGAGCTAAAGGGATACCGATTCGACCAGAATTTAGTTCTCGGCGCGGCCTCAACTTTGTCGGAGACGATGAAGACTTTCGAGACCGTGGCCGCTACGGAAGCGAACTTCTCGTATTTAAAGAAATTGCAAGAGCATCTGGACTTGGTCGCACACATTCCTGTCAGAAATGTAAGGTTTTATACTTGTTTAAACTAATGACTAGTTAGTACAAAGTAAACTTAATAATATAGTGACACTGCTAAAATACTTGCCTTCTATCATTTCCAGCTGAGTTTGTAAATGTCGAATAATTGAATGTGATGTGAACTACTCCATACAAATGAGCTGGTTCGTCCTGCTTTGATAAATTTTATGCATTATTGAACCTTTATTTCAATGAAAAAACTACTATTAACCACCACTTAACATGAAGTATATCCGTTTTTGTTTCAGTTGGGAACGGTAGCAGGTAATCTTATGGTGAAACATAAGCACAACGACTTTCAATCTGATGTTTTTCTCCTACTGGAGACTGTTGGAGCGTACATAACAATTAGTAAGTCTTCTTTGTCATCTTCATTTTCAGGAACGTCAGCAGTATTTAGTAACTTTATTGATTATTTGTTCTTGTATGATTGATATTTGATTTCAATTTAAGTACAACCGGGTGGACATCTTATACAAGTAACTCCGGAGGATTTCCTCAAAGTGGATATGAAGGGAAAGGTTATTTTAAACGTTCTTCTTCCACCTCTCGGTGAGCACTACAATTTCGTATCATTTAAGGTAAATATAAATCTGACATACACATTTGACATTTAAATATCAATTAAATTCCTCGTTTGAGTATCAGCATGATGGGTCTCACTTCATTATTAGAACCACATATTTGCATCAAAAATATTTAATTTACCGCAAATCCGTTAGTTACTTAATTTAATTTCAAAGTAATACGAGCGTAGAGCCCAACAGATGATACTTTCAGTATCTTGTCGTCAACGCAGAAATTAGGAGCTACTCCTCTTCCCTCATTGGACCAACAAAAATGTACATAGAAATGGGGGTGCTCCTAGCCAGCCTAGGATGTACTATGAAATAAGTAAAGGATCCCTCATGGGCCATCCTAAATGTAAATAGAAACTGACCCTCATGGAGTTCCATCAACGAATATGCACTGCATATTAGCTAGGGTGATTACGGTCACCTCGTGAGCTAACAAATGTAGTATGGAATAGTGTCCCCTCTTAGACCATTATACTTATGAGCAGAGGCTAGGCATGGACAACAGCTTGGATGATCTCGCCGTAGACCGCCGGCGTATCGCTGGAGTCTGGGCCACCTTGATGCACCACGATGCCTCGTACTTGGGTAGGTTCGGGTGACGATTTGAGTTAAACACTAAATAAATTGTTTATGGACGTTTACTAATCGGAATACGTTACCATTGACAGACACACTTTTGTACTATTATAAGTTTACGATGAACTTAGGTTATAATTAGTGAATTGAGCATTGACTTGAAGAAACGATGCGTGCGCGCATATTTCTAACTACTATAAATTTACGGTTAACGTGGTCGCTTACTATGGGCCTCGTAAAATGGCTCAAAGTCACCCAAAGGGCAATGGAGAGGGCCATGTTGGAAGTTTCTCTGCGTGATCGCATCAGATATGAGACTATCCGCAGCAGAATCAAGGTAACCGATATAGCTCTCCGGATTGCTAAACTTAAGTGGATAGCACGTAGAACTGATGGCCGTTGGGGCGGAAAGGTTCTCGAGTTGCGACCACGTACCGGAAGGCGCAGCGTGGGTAGGCCCCCGACAAGGTGGACTGATGACCTGGTAAAGTTTGCGGGGTCCGCTGGATGTGGGTGGCGCGGGATCGGTCACTTTGGCACTCTTTGGGAGAGGCCTATGTCCAGCAGTGGAAGTCTTTCGGATGATATGATGATGATGATGATGATGATACATGTACGGCATTAAATACATGACTTTGCGCAACGCTTAGCCATCTTGAATCGAGAGAAGAGATGACAACAAGGATGTATAAGTGACATTCATTCGGTTGCGAACCGCGATTGAGACCGGAAAATAATCTTAACTTGTATAAAGTTTTCATGCTAATATTGAATGACCTTTACATCATGTCAGGTAATATGCTTCAAACAATTTACCCTTTCCAGATAATGCCGCGTGCACAAAACGCCCACGCCACCGTGAACGCTGGCTTCCTATACAATATAGACTCTAACACCGTAAAAGAGGCACGGATAGTCTACGGAGGGCTGAACCCTCGATTTGTGCACGCCAAAAGTACTGAAAAGTTCTTAAAAGGGAAGAAATTGTTCACAAATCAGATCTTGCAGAGAGCTCTCAAGATCTTAGACCAAGAGTTGGTGGCTGAAGAGAATCCTCCAGAACCATCGGCGAAGTATAGGAAGAATCTTGCCATTAATTTATTCTATAAAGTAAGCCAACGCCTTAAGTACCTAATTTACCTGGATTGTTTAATCTTCGTAGGTTGAGCGATTTACAATTTGTATGAGGCTATTGGTCCTCAGCTCAGTTGCTCACAAACCTAAAGTTAATTAAGCCAATGCAATGTATGAACGCTAACGTAAAAATTTTGCATCCCTATCATGGTCGAAATTATTCAGTCTTGTGCAACGATATCCCTGACTAGTTGATGAAAAGTATAGATGAAAATATAAACTCGCCACCCAACTCGCTTTGGAAATCTGATTGTAACTGTTCCAATGAAATCTACCTACAGGGTCTTCTGTCTTTGAGTCCTGCACAGCTAGTAGGGAGTCGTTTCGCCTCAGGAGCCATCACTCTGAGCAGCACGCGGCCCGTGTCCAGCGGCAAACAGGACTACGTCACCGATCCCAAGCGGTACCCCATCAACAAGCCTGTTGAAAAAGTTGAAGCCCTGGTAAGAAAAAATGAAATACTAGTAACAGTCATCTACATAATTTAGATTAAATTCGATTTATTCATTTCACGACATGATCGTCTCAAAATAACAAAATTGAAAATTTCATGAACAATGATCACCAAAAATTATTATGTATCACTTTGCTTCACAAAGCAAAGCTGAAAAATGCTGTAACAATTTGCTTCTGAAATTCCTTTCCCGAAAGCCACTTATCGTTTGAGTGCTCCATGCTTCAGTATCCATAGTAGTAGCTAATTACATGCGAATCGGCAGATAAGAAAGAAACTAGCTCATGTTTGAATTTCCATTTGTGAAACTACAGGACAAGAACAACAGTGTTTCTTGTAAAACAAACGTTGTACCTATAGCTGCTAGTACTACAGTGTTATGATAATGTTTGTATTCAGATCCAGTGCACGGGCGAGGCGCCGTACTCTGAGGACCTACCGGGCTTGCCGCACGAAGTTTTTGGCGCGTTCGTGCTCGCGACTGTCCCGCTTGGCGACATCGACCGCATTGACCCCAGTGAAGCGCTTGTAAGTCACACGAGTGTCTCCAAAGTCAAAAGCATCATCACCAGATTTGTCTTTATTAATCTCAGTGCAGCACGTTTATTTTACCAACCTGTCATATCCCACATGTATCACGACCTAAAACCTTTCTCATCTCTGACACGTTTATCTTTTTCTGTTTCAGATCCATCTTTACTTTTCTACTTGATTATATGTTCATTATGAACTCATCTTACTCTACTCATTCTTCCCTTATTATGTCGCTTTATATTCATTCTTATCTAGTTATTGGCTTCACAGGGTTTAATCTCTATAAAACGTAAAAAACAATTATTTTAATATTTCAGCGGCACCCCGGCGTCGTTGCGTTTTACTCTGCAAAAGATATTCCCGGAATAAACTCATTCACTCCTGGTGACAATGCCATCTTTCTCGAAGAAGAAGAAGTTTTCTGCTCCAGAGCAGTAAGATACAACGGCCAAGTGATCGGTATTGTCGTAGCAGGAACCAGAGCCATTGCGGAATACGCTACTAAATTAGTACACGTCAAATATAGCGGAGTGTCTAAACCCATCATCGATATAAATGAGGCAATGAAGTATTCTAATAGAACAAGAATGGCTGGAGAACGCGACGGTGGTGGTGAAGAGAAAGGAGTATTGTTTAACATCATAAAAGGGACGCAGACGATATATCAGCAGATTCATTTCTGTATGGAGACGCTGGTGAGTGTGGCAAAGCCCACGGAGGAAGGGTTGGAGGTACACTGCACCACGCAGCATATGGATGGAACGCAGGTTGTTATATCACGGGCACTTAATTTGCCAGAACACAAGTAAGTAACAAACTTATGACCTTTATAGTAAGGCGTCTTGACATTTAGCGTACTATGTATATTTTGCCCAGATAAAGTAGTGGACGAAATTATTGAACGACGCGATACACATACATACATTACATAACATTGTGGCATTACAGCATTTCTCATGGGTTTCACTGAGCTGCATCCGCAATATTGTGTTTTATTTGCACTCGCAGCTAAATTCGCCTACAGATATGGTTACAAAACTCCATACCTACCATTGATACGAGCGAGCCTAGCTAGTATGATCACCATTATGTATTATACATATATTTGAAAGAATTAATCAATTTCATTACTAATCATTGGTTAGCACTTAATATTAATATACATATATATCCATACTTATATTATGAATGGGAAAGTGTATGTGCGTGTTTATTTGTTTGTTTGTCCGTCTTTGACGGCAAATCGGAGCGATGAATTGACGTGATTTTTTAAGTGGAGATAGTTGAAGGGATGGAGAGTGACATAGGATAGTTTTGAAATCGTCCCCTAAGGGGGTGAAATGGGGGGTAAAAGTTTGTATGGAGCTGCGTTATAAACAATTTCCACGCGGACGGACTCGCGGGTAGAAGCTAGTATTGTAATAAATTCACATGTAAGAAATGATGAAACGAGCAAGCGAAGGGATCGAAGTTATATGCTTCAGCTTGGGCCAACAATCGTTCGTTCTGATCTCCCACTCTCATTTCACTCAGCCAAGTTCAAAGCCAAAAGAAACTGGCGCAGCAGCCGTGTCTAATATTACGAACCATTAGGAGCCACTTTTGACCCCTTAATAACTCAAAATCTATTTAACAGAGAAACATGAAATTTGATACGTAATGTGTTAAAAAAATGTATTAAAACTTCTTAGATTTACGAGAATCCGAAATTTCATATTCAGCTCAATTGAGCAATCAACGTCTAAAAATCGGTTTTTATCACTGACTAAGGTTTTAGCTGACGGATAGATCAAAAACCTAACCCAGTTCGATATATATGACCTAGAAAGTTGAAATTTGGCGTCTATCTGGGTAATTGTGTGTTAACTAACTAGAAAAAATATTTTTTTTTTAGTATTATTATTTGTTACTATTATTTAGAAGCTCAGAACGCTGACATTTAGAAACCGATTTGAAAACATCTTTTTTTTTCCTGAAAGGCACTTCCGATATGATGAGACTACTGACGTCAGACCCCGTATCATGGTCGGCCTTAGCACACGATAAGTGACAAGATAGAGCGTCCGTCACTGGCTCACACCGTTCGATAGAACGAGACGTCGCTACTATCTTGTCAGTTATCGCGTGATAAGGCCGACCATGATACAGGTTTAGGTCAGGGTCAGGATCAGGATCAGGGTCAGGATTGAAGTAGAATGGACATCTGTTAAGAATCTGATAATGGAGTCCTGAAGGAATCGAGAGAACTCTTCAAATGTTATAGGCATACCTGTAGGTATTTGGGGTTTTGGGTAATTTCTATAGTTTCTTGTGCATTATCTCTTGAGAAACACCGTTTGGCGAAGTTAAACTGATTAAATGAAGTAGAATTGTCAAGTGGTCAGGATCTGATGATGGAGTCCTGATGGAATTAGGGGATCTCTTATTTATTTATAGAACAAAAAACGCCATGCAGTCGGACTGCTTTTAGACTTAACTAAGGCGTATGATAAAGTTTCGCACGAGATTTTACTTAATAAGCTATATGGATCAGGAGTCAGGGGTGTTGCTCACGCTTGGTTTAAATCCTACCTAGAAAATCGTACGCAGATCGTTAGAATTGAGTACTTTAACCCATCATCTTATAGATTACAGTCAGTCGAATCTGATATTGAAGAAGTGAGGGGCTCAATTCCTCAAGGAAGTGTACTGGGATGCTTACTTTTTATATTATATATTAACGACCTTCCGAAAGAACTTGACGTGAAATGTACCCTGTTTGCAGACGATGTGTCTGTTCTCTTTGATTTTGATGGTACCGATGATTTTAATGCAAAGTTATCAGAAACCTTACACCAAATAAATCTCTGGATGTATGACCACAATTTGTCCATAAACTCAGATAAAACTAAACTAATTCAATTTTATCCGCACCAAAGAACTCCTTTGCAATTAAAACTAGCGTTTAACGATAAAGAAATTGAGGAAGTAGAAAAGTTCAATCTATTAGGCTTAACTATCGACAGTCATATGAACTGGAAGTTTCACATTTTAAATATTAAATCTAAATTATCCCGATTTACATATGCATTGTTCATGATTCGCAAAACAACCAATTTATCAACAGCGTTTTCTGCATATTATGCCTATGCCCATTAATGGTTAAGCTATGGAATCATGATGTGGGGCAGTAGTACCGATGCACACGACTTGTTCGTGATGCAAAAGAGATGTATACGCATAATAGTACGAATAGGTAATAGAGACAGCTGCAGACCGCATTTCTGTAATCATGGAATACTCACTCTGCCTTGCTTATATATTTTAGAATTAGCTATGTTTGTGCGCAAAAATATGCACCTATTCCAAAAGCAGGAAAATAAAAGGTTCAAATATAAATTGAAACTTCCAATACCGAATTTAACTATTTTCGAAAGAGCCCCCACTATGCCGCAGTAAAATGCTATAACAAACTCCCAAACTATATAAAGTCAGAGGAAAAAGAAAAAATGTATGCAAGTAAGTTAAAAGCATTCCTTAAAACAAAATCTTACTATAGAGTTGATGAATTCTTTAATGATAATACTCTGTGAACAATAATAGTATAATAGTTGCTTAATAGTTTATGTATCATTAGATTAGATTAAAATTTGATGTAGCATTGTTTAAATTGTATACTTTAACTTGATGTTTAACTAAAGCTTATGTTAGTATTTAAGGATAAGATTGCAATACCCTTTTAGGGTCCATGTGATACCTACTCCCATATAATGTAACAACTGTGTATATTACCATGGTGCAATAAACAACTATGACTATGACTATGACTATGACTATTTATTTATTTTAGTACGGCGGAAATTGGCCAATATTGATAAAAGTCGTGGACACGTCTTCTATATACCTAAAACTGGTATGGATGTGTTCCTTGTTGTCTCCAGAGTACGAATCTACCGGTTTTAGTTAAGGGAGAGGGGGACGGACATAGCTGTGACGTCATAAAGATGGCGGCCGACGGTCATCGATTTTTGTTCAAATCTCGGGTTCTATTTTTCTGATCGGTTCATGTGAGGTGTGAAATTGAAAAAAGAATGAATTATAGAACATTTAATACGCATTCAAATGATGCGTATTAAATGTTCTATAATTCATTCTTTGTAATCTATAACGTACATACAACCGTTAGAAAAAAAATTAAAAAAATATTTTTTTTTACCTTAGACGTTCTGCTTTCTTACCATCATAATTCGAGAAAGAGATACTTTAGCGTGATAAATGTCATTATAAAAAATATCAAACATTTTATTAGCTTTCTAATAATATGCAATTTGTTGTCGTTAAATAATAAACCTGTCATTTATGGGCAATGCCGTAACGCAAGTCAGCGGGAACCGGCACGACGCGTATGATTGAAATACTATGAGAGTTCAATTTTGGTGTTCCCAAATGAAAGGTACTGTTGTTTCTATAGGTGTTGCTGTTGTTGTTGTTGCCCTAGAGCATCCCCGTGGTGCTTAAGGCGGTGCATATCGCGTGCTTTGAAACGCCGTTCTAACTAAATTAAGAAACAATAAGAGGTTTTCAGATATATGATTCTTGACTATATGATTGTTCATCTGATTTTATCGATGCATGATTGCTTAAAATTTCCTCGATAGAAAAAATCCAAAGTTTGCAAACGATGCATTATTTTTCGACACAATCAAGTTAATAGTATAGTATTTTATCACATCTAAAATCTCACTATATGAAATTTTAATAAAACTTTACCAACTTAGATATTTATCGAGTCCACAACAGCGATTCCCGAAAAGTGTTACATCTCTTTTTCTCGTGGGCGGAAATCATCAGCGTGTCTCTGTCTAGGGAGCGTGTATGACTCAAATCAAGGCATCTCCATAAGGCCTTCATAAGCTCTCGCCACGCCTTCCTGTGTGTTCCTGTAGTCGAATTAATAAATACTGTGTTTCAGGGGACGCCTTGATTTTAGTCGTACGGGGGCGTAAGACAGATAAATATGTTTCAATAAAGAGGCATTTTAAATTCATAACTTCTTTGACTCTAGGCCGCCAGAGCCCGAGGACTAGGAGCCAAACTCGGAACAAGGCCGCTCTTTCCGTACCCCACGCCCGCGCATAATTCATTTCATTTGAGTGCAAGTTGCGGTTGAATTTGAAGACATTTGCACGTGGTGATTCGTTACATTACCTTTCTAGTAACAGCTATATGTTAACATATTTTTTCTCTGGAGATGCGTATAGATATTTTTATATATAGCTTGTCGACTGATATGTGTTGCGAACTATGGAGCTCCATAGTTCAGCAGCTGCAAGCAGTAGCAGTTTCGCGGGCAACAAGTTCGAACAGACCAACACTGCCCGAAGGCGAGCTGTGAGGCTCGCGGGGCCAAAGGCCCGGAGCATCCCTCAAGATCGTGCTCTTCACGCGAGTACTAAGGCCAAAGACCCCGAAGGGCGAGCTCACGCAGACATTTTACTACTCCTAAATGCATTACAAACAAACCTGAGGGCCGAAGGACCGAAGCGTACGTTCAAAGCGGGCTGTCCACGCAAGCCAGAGGGCCAAAGGCCTAAAGGGCGGGCCGACGTGGACACTTTACTACTCCTAAGTGATCTACAAGCAAACCTGAGGGCCGAAGGCCCGAAGGAGAGCAGTATGGCACGCGAGGTGGCAGGCCAGGCTCTGCGTAGGACCGAAAGCCCGAATCGTTCCTTCAGAGTGGGCTCTCGACGCAAGCCAAAGGGCCAAAGGCCCAAAGGGCGGGTCCACGTGGACTCTTTAGTACTCCTATGTGTCCTACAAGCAAACCTGAGGGCCGAAGGTCCGAAATAGCAGCATGACACGCGAGGCGGCAGGCCGAGCTCTGCGTGGGGTCGAAGGCCCGAAGCGTTCCTTCAGAGCGGGCTCTCCACGCAAGCCAGATGGCCAAAGGCCTGAAAGGCGGGCCCACGCGGACACTTTGTTACTCCTTAGTGTCTTACCAGCGAATCTAAGAGCTAGGCCCGAACAGACCCTCCATAGCGCGCTCTCTACGTGAGTCAGAGGGTCAAAGGCCGGAAGCGACCCTCCAGAGTGCGTGCGCTCTCGGATACCTTACTCCTGGGCTGGGCTCCGTAGGGCCGCAGGTCTGAAGCGTCCCTTCAGAGCGCGCTCTCCACGCGAGCCTGCGCGGACAACTTGAGGGCCGAAGACCCGAAAGAGAGCGGCATGGTAAGCGAGGCGGCAGGCCGAGCTCTCCGTATAGGGACGAAGGTCTGTAGCGTCCCTTCAGGGCGCGCTCTTGGACACCATATCCGCCGAGTGTTTTACAAGCGAACCTGAGGGCCAAAGGCCCGTACGGCAAGCCAACGCGGCCACACACTCCCCTTACTCTATCACATACAAGACTCAAACACTCACCAAGCGGACACACACTCGGTGCGTGCAACGTTTCAGTTACGAATCTCTCTGCCGCTTTTCCTTTTCCTATAGCGACCTATCCTTTTGCAAGGAAATACATAAACAAAACAAGTCAGATTTGGAAAGTACAAGTCAAAGTACAACACAGGTAACCTCGGGCAAAAACTTGTCCTATTAGTAGGACTAGTTTTTGCCCGAGGTTACCTGTGTTGTACTTTGTAATATATGTTTGTGTTGTAATATTAGTATTATAAATGCGAAAGTTTGGATGTTTGATGTTTAGATGTTTGTTACTCAACCACGTTTAAACGGCTCAACTGATTTGGATGTAATTTTGTACGAAGATAGTTTATAGCCTGGATTAAAATATAGGTCAGTTAGGTGATCAGTTTATCCCGGGTCCACGCAGACCAAGTCGCGGGCGGAAGCTAGTTGTCTAATAAAGCTGCCTGCGTTCATTGATTTATTAATACCTAATTGACGACCGGTTATATTAGCCTAGTGGGTAGTGACGCTGCCTACGAAGCTGGAGGTCCTGGGTTCGAATCCCGGTAAGGGCAAATATTTGTGTGATGAGCATGAATAATTGTTTCTGAGTCATGGATGTTTTCTATGGATTTAAGTATTTATATCTATTATATATATCGTCGTCTAGTACCTATAACACAAGCCTTACTGAGCTTACTATGGGACTAGGTCGATTTGTGTAAGATTGTCCCCTTATATTTATTTATTTATTTATTATTTTCAACTTAATACTAGGAACTAGACTAATTTTACATCAACCGGGCGTAAATTGGTAATAACAATCTCACTTGTCAGCCAAAAGAAGACGTAATATTGTGTGTGGGGGGTGAAAAAGTACGCTTCAGTGCACTCGCCTCGCCTTCGGCTCGGGCTACAAAGTTCCTGAGGTGGCCTTTATTTTACTGCTTTATGAAATGAAATGAAATGAAATGAAATGAAATGAAATGAAATGAAATGAAATACTTTATTTGCAAGATTATGGTAACAGGATCTTAAAAATAATAAATAAACTGACATAATCAACCTGTATACAGGTGTGCAAATTTTTATGAAATAAACAGCTTTTTTGAAATTTTCTTCCATGATGTCAAGTCTTAATACTAATACTTACTTAGCTATTTGTTACATAGGTACCTAATATTTTCTTGTCAAATACTCCTTAACACTATAAAAACATTTTTCATGCAGCCATTTGGTCAACTTAGTTTTGAAAGACGTCATATTTTCTAATTTAATTATTTCAGGTAAGTTATTGTACAGAAGGTGCGTATCATGACCGTCCGAGTCGTATAATTACTCAATAAACAAAAAAAGACTTTCTAAGGGCGCGATGTGACGCCAGCGATCGGTAGCAGAAACGAGCGTTGTGATAGTTAATTAGTGCGTAATTCACAAAATTTATTATTACTTGGTTATTTATTAGTGTACACCAACAGAATCTATATTTTTTGGAAAGCTTATAAAATTATCTACCTTTTTTATGAGTACTTTTATTACGCTAAAGTTATTATTTATTGAGTTACAAGCATGTTTTATCAGTACTCGTTCAAACGCGCGGAGTAAAAAAATCATAATTTTTCTTATAATTAAAAAACTGTTAATTGTACGTCATAGCGTTCTAGAAATCAATTATAGTATGTTTAATTAGCTTTCAGGTGACACCTCACACGAAGCAATCAGTAAAATAGAACCCGAGATTTGAACAAAATTCGATGACCGTAGGCGGCCATCTTTGTGACGTCACAGCTATGTCCGTCCCCCTCTCCCTTAACTAAAACCGGCAGATTCGTACCCTGGAGACAACATGGAACACATCCATACCAGTTTTAGGTATATAGAAGAGATGTCCACGAAAATCGTGAAGGAGACGACTTTTTGCGATTTTGCCACCGTACTATTTATTTATATTTGGAGAACCAACAGCTACAGAAACACAATGATTATGTAGATAAAACACAAAAAGCCAATTACATGTTCCCGCCGATAGCATCGATCTCTTGTAATATAAGAGGCAAATCTGTAGGGCTTTGGGTATTTTGTATCTTTACAAAAAGTGAAAAATGCGATGATTTAATAAATATGAAAATGGGAGCCAAGTTCAATATTAAGATAATCCATACTAAAATTACAAATGCGAAAGTGTCTGTCTGTCTGTCTGTTACCTCTTCACGCTTAAACCGCTGAATCGGTTCAGGTGAAATTTGGTATAAAGATAGTTTGAGTCCGGGGGAAGGAAATAGGATAGTTTTCATCCCCGAAATCATCCCCTAAGGGAGTGAAAAGGGGGGTGAAAGTTTATAGAGCTGCGATATAAACGAGTTACACGCGGATGGAGTCGCGGGCAGAAGATAGTACTTTTATATAGCAAACGTGAGAAGAATATGCCTAATCTGCTACTTCTGTCAAGTCAAAGTCATTCTTCAGTCATTCAACATGCACCTCTGGATAATTTCCCACAGGATAGACATCTACGTGCGGCGCCTGGGCGGCGCGTACGGTCTGAAGATCTCGCGCACCTCACAGGTGGCCGTGGCGAGCGCGCTGGTGGCTCATAAACTGAACAGGCCATGCCGCATCATGCTGCCATTGACCACCCTCTTCAAGGCGGTCGGCAAGCGGTTCCCATGCTGTACGGAATTTGAGGTGAGGCTCGTATGACAATTTCATCATTATCATTAATTCTTTTAATTTACACCAAAGGTGGTCTGGCAATAACCGGGTTGAAATACTTGCAATATAGAGTAATGTAATAGTAGTTTATGCGACTGATCCATAATGAGAGGCCTTAAAATACGAGTGTGGTTTTATGAAACGACCGTCAGCGAGTTTCATAATAGGATCACAGGAGATAGATAGGATCACATATCATAAGTAGTAGTAAGTAACAGCAAAAAACCAACAATAAAATGACAACAGCAATGGCGGCAATTCGATCATCCGTTATGACGAATGGTTTTTTTTTTAAATCATAAACAAACGAATTAAGTCCCTATACTCATATCACTCGAGATCAAATGTCGTACGGTTTGTATTAAAAAACTTACTGAATTGACGTTTCGTATCGATAACTGTTTTAATATCTATGGATACTAGAATAGAGACCCACTTGAGTTTTGATAGCTGTTCCAAATTTAGACTCTTATGAGTTTATCAAAATACATTATGAACATACAATATACAAATTTATCAAAAATCTGTACTGTAATGACATTACAGTACAGATTTTACCTGCTACCACAGACAAGAAAGTTCTCATAGTAAAATCGGTTGTGGTAATGCTGGTCATTTCCTACGGTTTCTGAACGCATTTTAGAGCACTAATGATACGTGCGTAGATAAATGTTATTATCGTACTTTTGTGGCATTCCCACGTCTTTTGCGTGTAGCGCTTCTCTTTCTGATACCACATTAAAGAAAGTTAAATAAATTATTTCCAACTGTAATGGGTTCATAACAAGTGTAAACCAGATTGACGTGTTACAAGCTTTTATTTAACCAGATTGACTTGTTACAAGCTTTTATTTAACTTGCCCTGTTAGTATGGGACAAATCTTGCGAGTTAAATTTTACCCACTTCCCGGTGACCGATTAACCTGAACGTTTGGGTAAAAGTATAGTTTTTTTTAATTCGATCATCAGTTTGGCTTTACTATGAAATCGAAGGCAGGGAAAAATCAATAGTTTGTGGAAATGTTCGTGTGGCTTAGTGGAGTACTGTATTGTCGTTTTTTACTTTATTTTTAAAATAAATGACTGCTAACCGCAGTTCTACGCATTAAACAGTAAAGAGATCTGATTATTTTTATAGGTTGGAGTAGATCTATTTGGAAAGGTTCGTTATGGCAAAGAAAATCTTTACACGGACAATGGGTACGTGGTCGACGAGCCACTGCACTTGGCGACGATAGAGGTGTACCAGAACTGCTACGAGAAGTTGCGCTGGCTATACAAGGTGTACAACGTGACTACAGACACGGCCAGCAATACTTGGTGCCGATCACCAGGTTCGTAAAATTACATTCTGTTTATCAATCCTATATTGTCATTCAACAGCATCACTAGCCTATTTTATTGCTACTGCTCGGTCTTCCATAGTCGAGGGGAAAACAGCTAGTAGACTCTACACTAGCCCGTGTAGATTGGAATTGCAATAGCCAATGGTTAATAAAGGGTTGACGGTAAATTTCAATATCTTTTCAGGAACACTGGAAGCTATTGCCGCTTCAGAATTCATCATGGAGCGAATATCATACGAGTTATCATTGGACCCTCTAGTTGTGAGAATGCGAAATCTAGACTTAGCTGCCATTGAGTTGAGATTCATGGTAGAAAGAGTGAAAAATGAGGGCCAATACAATGAAAGGAGAGCGGCTGTCGACAAGTATAATAATGAGAACAGATGGAAGAAACGGGGCCTGAGGTTTTCTTTACTACGCTGGCAGGGTTTAGGTAACCAGATCTTGGACGTTAATATGTCAGTGTATTACGACGATGGAACCGTTGCCATAACCCATGGCGGAGTTGAAATGGGCCAAGGTCTAAACACAAAAGCAGTACAAATAGCAGCGCATTTTCTTGGAATACCGATGGACAAGATAGAGATCAAAGGGAATAATTCAATGATAGCTCCTAATTCATTTCCATCAGGGAACAGTACCACTTCGATGGCAGTTGGTATGGGGGTTCAGAGATGTTGTGAGAAACTGTTAGCTCGATTGGCTCCGTTGAGGGTTAGCCTGCTCAACCCAAGTTGGGAAGTTCTAACGAGAGCGGCGTATACAGCCCAAATAGATCTGCAGGCTCACGGGTTTGTATCTCTTAAGGACATTCTGAAAGCTGACATATTGGGCGTGACGCTGGCTGAAGTAGAAGTGGATGTTTTGACTGGGGAGTGGGAGCTGCTGAGAGTGGACATACTTGAAGATGTAGGCACTAGCATCAGCCCAAGCGTGGACATCGGTCAAGTAAGAACATCTTCTAAGGACTTTGCTGCGACATGACGGCTGATAGTTTTGATTGACTATGTTGATATCCCTTGTTACAGGTGGAAGGTGCATTTATCATGGGTCTCGGATACTGGACCACGGAGCATCTAGTATACGACCCCAACACCGGAGAGTTGCTGACCGACCGGACTTGGAACTACCACGTGCCACAGGCTCGGGACATACCACAAGACTTCCGGATCTATTTTAAGGAAATATCTATTCCGGACCTTCGTGTTCTTGGGGCCAAAGGTGAGGAAAACCAGACAATGCCCAATGTTGTTTTTTCCAAGTTCTTGTCTCTTCCCACTCAAAAAAACTTAATAGATTAGTGGTTTTCCAAAAAAATCGGCCAAGTGCGTGTCAGGCCACGTGCAGTGGTTGTAGTAGTAGTTATCCGACTTTGTACAAAAGTAGCTTTTTCTAAGTTTATTTCAAGTTGGTCTACCATTACTCGGTAACTAGATATGCCTACTTAGCCGTGATAGTTTTCTTTTAAATTCGTTATTTATGTACTACTGCCACGATTTCATTCACATCACACATGACTCGAACAAAATCTCGCAAACGAATCACTGAGTTGAAAAATGGTTTTAAGAAACCCATAATATTTGACAGGCTATCCAACTTTACCCCACACTATGAGTTTAATGTGTAAAATAATTATATTCCCACTATAGGTGTGGGATAGGTAGGTAGGTACAATAAAAAAAATAAAAAATATTCTACTGTTTGGTCGGCGCAAATGATTTATAATACTCATGCCGAACCACAGTTTTGTAGTAGTCAGGGTTACTGAGCTAAGCCAAAGACGGACGGACGAACGGACGGACGGACAGGCAGACGGACATGGCTAAACTATAAGGGTTCCTTGTTGACTACGGAACCGTAAGAAGATGATTGTTGCAAACCTTTGCAACTCTACTCGTATATTGAAGTGAACATGGAGATTATTTTTGTGTAGTCATTTCAACTCACACCTGAATGTGGTTAATTTTGCAGCGATCGGCGAGCCTCCCATCTGTATGTCAGTCGCGGTGCCGTTCGCGCTGCGCGAGGCCATCGTCTCCGCCAGACAAGACGCAGGGTTGTCTAGCAAGGAGTGGTTCCCGATAAGTAAATACATACATATACTCGTAATACTCGGATATTTTATATTTCAAATAATAAAAAACCTGGGATTGCCTTTGTTTGTCCTAATATACGTTTTGTCCAATTTCGGTTTGTCTGACAACTTTTAGTATAATGCATAATAATTTGTCTAAAGTCAATTTGTCGGACTCTTTTTTCGCCGAATATTATTTTAAGAAAGTATCTGAAAATCTTTTTTTCTAATACTGCTCCTTATATTATTTTATAATAAAAAACTTTTCAACTTCACTATACTTAACGGTTTTTTTTCTTTCTTAGCGAAAGCTTTTATTAGAAACCTACATTCATTTCCGGCGAGAGTCCGAGGGCGGGGACTGATTAGACAAAATAAATTTATGCGAAACGTATGTTAGACAAAATTTAATTATGTTAGTCAAACAATATACAAAATAAGATAATATAAACAAAAAACCGGGTAGAATTAAAATTGGCTAAATAAAATTAGGTGAAGTGAGGTATAAACAAAATGATCTTCACTAAAATATAAATTAGGCAAAATTAGCTAATATGCGTAACAAGATTGGTTTACATAAAATTAGTCAAAATGTTGTTTGCCTTTAAGAAAGCCTCGTAACGGTCCCTGGACTGAGCAAAAAATATTATTAAATAAAAAAGGGAAAACTGCGTCAATAATTGTTTACCTTATAAGATGCATAGGCAACAAGGGAACGAAGTTCCCTTCTTAGCTTGGGTAAAAACGTTTTTGTATGTCCGGCTGTTTTCTTCTACGAGTCGCACTTTTCTCAAACACCAACCCACTAACTAGTACCTAGGTATATAATATAATAAATTATTGTTTTTCTTTCAGATGGCCCCTACACTAGAGAAGCTATACAGATACACACAGAAACAAAATATACCGATTTCAAGTTCAAATAATGTAGAGCCCAGTACGAAGAGGGTATTACTTAAATAAGCAGGCAGGTTCTTTGAATACGTAGAAAAATATAACAAGTTATTCAAAGATATTTTTTTTTGTCACCTTTCCAAAAAAAAACAGAATCAAGTAGGGTGACATAAAGTAGAATAAAAGTATCGCATGCGCTACTTTTAATGCTGGTAGTGATTCATAAATCATAAATTGCGTTTTTTCATTAAACCAAAGAAAGCGAGCTCCTCACAAATGTCTACCCAAACACGTGTCTTAAACCACGTATGCGCATGTGCGAACTAAACAGCTGCCTGGCATCGTTTTGCCACCCCGCCCCCAACCCCGCATATTGGCAATGGCACCCATTCTGTGGGGCCATTATGTATCGCTACTTATATACTTCTACTAGCTTCTGCCCACGACTCCGTCCGCGTCGATCTCGGTTATATCGTAGCTCCATACAAACTTTCACCCCCCACGTAACCCCCTTAGGGGATGATTTCTGGGATAACAACTATGCAATGTCCTTCCCCAGGACTCAATCTATCCTTATACCGAATTTCATCCAAATCGGTTCAGCGGTTTAAGCGTGAAGAGGTCACAGACAGACAGACAGACAGAATAACAAAGTAATCTCAATGCATAAGCGCCAAATCGCTCGCCAAACACACTGAATTTCTTTTTCCTTCAGAACAGTTTGGTGGTGTTTTCTAAACGCTCAAGGTCCAAGGATAACTTTTTATAATTTTAATGATATTTTGTAATTTATCGAAGAAATCTTCTGAAAAATTCTTCTGTCTCTGACATCTCGTCCGGCTAGCACAAACCCACAGGGGGACTGAACCACGACTAGAACAAACAGGAGAGAATTCCCGTCTCTTTCTAAGTAATAAGAATAATAAATCAGCCTATATACGTCCCACTGCTAGGCACAGGCCTCCTCTCCTCCTCATGGATGAGAGGGAACGGGCAGTAGTCGCCACGCTGACCCAGTGCGGGTTGGGGACTAAATATAACTCTTTCTAAATAGAACATTAAAAAGAGACGGGTAGTTTATCTCACTAGCAGTCATCCGTACGGTCGGGTGGTCGGTCCGACCGTGTAGCGTTACCTTAACGGCATAAATCCCGGTCGTTAATTGAGTCTCGTGTAAACACGGACCGCGATTAAGGAAGGATAGCCGATCTGTCTCGGAATGGGCGGAACGGGGTATGTGCCCAGTGTTGAGCAATATTATAGTGGGTTAGGGCACATCTTCAGAATGTGTTTAAAATATGCGTGTCGTACATTTTCCTCGTGTGCTTCGCTCGTCTCCCGTGCGCGAAAGTGGCCATTTTTTATCTTTTTTATGTAAGTTTGGAGCGCCTCTTCCAATTACTACGCACGAGGGCGCTCAAAACACGCTGATACGTAGTTTCAGAAGTACCTGTACTTTCAGAAGACTGCAGCTATAATAACGCCAACAATACAATACCCAATACTTTGGTATGAGGTGTTGTGTTCCGGGTGGTGAGTAAGGTGTCCCGAGCTCCCGAGGAAGTGCTGTATTGAGTGAGGTCTGCACTCTGTATTTTTTTCTAGCTGTCGAAGCAACGTATCCTCAAATCAATTAAAAGTCGGTAACGCGCTTGTTACTCCTCTAGCGCCTTCTTGCATTGGGTACGATGGCGGAGTAGGGGTCGGGTTGCATAAAGTTTAAAGTCATATTTTTGTTAGGCATACGTGGATTCGTCATACTCATCATTACGCATAATTGTTAATAGTCACACATTTATGCGCATAACGTTTTTAATCATAATGTTTAAGAACATATTGTGTAATGCGCATAAATTTGATGCGCATTTTAATGCATAATTATTATTTAAGCATACTTTATAATGGACACAAATTGGTTGCTCATAAAACAATTTAACCATACTGTATAAACGCATAAACTGCAAAACGCATAAGCTTATGTTTTTGAAACCCGACGCAAAAAGAGGGGTGTGTTATAAGTTGAACGTGTCTGGCTGTGTATCTGCGTATCTGTGTATCCGTGTAACTGTCTGTGGTAGCGAAGCTCCCTAACGGATGGACCGATTTCATTGCGGTTTTTTCTGTGTTATTGATAATTTTATTCCGAGTGTGTTTAGCCATGTTTCATGAAACTCTGTTCAGTCGTTTTTGAGATATTGGACTTTGAAATAATGTCAGGGGTTTTTCAACTCGTCTAAGTTGTAGTTATATATGTATAGTCAAACTTGCTGAGTACCTACGGCGATTTCTGAAATTCATCAACTTTAAGCGTTATAGGGGTGGTGGGGGGCGAGACCACATTTTTTGTAGAAAAAATACTTATTAAAATACAAAAAGGTAATTTCAGCTTTTGAAAAAATTCCACCCCTAAGGGTTTCTTATCGGAGTAAAAAAAAACTTTCACCGTTTTGGAAACATTACACCCCTAAGTCAAATCAAATCAAATCAAAGTATTTATTTAGCAAATAGGCCACGAGGACACTTTTACATTATTATAGTATGAGTACATTATTCATAATAACTAGGTACTTACATCAAAGTTTACATGTTAAGGGGTTAAAACGGGTTTATATGGCGACTAAGAAAATGTTGTGTAAATTTGTAAGTTCGGTCTTAGCCTGTGTGTAAAAAAACAACAAAACTGATATCAGGGTTTTTTGATATTCATCCCCTTAAAAAAAGGTTAAAGGGGGTTCAAAGTTTGTATGGAGGACAAGACATTTTTACAGTAAGAGATTTGTAACTTCTGTTTCAGACTGTTTGAAATTGATTACACACGTAAGAGGGTTGGATGTTTGTACGGAACAAGGCAATTTTAAAGTAAGGAATCTGTAACTTTGGTGAAAGACTAGGAAACTAATTTCGTTTCTTAAAATTCATCCCCTAACGTGGTTAAAAAGGGTTAGAAGTTTGTATAAATATACGGATTTAGGCAAAAATTTCCAGTAACGTAGCTTTCTTTAATACATTATAAAAAAATATGCAATTTAGGCAGAAACGTCGTAAAAACGGAGTTTTCAATCGAAAATTTGCAATTTAAAGTAATGAACTCATCGCACTGTTTTACGCTTAATCCCGGAACGGATTTAAATGATTTTTTTCGTACAGATAATTTGAGACCCTTGGAAGGAAATAGGATAGTTTTAATCTTGGAAGTCATCCCTTAAGATGGTAGAACTTTGCTTGGAGCGGCGATAATTAAGGTTCCGCCCACAATGTTTTAATAGCAATCATTTTTCTAAGACGGTTACAAGTTCTACGCGGACGATATTGCGGGCAACAGCTAGTAAAAAAATGTACCTAATATTAGTTAACACGTCACACAAATAGAAGGTAAACACAACACTAAACAAAAGTGTCTTCTAATACATAGATACACATATCTTTAGCCTGACTAATAAGAAAACAAGTTGGTTCGAAATAGCAATCCAGGACCGGTATACTTACTCTAACTAAACCTATTCCGCTGCACTGGAGGTTGTTTTCAAGTCACTGCTGAGAAAGCTAGGCATCAACATCAACGGCGAGTAGGTACATCACTCACCTCCGCTTTGCTGATGATGTAGTCTGCCAAGAGGCTGAGACCATGGCGATTGTGCGTGCGGTTCCAAGTGAGACGTTGCCTCGCAGCTCCGGGTTAACGAAATTGTGAACGCGTAGGGTTACTTAATGTTTGAATTAATGGCGTCGATGCGTTTGAAGGATCAGTTGTTTTAATAATAGTCACCTCGGCACGGTGGAGCTTGACGCTGGCGTTCCAATTCGACTAGTACGAACGGTGCGGGCGGGCGCGATCTTGGGCGCCTCACATACCTAGCAGATAACAAATTACAGATGTTCGGCCGGAGCTGGGTGCCACATACGTGTATTTTGGTCTATTACAATAAATTATTAAGAATAATAAATACTTTATCCCTATAATTAAACGCGACCCGTCTCATTTACCTCAAATCTAAATCCACACAGAAATTAAAGCCAAAATTGTATAGTATGCGAAAAGTAGATAGTAAATGTAGTTATCAGAAAAGGAAAGTAAACAAATTAAAATTAACACAACTTCACTTGTAAACCCGCAATCAGCATGAATTTTCCATTAATTATTAATTGGCACGGCGACATTTAACTAGCGGTTGGTGCTCGTAAAACAACTTAAATACCGACTAACTGACGAGGTGATGAGACATTAAGGCGAAGAGCACACAAAGCGGTGCGGCAGCGCGCGGTGACATTTTATATCACGATGCAATGCAGGTAATCCACACGGCGCCGCTGCTCCGCGCGGCAGTTACTAGATTAGATTAGATTTAGTTTTTTATTTCATTCAGAAAAACATGTCATTTCATATAATTGAAATAGCATGGTTTCACAAAAAGATCGTCAGAGTGTATAAGAATAAAGAATTAAAATCCAAATTTAAATTAAAACAAACATGAGAAACAAAAATACTAATAATAAAGCAACAGGAACAATTAAAATACTTAAAAATGATAAATGTTACAATGTCAACGTCACAATATTAATAATAGCTAGACCTTCCATCCTAGATTTAAATTGTCAGTAGTCAAAAATAATAATAAAAATAAGTATGCAATATTCGTAATAATATGATATTGTCATCTTAAACCTAAAATATGGGTACACTACATAAATACGAAAAACTAAATTCCGATAGTCGAAATCACGAATTTCATAATACCGATTTTGATAATTCCGAATGTTTTAAAACTCCTAATGTAAGTATTCCGATTCTTCATAAATCCGATTTTCATAAATCCGAAATTTCAAAAAGTCTAACCGTTACAACTCCGATTATCAAAATTCTGAATTTCAAGACCCCGAATAATAAGAAGTTCGACGGAATAATAATCCGAAATATCCAAAATCCGAATTCCGATTATTACAATACCGATTTTCAAAAATCCGAATATCATTACACCGACCAATTATAAACCCGAATAAACAAAAATCCGAAAAATCTGAATTACGAATTCCTGTTACTAATAATTATCAAATTAATCATTAAAACAACGCCCTAAGTCTAAGATCACTCCCGCAGCTAACACACACGAATTAAGTACCTAAGATCCGCATTTTAAACGGCTCGAGTGGAGAAACTGAATAGCAAATCACATGAATATACAATTAATCGACATCATTCACAAGGAACAAGTTAACCATTTATGGGAAGATGGGTAGATGGAAAACGAATTACAAGCATTTCCTATACAGAATATTGTGAGCAAATTGTGTACAACATCATGTGTATTATCCTCGTAAATATATAATAAAAAGAAGATTAAGAATAAGAAGATTATAAAAAAATTGAATATTGGGCGTATAAAGGCAGACTTACACGCCAATTATTTTATCCTAACCTAACCGCCAGCGGGTCGACGTCACCCCGCTTCGCGGGGTGCCTATTTCCGCTCTAAGGGACACAAGCTAACCCTAACCTAACCTACTAATAATACCATTCTTACGACTATTTGTTGTTTTTTTTACTGCGAGGGTCTTCGGAGAAAAGGCAGAACCTTATTCCCTACGGGAAATAAAAATCATATTTTCGGATTTTTTTATTTCCCGTGTAGTTACACGCGATAAGACCGCCTGTTGTCTATCATTGTTTATGTTTAATTTACCTCTATTTTTCTATTTTATTTTTACTATGTCTGGTGAACAATAAAGAATATTTGTATTGTATTGTAGTTTCAAAAATCCGAATTTCATAATTCCTAAGAAATAAAAATCCGAATATTAAAAACACAAAGTCCATTATCCCGAATATCAGATATCCGAATTAGTAATGAAATTTCGGAAATTTGATAATCGGAGTACTGTGTTTCGGGCTATTGACCCTTCGCGCTTCTGATTGTTCGGAGTTATAAAAATCGGAAAAACAAACTATCGAAATTATGAAATTCGGTAAAATGAAATTCGTGTTTTTTAATAATCGTAATTATAAGTCTTAGGAATTATGAATTTCAGAGTTTTGAAAATCGGAATTAGCAAATTCGGAATTAAATATTTCGGAGTATTTGGGTGTTCCCCTAAAATATACTACTATTAGCACCGCTCAGTGTGCTCCTCACCTAAGTGCAAAGTGTCCCATTAGGTGAATTGCGAAATTAACACACTGCGACTGATTATCTTTGTCAGCTTCTTAGAGGGTGTTCGTTTACTACGGTTATGTGTGTTATTATTTATGTACATACATATGCATATTTCGTACGCAGCCTTTTACGGATTTGAATTTAGAATGCGAGCGTGAATGCGAGTTTTTATTTCATTTCATTTCATTTATTTCTTATAAAATATTGTTTTCTACATGTCAACTTAAATAATAATGATTTACATTTCATTTTAAAATAATGTTAATATCAGTAAATTATAATCATGCAATTTATTCATGGTAGGTACATACTTATTACAAAATACAAATACAAATACAAATTATTTATTCTGCAAATAGGCCACAAGGGCACTTTTACATGTCAAACGGTAATTTACAATAAAAATGATAATCTTACAATGAAAGAATAATAATCTTACACAATAATAATTTAAAATTTGCACATTAAGGACTGATATAACAACACACTAAATGTCAAAAAATTAATGAAAACAAAACAAAATATGACCATTACATTCGATTAGGATAAGGTCTGTGCATTAACAGAAAGTTAATGATATTAATTCAGTATTCCAGAGATGTAAAAGGTACAATGTAAGGAGCGTCCAAGTACAATTAATAATTATTCAATGTTCGTAGAGATGTATACGGTCTCTAAGCGTCAAAACAAAACAATAAAAAAGGAATATTAATGTAATATTGTCAGTGATGTACATGGTCAATAACAATAAAACGTGTCAAGATCGGAATGATGTCTCTCGTCAATACAATAATAATAAAATAACACTAGTATTTAAGAAGTTAGGTACTATGCCCTTGCAAGCATGAACAGTCCGGACTCCACAAACAGCACCCGATCACGAGTATGACGCATATCTCAGCCATCGCCTCCCTCAACCATATGTTAGGGAAGGTGGCGACCCGATCAACGACGCCACCGTAAGCAAAGCCCTTTAAGCGAGCATGACATATTCAAGCCACCGGACAGTGTTAAGAACAAAGATTAATAAGCGACTTGCTCGGCGAGAAACAGCATTACGTGCTCTCTTCTTACATAAAATGGAACAATTATTTCAGGTAGGTACTTATAATGTGTATTTAGGTATATTCCTAATAGAATTAGCCTACTACTGGCTTAAAGGCATTTTTGTCGTTTAAGAAATCGTTGACAGTATAATACGCCTTGCTTAGCAAATTACTTTTAACATGAGACTTAAATTGACTGAACGGTAAATTAACAATTTCGGTGGGTATTTTATTATAAAAACGTATGCAGTTCCCCACGAACGACGTGCTAACCTTGCGGAGACGACTGCGATCTTGTTTTTACTTCTGGTGTTGAAGTCGTGGATATCGCTGTTGAGTTTGAACTCGTGAAGGTTTTTCCGCACATACATGATATTCTCAAGAATGTATTGGCATGCTACAGTAAGAATGTTTGCCTCCTTAAATTTGTCCCTGAGAGATTATCGAGCTTTTAGTTCGTATATGGATCGCACAGCGCGTTTCTGTAGCACGAATATGGTCTGGATATCAGCTGCTTTCCCCCACAACAGGATTCCGTAGGACATAACACTGTGGAAGTAACTGTAGTACACCAGCCTGGCGGTCTCAACGTTTGTTAACTGTCTTATGCGTCTTACTGCATAGGCTGCCGAACTAAGTATTCCAGTAGTCATATAATATATTTAGTTTTGTCAGCAACGCTATCCGACAAACTCATCAATTCAAAATATGCCCGGTCAATTAATAGCGTTTTAAGTTTATTTTTAAATAATATATCATTATACAATTCAGATATGTCTTGTGGGAGCGAATTGTGTAATTTGACCCCAATGACACCAAGTGACTTCCGAGATTTAGCGAGTCTGCATCTGGGAGTTATCAAAAGATATCGCCTCCGAGTGCTCCGACTGTGGGCGTGGGTCGTGTCGAAGCTATGAAGGTTTGTTCTTGCGTAATTACATGCAGTCAAGATGTAAACAGCGGGCAACGTAAGTATTTTAGACTCCTTAAACAGGTCTTTCGCGGGGTGATCGTAAGGTTTGCGTGTTACTATCCTTATCGCCCGTTTCTGCATTTTGAATGGTTTGTCTCGATCAGCCGCGGTTCCCTACAGATCTACTGCTTGGGTTAACAAAGAGTGGAAGTACCTACCCATAATAAGCCTTTTTCATGTTTTCGTATGATAGGGTTGGCGCAAGTCTAGAGAGTAGAGTAATTGCACTTAAGACGAACCGGAACTTTTTTTCTCCATGCGGCCAAGGCGTACATTCTCTTACCGTACGCCCTAGCTGCATACAGCCACGGAAAAAAAAGTCCAGTTCATCCGTGAAATTACTCGCATTCTAAATTCGAATTCATAAAATGCTGCGTTCCAAAAATAGAAATTTATTGTCTGTTTAATTTCACTTGCTTATACGGTATTTTATATCCCTTCAGCTGTGTTCATCCCTCTGTGGGCTTCATATTTTTTCCTGCAGGTCGGTGGAGCGGCCCTCGGAGGGGCGCAATGGCTTTGCTGACTTTCTTAGAAATAAAACCGGCATTTTTGTATCGATCTCGCTTTAATCCATTGAAACGTATAGCCAATTCAGTGAGACAGCTAGCAAGCGAAAACTTCAATGGCCAATGGAGGAAAAAATCAATTTAGTCGTTAGTCTAAAATAGTCAGTGGCACGATTGACACGGTTAGTGTTCGCGAGTGAAAATTAGTGGGTTTAGTGCTGAATTGTAGTGCCAGAAGGACAGTTTTTGTAGACATGTAAGTAATCTATAGAATTAGATGGAAACAAGTGTTATTTCAACGGGTTAACTGTAATAAAACCGTGACTAACATGACATACCTACTCATGGTCAAAATTTGGCAACACGTTTTTTAGCGCTTTTCTAATAATTTAATATTACTATTAGCTATTAAAATTACCGTTAGTTATCATACATTTGTTTAAAATGAACTTAAATGGATTATCAATGGCCCGAAAGTAAATAAATCGATTGAAGTTGGTAACGATCACAACAAACCCCTCAGAGGACCTAACCGACCGGGAATTTCTCTCCGAGGGATG
Source organism: Epinotia demarniana (assembly GCA_945867215.1). Taxonomy (NCBI): domain Eukaryota; kingdom Metazoa; phylum Arthropoda; class Insecta; order Lepidoptera; family Tortricidae; genus Epinotia; species Epinotia demarniana. Next base: position 22,808,309 of record OX244274.1, on the reverse strand, counting down.
CCCACATGATACCTCGTGACGTCACTACGATCCGCACTCTATACTAATCATGACCTTGATTTATACCGTTTTCAAATCATGTTTTGATGTGATTTTTGTTTAACTGATGGTTATATTATAGTTTTAACTAAAAGTATACTTAATGGGAATTTTAAGAAACCTAATTTGTTTGGTTCAAAACATATAGTTGCTGTGATAATTGCACTCGTTTGGAAGAGGTTATTTTGTATGAAAGTAGACATACTTTTTTCATTTTACTCTCAGATAAAACCTGCTGCACTTACAATAAAAAAAGCTACGGTTACACCTAGTTGATGACCCATATTTATTGTTCAGGCATGAACTTGATTACATACAGTATAAAACACTTCAGATATAAGCATGTAAATCGAAGCCTACACGAGCAACTTCTGAGTGTAGGCATTATTTTGGTAGAATATTTCAAATGGTCAGTGTAAAAAAAAATACTCACGAGCCTGCCATTTTATGTTTTTCGAATAAGTATAACACAAATTTCTTCAAATTAAGCTCATTTAACACCCCAAAAAACTAATTGATTATATTTAAAACAACCAAAATACGTCGTAAACTTCGGTGAGGTGGTGACGAGGTCAGGTAGATAGCCTTAATACGACTTTAATGTAACGATGATATATCGTTGCAGTTAGATAATTTAATAAATATTGAGTTTCATCCAAAATCCTGGCTGTGATTATGTAAAAAACTAAAGATAATTTAATTTTACCAAATCACTTCACTCCACAAACCTTGTTAGTGGAGCGCCCCTCAGAGGGTGCCACAGACGTGGGTAAGCGGCCATGTTTTTTCGCCACAGCTGAAGGGGTATGGCGAGAATGTATGGGAGTGAAGCGATGGTGGAGTTGTGCGAGTTGCAGATTTCCTTACTTACCGAGGCGTAGAACGGCGTGGGGCTAACAAAGTACGTCCCTTATCAACCACGATGGAGGAGCCGGATGTCATGGAAAAAGCTGCAGGTCCTTCCAAGGGCGAGGAGGATGTCGGCGACCGCGTAATACGAGGAATAGGTAGACGTGCGGGGGTGAGGTCCCTCCAGAGCCAAATCAACCGTAACCAAGAACGCGCGTTTTTTTGTAACCGCTATTCAGCCGTAAATATGTATAAATATATCAAGAATCTGCATTTCATAATCATCCCCAACATCAATTAAGGCCTGAATCACAATGGCGCGGCCTGCGGTGGCGGTCAATAGTAAATTTGACAGCTAATGAAAACTTTTCTATTGACTGTCGCTGCCAGGCTGCGCCAGTCTGTGAGAGCCTTAACGGGTGGCTCACTAAGAGTGCACTATTCACCTTAATAATACTCGATTTAAGGGTTATATTATTTTTAATACAAATAATCAATACCCGCTATAATCATTTCTATATTTCCATTATTTATCTTCATAATCTGCAGGCATGTAGGTAAAGATGGTTTCGCAGAACTATTTGAAATGAACATTTACAACCATCCTTTTTCTATTAAGTTCGATTTACACGTTTTTTCTGATCAATAAATGTACTAATATACTAGTTAGTATTCTGAAAACTTCGTTGCCTAATAATAAAATAATTGTTGTATCAGGAATTTTACGGGTCCCATGTTGGGCGCCAAAACGTACACCGTTATTTTACCGTTATACAACGTGCTGTATATCCATACTTTAATATTATAAATGGGAAAGTGTATGTGTGTGTTAGGTTCACGACTTTGAGTTCTGAACAAAATTAAGTCATTATTTTCGCAAGCACAGAAATTGACAGTTTTCTTGCGGTGTACGACATGTATCCTACATTCCAGGCCTTCAGGCCCCATTTCGACGCCCTCGCCAATGTGGCGTATTACAAGATAGTTCCTAAGCCGTCATCTAAGCTGGTGCATTCATTGCACACCGCGTACCGAGTGGGGGTTTGGGTTCTCATCCTCACTTACAATCTGGAGCATATTATACGAGTTGTACAGGTAAACTTGGGCATTAACCCATTCGAAGCTAATCAAGGCGATGTGAACTACGCCGTAGCGTGTAGCACCATTTTTCCGATTTTTCACGCTCGTAGAGATGCGGCTCATAAGTGAGTCATTGTTCTTGAATAGGTCAAGTTTGCTCTACACATACACACTACATACTTGTCAGTGTGGAAGATTAGTTGCTACATACATGGACCGAATGGTGTTCTGCCTTTTCTCCGATCTTTTTTTATCCGAATTTCACTTGCCAACCTACTTTTCGCCAATGATTCACTTTGACAACTAATAGCAAAATTTTGTATGGTAACGTTTCATTGGGAAGAATTATTTAAAGTCGATTATTATAATGACTTAAAATTTATGGGATACCTATCATTTAGCAGATCTTTCGTTTGGTCAAAAAACTATTAAACGAATAACGTCTCATTGCAACAGTTACATTTTCTTACATTAGGTAACTTTTAACTTACTTTTTTGAAAAATCTAAATTGACTGAGAAATAGGGCATTTAAGGACTTAAAAAAATCAATTAACATCATGGTGTCATTCATTTATTTATCTCTATTTAGCATGTTTTATTCTAAAAACTTTAATGTATGTTATGATTTTAGTTCCAAACCTAATTTACTCATGCGATAGCCCCGGCGGGTGCAGCGGGCAGTGTTGGCTACCTTTTCTATTCTAAAGCAAGTCTCCGTTAGGTACGACGACGAGCGACGCGAGGAGGATTGTTAGGTAGAACTGCGACCATGCAGCGCGCGAGCCGAGCGAGCGAAGCGAGCGTGTCGTGGTAGCGGCCGGCAAAGCGCCAAAACTGAACATATCTAGGACCCCCTTTGTGACTTTGGACTATACACGCCGACTGCTAAACGATACAACCTAATACGAACCCAAAAAAAAATCTATTAAAATTTATCAAAATACCCGTTCCATATAGTAATTACCCATAGTGAAAATGGCATGCTATGAATGATGCAATTTATTCAGGGTAGGTACCTACATTGTCATCATTTAAATACAAGTGAGCGGTTGCCCTTACCCACTATAATTATAAATAATGTACCTAACATAACTAGTAACTACATGAAACTATTCCATAAAAAAATTGTAAGCATTAAACCACGAAATGTATATTACTCAAACTAAACCATTCTGCTACTCGAAAGGTGGCATTTTAAAAAGTGACTTTAATAAAAAAGACCAAACATACAGTTGGTAACCGTGAGGTTGGGAAATAAAACTAAACCTTTTGATGAGTTGACACATGATCATTCGGCGAAATGAAAATATGCGAAAAGTTGGTTGCGAACTGATAATCGGGATTACTACATTCGGCAATAAATTAGAGAACCTGACCGAATATCGTAGTGTAGCCCAATAACTATAGGGCGACTCTTTAGTTTATATCGCATATCACCCTAGAGCCCAAACTTGCATTGTGTATTTTTGTTCACTTCTATTTATTTAAAAAAAATCGGTGATATGAAAAATACTATACCCAAACAAAGATTTTATAAAAATCTACAGGAGCATTTCCCGACCGTAAATACCCGGTATTCCTACTTCCCAGGAGTAGCAAGCGCCCATAGGTGTAAAAGCACCGTACGGTACGCTTACCATCATGCGGGAGGTATGCCAATATCATATGGTACAAAAATATGCCTAAAACGGATGACGAAAGGAAGTTGAAGGATCAGTTAGTTTGTTTTTGTTTAAACACAGGATTCAGACAATACGGAGCAGATCGTAGAATCGCTTTTCTTGCTACTGACCACTCTCAACGGGCTGAACAAGATGGTGGTCTTCAACGCGCGGAGCTGGCGCATAGACCGCATCATCGCCACCCTACAAGGTACGGTCAAACGAGTCTTTGTATATACCTTGTCACTTTCCCAAGTTTGACAACTTCGTAGGTTTGTCAGTTTAAACATGACGTTAAAGCGACACGGTACAAAAGTGTTCAGCCCCGTGTAACCGTACGGTTCGAGTGACTTACGTGAACGCAGGGTTGGTTTTGTATTGTCCATTGCGTAGGTATAGTAAATGAGTAGAAAATTTTACATGTATTGGTAATGCCTTTGTCGTGAAGGGCCTCTGTTCGCGGCTCGCAACGCCTTCGACGAGGAAGTGATGAAGGCCAACGCGCGAGTCATGGCGCGCCTCCTCATGTTGGACCACGGCTCCATCTACGTGGCCTGCGCCTTCTTCGCGGTGTACCCGGTGGTCTACAAGCTTATGGGCGAGGACTCGTCATTGACGGGGTATTTCCCATTCGATACCAGCGGCTGGATAGGGTGCGTGGTTATTAATTTTTTTACGTCACACCTGGCCATAATGCGACTTTAACTGCACATTGCGCGTACGGGAAAACTTGCATTGTGGCCAGGTGAAGACGTAAAATTTTGTACGCAACACGGGCGCTAATTCGTAAAGCCCCAGAGCGCATATTTATGTCCCTCACCTTCGGGCCACAAACACCTGCGATCTGGGGCATTCACGAATTCACCGCCCTAGTTACGTAATGTACTATTATAGTGGTCTTGTTCAGGTTGCCTGTGGCCCGTTTGACGAAGCTACACATTAACAAGTCTAAACTGGCAAGCCGCTTATAATTAGCTTATAATTATAACTTGTAGCTTGTTGAAATGGGCAACTAGAGGTCTAGTTTCGTTCGTGGCTTCGTGTCTGTTTCACATTGAAATACCTACTTACTTTATTTGTTAGCTCGTTTTGCAGCGTAGAAGAGAACTTGTTATTTTACTAGGTACCCAGCTTATATTAAACCCGTCATGTTTGGGCTCATTGGAACTCTATGAGGAACCCTCTTAAAGAGTAGATTATAATGATTACCGTGCAAAAAAAAGTATAATCGGAAACAAAAGCTTGCACTAAAAGGGTTTTTGGACAGCGACTTATTTATTGGTAAATTAAAACGTCATGTCAGATGTCGATTAGAGGGCGAAAATAAAAAAAATGTACATAGTTAAGGCCTTAACCTAATCTACGCTTTAGTTTCCTCGTTTTTGTAACGACAATTACCCATATAAAATGTATCGTAGTTACGAAAATGAGGAAGTTAAAGCGTAGATTAGATTAAGGCCTTAACTACGTACAATTTTTTTTATTTTCAACCTGGAACGTCACAAATTGGGAAAAATAGCCACGGAAAACGACTCATGCATCCTGTTCATTTTTGTAATAATATATATGATTTCAGATTTTCATTAGGATTAGCGTTTAACTCGTTCACGTTGACTGTGATAGCCTACGGGGCTGCTAATTTCGACTGTACGACCGTTGCTTTCTACGCCCAAGCCAAAACACAGCTGCAGATGTTGCGCAACAGCCTCGAGCACCTGGTCGACCCCGTGGGAGGAAGCAAAACAGAAATTCCTTCAAGGGATTACAAGGATATCGAAGATCCTGAGTTCGCGCTTTTGCTCAAGAAAAGATTGGTGCGCTGTGTGGAGCATTATAAACTGGTAGTATGGTATGATTATAATGTAGATACACTACAATCACAATCAGACATATGAATCCGAATGGTTAAGTTTATCGAAGGACATCCGAGTCTGTAACCCATTCGAGCGATCTATCTCATAACATCCATCAATCAGATCCACTGTGTATCTTATAATCAAATATGAATGCACTTATAAATAATAAACCATATTAATAAACTTCTCACTATATAAATTTTTGCAAAGAACTTAATCCGATCTAATGAGAAATAAACTATCATTAGACCCATTCCACAAGGGATTTACAAAAGTGTATCTGATGAAAGAAAGTAATCCAGTAAATCCATTGTAAATACAAATGTATCTAGCGGTAAAAAAAATCTCATTCGATACACAGTGGATCGGATTGATCGATCGCATGAGATGAACCGCTTTCGAGGTCATGCATTGCTACGTTGTGCTACGCCGTAGCGTATAGCAGCGTTTTCTCGCTCTGTAGCGGACATCGCTCGTAGCCTTGAATGGGAAGTGGCCGCCATTTAAGACATTTTCTACGCTGGAGTGATTGCTTTCAAAACGATCTGCGTACCTATATACAGAATATTTTATGGTCAAAACTATAATTTCATGCGAACGAAGCCACGAGCTAAGCTTCTATATATTTATACCAATTTTGCCTATATGTAGGTAAATAAGGAATATGATTAATTACTCAAATTCGTAGGTTCGCCAAGGAAGTGGAATCCATATTTGGGGAGGCTTTGGCCCTCCAAATCTTCATGTCAGCCTGGATCATTTGCATGACTCTTTACAAGATCTCAGGTGTAAGTTTTTTATTCCTAAAAAAATGGATTATAATAATCGCCTTCACGGCATTCTTTGATAACGTATAGTGTCTAGTGCAATTCGTAACACAATGTTCTGTCTTCTCCGGTTGTCCTTGGCGAGGCAAATCTTGTGTTCTTGAACCTTGACAAAATATCCATCGATAAGTAGGTTGAATCAGTTGAGAAAGTAAATGATAATGTGTGTTTGGAAGTTGACGATGAGCATTATGCATATGACATTTCCAGCATCGTTAGGAAATACCAAACAATTACACTATGGCAAAATTAATACACCCGCTTGAGCACCCAATATCTTTGTCGACTTCTATCTGAATTTTAAAATTATGGTCAAAGGCATGTCACCAAATGAAAGCTGAAAATGTAATAAAATATGGCATTTTGTTGCGATTTGCAATCCAAGGATAAAAAAAAGCTCAGAGTCCTGAAAACAGTTGCAAAATGCTTGAAACATATATTGCAAAAATTGCAAATGAAAAGGCATTTTATAAACAGTAGAATTTATTGCAATAAATTAATACTAAGTGTTACCACCTCTCGGCCTATTAGCAGAATTTATACGGGTTTTTATAGATCTAATCAGTCTTTTAACGTAGTCTTGAGGGTTCCCTCCAGTTAAGCCTTCTTCAGCTCTGCGACACTGGCCAGGGCACGACTCCGCTTGCGAACCTTCCTATTTAGCACCACCCTATTTAGGTAGTCGGGTCATACTCTTAGGTTCGCGCCTTTCCCGTGGACACTATAAAAGTTAAGGGCTACGAACCCTAATTTTGGTTTGGACTCTTAATCCGCATAAACAGCGTCTCCTCTTCTATATTACTATTCGATAAAAACCTTATTTATATGCACGTGAGCTCTAAATTATTGACCACAGGAGAGACGAATTTCGTCTATACACTGGGTTCACCCGAACACACTGTATAAGCAAAATTCGTCTCTCCTGTGGTCAATAATTAAGAGCTCACCTGCATATAAATCAGGTTTTTATCGAATAGTCATACATAAGAGGAGACGCTGTTTATGCGGATTAAGGGTCCAAACCAAAATTAGGCTTCATAGCCCTTAACTTTTATAGTGTCCACAGGAAAGACGCGAACCTAAATTTGAGTATGACCCAGTCCTCCGTAAGTTTTAAGGAGTTAAGACCCGGGCACATCGCGGGCCAGTTCATAAATAAGAATGTAATATACGCCAGTCCATGGTGAAACTTCCTTTGTAGGCAACTCTACCGGTGAAGCATCATTGAGCAAAGCGTTCTTCTGGTGTCCTGTAGATTCTTCATCTTCTGTCGCAGCTATTCAAATACATCCTGCACTCGTCCGAAAAGAGAACAAGGGTCCATTGCTCGATTGTACAATTCTCGTGATTTTCAACAATCAGCTGTCGAGCTGGTGTCGTGTCTGCGGCCCGTCCTTGGCCTTATAATAAAGGCCGTGGCAACCTTGTTGCACAACAGGCTGGCTAGGCTGGAAAAATGGAACATATTTAGTCCAAGAAATATGCGAACATGTTTACCGGTCGAGGTCTTATAAGTGGCTTATATATTTATTTATTTACTGTAAATATATTACACAGCATTACAGACTTAACCTAATACACTGTGAAACTAAATTAAAACAAGGTAAAAATCAGGTAGGGACACTAGTCGTTCTATTATCCATCAGCTCACAGTACTTCAGGCACGCACAACACACAGCCATCCATCGCCATGCAAAAATATCACATTCTGGTGTTGACGCCAGAAGCGCATTAAGCAGCGTCAGGGCGCGGAGAAGTGAAGAGTTCCTGTGTGACACGGTACGAGCTGCTGGCACAGCCAACAACACGCGCGTACGGGGTCTAAGAGTTATTCGAGGAACATCTGGAACGTGTAACCTTACTACATTTTGTACCAGTTCTAGGCAATCTGACTCTCCCCGCAGCACACGGCAGACAGTAGTCAGCAGACTGAAATTTTATTGCGCCTTACTTCTAGGGAATGGAAGCCCAGACATCCGAGGAGAAACTTTGTAGAGTATAAGTAGGGATAAAATCAATAAACTTTCTTGTATAAAAACCTCAAAAATGTTTTTCGGACTTTTTCCAATTTCCAATCCAATTCTTCGATAGCCGATGTCTCCAATTTACTTCTCACCAGAGCATTATATAGCAGCTTTATAGCCCTGTCATTAAAATCTCTCGCGTTACGCATAACAAAACCTAACCTACGGTAACTATCGGCAGCTATTGCCCTAATATGCCCGTGGAAGATTAACCGCGGATCGAAAACTACTCCTAAGTCCTTAATAGAGTGAACCCTAATATTAATTTGCTCCAGACCAACCATATATTGTGCATATAAAGGGACACATGCGCGACTAAAAGTGCACACACAGCACTTAGACACGTTGAAACTTATAACAACTGATAACAACCCCCCCTTTTTACCTCCATTTTGCAGGGCTCATAGGGAGCTCAACTCTTGCGGCGGAAACGCCCTCTAACCAGGAAAACGCACATACTCTGAACTATACTGGGCCGCTTTCCATGTTTCGTATAACTTTTATAAGGCTTAGATTTAAAGAAAAAATATAAAATTTAAATATTTCAGGAAGAATTTCAACTGACAAAGATATTCGGTGCACATGCAAAATTGCAAAGTGATGCAATTATTCGCGAACGACCTACGAAAACGGAGCTCTTCGTTAGCAGTTCAGATATGACCAAATTAGAAAAAGTTTGTAGCACAGATATAGATATACACTATATAACTTAAACACCTCAATCTGTATGAAAACCAACCGTGTTACTTTTTTGCTACCTACTGTGACGTCAAAAGCGTGAATTAGTGATGTGAATTCCCCGTTGTCAGCGCAAAATCGATTCAAAGGCCGCTGCACGCGCCGTTCGGCACGACTCGATTCAGCCTGGCTGCAGATGCACGGAATTTCGGTACGGTGTCCATACGACAGACAGAGACAGAGACACTTTTTGACGTCATTCCGTTCGGAAACCGAATGAAAATCCCTTGCGTGTGCGGCCAGGCTCAGTCAGCGGTCAGTCTTTGTAGTGGATGGTTCCGCGAGAGTCGTGATTTGTCGCGCATTGAAACTAAGCGTTCCGACTTTTTAACACCTACTTTGACGCTTTTGGATATCTCTGCATAATCTCAAGTAAGTTTACTAAACTATATTTGTTGATATTTAAATTGAAACACGAGGGATACTATGACATATAAAATTAGGACATAATTATTATGAGCTTGTTTTTATCAATTATTACTAAATTGGCGTTTTTAATAGAATGTATATGAGAGAGTAGTATAAGAGAAACGAGCAAGCAACATTAATACATTTTACGTTACACCTGGCCATAATGCCAGTTTTACCGCACGCTGCGCGTACGGTAAAAGTCGCATTGTGGCCAGGTGATGACGTAAAATTGTGTAGTACTCACCACGGGCGGCAATTCGTAAAGCCCCAGATCGCACATTTATGGCCCTCACCTTCGGTTTGGGCCATTCACGAATTCTCCGCCCTATGTACCTACGTAATGTACTATTATTTATTATACGCACATACATTACATTGAAGGACCCGAAATACCTCTTATTGAGTATAATAACTAATAAGCTGAACATATTACACTCAATATGAATGTAACCTAAAACACTATAATTGTACTTCATTTTATTAATTAAACATACCCATAACTATGATGCGTGATTATACTTAAACTGCCGGGCTACAATATCTCGTCCTTAGATCTTCTTCAGTCGGCTGCTAGAAGGCAGGTGTGCTCCCGCCGTGTTCCTGCCTCTTTATGGTGTGTAGTTTGACAGCTCCAAATGCACGTTTATGGTGTTGCCAGATCGGCCAAAACCCCGTGGCGACAACATGTACGGTAGCGATTAAAATTGATCATCGGAATATGTTGTAGAACGAGCAACACTAGTTGCTAGATTTGACAGACGAATGATAAGTTCCCTTGTACCAGGAACAAGAATCGATGCGCGACAGTATCACTTGTTCTGATATTCACAGTCTCTTAACACACAACATCAGATTAAATGCTCAAAGCAAACGCGGCCATGAAATGTGAACATAGTTTACTTACCGATTATCTATAGTTACTCAAGTACAATCTTGGAATCACATCTCGGAATACTTAAAAATTGATTTAAAATGATTTCACGCATAATATAATGTGAAAATAACTTACGTGTGATAGGAAACATGTCCTTGCGTTTGGGTGCTCACAATTTTTAAGCTATTCCACTTTAGTACCATGCTATAAGGCATTTTTTTAATATTCACGGACAACCAGCTACCACAACAGGCGTACGCGGAATGTTTGTAGCGACGACCAACTCGGAGACCTACTTCGAGTTCGGACACGCGAAGTAGATGCATTTGCGTGATCTAGTGTATGTATATCTATATCTGTGGTTTGTTGTCTAAAAAGTTAATAGAGCATTGCGAATAAGTAGGTTGTAGGTAGGTACCTACCTATGTAGCAGCATACCTACCAAAGTGTCTAACTTGCTATTTCGATAATAGCTAAAGTATATCATATTTTGTATAACCGATCTCTTATTTCAGTTAAGTTTGCTATCGCTAGAATTTGTCTCGATGTTAATGTACCTCGGAGTTATGTTGATGCAACTCTTCATGTACTGCTTCTATGGAACTCAGCTAACGTATGAGGTACGTATCACATTGTAACGATAGACATGACCTTTAGCAGCCCACCATACAACAGAAATTGGCAATGCAATTTGCATCACCTGCACGGCTATTACGCGACGGCACGCGAGCTCTCTCGATTTTTCTCGCACAATATGTCTCTCTCTTATTAGAATACTTAGAACAAGAGGTATAGTGCGAGAAAAATCGAGAAGTATCATGATAGATGTGCTGTAATAGGAGTAGAGTTTATTGTGTTTTAAAATCGAATGAAACAAAACAAAGGCAACTCTCTTCCAATTTCAAATCGTATAAATTCCATTGAAGAGAAGGATGCCTTTTAATAGGCCTTTGGGCGGCTAGAGGCTAAGCTTATATAATACATATTTTAGGGTTAGACAGACGCATTAGGTGCCAAACCAGGCGGTGCTCAGTTACTAATTCCTCACACATGGCCGTGCCTCGTCCGACCATCGGCCGGGAACATTAACCCGTGAAAATCGTGTAGGTATACCTATGTGAAATAGCATAAAAACTGGACTGCGATATATTTGATTTTGACCAGGTCTATCCCACAGTCAATTTGGCGCGAAACGAAGTTTGTCTACAGTAACCACCTGCAGAGGTCTACAAGAGCTGTGTACAGTGTAGCGCGAAAGAAAGTCAGAAAGATATATTTATTCACAAACACACAGGAAACGCATTTATAATAAAATAACAAGAAAAGCACATAAAACATGAAAAAAGTGAGTCTCTGCGGTAGTGAACCGGACACTGGCTCAGCAGTAGGCACCGTTGGTGACTCACGGAAACTTCATACAATTTAATATATAAACTACTATACTAATATACTATTGGGATAGACGAGAGAGAAATAAATATAAATACCATCTTGGTAACATGACGAAAGAAATACTCCTATTGCAAAATATGAACTGTTTTGTAAAAACTTAACCTGTAATCAATATTTTTTTTTTACTTAAGCCTGACTTGCCGGCTCTATTGTATTATTATTTTATCATAATTTATTATTATTTCCAAAATTTGATGATCATTTCGATAAGAAACATAGGAACTTAATTAGTTCTCATTTTGGATGTTCAGTTATGTGGTACGTTGGCAACCCTATCTCACCCTATGATTGACTACTGCAAAAAAATACAGCTAACGGCATCACTTAGGTAGTCAAGTGAACCTTCTGTACTTTTAGGTACTATTCATTATTCTGTGCTTGACGCACTTTTATTTAGTTAGGTATGATTTATTTTACTGAAGTGGGCATGGCGTGTCGACCTTTAAGCTCTTATATTATACTGTTTTGTAAATGATGTGTGCCGCATTTGTAGCCAACCCAAAAACCTATTTGTGCGATTCTCAGAGCGAGTTAATCAGCACCTCCGTTTACCGAAGCGAGTGGTTGTCGCTATCGCCTCGCTTCCGCTCGCTGCTGCTTGTGGTCATGGCGCGCGCCGCGCGGCCCGTGGAGCCGAGCATCGCCCACGTCATCCCCATGTCGCTCGACACTTTCATCGCGGTAAATAAATATTTGTGTGACTCAGAGCGGGTAGACCTACACTACATACAGTACTTATTATTTAAGGCTATGCCAAATCTTGGGATTAGGTGCCAAAGAAGACCTCGGGCTCGTTTGAGTACTATGGGGGAAATTACAGGAGGATGAGGACTCAGAGGTTGTCTGGAAGAAATCGCTATTTTAACATCACGAACATTGAGCGGACGCTGCGCCACGTTGCGCGAAGGCAACAGCGTGCGTTTTGTGTGCGCAGTGCGGGCCACGACAGATACGGCACACGATGCTGATGCTGCGCAGCGCAGGGCGCGACAGATACGGCACACGATGCTGATGCTGCGCAGCGCAGGGCGCGACAGATACGGCACACGATGCTGATGCTGCGCAGAGCAGGGCGCGACAGATACGGCACACGATGCTGATGCTGCGCAGCCTGTGGAGCGGCGCACTGGGGTCTTTCTCGCACACTTGTTAATTTGGAGATCAAAACTCTCGCTCAAAACAGCGCGAAGATCGCTTAATACACCCCGCATCATATACGTAGGTAAGGTATTTCTACATCCGCTGATATAATGGGCGTAAATGTGGCTAGTTGCCGGTATTGAAAATAGTTATTAGGAGATACCTTCCATTTGGATGTTCTACTACGAGTATATTGACTGGATGGAATGTATAAATGATTCGCTTTAGATGCGTAAATAATACCGCGCGTGCACTCGGTCACATTTGATGTTTCAATAAATGCACGGATACGCCGAGGTGATTCAAATGAAAATAATTTATTCCAAAATTAATATTCATACAAACTGCGTCTGTCGAAAATGTAAAAAAATGGCTGTACCCTTGTTTACAGGTGCTGCGCTCATCTTATACGTTGTTCACATTTCTGAAAGAAACGTAAACAAAGAATCTTCAATGGCGGCAGCTGGTGATTCGGTCCGCAGAGACCTAAAGTTTTATTTCGCATCTATAGAATAAAAAGTAGTGCACATGAATAATCGTTTGTTTTACATTGTTTCCTAATCTAAATATATTTATAAAAGAAGAAACTGACTGACTGACTGACTGACTGACATATCAACGCACAGCCCAAACTGCTGGGTCTAGAGAATCCAAATTTGGCACGTAGGTTCCTTATAAGGTGTAGGGGAGCACTAAGAAAGGATTAATCAAAACTCACCCCCTAAGGGGGTAAAACGAGGGTCCAAATTTTGTATGGGGGAAACATTATTTTTTGAACTAGAGACTTGAAACTTTGTAGGAAGATTACTTATTAAAATACAAAAAAGCTCTTCCAGCGTTTTACAAAATTCTACCCCTAAGGGGGTTAAATAGGGGTGCAAAGTTTGTATTAAAAACTACTGGGACTACAAATCTGAAATTTATACTAGACCTTCCTTTTATGACGTAGGCAAAGGATGAGACGGGATTTTTGAAAATTCGATCCCTAAGGGTGTTAAATAGGGGTGCAAAGTTTGTATGGCAGAAACATTATTTTTTGTACCAGAGACTTGAAACTTTGTAGGAAGATTACTTATTAAGATACAAAAAAAGCTCTTTCCGCGTTTTACAAAATTCCACCCCAAAAGGGGTTAAATAGGGGTGCAAAGTTTGTATTTAAAACTACTGGGACTACAAACTTGAAATGTACACCAGACCTTCCTTTTATGACGTAGGCAAGGGATAAGACGGGATTTTTGGAAATTCTATCCCTAAGGGTGTTAAATAGGGGTGCAAAGTTTGTATGGGAGAAACATTATTTTTTGTACTAGAGACTTGAAGCTTTGTAGGGATATTACTTATTAAGATGCAAAAAAAGTTATTTCAGCGTTTTAGAAAATTCTACCCCTAAGGGGGTCAAAAAGGGGTGCAATTTTTGTATGGGGTAAACATTAGTTATTGAACTAGACATGAATCTTTGTGGGAAGATTACTTATTAGGATACAAAAAAAATCATAAGAATTTATAAAATTCCACCCCTAAGGGGATTAAATAGGGGTGCAAATTTTGTATTCAAAACTACTGGGCCACCAGAACTTCCTTTTATGACGTAGGCAAGGGATAAGTTGGGATTTTTGGAAATGCTTTACCTAAGGGGGTGAAATGGGGGTCTAAAGTTTGTATGGGGGAAACATTATTTATTGAACTAGAGACTTGAAACTTTTTAGGAAGATTACTTATTGATACAAAAAAAGTGCTTTCTAAGTTTTATAAAATTCTACCCCGAAGGTGGTTAAATAGGGGTGCAAAGTTTGAATTCAAAACTACTGCGTCTAGAAACTTGAAATTTACATCAGATTTTCCTTTTATGACGTAGGCAAGGGATAAGACGGGATTTTGGAAATTTTATCCCTAAGGGTGTTAAATAGGGGTCCAAAGTTTGTATGGGGGAAGCGTTATTTTTTGTACTAGAGACTTGAAACTTTGTAGGAATATTACTTATTATGGTACAAAAAAGTACTTTCCGCGTTTTCTAAAATTCTACCCCTAAGGAAGTTAAATAGGGATGCAATGTTTGTATGGGGGAAACATTATTTATTGAACTAGAGACTTGAAACTTTGTAGGAAGATTACTTATTTATACAAAAAAAGTACTTTCAGCGTTTTATGAAACTCCACCCCTAAGGGGGTAATTGAGGGACCAAAGTTTTTGTAAGGGAAACTATTTTTAGCTACGTACTTAAAACATTAGGGACAAATTACTTATTCATTTACAAATAAAGCACTTTCAGCGTTTTGGAAATAATTACACCTGAAGGGGTTAAAAAGGAGGTCCAAAGTTTGTATGGGGAAAAAAGATTAGTGAGACAATTTTATTCGAAACTTCACAGGATAATTCCTAACGATAAATGAGTACCTAAACATGTGTTTTCGGTTTTTTGAGAATTCAACCCCTAAAAGGTTTTTTTTTGGTTACAAAATCTGAAAATCAACATCGGCATCTATTGTTTCTATGGTGTATCGGGTCGCTGATTACGAAAACAACAACTATTTTACATTCCAACGTGGCGTCTAAATATCAATATGGGCGTTGTTATTATGGTTTTTGGGACGTTAATTAAGAAAATCGCATAGATTTTGAAATGTAATGTTGTGGACATGAAAATTCATGAAAGTATTTGTGCCAAATTGCAATTCAATCGGTCCAGTTTTTTCGTAGCAAATCGTTTGTAACAGACGGACTGACAGACAGCCACACGTGATCCTATAAATAAGGGTTCTATTTTTGCTTTTGAGGTATGGAACGAGACCCGCGTTATAGGTTTTAAAGTTTGTATTTGGTGCCATCTCGATCTTTTTTTTTTTTGGACCGGTTCGTTTTGCCAAAGCCCGGAGGCTGTGTCGGCTGATCGTGGCTGGCTTGTGGGTAGTCGCCACTATGGGGATCGTCATCAATCGGTTGTACGTAGGCGAGTGCGGGCGGCGCGGCGGGACGGGAGGGTAGGAGACATTGGGAAACTGCCCGCATCCGTAATAAGTACATTCAAGGTGCTGCACAAAGATCTGCCTACTTTTTATAAGTTAAGCACTTTGGCTGCCGCAAAATTAAATCATTTTTTTTGGTATTTATGTTCTTTAATTGTAGTTGCTCCCATACAAACTTTTGTTCCCCTCCAAATACTGGTTCGAATAGCATCGAAAAAAAATCTTAGGAAACAAGCCTATAGTAATATCCAAGCCACAAATTTGACTTGAAATTCGTGGAGATATTTTGATATTTCAATATTATCATGAACATAAACTAGCTTTTATTCCAGAGGACAGATTCTCATTTAATCATGATTTTAAATTTAATAACAAAAATACGTACATACATACATACATTCACGCCTTTATTCCCAAAAGGGGTAGGCAGAGCACATGAACTTTATGTTCCAGCGCCACTTTTAGCATAAATGTGGGTATAAGATCGACAAAATGTGATATTGCATAGGTTGTTAGCCCATCACCCACAACACACTTCAACCCTGCTCCCTTAGTCGACTTTTACGACACCCACGGGAAGAAAGGGGGTGGTGAAATTCTAACCCGACACCAGACGGGCATGAAAATAATAGTAAATAAAAAATAATTTACCATAATGGGTTTTGACGAAGGGTTATTCATAGGGGAAGTTAGTAGTAGTAGGCCGTTGCCGGCGTAGCGAAGCCGCGGGCAAAAGCTAGTATAGTATAACATTAACTGAAATAAATGAATTTTATTCTACAAGGAGGCCGTGGTGGCACTTTTACAATCATAAGTTCTGGCAGCGTTTCTGAAAAAAGACCACTGTTAAGAAGAAACGATGTGTGACCGGCTCTATGGATTTCTAGAGAAAAATAAAGTGCTCCAAACCAAACGGTCAAACCAGTACGGCTTTAGAAAAGACCGCTCTACGACACTTGCTGTAACAAATTATATGCAGACAGTTTTAACCATTTTAAATAAGAAAAAACATGCAGTTGGGCTCCTACTAGATTTAACTAAAGCGTACGATAGGGTATGTAACAAAATCCTACTTAATAAGATGAACTTCTCAGGGGTAAGGGGTATCGTGCATGACTGGTTTAAGTCCTACCAACAAAACCGTACCCAACATGTTCAGATCACGTATCACAACCCGACCACGAACGGGATTGTGCAAAAATGCTCAGAAAGACGAGATTTGAAAGGCTCAATACCTCAGGGTAGTGTTCTAGGCTGCGTGCTGTTTTTGATGTATATCAACGAACTTCCAAAAAAGGTTGACATACACAACATTTTATTTGCAGATGATATTTCATTGTTATTTGAAATCAGTAAAGGTGAAATCCAGAATGAAATTATAAAACGTACTCTCTGTAAAATTAATAACTGGCTAAACGTACCCAATTTACAAATAAATCTTAAAAAACTAAATTAATACAATTTTACCATATACAGAACAATCCGTTAAAATTAGACATTGTAACGAATAATATCGAAGTAGGAGAGGTAGACCATTTTAACCTGCTAGGTATTACCTTCAACAATAATATAAATTGGAAGAAACGTATAGAAAAGAAAACTAAAACAAAAAATTCTAGCTTCCTATACGCACTTTACAACCTCCGCAAAACAACAGACCTACAAACTACACTATCGGCCTATCACGCGTTTGCACACTCGAGGCTCAGCTACGGCATCATGCTTTGGGGAAACAGCACAAATGCCCACGAACTGTTTGTGATGCAAAAAAGGTGTATACGTGTCATGGTTCGCATTCAATGTCCGGAAAGCTGCAAACCTTACTTTAAAAACCTCGGAATCCTACCACTACCATGCCAGTATATTTTGACCTTGGCCATTTACGCATGGAAAAATAAGCACTTGTTTAAACAACCCCAAAGTGCTAGAAATAAACATCAGCTTCTTCTGCCACCCGCTAAAATAAAAATGCTTTCCAATAGCCCACAAATCCACAATACACTGCAGTCAAGGTATTATAATCTAGAACAGCTATCTGACTTCGAATCGCTCCAAGAAGATATTAGCAGGGTATATGAATGGAGCATCACAAACAAACTGCTTTTCCACCCCGAGAAGTGTTCCGTGATGTCTTTTAGCCGATCTCGTAGTCCCCTATTTGGTAATTACGTGTTAGGGACGGAATTAATAAATCGCGTTGACACTATTAAAGACCTAGGTATCATATTTGATTCGCATTTGAATTTTCATGCTCATATGAGTAACCTGGCTACCGACTGCTATCGGAGATTGGGATTTGTTATCCGCAACGCTCGCGATTTTGACAACGCGTTTGTCGTCAAGATTGTCTATACCGCTTTAGTTAGGAGTAAACTGGAGGCAGCGTCAATAGTGTGGAATCCCCATGAGGTCACTTACGCCTTGCTTCTGGAGAAAATCCAAAAGACGTTCCTTAGATTTTTATTTAAAAAAATCTATGGATACTATCCCTTCCTTTACCCGACAAAATATTTGCTTGGAACTCTGGGTTTTAACTCCCTGGAAGTGAGGCGTAATTATGCACTCGTGACCGGCGCGTGCAGGATATTGCGGGGGGATTCAGACTGCCCTCAGCTGGTCTCGCAGCTGTTGCGCCTCCGTGTCCCTTCTCTGTCTCAGGCAAAGTTTAATTTCAGAGCACGTCATTGCGACTTACTTGCAGCACCTAAAGCGCGCACTGTGGCGTACAGGCAATCACCAAGGGTCCGCGCTTTGCACTACATCAACGCACTTCTCAAGTCGGATTCTGACTGTGATGTTTTTGCCAGTAGTTGGAGGCTAATTTGTGAGAAATGCAAAAACCTTTGTGAAGCGATGGATGACCGTCCGTCCTCAGTTAGTTATTAAGATTGTTGTTATGTGTACTTTCTGTCCTAAATTTCGCAGTGCATTAGTATTTACTGTAATGCTGTGTAATTTCTTTTGTACCAATAAATAAATAAATAAATAAATAAATAATAAACTACCAAACAGTTTTAAGTCACTGGGCAAATATTATGATATTTACTATAAGAAACTTAAGTCAGTTTTACTACATAAATGCTATTATTGCTTAAATGAATTTTGGGCTGACAATCTTAGAGACATCAAATAATTTTAATCAACCTATTTAATTTAAATTTATTCATAGATAATAATAAAATCAATTTATTGTAAATTACAGATTAAAACTTTAACATAGAAATTGATTGAAATATATAAGAATAATAATGGCTTGAAATCAATATGCGCTTATGATTAATGAGCATGTACATAACTGAATTGAATTTAATTATTTTCTAAATGTTTACTGTTTAAATATTTTTCTATAATGTAAATAGTGTTAGTAGATTGCTATGCCCTAAGGGTTCATGTTGAAACAAAATGTATTTTAACACCAATGTAAACACATGTTATGCAATAAATGATACGAATATGAATATGAAACGCCGAAAAAAACTCAACAGTCAGTATTTTTTTGCCAAAAGAAACCTTATTACAATGAAAGCTTATTTAAACTAAGTAAAACTGAATATGAAACCAAAGAAAATAAAACGTAATGCGTTGTTCTACAAAAAACATATCTGAGCACTGAGTTACATTATACAAAGACGAAATTAAAAAAAAAAACGGAAAGTTTGGAAATGCAACTATTAACCAAGTCCTTCAGGATGCTTTCTTGTAAAACGGTGTCACCTAGCTGCCTCGGCTATTAAATAATCTGTGCCCTAGGTTTGACACAATAATGACAATGACAATTTAATTATGAATGAGTAAGCTACTTTGGGCGCTGGTTAGAGCCATGCATTTCTGTCGGTTAGACAGAGTTCAACCCTTTAATATTTTTATGACATCAATGTGTTTTTCAAGATTTTTTTAAGAGTTGGAAAGGGTAGAGCAAAACTTTCATTGGGTAAATTATTATAAAAATGGATACATTTACCCAAAAAAGATTTGTATTATACTTTACGAACACGAAACATACGCCATTAAAAATAAAGCATGAAGACGTAATCCCATCTGGGCCAAACTATTGTTGCATTTTACCGTATTTATGTAATTTCGCGGATTTATCAGCATTCAAATGCAACAAAAATACCATACAAAGAGCAAAAGATTACGGGGTTCCGCTCGGGATGTAATTTATAATGTACTAACAAGCGATGTCTTGCGGAATATCCTGTTTGACTTTGCATGAAGTTATGTTTTGTTCAGTTTCGCAAGGTCGTCTAGTCTCCTCTACAAATGGGACCGGGAATGCCTGGGAATAAAACCCTGGACCCGGGAATGCCTGGGAATCGCGCCCAACTACTCGTCTACGCGGGCATTTTTCTGCCACAACCAAATTTCCGATGTACGGTCGAGGAAACTGAAGGTTTGGCACATGTCAACTCTGTTGTAATGACGCTAAGGTCCAAAAGTGCTAAACATTCAATCTCCTCGACTGTACTTCTTATCGGTCTCTGTATCTATGAAAGGCTTTTCACCTTGAGGCTCTTTGAGAAATCGTCGAAAATCTGTAAAAAATAAAGTTCGTAATATTATAATTTTAGGATAATATGTTTTAACCAAAATAGTTGGCATAATATGTTTTAACCAAAACAAAATAAGGCAAATGATTTGTATTGTCAAAATTTTATTTACCATTTCTATTCCGTCGGTTACTTCAATGACAAATCATTTGAATATTTATTTCAATGGTGTATAAGATAAACAATAAAGTAACAACTTTTTTGTTATGTGGGTAGGGAGTATAGTTAAATAAATTTATGTAGAGGTCGCAATTCTAACCTTACCGCCAGCGTGGCGATGTCACCCCGCTTCGCGGGGTGCCTATTTCCGCTCTAAAGGACACAAGCTAACAACCCTAACCTAACCTACCAAATAATACAATTGTTACGTTTGTTTGTGTTTAGTTTAGTTTAGTGCGAGGGCTAGGCACTCCGAGCCCCCCTTTTTTGGCTGCCCTATCTTAATTTAGCACCCTTGCCTACTGACCTACCTAACCGTGCATTTTTTATTTAAGGGACCGTGCCTTTTTATCAATAGAATTTTGGTAAAATGTTATAATATAACCCAAACAACTCTGATTTTTGTTTATTTATAGTTTGCCATAACATTAACATGACTAAATGTTTATTGTCTAATGTTTTTTTGCCTTATTAAAGCATTTGCTAAATGACCAAATGCCATAATGTAATTTTTCGTACTAATATTTTGCTGAATGAAAATTTGACGTAATGAAAATATTCGATTTAAAATGTGCCAAAGCTTGCATTGGCGAACAAAATAGTTGCTAAAATTTGTTTTTGAAATGAAATTTGACCAAAATCTATTTGGTAAAACGGCAGGATCCCATACACCAATATGTACGAGTATTTGATTGTCACATTCTAAATAAGGAACAAAATAAAAATAATCTCCAGGTCAAAAGTGGAGTATCAAAATCTCTAGGTCGTCGTACTACCTCGTTTTGCCATATTAGCTCTCTAGACTTTTTTGCCAGACTATAAAATAAATTGATAATTTTCGTCTTGTTTCCATATTGCATTTTGAAGGTTACGTTTACCTACTCGTACATAAAACCAACTTGATACTTGCAATATATTTGATGAACTTTTAGTGTTTTATTTAAGTGTAATCGTAACCAAAGAGGAATATTTGGCGGAAGAAGAAACTGTATAAATATTGTACTATTTAATACAATTGTTAAACAAAACTAGTATTTAAATTACTAGCATTCTTTCTACATAATAAGTACCTATATAAAGGTAATGTTTGTATGTCTATACCAATAAGTATTTGGTTAAAAAATTTCTTAATTTGGAACCAAATTTATATAACGTCGTAGTAAAAGTGAAGGATCAATATCTCTGGGTCGTACTATTTGTGTTGCCATATATGAGCGATGACCTCAGTAAAGCCTCCGAGCGAGTTGGTCTAATGATGAACATGGGTAAGACAAAGATCATGTCAAACGTCCATGTAGTTGTAGTATCAACTTCCATTACAATCGGACACTTTACGCTCGAAATTGTAGACGATTATGTATACCTAAAACAGACTATCCAGTTAGGTAGGTCCAATTTCGACAATCGGAATACGTCTCGGCTGGGCAGCGTTTGGGAAGCTACGGCAAATCTTTTCATCCAATATTCCGCCGTGTCTCAAGCAGTCTCAAGACGAGAGTCTTTGATCAGTGTGTGTTGTCTCTCAGCGCGCATACGCCTTTTCGTATGTCACTGCCCGTCAAAACTCCGTACCGAAATTGAAGTCACCGATATAACCTGACTAAATTATAAACGACATTAGACATCAAGAATGCATTAGTCTTCTGATACTTCTCAAATAAGTAAGGTTAATCCACCATCGTCCCTTTCAGGCAATCGCTGGGACGCCATCCATTAAATCCTCTATCTACGTCTGATGGGAAGTCATTGATGGAGGCAGATCACAACCACTTATATTTGTCGTCAGCATTCAAACTATCACCTGTATGTTTTATTTAATTTCTTTAACCTATAATGAAATAAAATATAACTGGCCAAATGTTCCTAATTCCATTCCATTTTTTAACCCCCGACGAAAAAAGAGGAGTGTTATAAGTTTAACGTGTTTGTCTGTGTATCTGTGTATCTGTCTATGGTATCGTAGCTTCCAAACGGATGAACCGATTTGAATGCGGTTTTTGTGTCATAGATAATTTTATCCCGATTGTTCTTAGCAATGTATAATCAAATTCTGTTCAGCCGTTTTTGAGATATTGGACTTTGAAATAAAAATGTCGGGGGTTTCTTAACTTTTCTAAGTTGTATTTATCTTAGTAGTCAATGAAGATCTCGAATCAGAAGCAAGTAAGTTACAACGTTGTCTTTTATGTTGGGTCACAGTATAGCAAAGGGCGGTCAGTATAGAAGATTACAAACAAGTTTTAATAACAAGTTTTTCCGCTCTTTTATAAAATAAATAACCTCGAAGACGAAAGCGGGAGCAAAGCTTGCCACAATTATGTACCTATATAACAAAGTACAAAATACAAAATACAAATTATTTATTCTGCAAATAGGCCACAAGGGCACTTTTACATGTCAATCGGTAATTTACGATAAGAATAATTATCTTACAATAAAAGAATGATAATCTAACAAGATAATAATTTAAAATTTGCACATTAAATGTGGTCGCGTACTATGGGCCTCCTAAGATGGCTCAAAGTCACCAAAAGGGCAATGGAGAGGGCTATGCTGGGAGTTTCTCTGCTTGCTCGCATCAGAAATGAGGCTAGCCGCAGCAGAACCAAGGTAACCGATATAGCCCTCTGAATCGCTAAACTTAAGAGGCAGCACATTGCACGTAGACCCGATGGTAGTTGGGGCGGAAAGGTTCTCGAGTGGCGACCACGTACCGAAAGGCGTAGCGTGGGTGGGCCACCCAAAAGGTGGACTGATGACCTTGTAAAGGTCGCGGGAGTCCGCTGGATGCGGGTGGCGCAGGACCGGTCACTTTGGCACTCTTTGTGGGAGGCCATGTCCAGAAGTGGGCGTCTTTTGGCTGATATGACGATAGTAATGATGATAACAAAATACTGCAAATACTAACTTCGTAATAATACGCCTTGCTTTTATTTAAAGCATATATACTTTCAGTTAATGTTCCATTTTAATTCCTGATACCTTTAACTCTGAAATCAATTAGAACAAAAAGAATGGAACAAACTAAGTCAGCTAAAGTAATTCCATTTACATTATTAATTGAATTGTATTGATCGGTCTGAACCGCCGCAAGATCGTGTAGCTTTGAACTTACCATCATTCATTGACCCTTACTTTTGTCTTTTGTGACAACTTTACGTAATCGGAGCTCAGGGTTATACTGGCCAGCGAGTACCGAAGCGATCGGTAACCTAACCTTGTCAAATCCGGTGTAGGTACCTGATGGGTGTGTGAGGCGCAAAAGGACCCCACAGACAATTTACCATCAGTCATAACTCTGATCACGCGGCCTGCCGTCTAAAATCTGTCAAGCCCGCATGCGATTAATGCCTGTCAGCAATATTCTTGACTCTCCGCACACCTTAAGCCTGCTCCACACTATGGGCAATCATGGGCCATCATACAGGACGCAACTATACGTTAAAGGGACATATTTACGTCGCGTTCTACCGCATAACCGCGTCCTGTATGATGGGCCATGATGGGCCATTGTGTAGAGCATTCATTATAGTATAGATACAATCTATATTCTGATCTGCGCTTAAGCCTGAATCACACTGGCGCGGCCACGCAAGTCTGTGTGAGGCCTTACGGAAGACGAACGTCAGGCGGCCTGTGGGCAATCCGCAAGTGTGTGGCCGATTTGGCCGCAAGGTGACAGAACTGTAATCCGTCGGTAAGGATATCCGTCCATCAACCTAGAATACTCTGGACAGGCTATGGTAATAATAATATCACGTGCGAGCGAGCTGGTAGCATACAAATCTCGATAAGTGTTACAGAAAGGGAAATATCATTCATTGTCCTTGTCATAGTTCCACTTTTTTTATTTGCCACAACTGATTTAGTTGTGGCACATAAACCATTACCCGTCTAAATTTAATAGGTTTTTTTATGGCAAGTCATCAGGCATTTTAAGACCAGTTCTTAATTAAGCTGCTTAGGAGCCTTTCCGTCCCTCACTGTGGCATCATGTACAGCCTGTCCAGAGTATTCTAGGTACATGATATCCGTCACTATTGCACTTCCCCATTCTAGCGAAAGAGAGGGAGATATTAGACAACTCCGTTCGTGTATCTATCTCTATTTTGTATCACATTCTATTCGAACGACATAAAGAAAGCTACATGAACGCATCTCGAACGAACGAAGTTGAGGTTACACAGTAACCACTCAGATACGACACCGCGCGCCACACTTGCAGTTCGACGAAATTGTCCAGAACTAGAACGTCCGGCGAACTGTTAAGCCTCTCACAGACTGGCGCGGCCTGCGATGGCGATCAATAGTAAAGACTGCATTTGACTTTACTATAATAAACCGCCAACACACTGTCAAATTTACTATCAACCGCCATCGCAGGCCGCGCCAGTGTGATTTAGGCCTTAATCTGTGAAGCCTGTATATACACAAATGTACCAATTTATTGTAATATAATAGCTGACAAAGATGCGGCTACAGTTGAATGATACAGCAATACCAACATACCCATCTAACAATAATCTGCGTCTCCGTCGGTTAATGCAATAAATTACAACGTTAGTAACGGCCTTTATCTGTGCCGCATGCCAACCTCTATTCAAAACCGTCCGTCACAATCTGACAAACTGTCATGATATCAAAATGTTAAGATATATTTATTTGCTGTGTTTCTTAATTTATTTCGAGTTAGTATTTTGTTATAATTCTATTCATGGTAAGGACATGCGATCTGTGAGGCACAGGAGGCGAGACATTGCCAAAAACCACCGGTCTACAACGAGCAGTCGTCTGGCTCATTTAGATGTGATCAACTTTATGCAAAAGCATGAGGCAGAGGATCTTGAGCCTTACAACTTTGAAAATCAACGGTTAGTAATCATTTTGAGTCAACCGCCCAGTTGGTATCCTTAATAATATTATAAAAGCTAAAGTAACTACCTGTACCTATGTTACCTTTATTCGCTTAAACAGCTGAACGATTTAGACGAACTTCGGGATGGAGATAGTTTTAGACATGGGGAACGACATAAAACATAGTTTTTATCCCGTAAATATTCCTTAAAGGAGTGGAAAGTGAAGTGGCAGTTTCTATGGGAGTGTGATAATTGATGGTCTGTGCCTGTTGTAAGCTTAATAGCGTATTTGCTATGAGGTTTATAACAGGGGTATTATGAATCAACATACATAATAACATACATATCTGATAGCTTTTCACTATCCGTTACCTGTGACTCCGTTGCAAAGATTAAATAATAGTTACGTACAGAAAGCCCTCTAAACCGATGTGGCAGCTAGAAAACTCAATCATGATATCATAGCACGTGCCCTCCTGTCTAGTTCGAAGGCGTTCGCGTTTTGTGACACTAAACGCGACCACGCTGCAGCACATTAGGGTCGCCGCGTACGGGCCACAAGCGACAGCCACAAACGCCGCCACGTAGTAGCGACGATTTGTAGCGTGTGGCGGCCACCGGCGTCAACCGTGTGCGGCGAGTGTGTATGAAAACCACAGGAAATATGCCAGTGGTGGCGTTTTTGGCCAGTGGCCCGTGTGCGGCGACCCTTACTGTCACTTATAGTGGCCACTCCCGCAGCGTGTTGCTTGGTTGCAGCCACTAGACACTCGGTGGGCGCGAAAATGTATGAAAGAACTCTGCAGCCTGTGGTGGCCACTGGTGGCTCTTGAGATTAAGTATGATGTTTTATTTCAGTCGCTCTAACGCGGACTACCAAACGCTGGATGCGCCGGCGCCGCGCCGCCGCCGCGCGCGCCACGAGCTCGCCGTCGACGGGCTACACCCAAAGAACATTCATCGCCACCTCACGCGGCATCTCGTGCACCATCCTAAGAGGAAATGGTAATAATTCTTCTGGATATTCTATATAAGACCACTGCTGAGCTACATCCACGGAACAGCATCGCCAGCAAACGCGGCATCTTGTCCACCATCCTAATATGAAATGGTATTAAGTACAATACAAGTAGGTACTTTTTATTGCACATCCCACACAGATAAAGAAGTAAAATATTACATAGATACTGAGGTAAAACAACAGGCGGTCTTTTTGCTAAAGACCTGTAATCCTGCTAGACTTATTCGGTTCAAAACTACAGATATGTTAGTTGCGGCAGGTTACAAAAATAGAAACATTAAATAGACTTTGAGAAATTCTCCATCATAGGAGGTTCCCTAGAAATGTTCCCGAGAAGTTACCGATACCTTTCCATTGGGAAAATGGTGCACTAATGGAAACAGTATTTAAAACCGCTTCTCTAACCCTTTTTAAAGCATTGACATCGACCACTTAAATTGACTGTCGTAATAATTGTCATATCATGTATCGTCAAAGTCCTATTAAAAGGCAAAGGTAACAGACGTCCTTTAGAGTTTTCGCGATATTTTCGATTTTCGACAAAGTTGCGTTCGACGCTTGATGTCACAAACTTGGATTATTCATTGGGCCAATGTCATAATCAAGTCTGCAACAAATCAGAACTACCGAATTTGACACAAGCTCTTCTTCATTTTTATGTGTATTTTTATATACAGGGCCACTTCTCGAGTGACAGTACTGTATTATCATTATTTTGTTGGCTTAAAAAATGGGGCTGGAGCGAATTTTGCGGTTGTGAATACCCTAAGCATTCTTTTTGTGTGAATTAATAAATTATCTTTAATAAATTAATTAATAAATTATCTTTATATCGTATTGGTGTGTCCGCTAACCAACTGCTATGGTCCAGCAGAAGAGTTTAAAAAAATACACCAGTGCATTTGCTAACTACTTGGCAGACTATACGATTTTGATTATAAAAATATTGAATTGTAATTTTAATATATGAGAAATGACGATATGGTATGACATATGACACTCAGTATGAAAATAAAATTAATATGACATAACTATTATAATTCATATTATTTTTGGCATGTTAAATTTAATTAATATTTCATTAATAAATGAGTATGAGTATAGTCAGGCGCGGGACACTCCGCGATTTACGTTCATCGCTACAAGTAAATGCCGGTGCCCCAACGTTGGCGATCCGGCATGTACTTGTAGCGATGAACGTCGACGTCCATAAATCTTGAATGTTTTGGGTGAGAAAAAAGTGCCGTTTGTAAAGATCAAATACCTTCTGTACTTGTACTATTTTCTATTCTATGGTACAGTCGGTACTGATATGAAAATATATTCTACCCAAGTATAATAGTGCTATCGAATTACAGAAGACATCAATGACTATACATAGAGTCATTGATGTCTTACAAATAATACTTTGCATGTAGTTCAATGAAAAATAGCCTAAAGTGCCTAATAAAAATACCTAAAACGCAATAAACATCTGCTTACTCACCTTGGCTAGACCACTGACGAGCGTAAAGTTGAAAGTTAATTCTGAGAGTGCATTATTTACGACCTCGTAAAACTGCCACGGGGAACATAAACACCATTTACCTATAATCCATCGGCAGCTGATACATTTCAGCACAAATACTCTATAAAATTAGGGGTGCATTTTGAAAATATATTGCTGTAAGCTAGATTTCAGTTGATTAGAGCAACTGACTGCGTTTGCCAGCAGGCAGTGGTTCAAATCCAGGATCAAAAATGATTTCCCTTTCATATGATATTTATAATTATCATTAGCAGACGTTAACTGCCTAGTCATCAATTTCATCATCATTGTATTTACAAACATCTTAGGTTATTTTCAGTGCATAAATGTTCAACTTATATTCTATAAAGGTAAAAAACACAAGTAAAGCCCCTCTTGCATGCAGACATTTGTTATGTTTGTGTTATACGATTTAAACATGACATTTTCCATGCGAATACCCACGCACAAGAAAGGCTATATTCGACCTGCATACATATATTCCATTTAGTCCGTTTTAGGAAAGTGTATAATTGTGTATGGTTTCCACTTGCCTCTGACAAAACAGCTTAATACAG
Organism: Epinotia demarniana; assembly: GCA_945867215.1. Classification (NCBI taxonomy): domain Eukaryota; kingdom Metazoa; phylum Arthropoda; class Insecta; order Lepidoptera; family Tortricidae; genus Epinotia; species Epinotia demarniana. The sequence continues at coordinate 22,779,722 of OX244274.1, read as the reverse complement.
CACAAATATTATTGTTTTCAGCTCCTTCGCCTTTCCTTTTTTTTCCCATAAGAACAAAAACAAGACCAAGCCGGCGAGCCCGAAACACGAAAGGAAATCACACTCCCTCAGATTTTCCAAATCCAAAGAGCCCGTGTTCAACCCCATAGTAGCGGACAAGCGGGAACCGAAGAAAATTAAACAAGAAATGCATTTAACGGAACCAACCACCATGAAAGGCTTGAGTTCCAATTTTAAAATGAAAAATTCAGCAAAGAATCATAATAGTCGACTTTATTTTGCTAATCCTTATAGAATTAATAACGAGGGAGATGGGCTTTATGGAATTTAACAAAGAAGGGAACAAGTAAGTAAAAAAGTTAATTATGAGAAAGATTAAAAAGGAAAGATGCGATGGCTGATGGAAATAGAAGATTCAGCAAGGAACAGTTGAAATAAAACTAGGAAATAGATTTAGAGAGAACTTATGTACTTCGTAACTTATTTAAAAATATAATCGTTTATACATAACTACTTTGTTTTATACTTACGGAAAGTAGAGTACTCGTACTTGGTGACAGTATAAAAAGGGGAAAATAGAAAGCATCAAAGCAGTATTTTAGTCGAAAATAGGCGCAAGAAAATGTGTAAGATTCTGTCATTTCTTCACCGGAAGTTGATTCGTGGTGCAAGTTACGAGCGGACATTTTAGGTAAGAAATGTTTTTTTTCTTTTGGTCATATCTAAAACTATGAATTGAATGAGCATTGCAGTTAGATGACTTATGTTCATATTTGCACTATAAACCTAGAAGAAAGTAAAGGGCAGCCTTTGATCACCACTAGTAAATTGACACCCCCCGCAATTTGACAAATTTTACTACGCAACTTTTTCCCGTCGACATCTGTACCTCGCATTCGCATACTTATCAGAACCTGATGAGTTATAAAATTGCTACCATAAAACGCCCGTTGAGGATGCCGGCAGCAAATGTTGCAACCACTCACTTGCTTCTTGCAAACAGAGTTGCCAACTTCGCACACTCCCAAATCGATTGTGGCATATAGTTGGCCATCTAAGTATAATCCGTTTTTTAAAGCAATTGAGATCAAATGAGGATATGTCACCGTCAAACTAATACCTACAACGCCTCCTCTAGTTACTTGTGCCGCCTGCCCGCGCCCAAAGCCGGACAAATTGACTGTAATCTCCGTTCGTCGCGTCCACCCGTCGCCCTCCTTTCAATAACGGCATTATCGCGCGAAATGTGGCCCGCATCTGCAGTTACAAATGTGAGGCTTATGGCCCCACACGGCCTTGATGTTTTGCGAACATTTAACCGGCTTTCAGGTCTTCCTTTATAGCTATTGGCTATCTTCGATCTGAAGGACTACATTTTACATTCTGTTGACTCCAATTGTTTGTGTAACGCTTTTTGACAATGTCTATATTGGTATTGAATATATTTTTTATGTCTAGCAGTTTTGAGAAACTCTATTATTACTGAGAGTTTTTAAATGCTTGGAATTAACAGAAAATTCTTATATCGATATGCATACAGTTAAATAAAAATCTTTTGAGAGAGTAAGGGCATAGCGGAATGTCATCTCACTCATATTCGGAGCAGCCCACCTGGGGAGGCACAGCAGCATCCTATAGTTAGTAACAGCCAGAGTAGCTAAATATATAGATATCTATATATATAAACTAAGAGCATTAAACCAACAGGAGCGGCCATGAGTCATTTTCTATACATAAAAAGTCTGCTGATTTTTGCGGGGGAGGGGTACGTCAAATGTATGCGTAACGTGAAAATAGTTACGTCAGATATACGTCAGTCCATACAATATGTATGACCACTGGTCATATACTTTTGGCACGTGTATCAAAATATTAGACTACTTTGGCTGCTACTAACTATATGATGCTGACTGTACAGTCAACGTCACATACATCTGTACTCTTCAGGGTGTTCAAAAATGTCTGAACATGCACTCTATGGCTTTGACAATAAAGTCGTGTTCAGATGTTTGTGAACACCTTGTGGCGACTGTATCTCCACTGTTTGCGGTGTTCCTAGTGATGAATAAGGTCGCCACAGCTCCCGGGGACGGAATTTCTTGACAGTGATGGCCCTATATTTGTTACTTGCTATTAACAGAGTGAATCTTCATTTCGATAAGGTTCTGCCGATTCTCGTAATTGTGTCCTCAGTCTACGGTATCTGCTTTAAATTAGCCCGTATGTATATTTGCCACCATCGAGGTATTAAAATTAAAAAGTACGTTCTATTAGAGCAATTATGACGATATATTTGAGTTCTAAAAATAAAACACATTTATTTATTTTATTTATTTTTTATTTATTTAATACAGCAACTATCCTTACAGGTGACCCTAATACAATAGTGCTATAACCTAAAACAACATAAATTAAATAGTATCTTATATTGTTAAACGACACCAATAAAACCTCATAGGTCAAATTTAATACATTGTAAATGTCATTCACGTCTCATCTTCATCTTTATCAAAGGGCATTGGGTAACCTTGTATGAGAAAAATTGTCATTTTATTTTTGCAGCGGCCACGGATGTTTGTGTAAAAATCTTTTAGAGGACCTCTTAATACGCATATATATATATAAATAAACGCGTTAAACAATATCGGAGCCGAGATGTTTTAGTTTGGTTTATAACTTTTCAATATGACCTGCGGAAATATGTATTGCAAATATCTCGGCTCCGATGCATTTTAGAGTATTACATTTCATAACAAAATATGATTGTTTAAAAAAGATCTATCATAATAAACCAATTTAACGAGTGGCCGCTCATTTAAAAAATATGACAACACATTTACCCAAACCCCTTTAATATTAATTATGAACGACATTAGTAAAATTTGAATTCCTGGAAGTTAGTTGCTGCTGCCAACTGTACCGCTTCTGTTGTATAGGGTCCATCTGAAAAAGAAGGTATAAAACAACGGTGACTATTATTGTACCGGAAAATCATTTTGGTCTGGAACTCTTCTATCTTATTAAAAATAAGATTATTATTAAAGTTTTTTCCAGTGATATAATTATGTAGTTACGAGTGCTTTTTTCAATGTAAACAATCCCAAAACGGACATGTTTATCTGTTATCGAAACTATGAAACTCGTACCTCTTTGATTTTGTAAGCTTTTTATAAAACGCTATAGATATGGTTTTTCCTTCTAAAAAAGGCAGTCCGAAGACAGACAAACAGACCAGATCGCACCTAGCAGCTGTGATGGCCTCACGAAGAGCGAAAGCGACAGCTACAGCCATACAGAGTGGAGGCTCGCCGATTGCTGAAAATATATATAACAGACAGGTACGGCGTTACAGAAGACGGGAGCCACAATGTCACCACTACTAGCTCGGAAGGTAGTACCACCACAGGTGTCACCCCCGCCGGTCAACCAAACCCTCACTGTCAACGCAGCGCTTCTTCGGGAGCTCTGCGTTGACAGTGAGGGTTTGTGGATCTTCTCGAGTCACAAGCGTCCATAAACAACGGTGTCTGCTAATCATCAGGTAGGCCGTAAGACTTTTCGCCACCGTCATACAATGATACAATATAAAAAAAACTTATTTTATTAAAAGTCCATCTGACAGTTATATTTTGTACCTGCTCCAATTAGTTTGGTAGAATTATGTCTTACATTTAGCTCCAAAGATCCGTTTATCAGAGTAAGAGTTCTTCCTGAAATAGACCCGGAAGTCCTGAGGAATGTCCCTTGCCAGTGGCACCCAGTAGTTCCAGGTGCGGTCTGTCAGCAGCTCTCCTTGTCCTGAGTACACTAGCTGTTCTGATGTCCAGGAACCCAGGCCCATGATGAAGGCGCCTTCAACCTGGCAACAGCTCAATTATATACCAAACACATAAATATGCACCAGGAAAAACATTTGCGTTCGCTTCATTTTATCAGTGGACAGCAATTTCAATAATGCCCATAATCTGCTGATTATATGATATGATAACTAGTATTATTTATAAAATAAAACTTGACCCATATCAATCTCTGGGCTAACACTCAGCCCAGAGTCTTCCAACAAATCCACCCTGAGTACTTGCCACTCTCCAGTCAGTACATCTATTTCCACTTCTGCCAGCGTTACTCCAAAGACAGGGAAGCTCTGCGTATCTGATGCGTTGATGTAAGCATGCGTCTGCAAGTCTACATCATCGTCAAATGCTTGCCGAACCAGCGCGTCCCATGTCGGATCATTTATAAGAGTGCAAGAATTAAAACATGTACAGAAAGAGATTAGTCCAGTATTAGCAAATTTTGTAAATATGTGCATCCAGAAAGGAAAGTATCCAGACGAATTATAAAAATCTATTATAAGGCCGATATATAAGCAGGGAAGTCATTGTGAGTACTCAAACTATAGGCCTATAGCGATTTTACCTGTCATCAATAAAATAATGGAAAAAGTAATTGTGAACCAGATAAGTACTTTCCTTGAGAAACATAACGTTATCTCGGATGCGCAGCATGGTTTTAGGCAGTCAAGAAGTACGTCTACGGCTCTGGCGAAATTTTCAGATGAAGTTTGCGGTAATTTGAATAACAAAAAGTACATAGGGGTGCTTTTTATTTATTTTAAAAAGCCTTCGATACCTTGGACCACGAACAACTACTGCAGGCGATGGACGAATGTGGGGTTCGTGGTCCAGTGTTGGAATGGTTCCGTACATATTTGTCGAAACGAACCCTGCGCGTCTCCGTGGGCGGTGAAAGCGGTGACGAGGCAGAGGTGCATACCGGGGTGCCGACCGGCTCGGTGTATGGCCCGCTCGGGTACATAATGCATGTAAACAGTGTAGCTAATGTTGTGCGGAACTGTTCTACATACATGTATGCGGATGATACTTGCTTACTATATGCTGACAAAGACATTAATAACGTACAGACTTATATCCAGCAAGACTTCGAAAATATTCTCAAATGGTCTCACGATAACGGTATAATATTAAACACCGAAAAAACGAAATTTCTGCTCATACAATCACCACATATTAAACCAAGTCAGGAGCCTATTAAAATTATTGGTCACACATACGGATGTTTACATATCGAGAAGCGTGACTGTAAATGTAAACTTATAGAAGTAGTTGATAAATTTAAATACTTAGGCCTAACTATAGATAAACACATTAACTGGAAAATACACGTAGATACAGTATGTAATAGATTAAGGTCTATATTGTGTAAAATTATTAGTTTAAAAAATATAGTTAATAATAAAACATTAAGAATGTTATATCATGCACTGGCTGAGGCTGTAATCGGATACGGTCTAATAGCATATGGACGAACGTTTAAAACTTATTTGGACAAAATATTAAATTTACAACTGCGATTATTAAAAAATATAATAGATAAAAACACGAGAGCAAACTGTAGTAACGATTACACGGTCTTATTTAAAAAATTGAACATCCTGCCAGTGCATGATAAAGTTAAGTACTTAATAGCAACTGAGCAATTTAATAATCCCGAATTTAAAACTCCGCGAGTATATACCCGAGCGCCAAGAGGGTTAAAACGTCGTAAATACGTGGAACCAACCGCTAGCAACTACTATGGTAAAAGGACGCGCGGTTATATCACACCGCGAATATTTAATACTTTTTTAATAGAAGACGAATGTGGTAGTAAAAACATCTTTAAATCAAAAATTAAGAAGTTGCTAATAGGTACTTACACGCATTCCGACTGAATAAATAGGTTGGGTAAATTTTTTAATATAAGTCAATCATGTATTGTTAATCAAGGTACTAATGTTGAAAATGAGTGCCTCATTTCGCCGTTAAACGTAAGTTTGGCGAAAATAATTTAAGCTTAAATGTACCATACTTTTTTTTTGAGAAATAAATTAAAAAAAAAAAAATTTAGCTAGAACTGGTTTCAACCTCTCTAAAAGTTCTTCACAGCATCTCTGAACCCCTATGCCAACGCTGATCGAAGTTTGACTGTTATGAAGCCGTTGGGTGAATTGATTGTACTGTTAGCTTTAATTTGCACCTTTTCAATTGGAATTTTAAGCAAATAGGCGCAGATTCGAACCGCTTTAGTGTTGATTCCTTGGCCCATTTCAATACCTCCATGGGTTATGGCAACTGTTCCGTCGTCGAGGTAAACTGACATGTTCACGTCTAAGTATTGGCCTCCCGTTGGTTGCCAGCGTAGAAGGGAAAATCTAAAGCCCCGCTTTTTCCATCTGTTTTCTCCATTAAAATTATCAAAAGCGGATCTTCGCTCTGCATATTGTGAATTGGAATTCATACTATCAATCATATCTTTAAGATCATGGTAGTCGTTGGCTAAGTTGACAAGCCTAACTTCAAGAGGATCTAAAGACAGTTCGCAAGCTATGCGCTCCATAGCATATTCAGCCGTGGCGACTGTCTCAAACGTACCTGGAACAGCATTTTTCTATAAAAGTTGTTACTAAATTTATAAATAAGTGGAGCAAACGAGCTCGGTTGGGTCACAACAATGCAGAGAATGCAGATTGTTTAAATGTAGCTGGTGGCAAATATTTTTAAAATATTTCACTTTGATCGGGAGAATCTACTTAGGACTTCTCCGAGAAATAATTACAACTGGATACTAAATGTGCCCATGATTTTATGTGCGTGAACTCTGAAGGTGATTTTCAGGAAAAAGAGTGCTTGCACTTTTGAGTAACACACGCAAAAATAATTCATAGCTAATATAAATGCGAAAATAGGGTAGAAATATCTGCATATACTAACCAGGTGACCGGAACCAAGAGTTGCTGGCGGTGTCAGTGGTCACGTTGTACGCCTTGTAGTTCCACCTGGATTTGTCGTAGCAGTTATTAAACGTATCGTTCCCAATCGACGTAGGTTTTCGTTCACGATATATCCATTATCACTGTACAAGAAGTGGTTCATATACTGGATCTTTCCTGATTTATCAACAGCAGCCTTCAATAATAAAAATGTATGATTAATAACGATGGTCATGATTTCTAAAACCACTTGAAATGCCATCAAGGGGAGTTTTTGTAGCGTGTAGTAATAGCTACGGTAGCCTAGGGGTTCAGACATGTGTCGGTCAAGCGGCAGTCGTGGGTTCGAATCCCGGCTCGTACCAATGAGTTTTTCGGAACTTATGTACGGAATATTTACCATTAGCTTTTCGGTGAAGAAAAACATCGTGAGGAAACCGGTCTTATCTCAATAAGGTCTAGTTTTCCCCTCTGGATTGGAAGGTCAGACGGCAGTCGCTTTCGTAAAAACTAGTGCTTATGCCAAATCTTGGGATTAGGTGTCAAAGCGGACCCCGGGCTCCTTTAGGGGCATTACCGGGAATAAAGTTAGGAGGATGATGATGGGGGTTTTTGTAGCCGGCAGCAATTTGGCGATGATTTGATTGATGATGATTGATGGATTTCTGGACATGATTGGTGGATTTTGACATCTTGACCTCTCGTCACAGTGCTGACTTTATCATGAACTCACCTCATAGCTTGTGGAGCAAGGTAGCCGTTTCCCCATGACCCGGGTGTTATTGGTGAGGGGTAGCATTATCTGACAGGGTCGGTTCAGTTTGGCTGTGACCAGCGCACACGCCACGGCTACTTGGGACGCGCACGTGATTTTGAAGCCGAAGGCTCCACCTAAGTGACGGACGTGGACGTCAACTCTTAGGGAAGATTAAACATTATTTTAGTAAATTGAGCTCAAAAGACTTTCATTTCAAAATTAGCCCTATAAAAATCGAGAATTGTGAATAATTTCATTTCTACTAATCTCATATTCTGCTAAACTAACATTCTGCTAAGCTTTGGCAATCTGGCATAACGCGTCAAAAAGAGTGGTATATCTTTCAGCTATTATCTATATACAATATTTTTGTTTTGAGCTCAAGTTGATGCTTATTGAGCAAATTAGTACATGGAGGCATTCTATCCTAGTTCTGCGTCAGAGTTTGCTACTGACGTATTTGCTGTTTTGTGATTATTGTACATAACCCATCAAATTCGAGTACCTATTCTTATCTTAATGCTAATTTTAACCACTAACTAAAGTATAAACTTACTTGTGTTCTGGTATCTTCAGAGCTCTACATATAGCAACTTGAACTCCATTCATCCATTGTGTCGATGCGTGAACTTCTAACCCTTCTTCATTGGGTCTCGTTACACACGCCAACGTCTCCATACACATATGATACTGCCCATAAATTGTTTCTCCTCCTTTCACTACTTTAAACAAATATTTACCCGTATCCGTGGCTTCAACATCATGGAACAACGTGACCCGATTTTTATCTGTTTTAGCTACTTTTATGTCTACAACAGGAGTTTTTATGTTATCATATTTCACATGCACAGCTAATTCTGATATGAGTCTTGTTTCTGCTACTATAACACCGATGACTTGGTTGTAATACTTCACTTTGCCGTTGCAGAATAGTTCTTCATTGGTAGTGTTGAATGGCAAGTCTCCTGGGACGTAGGAGTTAACTCCAGGTATATCTTTAGCTGAATAGAATGAAATCACCCCTGGGTGGTTCTTAAAATTATATATGTACAATGAAAAGTAAACATTATAAACAATTTCTAAAACTAAATTAAATTTTTTGTTTGTTTTTCTAGCCACACAGTTCATGATATAATAAAACAATGCTGACCAGTGCTGTACTAGCATCAATGGAGATTATGTCAGCGAGCGGAACAGTGCTCGTCACGAACGCTCCAAAAACTTCCCTGGGAAAAGCGGGCAGGTCTTCTGAATATACAGTCTCACCTGACTCACCTGCGCATTGAATCTGAAAAAATTAAGAAGTATTGCACCCGGGATTTTCATTATTGGATACACGAAACAAACAAATGACGGTTAATGCACACGTATTGCATTAAGAGGCCGCAGTAAGCTCGGCCGAATTTCGCCTTCCCATACAAACGTAGTTACGCTCTCATTTTAAAACTACGTGTTGGATTGTGACGAAACTTTGCATATACAATGACATGAGGTATATATATGTCTGTAATTAGTTTATATGGTTCCAATTTATAAGACAAAGTAAATACAGCAAAAACTAGTTTTGTATGAAAAACTTAAATTCGCTGTATCTTTTTTATTATGGAATCTGAAGCTACGTAAACTAATTTCAGACATAGATATACCTCATTTCATTGAACATGCAAAGTTTCGTTACAATCCAACACGTAGTTTTAAAATGAGATCGTAACTACGTTTGTATGGAGAATCGAGCTTACTGCGGACTCTTAAGATTTAAGAAGTGCCATGAGAAAATTCGATATATTGGAATGATTACGATTAAAATTTAATCAACACGCTTTTCTGATTTTTAAGTTCCAAGTTTTTAGTACCATTCTGAACTAGAGTACAAACTATAATAAGAACGAATTATGTAATCTTACCGAAGCCTCGACCTTCTCCACGGGTTGGTTGAGCGGCCACAGCGCAGGATTTGTGTCGTCGATCTGTCGCCCCTCGGACACCCCGCGAGTGTCGCCCAGGACCTCACGGCCTGAGCGGAGGCTCCCGCGCAGAATATTCGGAGGGCAGATAGAAAGAAGGCTCTGGGAGAAGATATACTTTTTTTTTTAGTTTCTGACATGGACTATATGGCCCCTAACTAACGGCAAAGGGAGTCTGCGCCGTCGTAGTTGAGACGTCGAACTATAATTGAAAATATGAAAAATTACTTTTGTTACTAGTACAAATAGTTTTGTGAATCATTTTTACATTTGAGCATAAGTATAAATGAAATAAATTGCGACACAACAGGCCGACAAGCTAATTAATTTTCCTCATAGTGGACACAACCGAACAGAAAATACTTTTTCACACCACTGCTCGGAAATATGGAGAGATTCATTATTCTGGGATTTCATATCTGGGACTATACATGTGGAGTCCAGAGGGAGTGTTTACCGGGTCTCTATTGTTTCCCATAAAATTTAAGATCCGATTTTTTGAGTCCATACAACGTTATCCACCATAATTTTTTCTAGTCATATTGTCGAAAGTCATCAAATTTAACAATATAAATTGGAGTTTTCCGTCAGTCCGATTTTCATAGGTCATCATTATTGTCAGTCATAAAATTTGTTTAGCCATAACATTCAATGTCCCGGTGGTATGAAATTACATAATGATAAAGGCAATAATCAACCGAGCGAGCGAAGCGTCTATGCTTTAGCTAGGACGAAAAATCATTTTTCCTCATGTCCGGATGGTAAGATTCCCGGCTGTTCTCGCCTAGAGCTCACATTTCTCAACCGATTCTCATGAAATTTTGTGAGTAGGTTCGGTAAGAAAACAGATTTTTATTGTCGAGGCAGTTTTTCGAAATTTTTGGATGGCGGAGATATGGGTTGTATACGTAAAAAATTACAAGAAAGCGGTCAGCGTTACAAGTCAACTTAATACAATTTTATGGTGTGCGTGTGGACTGAGGGACCACTTGGTTTTTAATGCAAAAAATAAATGTTAGTAAGTGGAAAATTTAGTAGTAGTAGCGAGTTACTTTGTAAAAAAAACCTGGAATTCGTAAAGAATTCACTAAAAAGTTATACAGCCAAAGGTGTGGTCCCTCAGTTCACACACTGAACCTTCCACTTCTGGGCAAGTATTTAATATGCGGGCTTATTTTGATGTTACAGATTTAGTAAAAACATGTTTAAACGTATTCGTAATGACCGAAACGTAATTTGGCAATGATTATACACTAAAGCAGTCTTCCTTCGTTGGTCCCTGAGAGACCACATAAAATAACTAATAAATCGGCACATTTGTACAAATAAATAATGCATTTTTCTTTGCAAACATTAGTAAAAATCGCAAGGAAGATTATAAAAGTTAAACAAAAGCACAACTATTAATAAATTTCGACAAATTTATATTTGTTTGTGGTCCCTCAGTTCACACACTATAAACTAATAAAATAATTAAAATATCCTAAAATATAAACACTACGGAAAGGTTTGTCGTACTGAGGTTTAGTTAAAAAGTTTTACTACATATATATATATTTTTTGTACGTGGATTGATGGCGTATAATATAAGATAAATTGCTTTTTAATATATCCTTAGCAGAGTGTTCATTAGGGTGTCCACACAATGAAAAGCATTTAAGTAGTAACGTGAATAATTTATAAATTCTACTTTTTAAATTTGCTTACTTTTAGATTCTGTAAGCAAAATTACGAAATTAAAAACAAACTAAGTATATGGTATCAGATTTGGTGCGGTAAAACATGTAGCTCGTATATTTGCCCCGCGTATTATGTTTAAATAATAAAAAGGCGGTAAATTTACTTGAATTGATGTGTTTGGTTTGTTATTGCTGTGTAATAGGCAAATTAGTATTGTGTTGCAATGGATTTGTTATTTATACTCCTGATTTCCGCGTTGTTTATCTGGTAAGTACCTCTGGTTTGTTAGTAAATCACTAAAAGGCACTTTTTACATATCAAAAATATGCACTCGAGTCATGAAGCTAGAGAAGCTACATGTTTTACCGCACCAAATCATCCCGGCTAGCATACTAATCGGCCATATTATTTACGTTCGGACGTATAACTTTAAGATTGTGCCCATTTTTACATTACTTAAATTACGTAAAATATATATATAGCAAAAAGAAGTAATTTGGCAATGAGAGTAGGGGGAAATAATGAATCTCCTCACGTTCCGTGTTACAGAATTAGTAATCTGTTTTCATCCGAGTGGTTTATGATTATTTCACGCTATTTGTAATTCTTATCAATCTGATTAAACCTTAAGAGTGTAGATCGACTTCTATTTCGTGAAATATCATGGTTAACGAGAGTGGGGAAAATAATGAATCTCCTCACGTTCCGTGTTACAGAATTAGTAATCTGTTTTCATCCGAGTGGTTTATGATTATTTCGTGCTATTTGTAATTCTAATCAAACTGATTAAACCTAAAGAGTGTAGATCGACTTTAATTTCGTGAAATATCATGGTTAACGAGAGTGGGGAAAATAATGAATCTCCACCAGTTCCGCCCGACCCTCCTACATACATATGGCAAAAATCGCCCTCGCCAAATATTCAGAGCAATGACGCGTAATTCAATGTCGGAGAGGCAACCGTCCCTCCCAAGCAAAAATTGTCCATGGCAATTGATTGCAAAACCTTTTATTGCGCGTATTCTTGGCGTATTCCCATTTTTTCGAATTTCGCGTTTGTATTCAAGCGGTTGCCTGCCATTTTTTTTCTTCGCTCGTTTACTCGGCTCCGGTCACACTAGGAGGGATGGCATCCACTATATAGACAGCGTACACACTTTCAGGCTACCGCGTTTCAATCGGTTGCCACGCAACATTTTTTTTACAACCCTTCCCCTATTTCCGAACCAGTCACAGTTGGCTTAATTCGGGTTGCACAGGGTGGTTCTACAACACTACGGAAGCTCAAATACCGCTAGCCATCTGGTTGCCTCTCCAACATTGAATTACGCGTCATTGCTTTAACTATAAGCCGTTCGGTCGAACAAAACAACTGTCCACATAGTTAGATAGGCTGCGCGCTCGGTTCGGGCGAACGTTGGTAGGTATTAAGATGAAATACCTATATTTGACATAACAATTTTTATATTTGGTAACAAAATCCAAAGTTACAATTTTGTTGGCGAGTCAAAGTCCGACGCCCAACTGTGTATACGTGCATGTGTGCGTGTGCGGTGCGCGAGCATCTATCGTTGTGTGAGTAGCGCTAAAAACCTAAACTTCGCGCGGCGCTGCTCCGAAACGCCCCCTTAACAGGGTTTTTTTATTCTTACTTAGTTGTGTTGGATTATACTACAGGATTTACAATTACTTATACCTAAGAACAGAGTATGAAACGAATTTAAATTTAAACCCATTCTCTGTTGAAGATAAACGCTTGCATTTTGTTTTTGTTTATAACCAAATAATTACAAAGCTTTTGTATACTGTATACACACAAATCTTCGCCAAACTGCAAGGCAGTTTGTTGGCGAATGCTGAATCGTTCTCCTCCAAAACTTGTCCCATCCTTAATAGAAATAGAATGCATTATTACAACTAGTCTTATCCTGCCTAGAATTCGTACCTATTTCGATACACAACTCGTTTGAAGATGATATTTTTTGGCTACACCCAGTACATACAAAAACCGGTCCAAAATATGTAAATTTGCCAGAGAAAAGTGCTTTTTAATTTTGTTGTAAGTATATTTGTTTATTTACTTACTTTCCTATGAATACTTTACCCACGCCTAGCAATACGGTTTCCAAGTATAATTTATTTATGATGCTGAGGATAGTGATTTTTACCGGCGGCCATAACCGAAAGCCGGCGTATCGGGCTCTTGCAATAATTGTCCCAGCGGGTAATGACGTGTCGCTTTACACGACACGATCTGAATGAAAAGAAAGAAGAAAATATATTTATTTTACGTCTCAATTTACACACGTTTAAAAACAAAAAAAGGCTTAATACGAGGACGTTGAACAGAATCCCCACTCAGCAGGACGGCAAGCCACAGCAGCAACAATCAACAAATCCTAGAATTTTTCTGGTTGTAAAGAGGTCCACTTTGCACCGTGCAAACACCGTGATACTCTTTAGGTCCCGCCGTTATATCAGCGACGGCGCTTGAGTCGGCATTGTTACGAGTAAGTATAGATATTTTGTGTTATTTTTATTTTTTACTTTCATCTCAGTTTGTTTTGTATACAAGTTTATTTTTTTATAATTTACTTTTATGTATTTACTTGTATTATGTATTTACTTTTATGTCATGAATAAATGTTTTTTTTATGTTTCTTTCTTTCTTTCTGATTCGAAGATATGGCGTGCGTGGGCACTAGTTTAATGTACCTAAGCCGCTGCCATGTGACCTTCCTATCCAGGGAAAATTAGACCTTGCTGGGATTAGACAATTTTTGTCACAATGTCTAGGAAGACAGGTGAAGGATCACCGGAAGGCTACTGTTAAATTGAAACATGACCTCCTGATTGATAACTGCCTGTGATAGCCGCAGTTAATATATTTTTTTTATGTGATAGGAGGCAAACGAACAGACAAATCACCTGATGGTAAGCGATTACCGCCGCCCATGGACACCTACAACAAAGGCAAAGTGTTGTGAGTGCGTTGCCGGCCTTTAAGATGGGTGTAAGCTCTTTTCTTGAAGGTTTGAAGGTCGTATCGGACCGGAAATACCGCAGGCGACAATCAATTCCACAGATTAGCTGTGCGAGGCAGGAAGTTTCTGGAGAAGCGCACAGTTGAGGACTGCCAACCATCTAAGTGGTGAGGATGGTGAAGTGTTATATCGTCACATTCACTACCAGGAACCCGCCTTTCGGGCGCATAACGGCGTACACGCTTCCCGGTACTTAACCACAGGATCGGCTACGAGTACGAGCGTAGTTGTAAGTCTTGGCAGTGACGTGTTAGGGTCGAATCGTATCGTTCCCGTATCGTATCTTTTGAATCGTCAATAATCTTATTAGCAGTCGTAGTGTCCGCGTGTCGCCTTATTGCTCTATTGCGACTTAATTTCGCGACAAAATTAGCCGACAACCATAGCGACGACATTGTCGCGCTGAACTGCCTAATAATTGCGAGCGAGGTTATCGTCGGTGTTGCGATAGTTCGCTTAATTAACATTGTTATTAATACTGTTCATTGGGATAGAATGTCGCACTTACATTTTACGTTTGCTTATGTTTATATAGCTTATTGCAATGAACAAAGTATTCTGTTTTTTTAGTAGGTATTTGTTGTTATTAGCGGCAACAGAAATACATCATCTGTGAAATTTTTGACTGTCTAACTATCACGGTTCATGAGATACAGCCTCGTAACAGAGGAACAGACGGATAGCAGAGCCTTAGTAATAGGGTCCCGTTTACCCCTTGGGTACGGAACCCTAAAAAGACGACGACTAGACATCAACATCTAAAAAAACTCTAGCGTCGAGCATCAACAGAAAAATACTTAGAAAGCGAATAACACGTACAAACTCAACTTGTTTTTTTGGAAAAACACCCTAAAAGAAGTGAGCAATTTCACCTAAACTCCGCGCGATCTAATTTTCAAGGCACCGGCGCAGTCAATAGATATAGCAGTACCTAGCTTAAAGGGCTAGCCGAGGTTTTCATCGATTTTTGACAAGTTTTGAATCGTATCTAAAACTTATGCACTTCAGATAGAATTATATTTCAAACGGCTATCGGTTCTTCAATTTTTATCTCCATTTCTGTCGACCAGATTTTGAAAGAAATGAATACTTAATTTTATATGATTTTTTTAAAACATTGTCTAAAAAAAAACACTTATTTCGTATCTCTATTGACGTGAAAGATCTAACATAGGTATACGAAATCTTTATATTTGGGTTTGTCTCTGACGTCTCTAAAAACGTCATCATTTTAAACTAATTAGTAAAAACAATTTTAGGCCAAAAAACTGGTTTTTTATGGTTTTTTACTAAAATTGTTCAACTTTGATGCCAAATATCTCGAAAACAATGAACTTTGAAGTAAATATGGGATACTACATATATTGCTTAAAGCCGTTGTTGTATTGCTGTTGCAGTATCCAAGAGGCAACCGGATGGCTCGTGGTATTTGAACTCCCGAAGTGTTGTGGAACTGCCATGTGCAACCCAGACTGTCGTGTAAGATTCAAAACGAAGTTTAGGGTAATACAATTAAGACACAATTTTGAGAAAGTAGCGCGTATGGCTCAACAGGTTCCATGTAAATGTATATTTTACAAGTTTTTATTTAACTTGCGCTTATTATGTAAGTATGCAATGATGGAGACGGGAGGTGGCCATGATAACTGCTAATACATACACTCCACAAGCCGAAGCTAATGGATTAACCATCGGGCTCGTTCTTACCCTCTCAGTGATTCACTTACTGTTGTTGTAGCTGTATACTGTGTCAGGCACGCCCTGACCCGGCGCCCGCGACGCGCAACATCACCCGTCTCAAGATGACGTGACGTCACGTAGCGTCATCAAATGGGAGCAGGCCGCCCACGGGGCGGCCTGAACATTGCGAGAATTCGGGTCCGATTTGATGGAAAATCGGAATTTAAGACTGTGAGGTACGTGCGACACGGTAAATATTAGTTTTTGACGCTTTTGGTCCGTAATAGAATCGAAATGTAGGCATTGTAGGTACAGTCGAGTTCTCCAACATCTATACTCTTTCAAAAATATTTACACATGTGTCTTATGTGAGTAACAATATGGTTCCATCGGAAGACCAGCGCTGGCCACCAGGACAGCACAACGCTGAAAAGGAACCGTGTCGTGGCAATGTTGTCTTCTATTTTGTTGTGTATTATGTGTTGTTGTCATGAATAAATGTTATTCTATTTTATTCTATTCAATAAAGTCTCTGTATACATATTTTTCAAAGGTTGTCTGTGTAGATATTGGAGAACTCGACTGTACTCAAATAAATTATTTATCAGTGATATTTCGGCACACATTAGAAAGCCTAAGGTTTCAACAAGAGAGATTGAGAGATTTGCGAGATTTACACGTGCAGCCGTGTCATGATTCAATTAAAACAGCTGATAAATGTATCCCGGAGTTCTTGACATGCTTACAATGGTTGCAAAATTTAATCTCTCTTTTCAAGGCAGACACCTCGAAACTTTAGAAACTTCTTCGCCGTGCATTACTTACTAGTTATGAAATGGACCACATCCACATTTCTTACCTCATTTATACAGAGTGTATCAAACATGGGGTGTTAATCGATCAAAGGGCACATTCGGCAGAGCATTGCGATTCCAAATATGTAATTGTTTACGTTTTTTTCTGTTCCCCGCGAGGGTGACTTATGTAAAAAAATGTTATGTGTATGCTTTTTAGATACGGAATTGGCGGCTTTGTTGTCATACACAAGTAATGTAAACTTGAATAGAAACATCAACAATAAATTAAATGTAAACAGAAATCAGAACACGGGCTTGATCGGTTCACATCCCATTTTCGTTACAATCTGTAAAACTAGTGCACTAGTATTATAGTAAGAAAATTCATGACGAACAAAGCTGAGTTCGTCATGAATCTTCGTTCATGAAACACCAGTTTCACCATTTATAGGGTTCCGTACTTCAAATGGAAAAAACGGAACCCTTATAGGATCCCTTTGTTGTCTATCTTTCTGTCTGTCAAGACCCTTTATCTCGAGAACGCGTCGAGTTATCGAGTTGAAATTATTAATTAAACCTTATACTTATAGGTTTACAGTCCCTTGAAGCTGTAAATAAAAATCAAACTTATAAGTTAACGAAAAAAAAATCCGTTGACCTAGAAGACCTAGAACTATGAAGAGTAATATCGTCTTATAGGTACTACACCCTTCAAGAAAAATCTGCAAACTGTGTTTGTAATTTTGTACGGAACCCTCAGTGGGCGAGTCCGACTAGCACTTGTTTGTGCCCTTTTCCGGCAAAATTTTCATTTCTTCTCTCGAGGCTCTTTTATTTGCAAATTTTTAGACGGGAATTCCAAGACGCTGACCCTTGGTAAAAGCTCAACGAACATATCAATGGCAACGCTCCAAAGCCGAAAACATTTGCCGCAACAAAAAACAAAGCACAAGAAACACGTTCAATGAGTACAAAAATGAGTGATTATTTACTTGTCACGCTTGTTCCTGTCTTCAAATTGCTTTTGTGTTTGTATTTAATTCGGCGACGAATTGACATCGTTGGGAAGGCGTCTATTTAACCAGGGCTGTATTCTTTACGTGTTCATGCATCTATCATGCGACGGCGGGCGAGCTCTCTCGATTTTTCTCGCACGGTCTCTTTCTTATTAGAACACTTAGAACAAGTGGTATAGTGCGAGAAAAATCGAGAGTATGTTGGCTCACTCCATGATTTCGTCGCCTACCGGCCCCGGCCGTCATGTTAGCGCTGCTACGGCACGCACGCGCTCTATCGCAGCGCGTTGCGTGCGATAGAAAGAGATGGCTACGATTAGGCTCGTTCGGTGTACCTAAACAGTGGATTTGTTAATAAAATCTTCTGTATTACGTAGTACTATTATTTACTTTGTGCCTCTACCTACGCTTAGTAACTAAGATTAATCGCGGCGTCTAGATATATGTGTGGGTGGGCGTTGAGGTGAGGTTAAAACAATTTACAGAATAGCGGGGCTGGTGAAGTCAAATAGCAACAATGTCGAAGTTAATAGGGTACCACGGCATCTTTCGTTTAAACTTTTACACTTTGGTGTCGCTAATCTAATGTACAAACCAGGAGGTCATTCTGGTTAGACAATTCGCAACCTAATGTTTATAAGTTGATCTTAACGAAATTATCGTATCGCAAATTGATGTGAAACAATAAACATATATCGCTACTAGTATAATAACCAACCTTTCAAAAGAGCGAGCCGATCGCTGTAGAACAACTCAGCCAAACGAGGCCGTTGCTTGATTTAGAATTTGAATCATGAGCTTGGCAAGGAGCGAAAACGAAAACCGATCGTATATCTTCCTTTTTTCGCTCGTACTAGCGAATACGACAGAAAGTGAGAAAAAGCAACGAATATGCCTAATAAGCAACGAGCAATGCAAACAGCCCAAATCCCATCAGAGACAACCTAGGAGTCACTAGGAGAGCCGACCCCATATAATGGCACAAGAGAGAGAGAGAGAGAGATACATTTATTCATGAACAATAACAATTGTGTTTGAAATTTGTACATCCACTTAATACTAACACTAAGAATTAATACTAGAACTAGGATCACGTACATAATTTTGACAGCTATATAAAACTAGATTTTATTTTATTTTTTTCTTTAATCTTGTGCAAATATTTCTTCAATACTATAAAAACACCCCCTCAACAAATATGCCTTCAATTTCTTACTGAACGCGAGATCGTTTGTAATCATTTTCAAGTTAATGGGAAGCATATTAAACATTTTTACTGCCTGGTTCCTAGTGCAATGCTGCTCTATCTTGTTCTTGGGACAGAAATTAGGCCTCAAGTTTTTGGTGCGCGTAAGTAAGCGCAACTTTTGTTCCTCACTCGTCTCATATTTTGATATATTTTTCACAAACACCGTGAGTAAGACGAGTACGTATAAGCTAGGGACTGTCAAAATGCGCAAATTTTTAAAGTGTTCTCTACAGGACGCCCTCTGAGGCAGACGTAAGAAGGATCGTATCGCTTTATTGCGTCGTTCCTGGGAAATCGAAAACAGCGCACCTATGTCCTCAATACGGGGTCGGATCTGGAACCGATTGGTGACTGCGCCGTGCCCCAGGGATCTGTTATGGGAAATAACCTGTTTCTGATTTTAGTAAATGATATTACGACTGCCTGTAACGAGCCGGAGTATGTGATCTTCGCCGATGATACGTGCATCATAGTCAGTGCTGATGATGTGGCAACCTTGAAATCTAAGCTACACCTTGTCACGTTGCATATGTCTGAGTGGTTCTCTGCAAATGGCATGCTACTAAATGTAGAAAAGACGAACATTATACATTTTAGTCTAAAAATAAAACATAGCCCACTAAACATAACCACCAACAACACCATTGTACCTCAGGTAGAAGCAACTAGGTACCTAGGTTTCGTAATTGACTCAGGGTTGACATGGTCATCACACATTGACTATGTATGCGACAAGTTGTCCGCCGCGTGCTATGCACTGTCTCGACTCGCACCTACTTTGTCTCCCAGTAACTTGAGGAAAGCTTACTTCGGTTACTTTCACTCAATTCTAATTCAAGGGGTAGATCTGTGGGCAATGTCTGCCAACCGTGACAGAGTCTTCAGAATTCAAAAGCGAGCCTTGCGAATCATCGACCGTAAACCAGTAGACCATCCCGCGAGAGACATATTTAGACACCATAACATCCTAACGTTACCAAGTGTATACATATTAACTGCTTGTTCACACATACGATGCAACCTACATAACTATAAAACCTACGGTCAACCCACCCAAAGGCCTACGCGCAGGCGGCACCTGCTGGAGCCCCCGCGCCGGCGCTTGGCTAAGGCTCGCGCGGCACTCAGCGTTGCCGGGATCCATATATATAACTGTGTGCCCGAACACATTAAAACAGCTGAGAGTGATGCCTTATTTACAAAGAAACTAAAGGCATTGCTTACTGACCTTGCGTGCTACAATGTAAATGAGTTTCTCCAAAAAGATCATTGACCCTAACACAGGCCAAATCTTTTTTTAATATGATTATATTCTGACTTGTAAATGAGATGTACATTTATCAATAAATAATCTGAAATCTGAAATCTGAAATCTGCTCTTTTCTGTGCAACCAGTGCTTTGTTTATATTATACAAGTAGCTATTTCCCCAGAACATAATGCTGTACCGCAACCTAGATTCAACAAGTGCGTAGTAAACTGTCCTGAGCTGTCCCACTGTCAGATCATCCCTAAGGCTCCTCAGAGCGTAACAGGCAGAATGAATAGCATTTTGAATCGACTCGAGCTCCTGCTTCCAGTTTAGTGCTGAATCAATGCGCACCCCAAGGAATTTTACACATTCGACCACGTCTTATTTTTGCTCCATTCATAATTACGTTAAGAGTGTCAGTCTTTTTGGAGTTGTTCTTAAATAACATGATTTGCGTTTTTGCAGTGTTCAATTTCAGGTTATTAATGTCAAACCAATATAAAAATGCCATAAGCGCATGTTTTGTCCTCTCCCCAAGCTCATGTATATGCAAGGAAAAGAAGAACAACTTTGTTGCAACAGGTGATTATTCCGTTAATTATTATCTGGTTTTCCTGAGAACTACGATCTAGGTGCCTTCAAAACAAGAGTGAATAGGCTCTGTCGTCGCTTACCATCAGGTGAGACTACGGCCTAACCTAACGGACGTATACCTACAATGAACTGATCTCAGTTTCCCTTAGTAGAGAGTAGGTACCTACCTAATAGATAAAACTAATTTCGAACATGGGTCACGATCTGCGTTGTCAAACTCATTAAAATGCTGTAAACTATAAAACCTCTGGTACGCACCCTGTGGAATGTTTTTGGACTGTACTTAAGTCACATAATGGCTGTTCATTTCTATATTAGACTTGTAGATTGCCCCGTGCTTTTAGCCTAAAAGCCTCTAGCTTTCACGATTATTATAATCCTGACGCAATTTTTGCAAAAAGGATAAGCAGGGTTTAAAGATTCGTACTTTTGGCGCTTGGAGCGGCGATGTTTGTCTGAAATACGTGAATGTCATTTAATTTTAAGCAATTAGCAAGTAAGAGTGTGTCAAATTCGGAATACGTTCAGCGCCAGACATCGAAAGTAAAATTTAGCTAGTGCCTTGTTTACTCAAATGTTTTCGAAGCGTGCGTCATAAAATAAAATGATTTTAATTAATATGTAGCTGAGCTAATGATAACACTTCCACGAACATGCCATTATGCCGACAGAGAGTGCAGACGATGTGTCCCGTGTCCTTATTGTATGACCCCGCAGCAAGCGTTTTATAATACTTGTAGCTCCTTCCCGCGACTCCGAGCTCCCTCCACGTGGAACTCGTTTATATCGTAGTGCAGCACAAACTTCTACTCCCCCATTTCACCCTTTTATAATGATTTATGGGATTAAAACTATCTCATATCCTTCCGCGGGACTCAAACTATCTCTAAGTATACCAAATTTCGTGTCGGTCAATCGGTTTAGTGATTTAAGAGTGAAGAGGTAACAGAGAGACAGACCCACTTTGCATTTATAATATTAGTACGGATGGATCGACCACTACTTAAAAGAAATCACTTCTCCGCTTACAGCCCAAGATACAGCCCTGTAAGCAGGTAGAAGTATACGGAAAAAACACCTAGGGTCTCCGGGCACACTACGGGACGCAATCAGCAACACGAAGGCACTCACAAACTTTCTGGAGGAGCTGGGGTGGTTACGGTTAGTTAAAAATAGGCACATTGGATGTCGACTTGCGGAAAACGCCAGTATAATTAAGTAACTAACTACAGCCCTCGAAGGATGCAATTCATCTTTGATTACATTTAGACCAACAGTTTTGCCAACTGATTGCTCAAGGGGGTTCAACTCTCGCCTTGCCAGAAAATTCTATATAATTCTAAAATTCAACGTCTGTCCATGGCTAACCTATGAGCGTTTCTTGCGTACCTGTGAGTCCGGCATTGTAGCTTGCAAGTGGGTAAATCAATTCGAGTGCGGTATTTATTTAAAAAAATATCACTTAAGGACGTAATTTGCCGGAGGGAAAACACCCTTCCAGCGTTTTACCTCCTTAATTAGGTAGTGTGATTAACAATATATTAGGATATCATTTTGTTCCTTTATAATGTTATAATTAACCATTAATCCAGCCATGTGCAATTAATAAAGCCCTCTTTATTAAAAACAGACTATCTACTCACGAATCGCTCATCAGGAAACACGTCACCAGCATACCTTGGTCTTTAGTCTCATAACGACTACGCGTAAATGGAAGTCAGTTAAACTGGCTTTCAGTAAATAAGTAGCACCAGATAAAAAAAAAATATTGAATCCTTTTATTCCTTTGCTTTTTATTTTACTTGCATAGTAGATTGTTCCTGATATCTCAGTGCGGTTTTACAGAACGAAAGTATTGTCTGTCAAGAGGTTTAATAGCCTTGTTTGGGTCGTTGAAATTTCATTAAAAAAAAAACTTAAAATCGGAAATGCATAAGGGCGCTAGATCGAAATTTATTGTTTCCTTATATTACGTAATACAACAACCTTTCTTATTGTTCTAGCAAATCAGCATATAAGATGTTTTTTTTAATAATTAAGTGAGATTGGTATTAAAGCAGTAAAAGTCCAGAGCGTGCTCTGGCCCTGAAACTAGTATATGAGTTATAGTAATGAAAAATAATAGGTGTCATATTTTTTTTATTCTTTGTTTGTATTTTTGACATACCTAACCTACTAAAAATCTAGAAAAAAAGAAGGGTGAAAAACGTGTTTCTCTACTGCCATCTTGAAAAAATAAAGAATACTTAATATCTAGTATTTGATATTGGGGCCTTTGAATCGGAAATCTCGGAATACCACGGCTTTTTCCCAGAAATCAATACTGGTTCACTGGTTACACTGGCTCATACGCGAGCTACAGCATCCAAATTAAGAAAAGTTGCCATTGCGTTGCGAGACTTTCTCGACCGCAAAAAGTATAACAATAGAAAAATTTGAATTGCCAGACAATTAGCACAGGCAGGCATGAACTTTTTAGTTAAATTACTACTACTATTACTCCTACTAGCTTCGCAACCCAAAGTGAGTGTTGGCCTCCGACACGAGAGTGCGCCACTGTTCCCCATTGTGCGCTAGCTCTTACCGCTTGTTAACTTGGAGTGAGTCCTGAAAAACCCCGTGGATGAAGACCTGGTGGCTGAATCCGATATCGCAGGGAAAACAAATACAGACTCCGTTGGCTGGCCACCTTGAGAGAATGGAGGAAGTTCGGAAACATTATTTAAGTCGCCGCCCGCCCGCCCGTCGGCAGGGCTGTTGAGCGTCCTAGGTATCGCTGGAGCGACATGGTGCAGGCGTATGTGCGTAAACTCCATGTAAAATTACTAGCCAAGAGAAATATTATTAAGTTGAAAAAGTTGTGGCTCTCCAACGACTTGTGATTTAATAGGATACTGTTTAAGTATGTATATTGTGTAGACATGTTTATTTGTATATATATGCATATGCATATATATTTGTATATATATATAGGAATTCAAAGGTGTATGTGAAGTCCCCAATCCGCACTGGGCCAGCGTGGGGACTACTGCCCGTTCCCTCTCATACATGAGAGGAGGCCTGTGCCCAGCAGTGGGACGTATATAGGCTGATGATGTGATGTGTGTGATATGCATATGATTATATATAGTTAAAGTATGTGTATACCACCTACTATTTATTTATTTTTATTTGTACTTGCATGTAGTATATCATATATATGTATTACATACGTCTGTACACGTGTTAGTTTGTCTATCTTTTTGCTCCTGGTCTCAACTCAATTGCTCAAAAAGTTAACTGGAAGAGATCCCTTACAGGGATAAGTTCGCCTTTGTGCCGATTAAACTTTTTGTCTGTATTTTTACCTGTGTCTTGTGTACCTTAAAGTATTTACATACAAACATACATACATTATTCCAGAGTGTCCAGACAGCGTCCCATGACCTTGATTTAATTTTCAGTTTTAGTTTAAAAATCTTCGTTAGAAGCCGGTTTGACTACAATGAATAGTGCAAAACGTGCAGCATGTGCGTCTCTAGAGAGGAACGCAGACGCTGAACTAATCTTTAGTGATAGGAAGACATAGGTTAGGTTTCATTAGTCGAGGTGACGAGGGACTGAGCTGGAAATAGAAAATCTAAAGAAACTCGTTATAAATTGGGATAACGAAAGATACGCAGGTTAACATAACCTTTTTAAATATAGTCACTGGTAATTTTATATAAGTAAACGAAAATAATATTATTTTAACCCTTAGGTATATAAATGTACAATTGATATGTATGTACAAAAAATGGTATTTAACTTTCGCCGACAAGAAAGCGAAAAAACTTGCTAGAAACTAGCGCCATATACACCTAAGCATCGCCTACGGTACAAAATACCGTAACTGATTAGCAACGGGTATTAGACCAGTTGATACCCAATTTAGTTATTTCTCTTTCGTAGGTGTATAAAATTTTAACGTTATATTATTTATATTTCAATTGAATAGAAATTTCGGAAGCTGTAACGGACAGAGCAATAAAATCATCGAATATCCACTGAAAAGGAATTCTAATATTTTCGATGTCCGTTACTCAGTCACACTTAAACAGCTCAACCGGTTTGGATGAAATTTTATACAACGATAGCCTGAATTAAAATAAAGGATACTTTATCCAGGGTCGATGTAGCGAGGGCGGAAGCTGGGTAATATCAACTTCAACTTTAACTTCTTTATTTCAGATAAATATCCATATCGGGTTAGTTACAGTAGGAACTTTTATCTATGTTAGTAACACATTAATAAGAGATACAAATCAAAACAAATCAAAAGGCGGTGTGACACAGATCACGGCTATTTTATAAATCTTACTACTGTCCTGATCTCTGCCACCCAGTGACAAAGGACGGGACAGTTCTATCCGCTATCACCTTCAAAATGTTGTTTTGACTCCCCCTGACACGGTCCATCAACGATGCAATAATAATAATAATGAATTTTCCAAACGATATTCCTTCTCCGTCCAAGTAGCTCGCCTTTTGTACCATAAGATATTCTTTTGTGCAATAAAGATTACATAAATAAATAAATAAATATTCAGCTCAGACCCTGACGAAGTCCTGACTCCTTTCTTCAAATATTTCCAATCACTTGCACAGCAAACACGGTGTTAAGTACGGCAATGGGCAGGCCAAGACCAGTGGGAAATCAGCAGCAGTCTGCCCCCCCTACTACGAAATTATGTGACACTTTTAATCTGTCACATAGGAAACTCTTATAGACAACAGAACTTATAAAGTCATCATCCTCCTAGCGTTATTCCCGGTAATGCCCCTAAAGGAGCCCGGGGTCCGCTTTGACACCCAATCCCAAGATTTGGCATAGGCACTAGTTTTACGAAAGCGACTGCCATCTGACCTTCCAACCCAGAGGGAAAACTAGACCTTATTGGGATAAGACCGGTTTCCTCACGATGTTTTCCTTCACCGAAAAGCTAACGGTAAATATTCCGCACATAAGTTCCGAAAAACTCATTGGTACGAGCCGGGATTCGAACCCGCGACGGCCGCTTGACAGCCGCATGCCTGAACCACTAGGCTACCGTAGCTCTAACAGAACTTATAAAGTGTTTTTGCTATAATATTCTTTCATACTTCGATTTATTTAGTAGCATGGCGATCTGTAGAACAGGCGAATATCAGCGTGATATTTTTATAGGAGCACCTATTGCGCCAAAAGTGTTGTCGCTCATTTAGCACCACCCAGCCCCCCTATTCTGTAACTGGTTCTAAGCTCACCTCAACGCTCACCCACGACTATTATCTTGACACCGCAATGCGTAGTAACTAAGCGTAGGTAGAGGTCTAGTATGGTTACGGGTGACAGGCGAGGTGAGCCGCTTTAGAGCGTAGCGAACAACAGCCCAGGGGACACGTGCACGCTTGTTGTAGGTAAATGCTGCGGACGCGAGCAACAGTTTGTCCCCCAACTTCATACCTATACTTCGGTTGAGACATAACTGCTTACAACAGGAAGATGATGACATCTCCCTAACGTTTGTCCCGGTTGAACCCGGTTGCCCCGGAAGGCGCCCAGAGTCCCCTACAGCACCCGACAACACAACATAAAACACTCAAAAAATTTTCGCTCCCTTCTGTAGCAAAAGGGCACAAAACTATAGCTTGACCACAACTTGACTAATTAATTTTTCATTGCATTTCTTTTCCTCAGCAATTTACATTGGGGAAATGTATTACATTTGGTTCCGTTACCATGATTATGTAACGGCACCAAATGTTAATACATTTAGTTTGTTTTAATAACATAAGCTATGCTGACGACATGGTACTGCTGAGCCCGTCGGTCGGTGGTCTGAGATTGCTTATTGAAAAGTGTTAGTCATATGCCCTGACGCACAACCTTAAATATAATGTAAACAAGAGTGAGTACATGGTTTTTAAAGCGGGAAGCAAGTGCCCATCACACATCCCACCCATTCGTTTGAATGGCAAGCTGCTGGAAAGGGTTTACTAATTCAAATACTTCGGGCACTTGTTAACCGACGATTCTCGTGATGACGCTGATATCGAGAGGGAGAGGAGGGCCTTAGCCATCAGGGCAAATATGATAGCTCGCAGGTTCACCCGGTGTACAGCGCAAGTTAAAATAACATTATGTCGTGCGTTCTGTACATCGCTGTACACCTGCAGCTTGTGGACTAGGTACACGCAGCGGGCTATTAACGCCATTCGTGTACAGTACAATGATGCGTTCAGGGTACTGTTGCGGCTGCCTCGCTACTGCAGCGCGTGCGTCGGGCATGTTCGCGGACGCGCACGTGGACGGTTTCCACGCGACGCTGCGCAAGCGATGCGCCGCGACGCTCCGCAGAGTGCGCGACAGCCGCCACAGTCTCCTGACTTGTGGCCAACAGATGGGACAGTGGCCTGACACGGCACTGGTCCTCTCTGCATTTAAGCTTAGCATATAAGAATATTATTTAAGTTAAAACCTTAGTATTAGTTTTTATTTTAAGGCACCTACTAACAAAATATCGACAACATTGGTGTGAAATAAATGCATTTTATTTTATTTTTATTTTATTTTATTTTATTTTTATGTTGTTTTTTTAATCGAGTCAAAAAAGATCGAGGTTCTCAATTCGATTGTTTTTTTATCATTATTATTATTTTTAGGAGCCGATTCGTACAATATTTTTGTTCTAAAATAGCCACGACCGTTAGTAGTGGTTTCTGAAATATATCCAGTGCATTTCATGTGTGTACATTGAATGGCGCTTTAAAGCGAACGCCACATTATGGCCCACCGTATTTACTTTCAACCGCCCAAACCGACTTGATCTTCCATAAACAAGAAACGCGTAGGATTCTCAGTTCATGTTAAATTGGTCGGTAGGTATCTATAGAAGTCTAATAGAAAGCGATATCGTAAGTGTATGTTTATTTTAAATTCGAAATTTAATGGGTTTTGCCTACAATAATGTAAGTGTTGGTTTTAAAGCATAAAGAATACGAGCAGTGGACAGTAGAATGTTCATTTTTGAAGTAAGACTCTAAGAAGCAAATGAATTGGAGTTGCAGGATACCCCTTCTCAATTCTGTGTATTTTTTTAATTTTGTAGAGTTTTAATATCATATTACAATTCTTCTGATACCTACCTCACAAATATCATCATCTAGAACTTCTTCTTTTCGTGTCGATAGTTTCCTACTTCCTTGGTTTATATTATGCGGGACCAGAAATTGGCAATGGCCAAAACCTTATCTGTTGTGTCAAGGAGGTCTTCTCTGATGGAACTTAAAATACTGATGGGCCGTTCCCTATTTTCACATTGACAGGAATACAACCACCAGAAATAATACCACAGGAATAATACCGTTGTTGGAAATGTTGCCGTTACAAGAATTATGAATGACATATTTTCTTGTTTTAAATTGCAGACACTTTAAAGACAGGCGTCCATTCGTGTACACTTATTGCAAACTTACGAGGACCAGCGACTACAGCATTCACAGCTTAAAAAA
Organism: Epinotia demarniana; assembly: GCA_945867215.1. Lineage (NCBI taxonomy): Eukaryota > Metazoa > Arthropoda > Insecta > Lepidoptera > Tortricidae > Epinotia > Epinotia demarniana. The sequence goes on along the minus strand of OX244274.1, from coordinate 22,751,406 downwards.
ATTCCAACGCTGATAGGTTGACTAGTAATGGCGATATCAAAATGTTTATACTTAATATTTTTCAGGGCCTCATTTGTTAATAGGTACACACTGTTATAATGAGCATTGTTACAGTTAAACAATTCTATTGACAAGATTCCCTAAGCGTATCAGTTGTAATATAATCTTCGCACCAATTATCGATACCAATCACGGCGCGGGCGCGTGCTGCGACCTCCGATTGTCGCGCTTAAGCCGCCAGTTGGCGCAGTAAGACAAGATATAGGTACACAAGACCGCAGAAGGCCAGTTTTATAGTGTTGAATATTTGTTAACATTGCAGTGAATGGTTAATAGCCAGATAATGCGTACTAACATCACAACTTGCTTTATAAGTATTTTGTGGTGTGTTCCGCGTGGTGAGTAAGGTCGCCAGAGCTCCCGAGCACACAATGGGAGCTGTTTTTGTCTCTAGCTTTCAACACAACTAATCCTAAAATCTTCTGGTTTCTCAAGCGTCCATAGGCGACGCGACGGTGCCAGCTTACCATCAGGAAGGCCGTATGCTTGTTTGTCACCACCATAGAATAAAAAAAGTTACAGGTTAGAAGTGATATTCGAGCTGTGAACCTCACAAGGTGTTCTGCCAAAAGATTATTGAAAACCATTTTCTTTGATCCTTGTAATTGGTAATGGACAATCGCAAATCGCAAAGGATTTCCAATGTCAAGAATATTACTAAAAGAACACCTCCGCCCCAGGGGCAATCAATATGCGGTATTTTGAACTTTGAGCAAGCAGTACTGCTTTCGTATTACTCCGTTCCCGCGCATCTGTCAGCCAATCAGGCAGAAAACATTTAACTTTTGATGTGCTGTAAATAATCTGTACTGACGTGACTTGAAAGCTGACAGTTTGCTTACTGATATCATATCACACCGAACTCACACTGCCAAATGCGAAAGAGCTTTTGAGAGAGGTTTTTATTTCCCTGATTATTATGTTTCATTCTGTCCAGCAGGGTGATGGCGAATTCTGCCTGTGGGTGTGTCAGCTACTTACGATCTACTTGTGTTTGTCTGAGAGATCTGTGTAAGTGTCAAGTACCTAGTCTGTGCTGTATGTTTGTTAGTGTGTATGTACAGAATTATTTTTCATCATCAACGCCGTCATCATCATCATCATCATCATCATCATCATATATCAGCCGAAAGACGTCCACTGCTCGAAATAGGGCTACCCCAAAGAGACGTATGTGGACGAATATACTTTTCTAAGTGCCGATGTACAGTAACCAGGCCTTCTTCAGCAAACGAAGAAACCATAGAAGTCTTAGCAGCGTCGCAAATTGGCTCCACAGAATGGGTGCCATTATGCGAGGATGGGGCGGGGTGTCAAAACCATGCCAGGTTGCAGTTTAGTTCGAATACGTATGCGCATCCCGGGTTTAGGCACGTTTTTGGGTAGTGTAAGGAGCTCGCATTATTAGTTTTTTTTCGTTCGCTGGCCTTCTGTGCCTGTTTGCTTGTTGCAAGACTTGTACTCGAAAGGCTATCAATGGCCGGTCCAATTACAAGCAGATTAGAGCTCACACGTCTCTAGACAATCGCGAAATCGCATTAAACTGCGTTCGGCGGGAGGACAGACCATTAACTCTACAAACAACTCATAATAATAATAAATACATACTCTTTTTATACTCGTCGACCTTAATGTCTGAATTGAGACTTCGTACACCAAACTTAAATCACATACTTTTTACTATGGAGCTCCCAACTCAACATTTCATAGCAGTTGAGACAACTAAAATAAAATTGACCAATCACGTGGCGCCTTTACTGAACTATAATGTGTTTGACCAATAGGACGCCGTCATGAGAAAGTCAAAACGTAAATAGACATCAACGCACAAAAAAGAAAAAGCCGCTGGTTGCACTTGGATTTCAATAGATACCAAGTTTGTTTAATCAATTCAGTTGACTTGTAGAAAAAGTATTGTACACAATAGTTATATAATTAGCTTTTTAAGTCTCGTTCTTTAATTGTGCCACTCAGCAAGCTTCGTGGCCTAAACGTGGTACTCGATTGCAAAAGCATACATTATAGAACGATGGCATAAAATACTATTATTATGTACTTGCTCTGAAAGTGCGCCTTTATGTGGGTCAACATAAACACGGGAAGTCATCTATGCCCGCACGGCTGGGCGTGCCGGTAGGCGGCCGTGCGTGAATGGATTTTGGACCAATATTAGAATAATGAGATTTCAGGACAATTCACACCTTTTATGTGGTTCTTAGCACACGCATTGTTGCACCGCGAATCGGTTCGACACATGTCGAGTGTTTCTCGACATAAAATACGTGAGTGACCAGTTTTCATTATATTTTAAATGGTTTATTATCTAGAACACACTATGTTGTAAATTTTATCACGGGAAACTATCCAATAAACTACAGGCTTCTTACTCGATTATCATTATCACCTGCAAACTTGCAAAGTGAATAGTCTGCCCTCCCCGGCCAATGCACGTACTTCGAAGCGATGCCGGTTTACTTCCCGTCCCACACGCGACGCGACGGCGGGAGCGAGGAGAACTTTTGCCTCGTGAGCTCTTGTTCCGTCCTCAAAAGATAATTTAACTTTCTCGTTCTGCTGTTGGTGTGATATTTCAATGAACTTTTTAGCATACCTATTTTTATTGTATATTAAAAATCTACTACTTAGGTACAAGTATATAAAAACATATGACCACCAGATATAGTCACCAGCTTCCGAGGATGTGTTCTGTTGAGAATGAGCCACTTGCGTTTTTCTTTATCTATCAACACAACAAATCCTCAACTCAATAAAGTCGGTAACGCGCGTGTGATTCTTCCGACCCCGTATCATGGTCGGCCTTATCACGCGATAAGTTACAAGATAGGAGCGTCGTCTCGTTCTATCGAGTGGTGTCAGCCAGTGACGGACGCTCTATCTTGTCACTTATCGTGTGATAAGGCCGATCATGATACGGTGTCATAAGTCGCAAGCGTCCATGGGGTGCAATTGCTAGGTTTTCCTTCGTCGCAGTATAAAAAAATAATGAAATTTGTTTACAATTTTTTGCAAGCAGGTTGACGTAAATAGTTTTAATTAAAATAAAATCAGTGTTTTTTGTAGGTTGCTTATATTTATTGTTGTTTAACTTGTGCCTTTATGTCGCTTTCATTAAATGATTTGACTTTGACGTTATTCATAGGGAGATGGACGAAATCAGAAGGGTATTAATTGGATATTGTATGGTGAATTTGATGTTTTCTGTCCTCTGTTTCTGTTGGTATTGTGTGTTTCTATAGGCTTTCTGGTAAGTAATTATTTTTTGGAAGCCATGCCTAGTACACTTCTTCTCAGCAAAGCTGTGTTGCCACTCACGGTTTATATTGCCTAAAACATACATATAAAACAACCTCGGGCTTGTTATTCGCAAATAGCACACATATTTAAGCGGGTATGTTCATAATATAGGATCCATACAGTCCCATGACCTGAATACCTTCGCATCCCGAATTTGCAGTAAACCGCGGATCCCTGCTCATAATACTCGAGTAATTCAAATCCCGATGGAAAACTCCGAAACAAACAACAACAGGAGAATTGATAAATAACTTTTCTCAATCATGCAATGAAATATTGACGTTGTGTTCTTCATAATGGGCTTCGAAGTGTCACGTTTCGGGCGGAGCGGGACGAGAGATCCGTAATAGAATTTCATACGGAATTTCATAGTGGTATAGCCAAAACTACGCTACTAATCCTAGAAAGAGCCCAAAGAGCTGTTCTAAAAGTATCTACATTCCGCCCTTTCCTCTACCCTACTTACCTTCTCTATGCGTCCTGTGAAGTGCTGACTGTTCGACAACTATTTATATTGAGCACAATATTAAAACAGCACTCTACAATCCCGTACAACGCTAATCACGGCAAGACAAAAAGATATTGTTTGCCTCCAAAATCCTCATAGGAAATGTGTATTCTCCTCCAGACTTTACGTTTTGTTGGGTCCGTTCCTTTACAACAGGTTAAATGCCAAGTTAGATCTATACTCGCTCATCTATACTAAATGTAAGAAAACTCTCCGAGATGCCCTTCTAAAAATGTCGTACGAAGACACAGAGGACCTATTTATTGTTCTAAAATGAATCCTGATTTATGTATAAATAAAATAAATCCCGTGTATAATTATTAAGTTTTGTCATCATCCTCCTAGCGTTATTCCCGGTTATGCCCCTAAAGGAGCCCAGGGTCCACTTTGACACCTAATCCCAAGATTTGGCATAGGCACTAGATTTACGAAAGCGATTGCCATCTGACCTGGGAGGACCCAGAGGGAAAACTAGACCTTATTGGGATAAGGCCGGTTTCCTCACGATGTTTTCCCTCACCGAAAAGCTAACGGTAAATATTCCGTACATAAGTTCCGAAAAACTCGTTGGTACGACCCGGGATTCGACCCACGACCGCCGCTTGACAGCCGCATGCCTGAACCACTAGGCTACCGTAGCCCCGTACCGTAGTTGTATAGTTATTAAGTTTTGTACTGTATTTAAACGTAGATTTTTATGGTTTGCACGTATGTTTAAAATATTCCTACCGCCTGAAACACAGGTTATCCTAGTTCAGGCTCTCACAAAAATGTATCCCTTAATATAATATTTTAGTATTAAGCCATTTTTCTGTAAAATACGTTTTTAATAATAAATGAATATGAATATGAAAATTCATAATTGGAGGTCTAGACCTAAAAAGACCATCTTGTATGCCTAGGCATTCAAGATGGTCTTTTTAGGGTTCCGTAGCCAAATTGGCAAAAAAGGAACCCTTATGGATTCGTCATGTCTGTCTGTCTGTCCGTCCGTATGTCACAGGCATTTTACTCGAAAACCATGAGGTCTATTTGAATAAAATGTTGAGGATAGGTGTATTTTGTTAGCCGCTACATATTTTTGTAATCAAAAAAAAGTGGTGCACTCCATATATAAAATTGAAAGTCAACATTTTTTTTTCATTGCAAGTTCACGTGTGGCACATCAATCGATAGGCCTTTCAAAATAAATAGAAGGTTTCTAAGCAATTTCATTGAACAAAGTCGGAGATAATCGCCCCGAAAGTCACTAAAATTGTGTCCTTCCCTCTCATTTTTGAACCATGTCTTTTAAATATATGGAAAAAAAACATGGACAAAGAGCTTACTAAATTCATTTAGCGAAACTTTTTTTGAACAAGATCGGCTCAAAGGTTTTCGAGATATTTCTTAAAAACTGCCTGCCTCAAAGAAAAGTACGTAAGTGCCATAAGATTTCAGTAACGATACGACATTTTTAATAGGCACGGAACCCTTGTGCGTGGTCCGACACGCACTTGGCCGCTTTTTTAATTTCCATTCCACAATGTGTGGCACAGGATCACGAAGTTCAGCCATGAAAAATAAAGTTTGAGTTAAATGTCACGTGAGCTTTTTAGATCTACCTGACGCGGTACAATACGTTACGTGATCGACCCACAGTTCTTAATTTAACTGCATGGGAGCCTTTCTATTAATATTATTTTTATAAGTTATAGCTAAGTATTTACTACATTACCTGTATATAGAATTTCAAAACGACCTGAACCCACCCTACAATTCCCCTTGTTATTGCCTCCGCCTCTCTTACCGTTCGAATAAATAGCAGCGTCTTTACTCATACTTCAACAGGGAACCAGAAACCTGCCTTCAAAGAAATTGAAGAAAAGGAAAGTTCATCTAAAAGCCCGTTAGGTGTTAATGTTGCTTTGACCTGATGTTTATTTCCGGATACTTTCCGGAATAAGAAACTTGCCGGGGGAAAAACACGTCATTATTTCGGGCTGGTTAAGGGCGCTCGCTCGACAGGGACGCAAACCTTTACTTACTGTAACTTACAGCTTTATTTTTCCGTTTTATTACTGGTTCTCTGGGCTGTATATCTTGCGAGCCTGTTTTTTATTCAGTTATTGACAATATTTCAAAATATGTAATGACGCCTAAATCGAAAACCATTTCGGTAATTATGTTATCTGAACGTAATAAAGTAGTTTTCTGTGTTTTTTTCTTGCTCGCTTTTAAGAAAATCGCGAAAACGTATACAAGTGGTTTTCACCGTGTGTGACGTCAGTATGCTGCCATATGAAAGGTGTCCAAACTACCATACAGAGTCGTAGTATTGACGTCATAATTTACTTACAACCTTCTGGAATTCGCTACTTTTCAATTTGATAGTTTTGAATGAAAATTACAATTAAGGGAGAAATAAAAAAACATTTTCTAGCGAACTAAATCATAAAATGGCCTACATGGAAATAGGAAATGTTGTCAATTATTTCATTAAAGAAACAGTAAATCGACAAAAAAGTTACCTACATAATTTTTTAACCTGTTCACAAAATATCTCAATGCACATAATTTGGAAATTATCGGTAAGTTCTCCAGGTTAATTGTATAGTTGTTTCAGTATATATTTTTTTTGGAGTTATAGCCGCTTGCAACAACAACAACAACAGAGAGTTGGAGTTATAACAATAAAATATTGACGGTGGAAAGGCAAAACCACTGAAGCGACATTTTTTGAAATGTGCAGGAGAGCGTTTTAAAGTTTTTTTTTCACTTAAAAAATCATAACTTTCTTTCTAGTTATCTTAGAGATTTGGGTTCTATGCACGGGGTATGTCATTTTTTTATAGCTATTTAATTAAATTAATGTCATTCCCTAAAACACGGTGGATTCGAAAATAAACGTCGCTGAAGTGAAAACGGCCCCAAAAAAATCCCGGAAGAACCATTGAAGCGACAGCATCATGCTGTAAACAGACCCTCGAAAACAGAATCAAGCAACTACTTATGTTTAATTTGTTCCCGGATTAATCATTTATTTATTTATTTATTTATTTATTGATACATGGAAAACCAACAGCGCAACAACAACATAGACACAATAATAAAACCATATAGCCAATTACAGGTTCTCACTTATAGAAACAAACTAATACAAAGAAATCTAGCCAAACTTAAACTTAGCGTACATTACGCACAGTAACCAATCGCGCACTACCTAATACGCGGAATATAAGGTAGTTAATGAATTAGGCTAATATAAACTCTAATAAACCGAGCCTACACCTGGGTATCACACATGAAGAAACTTATCAGTTTAGACTTTATTGCTTGTATGCTATCACAGAATATGTCTATATCTAAATGATCTACAACTTTGTTTAAACTTCTGCCTGCTCTGCACAAAAAACAATTCTTTCTATATTTAGTGGAAACATGGAATATGCTAATAGGACGAAAATGGCGGAAACTTCTTATGGGAATATTGAAAGAAATCTTATCAAGCAAGTTATTATTATTTAACCAACTATAGTAAGGGCAACTGTTGTGTAATAAATTAAAATATTTATCCAGTACTTATTCAAAATTAGCAAACCGAAATTTTTCCAGACCTTACGTAAGTGATTAACTTATTAGAACATTCTTAAGTTTAGATTTACCTGGTAGTATTGACTAATTCTAACGTGGTTTCGATACTTTAATTCCTATAGGATATAAGGCAAACGTCCGAGTGCTTCGTATTTACTTTATATTTCCGTACTATAGTAGGTATATAATTCATACTTCTGACTGAGTATGCCTTCTAGAAACATAATATTTCAATTTTACTTTTAAGAACTGCAGACAGTTCCTTACAAATCACAAATTATTAATAATTTTTAGGTAGAACATGAATAATTACACTAGTTTCATGGAATAGCATACGCCCCCAGTTGATTATGGCAGCAAACGGAGAGACAACCACCTCCCTCTAATGCTTTTCGCTGATTGAAGCGACCGTCTCCATTAGACGTACGTTTATAAAAACCCCATTCGCGGGTATATCACGCTAAAACGATTCACTTAAACGACATTCCACGGATTTGGATCACACTTCAAGCGCCGTAACACCTCTTACGATATTCACTTAACCGACCTATTGAGGTTTTTAGAAATTACTTGAAGCGACAACTTCGGCAAAGTTATGAGTGTCGCTTAAAGTAATGAAATACAAGGTAAATTTTGCCACTTTCAATTAACCGACAACACTTATTTTCAACATTTCCGGAAGAAACACTTAAGCACCTTATCTTATGAAATATGTACCTGGAATAAACACTTTAGTGACATTACGTCGAAAATGAGCTATTTTGAAAAATACTGTATGCGACCACGGTTATGATTGAGTATACGGTTAAGTGACACAGGTTAGATTTAACTCAAATTGTGTGTCGCATAAAGCAAGGTTTTTCAAATTTGGCGCTTATTTTTGTATTACTTTAAGCGACATCAGAGTCATCAGATCGTCGTGAAACCCGGCTCAAACGATGGAGAAAAATTCGCTGATTTCAACGATATATTATAACTGTATTTTGACCAAAATGTCGCTTCAGTGGTTTTGCCTTTCCACCGTCGATATATTTATTCAATTTTACAGTTATCTATCTAAGGAGTTCTAAGCACGAAGAAAAACAAATGCAACTCCATTTTATTTATTACCCCTCAGGTCTCAAATAGTATAATATTAGCTTGAATGTTGTGCGACAAATATTCAGTCAACAGATAGGTAGTATTATTTACAATGTTATTGGGGAAACGATATGTGAATACCCTTATGAAGGTTAAATGTATGTAGTTTGGGACCAAAGAAAAGATCGTAAAATCTATGATTGTTGAGATTTAATCGGGCCTTCGCTTGTTAAAACCAAGTCGAGGACACCTGGGAAACCAATTTGGGTAACGAAATGTGTTCGGGTCAAATTTTGTTAGATTTCAACTAATAAATTATAATTTAGTTTCAATAGTAAGTACTTTTCGTCGTATTTTTTAGGATTGCGAACCAAAAAAAGAACATAATCGGCCATGTGCGTGTCGGGCCACGCGCATTATAGGGTTCCTTAGTTGTGTGTCTGTCTTGGTTACATTGACCCTCGGTGCGGTTGCATCGTCCTTTGTACGATAGTTGGTCTATCTAAGTATATTTTAAGTTGGTTGACTATTACGTTGTTATTTCTACTTAGCCGTGATAGTATTCCATGTAAATTCATTACGTATTATGTTCTACTGCCACGATCTTTGTTCTCCACTTGTACACTGTACATGTACGTAACATTGGCTAGGTAGAATGCTCATTACAAGTCAAAGATGAAGTCTATCAGCACTTTACAACATAATTACAACACTTCGCAATTCTTCTATTTGCAGACACTCTGGTATGCAAGTGATGTTTGTGAAAAAGGAAAATGGCTGTTCAAACTCGTTTCCCCACTTGTGAACTCGGTAAAAGTTTTAATGATGTGAAAAATATACGCGAAGGAAACACGTTAAAGAGGAAAACTCTTACAAAGTAACGATGTAGAAATTATGTTTTTGACTTTGTTGTTTAGGAATCTTTGCTCGCCTTTTGTAATTTATAACCGACTTCTAAAACAAGTACTTAAATATCTATATGTAATAAGTAATATGGTTTCAATTTGATATTTTTCCGCCTGACTAAGGCAGAGCCGAAGGCGGAAGGAATAAGTTTATAGCACTCTATGTTTGCTCACTTGTAAACATTTTTATTCAAAAACGCATAGTTTAGGATTCATATTGACAATACCAACAATACCAAAAAAGTGGGAAAAATTGTTAGTGGTGCTAAAGACATAATTAAGAAAAATCACAACTAGTTTTTTTTATAAAAGAGCAGAAAAACATGTTTGAAAAAAAAATGTAATACACTCGCGGTTATATAATGTTACGAGTCAGTGTCGAAAACCTTACCATTCAGTGTAGGTACTAGCATGTTAAGCAAGCACTTGATTATTTTTTGTGTACTTAATTATATAAAGATGACTGATTACTTTGGGTTTTATTTAGGATAAACGATGTTCCTAAAAGTAAATTAGGTGATGTTTTTCCTTAAAAAAGTTTTAATATGATTGTATTGTTTGTTGAACTAAGGAATTGTTAAATATACTTTTTTGATATAAGTTTGGTAAAACAGTTGCAAATACATTAAACAGTATATTGAATTTGATTTATTTAGTGTGCTTAGTTTGTGTGCAAGTCATCGATTAAAATACATGCCTTTTCGATATCGGTACCTACATTAAAGGGTTTTATTAGGAATACCACCACTGCTACTACTAGTACTATTTCTACGCACTCTTCCTCAGTGGAGCACGTTTTCTCGCTCGTTTTACTTTTCGTGAAATCTCAAATCAATGATCTTTATCATATCTAAGAAATTTCGCTAAAACACATGTGTTGGTTTAGGACGCCCTAACGAGGATTAACGGGTTATGGCAATAGTTGTAAGTAACAGATTACAGAACACACACGCAACACTCACACAAACGAGTAACTTAGTCAGAGGTCCCAAGACAGGAGCCATAATGTCGTCATATACATCATTTTTTGTTGGGTTTACGGGACGTATTTATCTGATATACAGTGTTTCACTCTCACCATAGGCATATGTGTTAAAAAGCAGTCGGGTTTTTCGAAAAATCTTTTGATTTCACTTGTTAAGTATACTAGATGATAATTGGTATCCTTTCGCATTCACTAAACTTCAGTTCTCAACTTTATCGTATGTGCGAATTTTCATGTCGTAAAAAGTAAGTTTTCTCGAAGGCCTACGTTTTTTTTATACTTGTCGCGTGGAACCCATTAGGTTAGGTAAAGTTTGTTTCATGAAAATCCTGAATGTGCATAGTCAATCATTTAGCATAATTTCAGCTTTATTTTCAATACATTGTCAATTTATAGTTTTTTTATGACTAAGTGCAAGACGCACTTTACATATTACTTCGTTCTTTACTTTCAAGTCGGTCAAAACGAAAGTAGTCTATGGATCCGACGCGAAAGTCCCCGGTTGGTGGCAGCATTTACTTTCGGCTTTCGATCGGACTGCGTTGCGGGCTTCGTTACGAACAGACTTCGTGATAGCGCTCCTGTTTCCACACTGTAACCGTAGTACATCATCTATGCCTTCAAATAACGTAGACTTCTTGCCTTGGGACCTTCGTCTATACTCACAACATACCCTACGGCACTATAGGGCCGCGAGGGAGCAAAGTTCTCTCAAACATTTAAAGATTTAACTTAGCGAGTTATTTTCGAAGATTTCGTCATAGTATGTCTAACTTTTGGGATTTCATATTATTCATTACTTTCTGTATTTCGATGTTTTAAGTTATTCTACCTTCGATATTTTCCTTTTATTACTGAAATAATATTATATGATGAAGAAATAACATAAATTTTCATAATATCTGATTTTCTACAGGACTGTCTGTCCGTTTGCGGTTTCTTTAAGGGTTCACTTATCACACTACTTACATGGATTCACTAGGTTTTAGGTGCTCAACAGTACCAATTACCCCAGGAAAATTACGTTTTTTTTTCAAACATTAATTTATAACAGCGTTTTTTTTGTTTGTTTGATTTTCAAATGTTATTCTAAGATGCTTTATACGTAAGGATATAAAAATAAATGACACATGCATTATGTTTTTTGTGTGATTTATTTTTTATTCATGGATAGCTCCTGTAAATTAACCAAAATTAAAATTAAAATATACATATATATTTTTGCCTTTTTTCAGGACTTGGTTAAATGTCGATTTTTTTGATGACTAATATTTTGATGGTTTTTGAGTCTACGTAATTACTAAAATGATAATATAAATATAAATATAACTGATAGTTACACACAAAAAAGCTGCTGTTATGAATTATTTCCAATTTTCCATTTTTTTCCATACTAATGAAAATAAAATGCTTGGGCTAAATATTGCATGTTGAAAATAAAATGTCATCAAAGTGAAATTATTGTTAAGTGTACGTTTCGTGACGCATTGTTATCTTTTTACTCTAATGTCATGTAATCGTGCTAAAATAAAGTAGGTATAATCGAGTCAGGATGCGAGCTTTTTATTGGTAGTTGAAGCATACTTAATACAACATAAACAATTAGCGGTTACACTTAACAATGAAAGACACTGGGTTTGTCTAATCTTTGTGCCTAGAAGTGAATTCGTTCTAGGAGCATGAATCACACCATAATCCTAGTAATGAGCAAGCATGAATCATATTAATAAGCATGAATCACATCCTTAATTCAAAGGAACTCATTATTTTTCTCAACATCATTCGCTTGCTCTTATTTCATTTGTTTTGGTCGCAGCAGCATAATCTTATTTAATCTTAACTAGTGGCTCTGTAAACTGCAAATACGCGAGGATGTCTTTAAAGAAAACGGTGAGTTCGACTTAAAAAAATATATAATTAAGGAATCGGTTGAAAATGCGACCTGTAAACGTTGCTGTTGCTGTGCTGTACGACGGTGGCAAACAAGCGTACGGCCCGCCTGATGGTAAGCGGACACCGCAGCCTATATACGCATGCAACTCCAAAGGAGTAACATGGGCGTTGCCGACCCTTGATATGTTTGAGGATACGCTGTGTTGACAGCTGAAGCAACAAGTTCCCTCGCTCTCAACACAACGCATCCTCGGGAGCTCTGGTGACCTTGCTGACCTCCAGAAACACAACACTACTACAGAGCAAGTAGTAGTGTTATTATGGCTGTGGTCTTCTGCAAGGCGGAGGTACTTCCCCACTTGTGCTGCTCCAAATTCGAGCGGGATGACTTTTTGCTGTGCCCTGTCTCACCTATCTGTTTCAAAATTACTAGGTACTACCCACATGTTCCATTCCGCAAGGTAGCGTCACCGGATGTATATTCTTTCTTGCCTATGTAAACGACTTGCCAAACATATTGGATCCCACCACTTGTATAATGTTCGCAGGCGATGTATCTTTGCTGTTTAGTTGGACGAACCCTCAGGAATGCAATGATGGGTACCAAGAAATATCTGAAACTACCAAGAAATGGCTCATTGACCACAACCTCAAAATTAATAAAAATAACACTAAAACTAATTCAATTTAAGCCCGTGCAGAAAAAACCATTGCAACTGGCGTTGAAAATAAACAACACAATTATTGATAGAAGTGGCAGAATTTTATTTATTGGGCATAAAACTAAACTCCAACTTAAATTGGAAACCCCACCTACAAACTGTAAAATCAAAACTATCCAGTTTTGTATATGCACTAACGTCTTTAAAGTAAACACTTATGTGGACACAGCTTTAACAGCAAATTACGCATACGCAGACTCATGGCTTAGGTATGGCGTAGTTATGTGGGGTGCCAGCGCAGACACGCATCAGCTATTCGTTAAAAAAAAAGGTGCATACGTATCCTCACTAACACGCAAACTCCCGATAATTGTCGTCCACACTTTCATCATCATCGTCATCTATTTAAGAGCTAGGCTCTTGTCGCTGGAGTAACCGCCACTGATTTTTGTCCTCTGCTAGCCTCTTCACGTCTTCATATGACTCGACAGCCACTTTCTCTTTTATTTGGCTGGTGTAAGTATGTCTGGGTCTTCCTCTTCCTCTCCTTCCTTCGATTTTGCCCTCCAAAATGTTTAAAAAGAAGCTGCCGTGCCGTATTAGATGTCCGATTATTTTGCCTCTCCTATTTCTATTGTTTTTAGCAAGCATCGGCTCTCTCCTACCATCGTCAAAATCTCTTCGTTTGTCTTTCTTTCTGTCCAGCTTATTCTTTCCATCCTCCGCCAGCACCACGTTTCGAAGGCTTCGAGCGTTTCTCTGTCCTTTTGCGTCAGCGTCCACGTCTCACTGCCGTACAATGCAATACTCCAGATATATACTTTGATTAGGCGTTTATTGGGTTTCTTAGATATACGATGTGTCATAAGTAGGTGTCCACACTTTATATCAAAAAAAAAATATACTTCCGTTACTATGCATTTATATAAAGGAAGCGGCAATGTTGGTTAGAAATTATCCGAATTTGTTCAGATTACAGAAAATTACTTCGAAGAGATATAATAAATAAATACTTATGCTACCAATTTCAAAACTGGTCATGTATTAGATATGGTGAACAAGTTACCTGAACAAATTATTCGAATAACCAGCGACATATTATTTAAAAGCAGATTACATTAACTACTTATTAATAGATTCTATGTAATCAATGTATGTGAAAATGAAACAAGTGATTATAATTTTCAAACCTGTGTCACGTGATACATCTAGGTGTACACTAGGTGTTTAAAATACTTAAGTAAAAAACAAATTAAACATTATACTGGATGCTTTTACAACTTCAATGAACATTTTTATAGATCTACAAATGATTAAGTTTAATTTTTAGATAAATTATATTTTACGTCCGAAATGGGAAAACTGTAGGATACCCTCCAATGAATGACGTGAGATCTTATATAGCCTTGATAATAAATTGTATTACGAGTATACCAAATTTTGTTTTTTTCCTTAACATTATTTACTCAAGTGGTAACATAATATATTGTAATAAGTCTACTTAATAACTTGTTAGGATGTGTTCATGATATTATCTCAAAGATTTTTTTATACGAGGTTGGCAAACAACTATTCAGCCTGCCTGATAGTAAGTAGTCACCCTCACTTGGGCCTGCCTCACCAGCTGAGTATGTCTTGTGTCAACCACCAAGTAGCTACTCAGCCTAGCTCTGTTGATGCATACGGCTAATAAGGCTGGACCGAAATAAAGAATCGAAGAAGCAAAAGCATTTAATTTTATATGTTTACATGACAGCGGTTGCAAACAAGTATACTGCCGATCAAGGCCAGTGGCGGAAAGGCCACGCATAAATGAAGATTGAGGGTTATGTGTATTTAAATGTAATTCACTTATTTATTCAATGTAGCAATATTATTCTATTCAATGAAATGTGTTATTATAATTATTAATGAATGCAAATGAAATGTACAAATTATAAATTAGCACGTAAGGTTTATCTGTTAGTGTCAATTTTAATAAATAAATAGTGAAAATATAGATCACTTACGATTAACTTTATCTATACTTTCTTTCTGGACCCGGGTATGTCCTAAAACTACGATCAAGACCACCGGAGGATGGGCAGCACCCTGGAGTGCGGTGGATATACTGCGATCACCAACCCGCATGCCAAGCGTGGCGATTATGGCACATACCCCCCCAAATGAATAGCACAAATAAACTACGGCCCCGAGGTTCCGGCGACCCCCGGTACCCTGGTTGTGGTAGCGGCCAGGGTACCAGCGGGGTCAGGGGTGCGAAGAATCTCCGGCGAAGATCCGGCTACCACCACCGACGACCCCTGGCCCTGGCAGCTTACACTGCGGACTGACGAAAGGATAGCGGAACTGGAGGAAGGATTGAGCAAGCTGCATTGGGATGTGATAGGGTTATCTGAAGTCCGAAAAGAGGGGGAGGACACGATAACCCTCAAATCCGGCAACTTGCTCTATTTCCGGGAGGGCGACCAACAGTCCCAGGGAGGTGTCGGGTTCCTCGTCCACAAGTCCCTCGTAAATAACGTGGTGAAGATCGAGAGTGTGTCGACTAGGGTAGCGTACCTAGTATTCAGAGTATCTAACAGGTACTCATTGAAGGTCATACAGGTTTACGCACCGACCTCGGCACACTCCGACGAAGAGGTGGAGGCAATGTATGAAGATATATCGAAAGGCCATGCATAGTTCCGAAACCTACTTCACCGTCGTTATGGGGGACTTCAACGCAAAACTGCGCAAGAGAGATGGTGAAGAGCTGAGAGTGGGGCAATTTGGAGTTGGAAGTCGGAACCACCGGGGCCAACTACTGGCTGGCTTCTTGGAGAAGGAGGGACTCTACATGATGAATTCCTTCTTCAAGAAACGCGAGCACAGAAAGTGGACCTGGATGAGTCCCGACGGTGCAACTAAAAAACGAGATTGACTTCATCATGTCGAAGAGGAAGCATATATTCAATGATGTCTCTGTGATCAATACGTTCAAAACCGGGAGCGATCATCGTCTGGTAAGAGGCACATTGACTATATGCGTCAAGCAAGAGTGCTCTCGATTGATGAAGTCTACGCTCCGTCCAGCATCAATCCAAATCCAAAACCGTTTCGATTGCCTAGGCGGCGATGTGGACGAATTGAACGACGGGTTTGTGGAAGCTGTCCGTGTCACTGGGTCTAAGTTCTGCAAGGCCCAGGGCACCAACGGAATTAAAAGGCTATCTAGCTCCACTCAGAAGCTCATGAAGGAAAGGAGTGAAGTGATTCTACAGTCTTCAGCCGATGCGACCTTATACCGGCAGGTCAATAAACAGATCTCCAAGTCCCTTACCCGCGATCTGCGCCAATTCAATACAAATCGTATAGAAGAGGCTATCCAGCGCAATAAGGGCTCTAAAGTATTCTCGAGAGATCTGTCTATAGGGCAGAGCCAGCACGCGAAGTTAAAAACTGAAGATGGTAGAATCGTTTCTTCTAAACCTGAGAGTCTGGGTGAGATAGAGCGCTTTTACGGACAGCTACCTATACATATCAACGCGCAGACCCGAAGTTAGTCAGGAAGACCCTAGAGCTAGACTAACCCGACACTATACCGACGACATCCCGGACATCAGCCTGTACGAGATTGTAATGGCTCTTAAACAGCCCGTGCTCTTAAGCAACCACGTACGTGATTTAGTTTCGGAACCTGATGAATCAGATAGCACAGCACTCTCATAACTCGTTTATAGTTTTTTCTTGCAATTTTCGTATATTGGCAGAATAATACTCTTAATATATTTTTTCCTGTGCACTGCGTGCATGCAGGCTTGATTCAATATTTTGAATTATTTTTTAATAGAATTAGTTCGTGCGTTCGTTGCCTCGCAAGAATAAAGAATGAGATATGGCGGCAAGACGAGGTGCCCAAGTAGGGTAGGTGTACGATTTTTGACAAGTTTTGAATCGTATCTCTTACTTTTGCACTACCGATAGACAAGTCAAACGGCTATCGGTTCTTCAATCTTTATCTTCATTTTTGTCTACCGGATATTGAAAGAAATGGAAACTTCATTTTGTATGTCTGTTTTAAATACATTGTCTAAAAATACTTACTTAGTATCTCTATTGACGCGAAAGATCTAACAAATATGACAGTACATATTTGGGTTCATCTATGACGTCTATAAAAACTTGTCTAGAGTTTTCATTTTAAACTACTTAACACGAAAGTTAGGACCAAAATACCAGTTTTATGGCCTAAAATTGTTCAACTTTGATACCAAATATCTCGAAAACAATGAACTTTGAAGTAAATATGGGATACTATATTGCTTAAAGCCGTGGTTGTTAATATTAATAAGCTGCAAAAAACATTAGAATACTAAGGAGTTCAGATCGAAGGTCATTGGCGTATTTAAAACGTCACTTGTGAAACCATCTTTATTGAATGTTATTGCAAATGCAGTAATAGCATAGTTACGTCTGTTTGGTCTCTTGGCTGATATATAAATATGCCATACCAACAGTTTCACGACAGTTAAAAGATTTTTGGCTTGCAAATCACTTTAAAAATATTTTTTTATTGTATAGAGAGACTAAATTACGTAGGTAGAATATATAAATATTAATTTGTGCATTTGTATTGTCACGGAGGAAACATTATAATGGAAATAAAAAATAAACTCTGCACACTCTCTCCGGGATCTGTGACGCTCGCCACATTGCGTGATATATACACCGGAAATGTCATGCTGCAGCTTGAGCCAAGTGCTTTCTCTGCAGCACAGCGGGCGTTCGATAGCGTGATGGACGTCGTCGACAGTGGGAAGGTTGTGTACTGCATCAACACTGGATGCGGCAAGTTGGCGCAAACGGTCATCCCTTCGGATCGGTACAAGGAGATGCAGCGGAACCTGGTGACCTCCCATGCTGTTGGCGTCGGCACCCCACTGCCAGACGACGTCGTGCGTCTTGTCATGGTCAATAAAATCATCAGCCTTGCTCGCGGCTTCTCCGGAGTACGTATTGAGATGATAACGAACCTCATATCACTTTTTAACGCTGGCGTGATGCCTCTCATCCCTGAAAAAGGTTCAGTCGGTGCTTCGGGTGACCTCGCCCCGCTTGCCCATCTGTCTTTAATGTTGATAGGCGAAGGCAATGTCCGTGTGAACGGTGAAAGCATCACAGCTTTAGAGGGTCTGAAGTTGGCTGGAGTGGAGCCGCTCGTCCTCGGTCCGAAGGAAGGCGTCGCGCTTCTGAACGGGGCTCAAGTTTCAAACGCATTAGCACTCCGTGGATTATTTGAAGCTGAGAAAGTGCTTGCAGCCGGATTAGTAGCTGGCGCACTGTCTTTAGAAGCGGTAAGAGGCTCCGTGAACCCGTATGATGCTCGTGTGCATCACGCGCGAGGGCAAATTGGTCAAATTGATGTGGCGACAGCAGTCAGAGCCCTGCTTGAAGATAGTGGCATTGTTCAGTCCCATGAGAACTGCAGTCGCGTTCAAGATCCCTACTCCATACGCTGCGTGCCACAAGTGATGGGAGCGTGTCTCGACAATCTACGTCATGCTGCTCGGGTATTGCAAATAGAAGCTAATGCTGCGTCAGATAACCCATTAGTATTCAGCGATACAGGAGATATTGTATCTGGCGGAAACTTCCACGCGGAACCGGTGGCTTTTGCTTCCGACATCATCGCGTTGGCAGTGGCAGAGATTGGTGCTATCTCTGAACGACGTATGGCTCTGATGCTAGACACTGGTCTTTCGGGTCTACCAGCGTTCCTAGTGAAGGATGACGGAATAAATTCAGGCTTCATGACTGCTCAGGTCACTTGTGCTGCGCTGGCGTCTGAAAATAAGTGTCTTGCTCATCCAAGTAGCGTGGACAGTCTGCCTACTTCTGCCAACCAGGAAGATCATGTGTCGATGGCTGCGTACGCCGCTCGCCGCCTCAGTTCTATGTGCTATAACACCGCCGCGGTGGTTGGTATCGAAGCAATGGCGGCCGTACAGGGGATAGAGTTCCATCGCCCGCTACGCTCTTCGCTGATATTGGAAGAAGTTATAAGTGGAATCCGTAAGAAAGTTGCGTTTCTAGACGAAGACCGAGTGATGGCTCCAGACCTTGAAGAAATGCGTTTGTGGGCAACTGGTGGTAGCTGGCCGGAAGAAATTAAGAAACTATTTGATGCAAATCTTAATTTAATTTCTTAACTGGTAAATATTAAATTAGTGAGTAAACAATCGTCATATGTATGTACCTTCGTCTTATTTCCTTCAGGAGCCACAACATCAAATCAATGAACTCAGAGCATTTTTTTAGATAAAAATCAAATGATCAAAGTTCTTTGTTTAAGGAAAGAAAGATTCATTGATAAATTTGGTGTTACTTTGATGATAATTACGACCCATGTAGGTATTGCATGTATGCACACATCATCATCAGCCTATATACATCCCACTGCTGGGCACAGGCCTCCTCTCATGTATGAGAGGGAACGGGCAGTAGTCCCCACGCTGGCCCAGCGCGGATTGGGGACTTCACATACACCTTTGAATTTCTTCGCAGGTTTCCTCACGATGTTTTTCCTTCACCGAAAAGCTAACGGTAAATATGAAATCATATTCCGTACATAAGTTCCGAAAAACTCATTGGTGCGAGCCGGGATTCAAACCCACGACTGCCGTTTGACAGCCGCATGCCTGAACCACTGGGCTACCGTAGCTTTTATGCACACATAACTTTAAAACCATATGTTTGAACATACTTTCAATCTACTTAAGAACTTACGAAGGAGGCACTTAAGAATGAGCTCCTCCAGTTGTTACCTGAATTTGAACTTTAAGACTAACTAATAGAGCTGAATCTGTTCTGACAGCGTGACACCACTTGTTGCTCCCCATGCGGAAGTAGTTGAACCTTAACTATCGTGTTGCGATTTAACTTTGGCAAATGTATTGACATGCAGGTGTGTAGTATTGTTGTGTAACGACCCTAAGACTAATTAGACTTAGGGTTGTTTCAAACCCTCGGTAAGGTAAAGGTCCCAGTACTCGACACGTTAATGCCTAATAATTGCCACCTGTCGTTCACTTCTATTGTTTCGATATAAGATCAAAAGGTTCATGTGGCCAGTGTCGGGCGAATGGTACGTTTACCTTAATATTTATTTTTCTTTATTTATGTATTTATTATTATTTATGGATTAATTTGTTGCTTGTTAAAATTTATCATATAAAACTTCATTATCATCATCGGCCTCCAAGCGTTATTCCCGCTAATTCCCCTAACTCCCGTAAGGGGTCGGACTCCCGGGGTCCGCTTTGATACCTACTCCCAAGATTTGGCATAGGCAATAGTTTTTTCGAAAGCGACTGCAATCTGACCTTTCCAACCCCGAGGGAAAACTAGACCTTATTGGGATAAGACCAGTTTCCTCACGATGGTTTCCTTCACCGAAAAGCTAACGGTAAATATTCCGTTCTGAAAAATTCATTGGTACGAGCTGGGATTCGAACTCACGTCCGCCGCTTGACAGCCGCATGCTTGAACCACTAGGCTACCGTAGCTTGTCAAACTAAACTAGTACTGTAATTTTCAACTCAATCGGAAAACGTGTTACAAAAATGGATCGCAAATGACGGACAACTTTAAAAAAAAAAAAAACAGCCACTTGGTAACATAGAGTAACAAAGACACTCTTATGTTACGGCATTGTAGAAGTAACGAGATAAGTATGTAAGGCCGATTTCATAATGCGCCTTTTTGGTATGAAACTTTATGCCATGTATACGAACAGGTCAAGTTAATAAAAAGCTTGAAAGTTACCTTTTGTATTAAAATTAAAAAGTTAAAAGGCCTTTATAAATAATAAAAAATATAAATAATAATAAAAATAATGGCGTAGGGATGTGACGGCCCCATCGCCCACCAGATTTCTGGTGCAATCAGTTAACGTAAGGCAGCTTGTGGCGGGCTGTTAGGGAGTAGCGACCCTACGTACCTGAGTGCTCCTGGGGGTGTCCTGTGGTCAGGCTGAGCCGATCGGGTGGTTGGTTGGACAGGCCCTCCGCCTCTGGCTTGCCTTTGTTGGCCGTCCAGAGTGGAGTCGCAAGAGCTGTTGCTCGAGGGTAGATGTGGACACCTAAGTGGCGAGTTGGCTATATGTTTAAAGTCCAGTGCCACCTCTCTACCCCCCCAGCTCTCTGACCGGTGTTGCCCTTAGGCCATTGTTCAATATCGCTATTAATAGGGGCCCATCTAGCAGTTAGCGAGTTACCGTCTGCCAGAGATAAAGATTGAAACAGTTTTATTAGGCAGGCGTCCGCTGTTTCACCCAATAGCCCAGCCACTAGTCCATCATTTCAACCCAATAACCCGTTTTATTTAGATTCCATCAACCATCAATAGTCCCTATACACCCCAGCGGGTGCTGTCTCTGTGTGCGTCCCATGACACGGGCGGGGACAGCATCCGCTCGGTGTACTCCTTGCATTTCATTAAATTGTCAAAAGGGCCTCTACGTGTTGGTACTTTGTAGGTACCTAGCTCCACGCACGCCTCCCAAAGGTCCGGGACATCATTGTCCCGTGAACGGGAAAGACATAAAAATAAATAAAATAAAATAAAATAATGCAAAGAAGAGTTTATCCCAACTAATACATTATGAAAGCCTTTAGAAATAACTTCCAGTTCTAATTTTTAAGGGAAAATGCAAGATTTCGCAAAGCGAAAAAGTTGAAAACAAACTGCAAGCAAGACACCCTAAGCCGGAACTGAAATGCAGCCCTTTGCCTACGGCTTCTGTACCTAAAGCTTGCTATAAGTTTTGAGGATTAAAATAAGGCATCTTTCTTTTCTAACCGACTTAAAAAAAAAGGAGGAGGTTCTCAATTCGGTTCTATTTTTTGTATCTGGGGGCAAGAGAGTGCCCCCCCCAAGACGTGCTAAGCGAAGCGCAATGGCACTACCTACCTTTTCTCGAAGTGCTTCGTCGTGTTTTTGAACCTTTTTAACTTGGGTTCAGATTATACCAGATAAACAAAATTTTCGGGATACGATGTCAGTGGTTCACTTATTAAAACTATAAAGGTTCAATTGCATAGCTCTTATACTTTAGATTTTATTGATATCTAAAATATCCCGATTTCGTCACTGACTCACTGATGATCATCAATATTCTTAAGGTTCTTCCTGAAGTCCTAGTAAGCTGAAGTTTGGTATGTAATCTAGTAATAGTATACAAACAACGAAAAAATACGCAGTAGCTCGTAGCGAGTAGTTCGTAGCGCGTAGCAGCGTTTTCCCGCTATTAATCTCGTTGGCGTGCAAACCGTGGACTAAACTGGCGAGTCGGCCGCATGGAAACAGTTGAATAGATTTTTAAGTTCAAGCCCATATGACGAATTGCAAAAGGTTCGTGCGGCCGACTATAGCGGGAAAACGCTGCTACGCGCTACGAACTACTCGCTACGAGCTACTGCTGTAGTATTTCGTCGCAACTTTAGTGTAAAATTAGGGCTTATAGATTTAGAGCTGGGCACGTAGGGTTAGAAACTTGGCTCTACATGAGATCTGATTACTTTTTGACAGTGCGAGCTACATGGTCTCGTCTTGGCAACATTTAACATGAAATTTTTTTGTGGGATTAACACTTTCGCTGCCAGGAACGCGCTTACCGGCGCCTACGCCTAACTTAATATACTTATGGGGAAAACCACGAGGTTCGATTCTTGGCAGTGAATGTGTTAGGGGACAACAGTGTTCAATAAAAGACTTGTTAGTTATGGGTACTAGACGAAGACTTGTTTACATGAAGAAAATCCAGGTAATACAATTTTGTATAAACTACTAGCTTCGTCTGCGTAAACTCGGGATTAAAACTATACTTTATTTTAATGCAGGCTATAAACTATCTCCGTGCAAAATTGCATCCAAATCGGTTGGACTGTTTAAGCGTGATTGAGTTACAAACATCCAAACATCTAAAATTTCGCCAATATAACGTTTGTAGTATATATTTAAATAAATTGGCAATCCAAGAATTATAGATTGGTACCTTAAATATATTAAATTGGTAAATAAGTCAGCCAAAACAGTTCGTTCAGCTATATCCTTATCACAGTGTTCCTATTTTTTTAACATACACATATTTAAATGGATTTCTAAAAGGAATTTAGTAATGTTTAATACTCTTAGAATAAAGAAATGAACGTGGGTGCAGGTAAATAACGACAGTTTTAAACTACAACGCATTTGGTTCAACATCAATCTCATTTCATAATTAACCTTACTGCGCTATTTTAAGGTCCAAAATGGCAATAGCGCGCTCAGTGAAATGATGTTCTTTTGTTTATAAATAGGTAGCAAAACTATTATACATCTAATACAGAATTTATGCGATCTCCTCCAAAGGCTAATGAAAGCTTGTTGCTTAAGCGAAATTGAAGTTTAGTCCGTGGCGCTAAGACGCATATTGCTGTGATTGGGATCGGGGAGCGATGCTTTGCGGTTCTGTTTTGTGTGGTGCAAAACTAATATGGAATGGAAAATTAGTTGCCATTGTTATTGGAAGCGGTAAGTATGTAACATTGTATCACTGCTAACATCTCGATATCAGCAATATTGGGCACATGGTAATGTAAAACCTGGGTCTCTGGGGTAGCAATGACGTGTAATTTCATTATCCAAGAGGCAACCGGATGGCTCGCGGTATTAGAGCCCCCGAAGTATTGTGGAACCACCCTGTGCAACCCGAACTGAGCAATCTTGACCCGAGATGGAAATATCTACTTACAGTGATGTTAATTTATATTAGACTAGCTTCTGCCCGCGACTCCGTCCGCGTGGAACTCGTTTATATCGCAGCTCCATACAAACGTTTACCCCCTATTTCACCCCCTTAGGGGATGATTTCGGGGATAAAAACTATCCTAACTCTCCATCTCTTCAACTGTCTCCACTTAAAATATCACTTCAATTCGTCGCTCCGTTTTGCCGTGAAAGACGGACAAACAAACACACACATACATTTTCCCATTTATGATATTAGTATGGATTTCTATCTGTGAGCACCTATGATTGGCCTCCTATTTTTATATCTAATGTTAACCTGTTTTGCGAATTGTTGATTTTCTTATAAATAATACAAAAATTAAAAATAACCTCCTATTCGAATACGCCAATCGCATGTAACCCACACCGCACTCCAAGGTGCAATAGTAGACGCAATAAATAATACGGCATGCAGGCGACCGCTAAATTAGCTGTGCGCCGCGTCCGAGCTACGCTCGCGCTGGTTCGAGGTCTTTATCAAACGGTATAGACACATAGACGATCATAGGCGCAGAACACACAGGGCGGTGTGGCGCCGCACGTTCATCATATCAGCCCAAAGACGTCCACTGCTGGACATAGGCCTCCCCCAAAGAGTGCCAAAGTGACCGATCCCGCGCCACCCGCATCCAGCGGACTCCCGCAACCTTTACCAGGTCATCAGTCCACCTTGTCGGGGGCCTACCCACGCTGCGCCTTCCGGTACGTGGCACGCACGTTGCCGCACGTTGCAGCGCGGAAACTTTAATATTGGCCTACACGATTCGCAATTTGTCACATGTTTCTGTAGACATAATGGATGGTATGTTTTGCTGTCTCATTCCAACGAAAGTAACTTCGGTGATAAAAAAATGGAAAGCTAAATATATGTTTTGGCGTGGGTATGCCCCGCCCCACAATGGGGACTCCACTAGATGCGGGTGGCCCAGGATCGGTCACTTTATGACTCTTTGGGGGACGCCTTGTGTAGCAGTGGACGTCTTTCGGCTGATATGATGATGATGATGAAATGTGTTTTATGATTTCACTTTTTTTTGGGGATAAATCAATGCGTGTGTTGTAAAACGCGCAATCTCTTGATACAGCGCTACTAAGCGGGTAGTTTTAAGAGAGGCAGGACACAGCGGCATGCCATCTCACTTATATCATGTCAGCTAGATCAGCCCGTCTGGCGAAGGCTCCACCTTACAGACGACCCCAGCCATTATAACCCCACTACTTACTTGGTGGGTATGTGGTGTTGTGTTCCTGGTGGTAAGAAACTGGAGCTCCCGAGGATGCACTGTGTTGAGAGCGTGGAACCTGCTTTTGTTTTTAACTGTCAACAAATTTTCAAATCAAAAGAGTAAATCGCAGCGCGCATGTGTTTCTTCTAGTGCTGCAAGCGACGGTGTCCGCTTACCATCTGGCAGATCGTGTTATCCAGCTGCCACCGTCCTAGTATAATAATACCATGCACCGCAGTCGTGAACGATGCCGTGTAAGGGTCTTTTAAAGCTGTGCGTTTATCTGTCTTGTCTATCCTGGGCTGTTATTCACTACGCGCTAATGCGGCTCACCCCGCCGGTCACCCGTCACGAAACTAGACCTCTACCTACGCTCCGTTACAACACATGGCGGTGTCAAAATATATTGTGGGTGAGCGCTGAGATGAGCTTAAAACCAGAATAGCGGGGTTGTGTGTATCTCTCTCTCTCTCTCTCTCTCTCTCTCTCTCTCTCTCTCTCTCTCTCTCTCTCTCTCTCTCTCTCTCTCTCTCTCTCTCTCTCTCTCTCTCTCTCTCTCTCTCTCTCTCTCTCTCTCTCTCTCTCTCTCTCTCTCTCTCTCTCTGTGTGTGTGCGTGTGCGTGTGCGTGTGCGTGTGCGTGTGCGTGTGAGTGTGCATGTGCGTGTGCGTGTGCGTGTGCGTGTGCGTGTGCGTGTGCGTGTGCGTGTGCGTGTGCGTGTGCGTGTGCGTGTGCGTGTGCGTGTGCGTGTGCGTGTGCGTGTGCGTGGGCGTGTGCGTGTGCGTGTGCGTGTGCGTGTGCGTGTGCGTGTGCGTGTGCGTGTGCGTATGCGTGTGCGTGTTCGTGTGCGTGTGCGTGTAATTTTATGATAAATTTACATTGTACATGGTACGCTACCTGAAATAACTGATATTATTATTACAAAATTTAAATCAAAGGAAAAAAAAAAAAAATTAATGCTCCGAGCCGGATTCGAACTGGCGACCACAGGCATTCATGGCCCGTCGCTACTAACCAACTGAGCTATATATGACCTAACGAGTACCTGAAAAAAAGTTGGTGCTTTACTCCAGCGTGTCCACATTATCACCTGAAACTGCCCTACTATAAGTTTTAGACCACTTGAAACTATGGGACTATTTGAGACATCCTATGAAAGCTCAGGAGTGCGATTTTTGAATCTCACTGGAGATATCAAAATCACCGGTGACTAAAATGATCACCGATGACTTTTATGTCACTATTTTCCTAAAGCCGTATTTTTGAAAGTCACACGCTGTTTACCAACATGCAGAAATTTTACAATGTCAGTCAGAGACAATCTTCCCGTTACGTTCCTTTTTAGGCAGATGTTGTCCTTGATACCTACTGGTTTTTATTTTCTCATACTATAACTTAGAACAGATTCAAACGTAAAACGTAGCGTATGTGTCAGTGTCATGTTACCGAAAATTAAAGTTTTGAAAAATTCTTGGCAGATGTCACATACGTCAACCGTCAAAAACAATCGCATGGTGATTTCAGTTACGAGTGGGTAGGAGCACTCGTAAATCGATATCATAGGTATGACAAATGTAAGTCACCGATGAGTTTCAAAAATACGAACTTTCGGAAATCACTCACATCGGTGAGAATTAGTCACTTGGTGAGATTCAAAAATCGATCCCCAGGTCGTTTGATTCAAAGGTTCTGAATCGATCTAATCGGAAACTTAGATTCGAATCATATCTTAATATGTGCGCGGCGGTCCATACAGAAACCTGAATTTCGAACTCCGATAGTCCTATTTTGCATGCAGTATGTGTATGTCGGTAATAAATTAACCATGTTAAATTTTGAGGCGTACCTACATGAACATACAAGCGTCTGTCTTTTACTTACTCCATGTGTGTGTTACTTTTACTTTACACGCCAAACAAATATTTTATTGGCCACGGATCAAATGATTAAATAAATACATACGTTTAAAATACGTTTTACTTATTAGGAAATTTTATTTTATTCCTAGTGCAATAAGACGGAATAAAGGTGTCCCCATTTCCACATATTAGGTATACAATGCCATGTAAGCCATAGGACTATTTCGCTGCGGACCCTTCGCTGACTTGAGCGGGTGCACGGAGCAGTGCCCATTTTACAATAAGCGTGCACCCGCTCCGTGAAACCCGCTCAAGTCGGCGACGGGCCGTACTGTATCTATTCTGTGGCCATACAGTATTAAAAAACCGGCCAAGTGCGAGTCGGACTCGCGCCACCCGGTGTTTCTGTAGAAAGATTAAATGTTTTTATTTTTATTTTTGAGTAGATTGAATGAAAGGTAAATTGCGGTTTACGATTTATGACGTATAAAAAGAAACTACTTACTAGATATCGTACATCATATATTTTTTTTAGTTTTATCATCCTCTTATTTTAGAAGTTACAGGGGGGTGACAAGTGGTAAAATGTGTCCCCCACATTTTGCCACTTTGGAAGTGTCTCTCGCACAAACTATTCATTTTTGAAAAAAGAGATTAGAAACCTCAATATCATTTTTGAAGACTTATACATAGATCTCCCACACGTATGGGATTGATGAAAAAAAAATTGAGTTTCAGTTCTAAGTATGGGCAACCCCCGAAATGTACTGTTTTTTTTCTATTTTTGTGTGAAAGTCTTAATGCGGTTCACAGAATACATCTACTTACCAAGTTTCAACAGTATAGTTCTTATAGTTTCGGAAAAAAGTGGCTGTGGCATACGGACGGACAGACAGACAGACAGACATGACGAATCAATAAGGGTTCCGTTTTTTGCCTTTTGGCTACGGAATCCTACAAAATGGTCGCTAGAATGGTGTTATCTCTGTTAACTAATTAATCGAAAGTTCGAAAATTATGTTTTTTTTTTAATTGTCATGTTATAAGTATACTTATACATATAACATTGATATACATATGTTTAATCGACATCATAGCAGTACTATTAAGCTCTTAAAAATAATTTAATATTTATAGGACGGACGGTGGCATTCATATGGTCTGCCTGATAGTAGGCAGACACCGTAGGCTAGGGACGTTTGTACCTCTAGAAGAATTACAAGAGCGACCTTGTACTGGATTGAGGATTCATTGTGTCCATAGCTAACTCCATTTTATTTGTACAGCTTTTAATATATTGTATTGAGACATATTGCGATTAATTCACTGCAGCGTCAAGGTCAGTACGTCTCTGTACACGTGTTAGTTTGTCTATCTGTTAGTTCCTGATCTCGTCTCAATTGCTTAAAGGTTAACTGGAAGAGAAGGCGCCTCTGACAAAGAAGACCACTGTTAAGAAGAAGCGCCGATACAAACTCAACGGTCAGTATTTTTTTGCCAAAAAAAGCTTATTACAATGATAGTTCTTACCTACCCTAACAAAAAGATAAGTTCGCCTTTGTATCTACTTAACTTATTTTCACTGTATTTTTACCAATTTTTGTGCAAGTACAATAAATTACTTACACAAACCATACAGCATACATATTGTCGAGGATTGCCTATTAGTTTTTAGCCTTTTTATAACTCTATTGTCTCTTCCTGTTTGTCTATTGTCGGTTGTGTTTTATTCTTCTTTTATATGTCTTGTCAAGATATTGTCTGAAAGTCAGCTACTTTTGATTTACTCCTTGCCTGTACTCCTATCTTGTAAAATTAATTTAAGATTTTATCGGTTATTCACAAACCAATATCAAAGATCAGCACTGTTTGTATATAGCTGGTCACATTATTTCTACGTTTGACATTTGTGGTTGTCATTTTAGTCTACGGAATAAAAAAATAGACTATATACACATTTATACTAACTCCCTCACTCTGAACGCCACTCACTTTGGGAGCTACATTATTTAGTAACTTCTTTCATGCGTCTATACCCTCCTTTATTGCGTATCATTTATATACCTTGTAAATTAAACACAATTACTAATACGACATTAACCCCAACATTTTTCAGAAACCAACTAAATCAACCTAACCCCCCTAATGTAGCATAACCCGCGAACGCCCCCATTCGGTTCTTATTAAGTTACGGGCAAATGAAGCACTATATCAACCCTTTTCAACCCTCGCCGGATGACGGTTTAATTAAAAGTTTGATTCACGCGTTGACTTCCGGTCCATGTTTCTGAGATAAGGAAAAGAAGATAATTAGTTCAGCAATTATGAGGCATAATACCGTTTACTCTTATCTTGAAATTGAGCGGGAAGTGTACTTTCCTTGCTAAAATCTATTTTGTTACGTTTTAAAAGCGTTCTTGAAAGTTTTGAGTGATGAGACTGAATAAAAATATTCCTTAATCGGAGGCGCTATCGAGCCTATCGCGAAATAACACGTCTCTTTCTTCGAATATAATCCATTGTTTAGATTAAATATGCACGTATAATAAAATGTTATTGGTAACTTTAATTGTTAACCATCCGAAGACTGTTGCTGAAAGGACTGTCTTTTTAAGCTGGCTTACAAAAACGTATTGTTTTGAAATGATTGTCATTCACCCACTCATATTTGGGTGAATGACAATGAATGTCAGAAGATAAGTATGACAAAGGCATCACAATCGCGATTCAAATAACGTTAGAGTGCTGTCAAAACGCCATATTAGTCTTACATCGCAGGTACTTGTACACGTTCGTACAACATTCTTCTACCTATTTTTACAAAATGAATAATTTCTCTTAATATTTTGCTGTTGTAATAAAGTTGGAAAAGCGTAAAAATTATATATTTTTGTTCACAAATAAATCTTAGAACGAGCCAAACTTTTGAAGATTTTGAAAACAGTGGTAAAATAAATTTCTTATCGGTAGTTGGTAGTTATTCTAAAATTGACCTTAGCGAGTAGAGTTGTCTGCAAATTCTATCCTAATATTATTGGAATCTTACGAGTATAGTATAGTAACATTCTCGCTGGCCGACCGTCCATACAATTAAATAAACCCTTTGGATCTGCTATGGTATGTATTAGTATGAAATGTATGTAACATCTTGGAGTATGATATGGAGAGCCGGCCGGTCGCCTGCAGTTTCTCATCTGCGTCTAATATCGGCCGGTGGACCGGGAGGTGAGGTATACAGATTTGGTCATTTAATTATAATAGCTTATCGGTGAATAAAATTATCGTGATGAAACCTCTGCGACGAAATTAAAAAATTCTCCCACCCGCACTGGGCCAGCGTAGAAAAACTAGGAATACGGCCCCATTGTCTCTAATGAATGTTGATAACATTGGCCTTTGAATCACCGTTTTCAGGCTAACTCGAAAAATGCAGATACCCACAACTCTGTGCATTGCAAACATTTCGCTTAGGGCATGTCCAACAACGTGCTTGCGTTGTTTGGACATGCACTAAGCGAATTTTTTATATTAAAGGAATATTTTTATTCATCGCTTCCGATGATGGCTTCTTATCACAATCATATATAAATTTCGCGGTTTCGCAAGCGCTATGCTACGCTACGCTACGCTATGTGACCGTTTCACAAAAAGAAAAGCGACCGTTTTGTAAAAGTGAAGAAGCAGGGAAGTCGTATTCGGAGCTGGCAATTACTTCTACCATACAGAAGATCGCAGCCATTATAACACCACTACTTTATTGGTATTTGGTGTTGTGTTCCTGGTGGCCAGTAAAGCCTAAAGAGGTGCTGAGGATACGCTGTGTTGAGAGTGGGGACCTGCATTCTGAATTTTTCTTTAACTGTCAACACAATTAATCCTCAAATCTATAAAACGTGCTGACCGAGGTGATTCTTCTGGATTCCAAGTGTCCATACGTGATGTCTGCTTAACATCAGACATAATTGATCCTCGAGCGTCACAGTAAATGACAATCGTTTCATATGAAGATGCGTTTTGCGGAAAAGGCATAGAACATACCCCCTCATTCTGAAACGTTCAAGAAAATACAACACTATTGATTATGTTATTTGGTGCCTACACCGCTGTTGTAAGGGTCGAAATCGTCGGATACGACAGGGAGGACTTTCTATGTATAGTCAAAATAAACTGAGGCTTAGAAATGCGGCCGGCTCCCGCGCTTTGCGGTGGTCATTCCAATATGTCCACAAACTGAACCACGTGTTTCCCTACAGCCGGCCGAATAATATTGGGACGTGCGGCTTATGGGAAATGCTGAAAACTTTTATGGGGATTTACGATTGGACTTATTCCTATAAATAACATGGACCGTCGGTAAACAATATGTGGTTCACACGTGATGACATAATTATAATAATAAATTGTAAGTATACCAGAAAAAAGTTTTTGAAACGCTTAAATACTTAAATGAGGTAGTGAATGAAATATAATGTTATTTTCTTTGATATTTTATTAGCTATCTGAATGTTTAATTTCTTGTGGAATTTTCTCACACACTGGACGCGGTCACAGACTGTTACACGTTTCCTATTACAATAAAAATAAAAAATTTAGAAAATAAAAAAACCCGACTGCAAAAATAAATGAAAAGAAAAAACCAAGTTCAGTAGTCGAGAACATTGAATCAGTTTCATGATTAACATTTCGTATGTCAATTTAGACCTTGGAGTTTCAAAATAATGTCCAAATCGCTTGTGACGGATCTGGAACGAGGCATACGAATCGTTATGACACAGATAAAACAAACTATACATTCTTATACGAAACAGCAACTTCAACAGTCGGGACCCATTATTGTCGTCAATATTAGTGCCTTAGCCTAGACTTTTAATGGGTCCCGACTGTTGAAGTTGCTGTTTCGTATAAGAATGTATAGTTTGTTTTATCTGTGTCATAACGATTCGTATGCCTCGTTCCAGATCCGTCACAAGCGATTTGGACATTATTTTGAAACTCCAAGGTCTAAATTGACTTACGAAATGTTAATCATGAAACTGATTCAATGTTCTCGACTACTGAACTTGGTTTTTTCTTTTCATTTATTTTTGCAGTCGGGTTTTTTTATTTTCTAAATTTTTTATTTTTATTTAACACTTTTTAGTTAGTATTAAAAGACGGCAAATTTCGCAATCTTGTCATTTCATTGAGGGAGTTAATATCGTGAGGATTATTCAGTAGCTTGCGGTGGTCTAAACTACTGATAATTAATCCATTTAGCGACCTAACGCGGCTCAAAGCTACATATGCTTAACCTTTTGCAAAAATGCGTGAACTTAAATCAACCACAGCTCGGTCTAAAGTCGTTCCTTGTAGCTTATGAAAATGAAAATGAAATGAAAAATGAAAAATGAAAAATATTTATTTCACTATTAAGCAGTGTACATAATACTAGGTGGGGACTTCCTGTTAAGTATACAATACCTATGTTAGGAAGCCCCGCTCCTCCATAGCAACAAGTAGTTATTTATTGTGTGTATGTGTGTGTGTGTGTGTAGGTGTGTGTGTGTGTGTGTGTGTGTGTGTGTGTGTGTGGGTGTGCTCGCGCACGAGTGTGTATGGACGTATGCGTATAAGTGTAGGTATGAGTTTCACAAAATTTCACTAGCTTGTTCTTAGCTATATTTATATAAGTTACATACATTAGTTCTTGTTTTGAGTCACGCTGTTTCAACCCTCCTAGTAGTTAGGTGAGTTGAAACAGGTACCAAGGTGAGTTGACACACAATGAGAGACTATGATTATGAGAACAATAAATGCTGATTTATGTGAGTAATCAGTTTTAATGAACAAAAATATACATGTTTGATATTGCAGAAAAGTTTCCCTGAGATCAATACTCTGTATACATAAGTAGGTATAATCGTTTTATAAAATAATTTATTTTTTATTGTAATTAGTTAGGCACATTTTAAGTGGGTTATCAATAATAAGTATCTTAGTAGTACCTGATATCCTTATTATTAAATACTAAAATGCCATAATTTACAATAAAAGACATGCGTTATATACAGTATATAATATTATCCATTGTACTGAAGTGACATTTAGACTGTAAAGTCACTATAACTATGTAAACTTGAATACAACTTCTTACAGATCTAATAATCAATTACTTGTGTAACTTACCTGCCTACCTAAAATAGTTTTTTCTTCATTAATTGAGTAAGGTGCTTTCATTGTTTAACATTAAGTAGGTGTTTCGTGCCTTTTTTATTAGCCATGCATAATTTGAGTTTAACACTGCTGAATTCCCAAGATATTTTCGTTATAAGGTAAGGTAACTCCCTCTGTGGCCTATTTGTATACTTATCTGACCACTGATTTCGCCTCTATTCATCTTCATTCCTTCATATAAGTCAGCAGTCAGCAAAAACCTAATACAAATTAATACTAAATCGAGGCAAGTTGCAACAAGGGAGGTGGGTTGAAACAAGGTGTTTCAATTTACCTCTGCCTCGAAATTAACGGTATTGTATATATCATCGTGATTTTTAGCTACATGCCATTAATTTATTTAAAAAATAAAGTGACTGCATAAAACCTAATTAACTACATATGCTTTAAAAATGATCAATGCGCGCCACAAGTAATATAACAGCGTAGAAAAAAACATAAAAAACCTACTTTTCGTGAAATTTTGAGCACTGATGCTGTGGCTCCACAACCATTCGCCTAGTGGCCTCGGCGTGTACTGACGAGTTGGTCAACGGGAAGGCGCGGTTAGAACTACGTTGATGCCAGATTTCTACTGCTTATAGTTTTTGAGATTTTGACGTTGTGTCAACTTACCTTTGTGTCAACTTACCTCAGTCTCCCCTACCTACTGCGTTTACTTTTTCTTATTTAATTCTTATATAACTTCACGAAGCTTATTTAATTTTTCTTAGGTGCCTATTCTAATCAGATTTAATTAGTCACATATTGGCCCTCCTTTGCGTCGCGCAGAGCAGTATTAATACTGAACAGAATTACTATAACTTTATAACGTTATAGAATATAAATAGTCACTCTAAATGAAAAACTATAAAAGAAACCTAGAACTGATTTTTAAATACCTATTCAGTGATACCCCACTCGACATATTTCGTTCACTTTTTTTTCTTTTTTTTTCAATTTTGGCGTCTGGTTGTCGCCATATTGAATTTTGATTTCTGTCATGTCTTTAGTGACACACGCAAGAGTAAGACGGTTCGATTGACGTAAGAATTATCAAAATCGGTTCACACGTTTGGTCTCTGGAGTGCCACATAGGAACAAACATACATACATACATACATACATACATACATATATAGGCTGATAAACACATTACCCTCCTTTGCGTCGCGCAGTCGGGTAAAAAACTTAAAATGAGGCTTATTTCAGCTTTTAATTTGCTACTGCTTCTAACTAAATCCCAGGTGACAGTTCCACGGTTCTGTA
Source organism: Epinotia demarniana (assembly GCA_945867215.1). Classification (NCBI taxonomy): domain Eukaryota; kingdom Metazoa; phylum Arthropoda; class Insecta; order Lepidoptera; family Tortricidae; genus Epinotia; species Epinotia demarniana. The sequence continues at coordinate 22,717,068 of OX244274.1, read as the reverse complement.
GAGAAAGGATTGGCAATTATTTTATCTAAAATGTCATTTGTATTATTTCGCAAGTAAGTCTAGGTGCGGGTTAAGAGCACAGCATATCGAGCTAATATTAAGGAGCAAGCGAGACAAAATAAAGAGCAAATAAACAACTATTTACAGCTAAATATGATTTAAATAAAAGTCACGCGTAATCAATATCGTACAAAACAGCAACGAACTAACCAACGGAGGTAGTAGAATTTTAAAAACTGTTCTGCACTTTTAGGTCCCCTACTTTTATAACGACGTAATAATATTTAGTCTTCCATTAAAACTTGGAGAGCTGTACCAACACTTTCCAGTTCTAAGCCCGTTTCGTCGGCAAAATCTCTTTAATTGCAAGATTCGAGCTAACCAAGTTTGCAGGCGTCAGAAAAACTCGGAATTATTTTTTTGTTCTCGTTTAGGTGCCGGAAAAATACTTTATATTTGAAGGAGATGCTTTTTAGGGTTCCGTCTTCGTATATCTATGTTCACAAAGGTCTCGGGAGTGCGCTGGATGCGGGTAGTGCAGGAGCTGTCACTTTGGCACTCTTTCGGCTGATATGATGATAATGATACTTTAAGGGTAGTACACTCGAGAGCAAAAGTTTCGGGTCACTAGCATTTACTTCAAAATCTTGAAAACGAATAAAGCTATCGTGTTGAAATAAATTGAACCTTATAGACAATTTAATAATCCTTCGTTACACGTATAAAAACTTATTGGTTGGCGTGAAGTAATGGCATTAAAAAAGTTATAAACATAATGATCCCTTTTTTTCAAATCAGAACTTCTAATTTTCGCAACTGTTTTTGCTTTTGTTTTTGTTCTGTCATAAAATGTATTTATAAGATGTCTTCCAGGCCCCTATTTCACCAACTTGACCATTGTCACCTGACAACGACAATTCTTCGTACATTGCCGGTTCCACTAGTAACGTAGCAACCACCTTAACTTCTAGAACAAGCAATATGTGGCGAATTATCAGTGACAGGTGACAATTGTCAAGTTGGTGAAATAGGGGCCAGGTATCCAATAGTCATTATTAATGTAGTAGTTATGTCACTCACACTTGAGGAATGTACGAGAATCCTCACGATCCTGGAAAATGGGAGCAGTCAGCGAGAAACAGCAAGAATAGTTGGTGTATCGTTGTCTACAGTTCAGCGTGTTCGCCAGCGGTTTCTAGAAACTGGTTCGAACCTACGCAGACCAACAACAGACAGACCCAGGTGTACGACGGCACGGGAAGATCGATATCTAGTCAACTCTATGCTGCGAAATCGGTTTCTTACGGGAACAGCACTGACTCATCATTTTTTAGGGCTTGGTAGAAGCAACCCTTCTGCTTGGACTGTAAGACGGCGACTTGCTGAAGGTAATTTGAAACCATTTAGACCCGCAAATGGTCTAAAACTCGAGAGGCACCATCGTATAGCAAGACGAATTTATGCACGCGAACACTCGCATTGGACGATTGAAAATTGATCAAATGTCGGGTACTCGGACGAATCAAAATTTATGCTGTATACACACGACGGAAGGGCAAAGGTGTATGCAAGCCTGTATTGAAGAAAAGGTGGCATACGGTGGTGGTTCGGTAATCGTGTGGGCTGGAATTTCTGCGGAAAGCCGAACAGAGCTTTTACTGATCGAAAACGGTACTCTTAATGGCGTAAGATACGTGGATGAAATCCTCAACGAGCAAGTCGGTCCATTTATGGCAAGACTTGGTGAGAATACCATCTTTATGCACGATAACGCCCGTCCCCACACTGCTCGTGTAGTGCAAGACTACCTTGATGAGGTGAATATTCGTCCCATGGTGTGGCCAGCACGTAGCCCCGACCTCAACCCGATCGAGCACGCCTGGGACGAGCTCGAACGACGTGTAAGACAACGAGATCCTCCTTTAATTACGCTTCGTGACTTGAAACATGCATTGGTAGAGGAATGGGAGAACATTCCCCAACAGTGTTTCAGAAACTTGGTGTACAGCATGCCGAATCGCATAGCAGCAGTCCAGACAACACGTGGGGGTAATACCAAGTACTAAACTGTGTTAAAACTACTTGTAAATATAAAAAGTTCAATATTTTCAGTTTTGGTTTTGCAAGCCATTTTTAATTTGTCGTTTTAAACTTAATAAAATAAATGGTCAGTAGTAAATGTCATGCATTTTATTTTAGTAACATTAAATTGTCTATAAGGTTCAATTTAGCTTTATTCGTTTTCAAGATATTGAAGTAAATGCTAGTGACCCGAAACTTTTGCTCTCGAGTGTATTTAAAAGAGTAACTGTAAATTAAAGTTTTAAGTGTCAAAAATAATTAATTTAGGTTATAGTATTACTAAGTGAGCGACTAGTCAGTCGAGTGACGGGAAATTAACAGAACAGCAACTTACAAAAATTAATTTGAGTTATTTAAAATACAAAATGTGAAGCTTCATAATATTTGAGCGACCTATATTTGTTTGAGTGTCAACGTTACGTCCTGCATTTTTTTCAATATATGGCAAATGTTTTTTTTTATACTGAGCGGCATTTTATCTTCTTTCTTCGCTCTTTATAAAAAAATAGCCTCGAAGACGAAAGCGAGAGCCGTCTTTTAAACTATCCGCGGGCTATTTCTAGTCGCTCACTTAGTAATGTAGTCGCACGGATAGAATTTTGATATCTCAAATGGATTAATCACAACTCACTTTTTGTAAGCTCGTTCTGGATTTTATTTTTAATCAATATTCGTCGTTAGTTTAGTTAATTTTTCGCTAACTCAAATTCATACCGCTCAAGTTATTAAAACAGTATGTCCATCATCAGTCGCTAAGTTTCTTTTTATTTAATCGTTTTATAATTCCCCATACGTTAGTGTTTGAGTTAAGACTTCGTACACCAAACTAAAACCACATACTTATTGCTATGTAAGTCCCAACTTAACATTTTACAACTGTTTAGACACCTAAAATAAATTCGAGCAATCACGTGGCGCATTTACTGAACTATAATAAATTTGACCAATAAGACGCCGTCCAGAATACAGAAGAAAAGTAAAAGACATCAACGACAAAAAAGAAAAAGTCATTGGCTGCGCTTCGTTTCAGCAGGGCTTAGATTTTCAATAGTTAACAAGTTTGTTTAATCAGTTCAGTTGACTCGTAGAAAAAGTATTGTATACAATAGTTAATAATTAGTTAGGGCACTCAGCAAGCTTGGTGGCCTAAACGTGGTACTCGACTGAAAAAGCATACATTATATTATAACGATTGCATAAAATACTATATTAATATGGCAAAGGCCAAAAAACGATTCACCTAATGATAAGCACCGGAAGCCATGAACCCTTACGATTTAGGAATCGTAAGGTTTCATGGCTTCCAGTGCTTATCATTAGGTGAATCGTTTTTCACCTCCACCATCCTAGGGGATAAATACCACATGCGCCGTTCAGGTACGAGTAGATTGGTACAGTCAAGGGCACCATGTATTCACTCAAAGTTTCATAAGTATGTATACTACAAGCTTATTGTTGAAGAAATAATCAATTCCAGGACATTCGTTATGAGTTAATTTTTGTTGTTAAGCAGTAACGCTGCTAACGAAAATTATAAATTAGCTAAGGCGTCTTGTATGAAGGAGCTGATTGAAGGATTTGGTGCCCGAACCTGATTGTTCCGATAGCTCAGTTGGTTAGAGCGACGGGCCATGAATGCCTGTGGTCGCCGGTTCGAATCCGGCTCGGAGCATTAAGTTTTTCAATTTTTCCTTTGATTTAAAATTTTTTCGTTTTGAGATTGTATGTACACGGCAATGTCTATTTATACAGTTGTTTTTTGCAAAACTGGGAACATTTCATCGGAATCACTAGTAATGAGTAAAATATAATTATGAGTAGGAAAAAACAAACATTTCCCAATTCAGAAGAAAAGTTAAAAGTTACCCTTTTTTAACCGACCTGGTCTGTCCTGTGGGACTCACTCGAGCAAACTAGGAGGCGACAAATGCGACAATGTCAGGTTCAAAAGTTCAGAAAAGGCCCTCGCGAGAATTGTCATCCGACAAATTTACTTTAGTTCAGTTTTCTGTACGATGTGTCTCATTCTACTACTGTAAATAAACCTCTCAATGGCACCTTTATCAATATATATTAAGATTGAAGTAATTGAATCAAGTAGGAATAAGGTCAGTTGGAATAAGCACTTTTCTAGCAATTGTACAACACGCAATACTCTTTATTACACCTCAATAGATGAAACTAATTTAGTACATGTTTTTAAAGGTAGAGGTAGATAACAGGTGGTATTCTCGCTAACGATCCGAGCGATCTCTTCCAGACAACCTTTGAGTATGTACGTTATTTTCCTTATAAAAAGTACTCCATGATATTTGGAGTTAAGAGAAGAATATCACTCTTTTTTACTTCGGGCCCACTAGGCGCCTGCGAAAAACCAATATCAACACCTTAGTAAGGTATTGTAGGGGTGGTTACTCAGATGGTAAAGACTTATTTAGAATTGATCTTTTATTTATTTTATAACTTGCTAGATGAAAGCCCCGGGGGGCATTTCTTGATATCTTCGGTTGCTCTTCTATTTATAGACTTCTAGACAGCTTGCTTTGAACTCCGAACGACTGCACAGTGATGTCCAGCCAGCACTGAAGAAATTACGTAGACAACCTCTACATTATATTAAAAGACTTTTTAATTAATATCTATTAAAATCTAGACACCATTTCATAAGTTTAATTCTTACTTAAGCTGCTTACCAAAACGGTTTCTTTAACACTGTTTCTATCCAACGTAATTAATTAAAACAACAACCCGCTTCTAAAACCCTACATATTCGCAAATAATTATCACTTTTCAAGTGAAATAAATAGTCCCTCGCATCGCCGCAGGGTACCTACTATTAAATATGAACGCATTTTGAAACTTATCTCGAAGGGTTAAGATCCAAAATCATCATCATATTCAGAAATCGGCAGAACCTTACAATTTGAATTAACCACAGTATTTTAACCTTTAGGCCTCCTTGGGGTTACGAAAGGTTGTTGTGGGCATGGTTTTGGACGGATTAATATTGGCCGGAACAGAAATATAACAACTTGCGACAATACAATTCCGTATGATTCAATGCCTATTCCGTAGGTATTGTAGTGTTGTGTTCCTGATGGTGAGTAAGGTTCCCAGAGCTCCATCCTTAAAGGCCGGCAACGCACTCACAACACCTCTGGTGTTGCAGGTGTCCATGGGCGGTGGTAATCGCTTACCATCAGGTGATCTGCTCGTTTGCCTCCTATAACAATAAAAAAAAAATACAAAGACTCTAAGGCCAAGTCTTCACACTAAGGAGTTGTTTGTGGTATAATGATATACTTCCCTTCACAAGATCTATATTCTCTGTAATATTACATAAATATTATCTTGTAAACCTACTAATATTATAAATGCGAAAGTTTGGATGTTTGGATGTTTCGATGTTTAGATGTTTGTTACTCAATCACGCTTCAACGGCTCAACCGATTTGGATGAATTTTTGCAAGAAGATAGTTTATAGCCTAGATTAAAATATTGGATAGTTTTTATCCCTTGTCCATGCAGACGAAGTCGCGGGCGGAAGCTAGTATTACATAGTTCATCGGCTGTGGGTTTGTTTCGTAGCAGTAAAAATTACTATATAGGATAGATTTGCAAAAAGCGCGATAACCATATTTTTATCATAAAAGTTATATATTGAATTGCAAATTAACTAAAGTGTCATTGTTATTTAAATTTACAGGGTTTTTTTATGACTATATCTGATTCCATATAACATTAGAATATTCTACGTTTCATAGATTAATGATAAATATTCTAAGAACTGAATGGCCTAAAAAGGTAGTATTAACGAACCGAACGAAATGCGACCTGTAAAAGAGATCAACCGGACAGCGGGACATCCGAACATACGAGCCAATGTTGGCCCCAGTTGAAGCATAGAACTTCGTTCGTTTCGCTCCCTCGTTCAACAAAAGAAAACCAATTTAACACCGCTCACAATAATCTTTGCTAATACTGCAGTAATTTATGGAGTTGAAACTAATCCCCGTCGCAGTAAGGCAGACTTACGGCCGAGTCTTACCTGTTATCTAACCTGCGGTACCGTTAACGGCTGCATTAACGAGGTGCTTAAGCCAGGAGATTTTTAAACAGTCGATAAGTTTCGGCTGATCAGAACGACCAAGGAATTCAGTACTAAATTTCATGAATTAAAGATGTACTAATTTCTTAGAGCTTCAGTTCAACGAGCATCTGAAAATCAAAACAAAAACTCTAAAATATCTATCCAACATCCTTTCTTAAGAAGAGCTACGGTAGCCTAGTGGTTCAGACATGCGGCTGTCAAGCGGCGGTCGTGAGTTCCCGGCTCGTACCAATGAGTTTTTCGGAATTCATGTATGGAATATTTACCGTTAGCTTTAGGAAAACATCATTAGGAAACCGGTCTAATCCCAATAATGTCTAGTTTTCCCTCTGGGTTGGAAGGTCAGATGGCAGTCGCTTTCGTAAAACTAGTGCCATAAGAACACCAAGTCATGTGTCAGAACGAACGCGTGACAAATTCCAAACTAATTCAACCTTTTTAGGGTTCCTTAGTAATCACAAACTCTTATAGTTTCGCCATGTCCGTCTGGCCGTCCGTCCTTCCGTCTTCGGCTAAGCTCATTAACCATTACTACTAGAAAAATCTAATTCGGCATAGGTTCATATAAATCAATCACGCAAAATGAATAATGAGGTACAATAATAAATTGCATGCAACAATACAAAGAAGTCATTTATTATATTTAAAATTCAAACTCAAAAATACTATTAAAATTATAACAGTAGGTAACTAACAATACTACTTATACTTAACTAAACTAAATGGTCTCCCCGCGGCATGGTGCCTAAGATGCTGGCGGCATTTCCCCGCTGTATCGCAATAGTTATGCGTTGAGCGAGGAAGCCGCCAGCTATTCGGTCCCCGGTGGTGTCGGCTAATTTTTTTGATATTTCTTTGAAAAGATTGAGGGCGCCGGGACCCCACGGACCAAGGGTCTCGACGCCGAATGGAACAAAGTTTAATTCGGCGCCGAGACTCCTATATTTGTTAGTTTTTACCTTTTCTGCAGCCTCTGCAGCTGCACCGGCTCTAAAGGACGTTCCGTGGAGATGGGATGGGGCCAATGTGTCGACGCAGGTGGCGTCCCACACCAGCACCCGACGCATCTTCCACGGAATCAAAGACATTCTATCCGGTCTCTTGCCATTGTCCCTGAGAATGCCGGCTGGCTCTAACAGGGCCGGCACATTGACGCTGACAAGAGAGCGGCGTGGAATGTCGTTGAGTGCGGCGTGTCTTGAAAAGCGGCCCGCACTCTTTTGGCACGAAAGACCGTGATGTCCCAGCGCTTTGACGTCACTGCCGCAAGGACTCGTGTGTGGAGCACATACCCGGACTCCAAGCCGCAGACAGGTATATCATATTTGTGCGCCAGCCGGCAAAACATAGTGTTACGCTATTTGCATTATTTTTTAAGATCTTTCATGTACCTATAATGTTAAACAAATAAATATAGTCTGATTCTGATTCTGATTCACGCCGGCAAAACAGTAAAATAAAATCATTAAAAAAAATTTGGGTACTTCCACTACACCTAAAGTGGGTAGTTTTTTTTCTCGTTAAACCCATAATGTGGGGTATCGTTTGATACTCGTAGCTTGCTCATAAATATTATGGGTTTGCCAAAATTATTATCCAATTTATTGATTCGTTAGCGAGATTAAACTTTCACCCACCAAGAACACAACACCACGGAGCAATATAATGAATAAATGAATGATAAATAATAAATGAAAAGTTGGCGTTAAACTTTTTTTTGTGAAAAGACTAGTGGTAATAAGAGACAGCCGATAAGACGCAATGTAAATGGCACTTCGCTTCAGCTTAGTCTTTTTGTCCACTAGTGCAGTCAAAGGTGAACTGAACACTAATCTATATCTTTCATCTCGCTTATCTCAGAATTGGTTACGAAAGTATTAAGAGCCCGTCGCTCGTAGAAACTTAATGCGTATTTGATTTAGTCTGATACTGTGCGTATGAGTTGGAACTAAGTTCAGTGCTTTGACGTTCTAATTGCATGTGCTAATGATGAATTGCATGATTAATGTCTTTAGTTGCAAAGTTTGCTGATAGGAAAATTGATAATATTTGATAGTATGTATGTCCTCCAAGCGTTATTCCCGGTTGTGCCCCTAAAGGAGCCCAGGTTCCGCTTTGACACTTAATCCCAAGATTTAACATAGGCAATAGTTTTACGAAAGCGACTGCCATCTGACCTTCCAACCCAGAGGGAAAACTAGACCTTATTGGGATTAGACCGGTTTCCTCACGATGTTTTCCTTCACCGAAAAGCTAACGGTAAATATTCCGTACATAAGTTCCGAAAAACTCATTGGTACGAGCCGGGATTCGAACCCACGACAGCCGCTTGACAGCCGCATGCCTGAACCACTAGGCTACCGTAGCTCCAGGCCGTTGACTTGTAGGTACCCATTAACGTATAAAGAATGGCCTAAGGTTTAATAACAATTAACAATGTATTAGTCATAATGTATTTATATACAGAAATCGCAGTAAGGAACCTTAGACTTGGCACGACTTTGTCTAGATTTCATCACTTTTTAGAGATAAACAAGCAGCTCCATCGAGACTTGGCCAGTTTTTTACAGAATGTTTTTGATGGGATTTCACTTCTTTTTGTAAAAACGTGGGCTTGATTGATTTTATTAGAATAAAAAAAGTTGAATATTTTTTGTAAAGGCGGTATAGATATATCTCTAATAGTTTGGTTGGGCTCTTGTGTTTTCTAATCAGGGTCACCAGGTACTCCAGATCTTCGATTATCCTAGTTTTTATAGTTTTCCCTTTATGTGGCCATTAACCTAACCTAACCCTAACTCTGTACAAAATTTCAGCTCTCTGAGTTTATGGGAAGTACTAGTTCTATTTTTATGATCATGAGTGAGTGAGTGTCATAAGGCGAAACTTAGCTTTCGCTCAACTTCGGAACTAAATCACTTTCAGACTTGAAATTTTGGATTTTTAGTATGTGATTATAGCTTACTGGATGACGAAAATTTCTGCGTTCTGGTCTTATCCAGAGGTTCTCAAATGGGGCCTGAAAATGCGGCGAAATGGTTCCAGTAAAGGATGGTACGGCAGTGTTTGCTTCGCGCTCGACTTGGTGGTTACACTGCCGTGCCCCCAGATGTGTGGAGAGGTATTTAATTTCATTACTTAGATGATATACAGACTGAAAACTAATAATATAGTTAAAATAATATAGTTAAAAACATCTTGAAAATCTATATGCCATACTAACAGTTTACACAATTTCTCAAGGGTTTAGCAGAAAGAGGCCCTAAATACATAAGTAGGAATAAGTTTGACCTTTGTACTATAACTGTAACTTCACCTCCACTCAATACACAGTAGTTCAGTAGAACTAATTTAAGTAGGTGGGTAATGTAGAAAGCCTATGTTCTGTGTGCTAAGCCTACTTTATTTATTTTTTAATCACCCAATTGGAGCTAGGGGAGGAACGGAAACCATGACTTCACTGACCTCAAGCCACCAACTCCACCGAGCATATTCATAAGTATAATGTAAATTAAAGAGTCAACTATAAAATAAATACTATAATACAAAATAAATAAAAAACTATGATCCTCTATCAATCAACACACAAAATGTGTAAAACAAATTCAACTCAGTCCTGATTTAGAAAGGAATAAAATCCATTGAAGAGGAGGTCTTTTAATAGGCCTTTAGCCGGCTCGAGGTGAAAAGTCTCCTTAATGAAAGGTATGCGCGTGACTTGAGCTCTCGTCGTGTGCGATCGCCGCGCATGCGCCGTCGCGTGCCACGTGTGCACACGCATTTCTGGTAAACAGATTACTGATTGGGACGTACCTACATCCATATTAATATTTAGTTAGTAACTGCAAGGACAAAGACTTGAAAAACAAATTTTTGTGGACATGGGTATATTTTCTTGACTGAATCCTCGATTACTGTGTAGTTAATGTTTTCTAATTGAACTAGTGATTCTGTGTGTGAATGATAGATGAAAGGGGAGTGAAGTATGTGCTGTTGAACTTTTTTAGGTTGTAATAAGGAGGGTACAGCCGGTGTTAGAAATGGCAGAGAAAATTAAGAGGACATGCAGCATGCATGCGTCACATTCAAATACTGCCTTTCGACCCGCCGTAGACTCCATTTTTCTTCATCTTTAGACATGATATATTATGTTAAAACATTTTCTAACATAGATTAACGAATACTATATTCTCCTGTTTCCTTTTTTTACGCTCGCTTTTGCAGCGCATCAAGTATCATTGCAGAGACTAGAGTTTATAGATTTCAAGGATTATAATTCCTAAACGAGTTGCCTATCTGATGCGCCGTGTGCGAGACCGTGACAACAGCCTTCTGAACACCATAGTTGAAAGATTGGAATGCCCGATGGTGGAGCACTGGCTGCTTAGATCTTGTAACTAGTAATTGTATTGTGTGCTTAATTTAATGATTTTATTCGATGTATTTTAATGTAGGTAATCATTTATTTCGAACCTTAGTCCATAGGTATAAAATTCTATACCTATGGACTAGGGTTCGAAAGAAATGGTTATTATAACCATTATAAGTTGTTGTATTTTTAGTGGCTTTATTCACAATCTATTTTGCAAAATATTGATTTGCCTACGTAGTTAAGGCAACCTGCACGCAGCCCGCGGACGTCATCCCGCCGCGTTGACATAAGTCTGTCCCCTGGGACCAACATCAAAGGGTTGGCTGGCGCACGTTGCTGAGAGTGGTTGTAAGCATGGTAGTATGTTCGAGCAAGGCGCGTGTTGACGCCGTATGTCCGGACTAATTGTTTTTGAATTGTTTTATTAGCAGGTATGAACTTCATTTATTACTTAGCAACGCTACAAACAAATACGTTTAGAAACAAAAATACGTTATAAGTATTGAAAGATAAATTAATAACTGTGCGACATACTTATATACCGGGTGGAAAGGCACGACGATCCTTTCCGCAACAGGGGGATTGTTTAGATTTAGCACTGTATTTCCGATAAAGAAACTAGGCTCATATTCGTAAGCGTTTTGAAGTTATAGGCAGTTAACTTTTTATGCAAAATACTGCAAGTGACAACCCTCATTCGGTTCAGTAACATTTTAACAATAACACAAAGGTGACCTTTATCAATACGTATGTACAATTATTAGTACGTAGCAATAGTTGGGTTGTCACTAAAAATAACGTTAATTAATTTTAATATTTTTACTAATTGTTCGTAACAAAAATCTAAACATTACGAATCGATTCTCCATTACTTTAACTAACCCCCCTTTGCGGAAAGGATCGTCGTGCCTTTCCACCCGGTATATTGTCTTAGATTTACATGAGTTAGAAATTTGTGTGAAATGTGTTAAATTAAAGTGTGCAAATGAATGCAGTACTTTTTTTGTTCTCCCTATATATAAAATATACCTTTCTTTACTTAATGAGAATATATCATGTTCATTTTGTTTTTCATAGTACCCAGTAACTAACTAACCATAAACTAACATTATTATACGCGAGCAAAGCCGCGGAAAACACTAGTTATTGTTGAAACTTTGCTGAGGTGACAGCCCTAGCGCGGTGTCAAATGCAGTCAAGCCGGCCTTCTTAAAGATTAAGCGAGACACACATAGTCACTGCGTAGACACGCCCCTGCTCTAGGCGCGTGAAGTACCTGTTACTGTTAGTAACTAGTATTCCATATCCCTTCAGCTGTGGCGAAAAAACATGGCCGCTTACCCACGTCTGTGGCACCCTCTGAAGGGCGCTCCACTAACAAGGTTTGTGGAGTGAAGTGATTTGGTAAAATTAAATTTTCTTTAGTTTTTTACATAATCACAGCCAGGATTTTGGATGAAACTCAATATTTATTAAATTATCTAACTGCAACGATATATCATCGTTACATTAAAGTCGTATTAAGGCTATCTACCTGACCTCGTCACCACCTCACCGAAGTTTACGACGTATTTTGGTTATTTTAAATATGATCAATTGGTTTTTTGGGGTGTTAAATGAGCGTAATTTGAAGAAATTTGTGTTATACTTATTCGAAAAACATAAAATGGCAGGCTCGTGAGTATTTTTTTTACACTAGACCATTTGAAATATTCTACCAAAATAATGCCTACACTCAGAAGTTGCTCGTGTAGGCTTCGATTTACATGCTTATATCTGAAGTGTTTTATACTGTATGTAATCAAATTCATGCCTGAACAATAAATATGGGTCATTAACTAGGTGTAACCGTAGCTTTTTTTATTGCAAGTGCAGCAGGTTTTATCTGAGAGTAAAATGAAAAAAGTATGTCTACTTTCATACAAAATAACCTCTTCCAAACGAGTGCAATTATCACAGCAACTATATGTTTTGAACCAAACAAATTAGGTTTCTTAAAATTCCCATTAAGTATACTTTTAGTTAAAACTATAATATAACCATCAGTTAAACAAAAATCACATCAAAACATGATTTGAAAACGGTATAAATCAAGGTCATGATTAGTATAGAGTGCGGATCGTAGTGACGTCACGAGGTATCATGTGGGCATCCCTCGGAGGGAAATTCCCGGTCGGTTGTGTCCCCCTCTGAGGGGTTTGTTGTGATCGTTACCAACTTCAATCGATTTATTTACTTTCGGGCCATTGATAATCCATTTAAGTTCATTTTAAACAAATGTATGATAACTAACGGTAATTTTAATAGCTAATAGTAATATTAAATTATTAGAAAAGCGCTAAAAAACGTGTTGCCAAATTTTGACCATGAGTAGGTATGTCATGTTATTCACGGTTTTATTACAGTTAACCCGTTGAAATAACACTTGTTTCTATGTAATTCTAAAGATTACTTACATTTCTACAAAAACTCTCCTTCTGGCACTACAAATCAGCACTAAACCCACAAATTTTCACTCGCGAACACCGACCGTGTCAAACGTGCCACTGACTATTTTAGACTAACGACTAAATTGTTTTTTTCCTCCATTGGCCATTGAAGTTTTCGCTTGCTAGCTGTCTCACTGAATTGGCTATACGTTTCAATGGATTAAAGCGAGATCGATACACGAATGCCGGTTTTATTTCTAAGAAAGTAAGCAAAGCCCTTGCGCCCCTCCAAGGGCCGCTCCACCGACCGGCAGGAAAAAATATGAAGCTCACAGAGGGATGAACACAGCTGAAGGGATATGTGGTTAGGGTAGCACAAACCAGTGCCTACTTATAGTTTCTAAAATGTAGTGGTTTCTTTTAAATAATGTTTAAACATCGGGAACCGCAAAACAAATTAAATTTTGAATTCCGTATTTCCATTGTCGTGTACGATTGTTATAAATATTTTGTATTAGGTAAAACATGTTTTCTAATCTTATAAGAATGTTAGCCAGTGAACCCACTATAGCCAGTCTACTCTGTGCCCTGTCACAGATAATATACCGCAGCATTGTTGAGCTATTGTCCCGAACTCTCTGATAACGATAAGTGCCCATTAAATTGCTAACGACACTTATGTATTGCAAAACTTATCCGTCACTAACAGACATTCATAACTGTTAGGCAAATGATTTAAAATTAATAAGTTTTATCTTATTGAATTTACCTATCAAGAACTGCTTATGGCCACATTAAAAAAGGTAAGAGGGTCTTGAATATTAAACAGTGCTCTATTTACTGGAAATTAATTATAATTATTCCAAAACTTCGTTGTGATATTTGGAGATACATTATCCATTTTTCGATGCAAAAAGAGATTTTTTTCGTTTTTCGTCATAATTCATATCCACAGAATCCCCACATTCACAAATCTATCTCTCAGACAAAATAGACATCAATCTGGAACATAATATATCCCTCTATCAAATATCGTGACTAATAAATAAATAAATAAATAAATAAATAAATAAATAAATATAAGGGGACAATCTTACACAAATCGAGCTAGTCCCATAGTAAGCTCAATAAGGCTTGTGTTATGGGTACTAGACGACGATATATATAATAGATAGAAATACTTAAATACATAGAAAACATCCATGACTCGGAAACAAATATTCATGCTCATCACACAAATATTTGCCCTTACCGGGATTCGAACCCAGGACCTTCAGCTTCGTAGGCAGCGTCACTACCCACTAGGCTAACCGGTCGGTCAATAGAAAATAAAAATAAAATAGAAAGAATACTAAAAAAGCGGCCAAGAGCGTGTCGGACCACGCACAACCGTGCCTATTAAAAAGGTCGTATCGTTACTGAAGGTCACTTTAGCACTCATTGGGGGAGGTCTATGTCCAGCAGGGGGAAGTCTTTCGGCTGAAATGATGATAATGATGATTTTACAGCGATGAGGCCTTAATTGAACTAGCGAGCGAAGCGAACAAAGCTCTATCCTTAAGCTTTAGCCGAAAATTTGTACGTCCAGAATGTCCGGATCCAGATGTATCGCTTTCCCTCTGTTCTCCTCTCCATATCGCATTCGCATTTCTCAACCGATTCTCGTGAATTTTTGTGAGCAGGTTTGTCGTTAATTATACAGATTTTATTTGTCAAGTCCGTTTGTGTTTTTTTTACAAAAATACTAACCGCGAATTCTTTAGCTCACACAGCCCCTAGTCTTATTGTTTGAGGATTTGTTATACCGGCCATTGTATAACTTCACTGTCAAACACTTTCAGTTCCAGGATCCCTCTAGGGAGCCGCTTTGCTCACAAGCGCTTTCCTCTACATACGGTTGTTCGCATCTTATCGGCTACGAGCGCAGTGCTACGAAATCGTGGGTAGGCTATTGTGTTAGCACATTGCCAAGAATCGCCGATCCTGTGGTTTTCCCCGTATGCAGCGGAGCAGCGCGTCTATCAAGCGACGGCGCGCGAGCTCTCTCGATTTTTCTCGCACTATCCATTTCTTTCTTATTAGAACACTTAGAACAAGAGATATATACATAGTACGAGAAAAATCGAGTATGTCGCGGCCGTCCCATGATAGAGGTGCAGGACGAGACCGTTCAAGTTAAAAACCCGTTGTCCTCCAAATTATACACGGTCGCAAGGGACGCGCAGGGCAGAAACCGTGCAGGTCATCCACTACAGATGCCCTGATACTGACTATGATTCTCAGAAATGAGGAACCGACACACAGAGAGGGAGAGAGAGAGATAGCAGAATTGTTTAAATTTGAGCTAGACCGGGCCTGTTTAAACATGCCTATTACCACCAACCCGTTAAAGTACCAGGGCGACATAAAGTCAAGTAAGTAGCACTTCAGACCTTGTCAGGCTTGTGCCTTTTATCAGATCGCTCGTTTTAGTTTTAAATACGCTGGGTTTATGGCGAAACTGGCACATGAGTCTGATATACGATATATGTGTCGTATATGGAGACACTAGCTTCTGCCCGCGACTCCTTTCGCGTATAACTCGTTTACTCTTAGGGGATGATTCCCGAGACAAAAAAAATACCCCAAGTCAATGTCCTTCCCCAAGACTCAAACTACCTCTACATCAAATTTCATCTAAATCGGGAAGGGAAGAAACCGATAAACTGTTAATTTAACCGCAATGTGTTGCGCGACCGCGTGCAATTCTGACACGTTGAGCGACGATAAAGTTACCCAGTGATTGACACGGACTGAACACTAGTACTAACACTGATTGATCCAAGTTGGTCTATGAATAAAGAAATTTAATTTAATTCAATTTTAATTGAATACTTGCCACTTTCAATCACATGACAAAAGAGGTGATCCATTAGTGGGAATGTGTCGCACATTCTAGGCCAGTCATTATAGATTTTAACTCGTGAATAATTAGTTCTTGGACTTTTTTTTTCATAGGTCCCTCGGGGGGGTCGCTGGGAGTATACATTAAAAAAGTAGACCGAATCGGGCTTCTGCGTATATTCGAAAAAAGGTTTTTCTTGAATAACTCGGCTATTTTTGATTTTACAGTTAAACCGTGAGGACAAAAATTGTAGGAAATTTGATTCTCTACAAGTTTGGTCCCCACAATTTTTCTTCTGTGGCTTAGTGACGCTGCTTATGAAGCTGCA
The DNA here is from genome assembly GCA_945867215.1 of Epinotia demarniana. Taxonomy (NCBI): domain Eukaryota; kingdom Metazoa; phylum Arthropoda; class Insecta; order Lepidoptera; family Tortricidae; genus Epinotia; species Epinotia demarniana. The sequence goes on along the minus strand of OX244274.1, from coordinate 22,700,862 downwards.
GGGGTTGGGTTCGAATCCCAGTAAGGGCAGATATTGTTGTGATGAGCGTGACTAGTTGTTTCTGAGCCATGTATATTTACTATATATTTATATCTATTAAATATATCGTCCTCTAGTACCCATAACACACGCTTTTATTGAGCTTACTGTGGGGCGAGTTCGATTTGTGAAGATTGTCCTTTAATAATTATTTATTGAACTAGGTTCGTTTAATAACAAAATCGTAAAAGTAAAATTTAAAAACCTAAGCAACCAATCTCAAGCACCCATTAACCTCAGCTCACCCAACACCCATATTTAAAACATATTATCTCCTGATTCACGCCATACGTTCCTTATATCAAACGCCATAATTCCTCCAAACTCCCAGGTAACGAAGACAACCTCATATTCGCAACCGTGCATCCACCTTTCCCCTTACATCTATATTTAGACTTTATAAAGCCGCCAAAAAGGTTGATTCTTGATTGCTATGCTTGGGTCAGGTGCGACGTTGTAAGGAATTAAATTGAATTCCTCATTGGAACGTAACAGCGTGTAATGAGATCCTGCATGTGATGTGAAAAGATGGAAGCGTTTGAGACGGAAAATATGAGGCAATGGTATAATTGAAAACAATCGTATACATTGTAAATTTTAGTAAGGGCGTGTATTGGAAACTTTCGGTACTTTTTAACCTAAAAAAAGCCGAAGCCCACTTAAAGTATCCAAAACGTACTAATCATTCGTGAAAAAAATGTATTCGTTAAACTTTTAGTACCTAATAACATTTGAAAAATCCTCTATGGCGCGCGGTGCGCAGTACATTCACCCAGTTAGAGTTCGTACCTATCTACAAAAATAGAGCCAAACATATAGAGCTAAACATCGTTAAGAAAATTTTAACGATCATTCTAGCGAATGCCCTAGTAGTATTCAGTGTGGGAGGTGTGGGCGGGGAGGGGCGGCGGCGGTACTATAACAAAATTGCTCGGCTCGGCTAAAAGCTCGATACAAATTTAGAACTACAATGCTCGCTGAAACGCTTCTGTTTATTTTTCACAGCTTTTACCTGTGATGTAACATTCGCTAGAAGGCTCTCATTAGGAAGAAAGAAAGAAAGGAAACATTTACAAGTGTGTTTAGACATTACAAAAGTGTACTAGCTATACTACTACCTATAAATCCATGATAATTTTTAGCCACCTTTTTGCATTTTTTCGGGAACGATTTTTTGCGTTCTGTACAGCGCGAATGAGGCTTGATGGCTCAACTTATTATTTATTTTGTCAAGTGTAAGAGTAATGTTTTATCTGTTTTTAGAGTTCCGTAGTCAACAAGGAATCTTTAACCTAAGACAGCCAAGCAATTACGGAACCCTAAGTATAATGTTGTTTTTTGTCAATTCAGTTTTTCGATATAAAAAAGACAGACTCGAGCTAGCCACTTGTTTAATCTAATTACAGGTAGGTACGTAATTCTTAAATATACCTTATAATCTAAACCCTTACGAGTGCCAAATAACATGACCCTCCTAGCCCTTGTTATAAAGTATGGTGTGCACAATACAAACAAGTTAATTAATGCAGGTACCCCAATTTCACAAGTTGATCGCCATTACCGGTCGCGAACAAAGAAATTCGCGGTATCTGATCGGAGTTAATTATAATTACAGCTCGGCAATTAATAACACTATCTGATCGAAGTGACAACCTTGTGTGGTCGGGGGCTGGTGGCATACTGCCAGCTATGCAGTAGGTACCAAGCTGTATCTTTCAATGTGATATCGTTTGCATAACCCGACCGGTTAGCCTAGTGGGTAGTGATACTGCCTACGAAGCTGAAGGTCCTAGGTTCGAATCCTGGTAAGGGACAATCTTACACAAATCGATCTAGCTAGTAAGCTAATAGCTCCATAGTAATGGAGTAAGCTAAATAAGGATTGTAATATGGGTACTAGACGACGATATATTTCATCGTCATCATCATCATTTTCAGCCCGTAACCGCCCACCGCTGAGCATAGGCCTCTCTTCGAGTACGCCCCCCGTCCCTATCCTGAGCTAATCTTATCCAGAAGTGACCCGCTATCTTCCTAATATCGTCCACCCATCGAGCTTGTGGACGGCCGACGCTCCTTTTACTTAGAAGTGGCCACCAATTCAAATCATTCTGCCTGGCTAGGTGTCCTGTCCAACTCCACTTGAGTTTGGTAATGGAATCTCCAACGTCGCGCAACTTACTGCGACGTCGGATCTCAACATTCCTCACTCGGTCTTGTAGTTTAATACCGAGCGTAGCGCGCTCCATGGCTCTCTGAAGATATATTTAATAGATATAAATACTTAAATACGTAGAAAACATCCAAGACTCAGAAATAAATATTCATACCCATCACACAAATGTTTTGCTTTATCCGTAATTCAAAAACCGGGACCTTCAGCCTTGTAGGCACCGTCAATATATCAAAATACATAATTTCATATAGTTTCGCTTCGCTCGGTGGCGCGATGGCTATGTAAAAGCAAGACAGCTATTGTTTTGAGTTTGACAGATGGGATCAGATTACTCGGCAGTAGTGTTAATGATATAGTTCAGGTATGTGTGATATTGTTACATTCTCCATCAAATAGTATTACATCGACAAGGTTGCTCATACATTTTATAACCCCCAGCACATTTGAGCGTAAGAGAAATACGTATTTCTAATTTTGTAATTTTGTTAGTATCAAAACAAAACAAAGTTCAACCGAACCTTATGGCACATGCCACATGGTAATAGGGTTCACAATCCTGCAAACATCTGAAGCCATATCAGTGTATGACCGTATGGCACACAAAAGGATCTAGAAACGACATCAATCAATCGCGCAGATATTGATTACGGCAATATTTACAGATTTCATACTTCCATTCCATTTGGTCGTTGACACGCCCAAATGTTCTAAATTACACGTAAAAACTGGTCGCGGTTTGGAAACGAGCCCACATCCTCTGTTGCGCGACTTGCGCGTACGCATCCTCACCGGATCGCTCATTGTAGAGCATATTGTATACAGGGTGTAAAATTACATGCTCTTCTGCTTACTGGCTCCACAGCCCGAAGTGGATCGGAGCCGCCCTGGGCGAACGCCATTTTATTATATTTTGAGCTAAATATATCGCGTCATTCTGGCTGTTGGAGTGTATTAACTGGCCTTTTGAACTTGTTCTTTCCAACGGTACTATAACTGACACCGCGACTGTAGGCTAAAGGTATCTCATGGTGAGTGAGGTCGCCAAAGCTACCGCTTGGCTCTAGCTGTGAAATCTGGTACTTGCAGTTGCTAAAATGGTCAGTACTGGAGTCACAAGCTTGCATATTACGCTACGGTGTCAGCCGTATCCTTGTTTGCAACCGCTGTAGTATACATTTGTTATAACAGTATAAGTAGTTACGTATTATTCTGCTCCTAAACCGGTATTTAATTTATTACACTCTGTATAAACGTTTCATTTAAATATCGGGCGTTCACCGCAGTACTGGTGCTATTATATTATAACATATAATATGAGCGAGAGGCGAAATGTTATACTGTGGATTACACAACACATCAAAGGAATCCAAACCAGCCCCAACAAAAGGTATCAGATACGCCTCTATTACAGATAGTTAACTTGTGGTATATAGATATGTAAACAAGTCAGAGTTCTCTCCACGATAAATTAGGATTAACCTTATTCTGGTGTAAATCTATAATAATATAGAATAGATACAGATACAGATTGATGATACCTCAGTTGGTTAGTACGGGCCATTCACCTGTGGTCGCCGGTTTACACCTGCTTAACACAAAATGAATATTGAATAGGTTAGGATTGTAGCTTTGTGAGTTTGGAAAAACCGGCCAAGTGCGAGTCGGACTCGCAAAACAAGTAAACGCAAAAACAGTTAAAAAAAAGTTTGTTGTATGGGAGCCCCCCTTAAACATTTATTTTATTTAGGGTTCTCTATTGTATGGGCAAAAATCATTTTCCAAAGTGTCACTTCCCAAAAAATGTTTCCCAAATGATCATTTAGCAAAAAAACACTAGTCAAATTATTGTTTCGCATTATATAACTTGGCAATATCTCCTATGGCAAAATATTACTTCGCAAATTATTGTTTGGCAAAGTTTTACATAGTCAAGTTTCATTTGGTCAAACATATTATTTAGCATAACATTCTTTTTCCAAATTACTGCATGGCATATGATTTAGATCCTAATTGTGTAGTGCATACGAAATCTATTTGAGTGAGATTACATAATTTTGCTAAGCGGGTAGTTTGTAAAAAACAAAAGTAAATAATTTACAGGTAAATTTATGTTCTTTTGTACTATAGGTACTTAGGTAACAATATATTATAATGCAAATAAGCAGCATGCATGCAAGCAAGCCAGTCGGTTTCGCCCTTTTCATCGAGAGTCTCCAGCGAATCGACGCCACCCCGCTGCGCGGGGTGTCTATTTCTGGTCTGAGGGACACAAGTGAACCCTAACCTAACCGACCAAAAACAGAGTTCGCTTATGACAAGCCATTTTTTCCACCCTGGTGTGCGAAATGAAAATTTGAACAAATGTTTTGTTTGGAAAACTATATTAGCCCGAACAAAGTGTTTGCTTAATAAAGTTTTGTCTTAATAACACTTGACAAAGCAAAATTATGCCAAATGATATTTTGACCAAATGAACAAAATGCGAAACAAAAATGTGCTATTTGTTCGTTTGGGAAATGAAACTTCTGCCATAAGTTTTGTGGGAAGTGAAATTTGGCGAAAAATATTTTGCCGAAACAGCAGGATACCTTTATTCTGTTTTTATTATTTGTTGTTATAGCGGCAACAAAAATACATAATCTGTGAAAATTTCAACTGTCTATCTATCACGGTTCTTGAGTTACAGCCTGGTGACAGACGGACAGCGAAGTCTTAGTAATAGGGTCCCGGTTTTACCCTTTGGGTACGGAACCCTAAAAAGGTTGTGTGCGTGTGGGGGTTTTCAGAACTAATCGTTTGATTTCAAACACCATTGTGTCCAGTGTATTTAATGATTTTTCGGGATCGATATTTTATCTCTCTTCTCCGTCGTTCTTATATAGAAATATGCGACCGGAGTCACTCGGCCAGCTAGTGTTGTATTGTGTCAATTAGAACAGAGCATAAGCATACCATACAGCTTAATAGACCTACATACATTATTAAACGAGCGAGCGAAGCGATGGAAGTTCTCTGTTTCAGCTTGAGCAAAAATTATTTCGTATCTCTGGCGTCTGCCCACCTGTTCTCCTCTATAGGTCGCATTTCTTAACCGGTGCACCCAAATCTACTAAACTAGACTCACTAAAAAAGACTCCTTAGGTTGCACGGTATCGGACATGTGGGCGTGTAAGATGGCAGATTATCAGGCAGTAGTTATCAAAATCGGTTCACGCGTTTGGTCTCTGGAGTGCCACATAGGAACAAACATACATACATACATACATACATACATACATATATAGGCTGATAAACACATTACCCTCCTTTGCGTCGCGCAGTCGGGTAACAAGGAACACTCACTGATTTATATTAATGGAAACTACTAACAACTCGGTATTCTAATGATCACCATTACATAATCACTTGAGGCACAACGATCCTTCGGAGGGCTGCAATTGAATGCCGGTACGGTTTTTTTTTTTTTTTTTGAACCTGACTGTTGCTATAATAGGACGGACCCAATATAGCGGTCGAACTGCGTGGTTGGAGGGTGGCCTGGGGAAAATCCAGGGGAAGCCTCCGGCACGACCACGCGGGGAAGTTTGTACACTGGAATACTCTAAGAGTTTGCGCTCCAGTGAGATTGGTTGAACGGTATCAACCGAATCTGGGGTGTGAGTGGTATCGAACTACTGGGAGTTTTATCGCTGGTTCGCTAAAACCTAGCCTAGCTGAGAAGAGTCCAGCAAGAAACTCAGCTAGGCCCGACTTGCGTCGGACTGACTCTACCCGGTATGTGGCGGTACCGGGACGAAAGCGGACTGTATGTGTCTGTGTTGTCTCGCGGTGGACGTCCCCGCCGGCGGGAACGCTGAAGTGTACGCGATGTGTTGGACGCCGAAAGCGCAGCGTTCCATCTTTCGATGTGCCTAGGACGCCGGACCGTGCGGCCCCTAATCAGTGAGCGCCGAGTAACGACAGAGGGGGGAGGGATGGGGACGTAGTCAGCAGCCTTCCTAACTAACGGATTCCTATGGTGGGGAGCGTTATCAAAATAACGTCTGGCAGCCTGCTTAAAGAAACCATACATGGTGCTAATCTCCATGTCGTGGTGCAGGCTGAGGTTCGATTGGTACCACGGGGCACCAGTCGCCCTTCGGAGAAAACGATTCTGAATGACCTGAAGCGGCTTGAGCGATGACATAGGCACGTGAGCGAATGCTACACTTGCATATGTCATGATTGGACGAACACAAGTCTTGTAGAGTGTCAGCTTATTCCTAAGTGACATTTTACTAAACTTGTTGATCATCGGCCCTAGCCTTCCTAGCACGAACAACGCGCGGTTGCGTACCCTACGGATGTGGCTACGGAAAGTCAGTCTCCTGTCGAGGGTCACTCCAAGATATTTGGCCTCGTTGACCCAGGGGATGGGTCGGTCAAACATCTGGATCGGAGCCACCCGCCTTTCTGTACTAATGCAGTCCGACGGATGAAAGACTATTGCAGTGCTTTTCTCCGGGTTGACTTCGATACGCCAAAGATTAAACCAACGACCTAGGTCGGAGATTGCCTCTTGGAGGTATCGCCGGATAGTAGCGTACTTACAATGAGTCGTAAAGAGCGCGGTGTCATCCGCAAACAACCCCAGTTGCACCTTAGGGTGCCTGGGAATGTCGTTTGTGAATAACGAGTAGAGAGTGGGAGAGAGCACGGAGCCTTGCGGGACTCCGGCCCGGATGGGGTGTGGGTCCAAATACGTTCCCTCCAGTCGGTATCGAAAGCTTCGGTCACTGAGAAAATCTCGTATTGTGAGTACGAGTCTGTCCGGCATTCCGAGCTGGTATAACTTGTATACAAGCCCGTTATGCCAGACCTTGTCGAAGGCTTTCGCTACGTCGAGAAAGATCGCACCGGTCTTGAGCCCCTGGAATCGAGAGAAACCATCCAACACGTGCTCCGTGACGCGGTGCACCTGTTGGACGCATGAGTGTCCGGATCTAAAACCGAACTGCTCATCGATGAGGAGGTTATTCTCAGCCGTAAATCTGAGAATTCTCGTGAGAAGGATCCGCTCATATAGCTTTCCAAGGGAGCTAAGTAAGCTGATCGGCCTGTAAGAGGCAGGCGAGGTCCGGGGTTTGCCGGGCTTCGCTATCCCTATGACCGTTGCACATTTCCACGCGGCTGGAAAGTGAGCATTGGTCAGTGCGGCATTGAAGATGCCGACCAAAAGGAGGAGGAGGGTTTCGGGGAGAAGTTTCAGGATGCGATTGGATAGACCATCCGCACCCGGAGCCTTCCTAATACGGAGACGCCTGACAAGGTCACTGACTTCCTTAACCGACACCGGTAAAATGGGTGAAGTTACGGGGAGACGCGATCTCCTGTCCACCTCGGAATCGACCCTACTAATGTGGGCTTCGTCGGTGTTGAGGAGGTTGGGCGAACATTGGGACTCTAAACTACTCGCAAGGCATTCGGCTTTCTCACTGTCCTCGAACGCGGGGGTTGAGTGATCCGGTCGATCCAAGGGAGGGATGGTCCAACAGGCATCGGATTTGAGAGATCTCGCTAGTTTCCACTAAGCCAGGTGACTAGGCGTTATCTCCCCCATCAGATCCCTGAACGAGTTCTCCCGAAAATCGGCAATTCTCTGTTTGGACTCTTAGACAAGTCCCTCAGGATTTGCCGATTTTCGGCAGAAGGGTGATTTGAATAGGTACGTATGGCGCGATTTTTCCTTGTCACCAACTCTCTCAGTTCCGTAGGTAGAGGTCGGTTTTGGATGTCCTCCGCCGACACCTCCCTTGAGGCTTCGCTTCGAACAGCGTTGAGGTAGTTGGTGAAAGAATCGAGCGCTTGGTCTTCCGTTCGGTTGTAGTTCTATTGTCTGGGATATCTCTAAGCAGGGGGGAGTCCGTCTGTAGGAGACCTGATTGTACCTTGTCCCAGTCCACGAGTGTCCTGGTTCGAGGAGTACTATTGGGGTGAGGGCCTAGTCTCAAGAGGACTGGCCTATGATCCGAGTCTAGTTCGTGTAGCACTTCTATAGAACGCAGAGTTAACGCTACGTTCTTTAGTAGTGCTATGTCGAGTATGTCAGGTCGGTGGTCTACGTTATGAGGGAAGTGAGTCGGCTCTAAGGGAGCGAGGAGATCGAAAGGGAGGCTATCGATCAAAAGGTGATGAAGCCGATTGCCGTTGGGATTGGATGCTACGCATCCCCAGCTGATATGCTTACTATTTAGGTCCCCGGCCACGATGACCGAAGGACCTAGGGAGGCTAAAGAGTTGAGGTCAGTCAGAAGTAAGTCTCGTTGAGGTGAAAGGTAGGTTGACGCAATCGATATCGGGGGGTGCCCCTCCATCGAGATGCGACAGACCGACACTTCCATATTAGTCAGGGGCGGTGGATTGAGACTTATGCAATGTAAGTTACGTTTGTAGAAAATGAGCGTGCTCCCGAATGGCCTACCATCTTGCCTATCATCTCTAATCTGAACGTATCCAGGGACGCGAAAGGCTCTAATGCCGGGACGATAAAAGGTCTCTTGGACCAGAAGTAAATCTACTGAGTGATCGCGAAGGAAGTTCATCACCTGGTCCTTCATACCCCTTAGACCATTGGCATTATAAATGCCAATGGTAATCGAAGCAGGTTTAAGCTTCTGGGATGTACTATCCATACTAATAGGCACCGTTAACCTGGCTGCCGCTTGGTGCGGCGAGATAGCGAGTAGCTGATGCGAATATGTGGGTAGACAGGCCGCTCGCCACCTCCGGTGGGAGTACCTGTACTAACTGCATAAACGCATAAAGTGGGTCCATAGCGGGCCGGCCCGCTTGACTGGCGGCGGGTCCCCATACAGAGGGGCCCGCCTGGGATTGGGGTGCAGAAGGCACCGGGCGGGGACCTACGGCCGCTGAAGGCGGCGGGTTCCTAGGGGCTCCTAACCCTACGGCCGGAAGGGCGGGGAAGTTTTGCGGAGTGCTATGGGGAGCACCCCGGCCCGCGCTTTGCTTGCGCCCAGAGGGAGGCGAGGACTTCGACTTTGCCCCGGTGTAGCGACTCTTTGGGCGGCAAGGGCATCCCCCATAATTGGCAGTATGCCCATGGGGGAGCTTGCGACCCAAACAGTTGCAGCACCGTATGCCGTTCGGGTCCTTGCAGCCTTTTGGGCGCTCGCAATCGCGAGTCGCGTGATCCCCAGCGCACTTGACGCAACGGGGGGGAGAGTGGCAGCCACGGGCGCCGTGGCCAAACCGCTGGCAGTTGTGGCACTGTGAGAGGTGGGTCCTCTTTTTGGGAGTCTCCACTCTCACCGCCATTTTAAGGACCTCCTTAAGGGAGTGGACGGCTTTGCGCTGGTTCGGGTCGGTGACTATTAGTACGATATCGTACTTCCCTACTTGCTTATTGTAGAGGCGATGAACCTCCCTGACGGCGATCCCCTTGCGTTTGAGGTCCGCGGCTACCTCGTCCTCCGGGATATCCTTGTGGATTCCCCGGAGGACGGCCCTATAACCTTTCTCCTCGACGGTCAGCCTCCGGTTGTAGGCCATCGACAGCTCGTCGAAGAGACGGGTCAGAGCACGGTAGTCCTCGGGTCCCTGGACCGTGATGCGCATCCCTTCCAAGGGCGGTTTCAAAATCTCCGAACCGACCACCCGGATGCCACGCTGACTGGCTATGGCCATGGCAGTGTGGTATCTATGTATGTCGATCAGGACACATGAATCCGGCTTGTCCGGGTTGCCTACCGGAGTTGGCTTGCTGGGGGCCGAAGACCCGCCGTCCGTTGCCAGAATGGCACTAATGGCCTGAGGGGCCTGCGCAGAGGGCGCCTGGACGGCGGGAGTCCGAAGGGCTTTCTTCGCCGGCGAATCGGCCCTAGGAGACTTCGGCAGCGCACGTTTGCCCTTGCGGCTGCTGCCTACTGGGGTCCAGTCTGTCATGTCCATGGTCATTTCCTCGTTCGAGTAGAGGAGGTCCCGAGTCTGTTCGTCGGTCAGTCTGGTTGTGGAGAGACAACGAAGGAGGGGGTGGGGGGGAGAGCTGGAGCGTGGGACAGTGCGTTCCTCTCGCAAGGAGGGTCGCCCCTGGAGGGAGCGAGAACGTGATTGTCTCACGCTTAAATCCGCTTCGGGGGGGGCCTGAAGGGCCGGAGGGTTGGCTGGGGCAGACGCGGCTGCCTTGGCGAGTTTTCTTTTGCCCTTAGTGGGCGTTTTGGCCTTAGGGGCCTGGGTCGGGGGCGAAGGGGTCGCTGCTGCCGCCGACGGCGGTGGCGGCGGCGGTCCCATGGTGGCCTTAGGGGCTTGGGCGGCCAGAGTGGCCGTCGGAGTGGCCGGACGGGCCTGGAGTTGCAAGTCGAGACTTGTCGGGGGGGGAGGTTGTATGGGAGCCGCCTGGGCAGAGTCAAAGACCTCGCCGCTGAGAGCCAGCTTGAGCTGTCGGTTCTCAGCAGCGAGGCGATCGATTTCGGCCTGCATTGCCCGCATGACTTCCTCCATCCTCGTGATCCTTTCTTGCAGCTCCATCCTACTTGGTTGGTCGGTCGCCGCTAAGCTTTTCCTACGCCTAATATGAACCGAAATGCTATCCTGATGTCGGTGTCGAGTCTTGTCCACTTGTCCGCCGTGTCAGTGTCAGCTATGTGTCCTAACACGAAGGGAAGAGTCGGACTGTACGAATTACTGGGCTTCGTGGTGGTATCCACCCCACACTGTGACTTAGTTGGCACCGTTAGGATCCGTCACTGTGTAGTCACTGCGAGCGTGGTCTTTCTAAGGGACAGAGACCCGGGTCTGACTTGAGAAAGTCTTAACTAACGGGTAGCCACTGACGTGTCTAGCCCACAGCCCCGAAAGACTGCGACCACTACGAGCGTGGATTTCCAGAGGGGCAGGGACACGCGGGTCGACTGGAGACTTATGAAAGTCTTAACTAACACACCCGATGCTTCCACGTGGTAATTGCGATAATCACCGCGCGGGGGAGCGATAAGAGTGAGCAGGTAGTCGGAGAGGATATTCGGGTTACAACAACAATAGGGCAAGAGCGCACCGCTAAAGCACGACCTCACTCGACCGCTGCCGTAACCGGAATGAATGCCGGTACGGGCGGCACTGGGTCGGTTTTGTTACTGCCCCCACTGCTCGTCGCCGCACCGCTCCGAAGTTTCGTTAGGTGCGCTTGTGGCGCCCTCTGGTCGGAACCGCACCTTGGCCTCAAATAAGTCAATTGACGAACTTATTTTATTTTGCCGACATATTTATTGGATAGAGACTATACTAGTGTAAATATCTAAAACCAAACCTTAAACTTAGAAAAAATAATTAATGTAACTAATTAAATAAAGACCTGGGCCTCTTGGCAGGGTGCCCATCACGCAGGCAGCATTCCCGCCAGTGTTGCCAGATCTCCTGAAATTCCAGGAGATCTACTGATTTTGGGCTATGTCTACTGATCGACTGAAATTTAATTAGGTTTTCCTGAAATTTGGAAGTTTACTTTTGCTCTTAGAAATATTTTCATGATTGTGAACAAAACGCAACGTAATATATTTTTTTTTTACTCTGTGGCTGCAAATTTTTCATTCGTTGCCCTATGACGCGTCCGAGTGAACCATAGAGAAGAGAATTAGAGAAGCAAAATTTAATTGAATTGACAAATAGCTGTCAAGAAATGACATCACATGTGCCAACATATACAATCAATCAGATAATACTGTAAAAAAAAGAAAACGAGCAAAGACATAAATACATTACTTGATTTTAGGTAAGTTGCAGCATGGATGATTGCTATGATTCAGTATTATGTATTATATTATATGTGTACCCAATGTGACAAAATGTTCATTTTACCCCTTCGAGTCAACCCTTGGAATGGCAACAGCCAGCTAGATAAAATTTAAATTGACAAAAATAGTTGTCATTCCTACAACTAAAAAACGACTTGTGCCAACAGATACATCTCTATGAACACATAATTGGGGCTACAATAATATTAAAAATATAGTTACAAGAAAGTTTTGATTTCAAAATGGATCTACTGTTTTTTTTTCAATCTCCTGATTTTTTGACTCCAGTTCTTCTGACGTTTACAAATTGGACCTGGCAACACTGATTCCCGCGCTGAACTGCGATTGTGATTATTTGCGCGAGAAAGCTGCCGGCGCGTGGAGCGCCTGTTGCCCCTCTTGAGGATATTAGTAGGATCTTTCTATTGATTAGTTACCTATACGAAATGAAATAAGAATAAAGTCAGACTCGTTAGTTCTACAGCTTACAGGGCCCCTAGTAGTACAACGAACCGTTTTGGAAAGAAGACAGGCTTGAAAGATCTACATTTCATAGAACCACTAGTATATTTAGTAACTAGTAAGTACCCACTCGTATACCAGTTTTGCTCTAATTAACCCATCCACGAACATAAATAACACACTACGACCTATAACATCACTCAATGTCAATATGGTCGCATGAATCATTTCGCCTTTCAAATCTCAATACGATAGGAACATAATACGTGAAAGTTGATCGCATTTTGGCGAGAATTGGCGCCGGGGTTAGGATTGCGCAACTTAGTTGTGTAGATTATGATCTCATATTTGTGCCCTGCCCATCTTGTTACCGTTTAGTGTTGAGAGACTTGATGTTGCTACTTATTTTACGTCATAGTCATAAAAGTGGAAATTACCGCCCGGTACTCGGGCCACTTGCCGGTCATGTGTATAGATAATAAAGAAAGCCTCAAATCGTATATTCATTGACCTTGTCTTCGACTCGATCAAATCCAACAAATGTACCAAATTTTTGCTTGTGGACGAAACTTTTTGATTTTTTTCGGCATTTGTGATGCAATTAGAAAATATAAGTTAAACAATGTCAACTTTCGTTTCTGTTATTACCTGATACCTTGTTCTTTAGTTTATGTGTTACCTAGGTACTTAATAACCTATCAATATTCTGAAACCTTTACCAATAAAATTGATATAAACATACGAGTAGATACCTAAATTATGCACCTCCTTTAAACATCATCGAATGTCGAACAAGATGACTGTGGTACTTTGCATAAGGCTTTCAAAAGAAATGTATATCGTGGGAAATGGATATATGCGATAAGTTACCCGTCTTGTTTTATTGGTGTGGAGTAATGGTAATATTACATTATCAGCTAAGAGAAGTGTCGTTAACTGCTGGCTTATTGATTTAGTTGGTTAATTGGAAAAGTTATGTAGCAGTGAACAAGAAACCGCATTTCTTTGATAACCTGACACTTGAATAACCTGTTCATAATTAGTGACAAACAGTTACTTTTTGTTAAAACTAAGCTTACTAAAGCTCCGATCACTTGAAGATAGAAAGAGAATAATTTATTAGCGCAAATAAAACGAACTAGGTGGGTACAGTCAAGTGCAAGAATATGTCTACATACTCATACAACTTACTCAGAAATACTATGATTTCGGCGTTACGTATGGTTTCGGTACATATTTGTATGAGAGGATTAATTCGATTCATATTTTCGCACTTAATTGTAAATACCGAATACCTAAGCAAAATTAACTAAATACAAACCTAACTGAAAACAAGGAGATTAAAGTTATTAAGCGGATTAAGCAAATAAGTATAACCCTCCTTTTAGAGAATTCTTGTTTGTATCGAATGACATATATTATATTAACGAACTATGAAAGTTGCTAACAATTATCGCTTTTTCAAAGAGTCCTGGCTCGTGTAGTCAAAAATTTTCTCTAGAAATGTATTCCAAGTAACGATTCCGACGTGGCATTGTCCTTAAAACAAAATTATGTTTTTTAATCAAAAAAGGTAATTACTTCACACGCTGCTAACAACGACTTTAATTAACTTTATAGAATTATAAACAAAAACGTAACGTAACGTTTGAATTTATCGCACGAATTCATTTCGACGTAAGCCAAGCACGTTATGTTCAAGAAAGAGAGTGCATGTCACAATACGATACTGATTCCAAAATAATACTTACCTTCGATCATTCGAACAGACCTCCTGTACAGAAACAAAATATAACCTAAGTGTGCGCATGGCTTGAATGTCATCATAACATCTGTAGGCGTCTGCGAACAAGGAATAAGAGCACTCAATACTTGTATCGTTTTACATAATATACTCGTATGTATAACATATGGATTACATAGTGATTAATGCTGGGCGTGAGCGTGGCACTAATCTAACAGACTGACTTTCACGTCGTATATATTTCCCTATGGTTAGACACCAAACATTGCGTCTACTTCCAGATTATGAGATTCGTTTTGCTAAAACCTAAAGACAAATGCAAGTTTGTATCTCCTAAAAAAGCGCATCCGCGGGAGTTCTGGCGACATCACCACCACCACCACCACCTTACTCACCAGGAACACAGCACCACATAGGTACCTTACTCACCAGGGACACAACACCACATACCTACCACCACAGACCAGGCAAGTAGTGGTGTTATTTTAACTCCGGTCTTCTGTAAAGCGGACGTACTTCCCCAGTTGGGATGCTACTGATCTTAAGATGCTGGTAGACTCCTCTTGGGAACATTCAGGTAAAGGCTCACAAAACAATCAGTGAAACGTTTTAGCCAGTATTTTAGCGAACGTTTTACTGTTGTCCATGTTAATCCCCTAGCCTAATCCCCCAGGGGAAAAAAAGGTTAGATTTTTAGTTAGGAGCGTGACGCGGTAGGGTCCGGCGAAGCGCCATAACCGAACATTATCATTTTTAACCCCCGACGAAAGAAGAGGGGTGTTATAAGTTTAACGTGTATGTCTGTGTATCTGTGTATCCGTCTGTGTTGGTCAATTTGAGAAGTAAAAAAACGGCGATTGCTCGATGTTCTCTTACATGTGAATGCACAAGTCGATCTGCACCTTTAGTCAGATTGACCTTCTGTTTAGTCGTGGGGGGCTACTTCAGCAGACCTCTGAATAATGTAAGTACATATTTTAGTTAGAACGTAGACCATAATAATGTAGAGTTATGCCTTTGGCAAAGTGCAAGGAAACTTTGAGATCCAGCGCCAAGTTCCTACATAAAAATAAATAAGGAAGCAACTTGAAATAATGCGCCGAGTTGCCAAAGTTAGTTTTGTTTGTAAAGAAACCGACACACCTCGGCCGGGCGAATTGCCAGGTTGTTTTCTAGTTTTAGGACTTCTCTTTTTAATTTACTTACTTGTTACTTTAGTCTACAAAACACGGAAAAAATGGCTGCCGAACTATATAAATAAATATTAGGAAACAATCATTGACAAATCGGTCTAGTCCCTCAGTAAACTCAAAGCTTGAGTTATGGGTACTAGACGACGATATGCGTACTTAAATATAGATAAACATTATATACTGAAATACACAGAAACGAAGGTATATTTATATACCGTCAGTGTACAATGGCCTTAACAAAAAATTTGAAAGTGCTGGGACATGAAATTGTTTTATGCCGTTAATAAAACTGAGACGTGAGCACTAGGTCGTATAACTGGCTAGAATTAGGCACCGGAGTGCTTTATATAATAACACTAGAACTATTTAGGTACTAGTCGTGCTACTTATGGACGAGGGTTCACGATCTCTGCAACAATCAACTGAATAGCAGCGCACCAGAATTGTTCCATGAAAAACAAACAGTAGCGTTTAAAAGTATAATTGCCGCAGCCATTTGGATATCCAAACGGATGGAAAGCCAGCGCAACGTGAAAGAAACGATAGGGAATGTCAAAATTCAACGTTGGAACACTTCGGCGCCACGGCAATTAGCGTTGTTATGAACACACTATATAATTCAGAAGAGACATTTTTACGGAAGCAAATTTTTCGAAATTTCTGAATTCCGAAAACTATGTTGCGCTAGAGAATTTTTTGACTTTTCAGGATATAATACTAACCTAACCTTATCTTTTTAATCCAATAGACTGCTATACTATAGCAGGAATTGTAAAACTCAAACTCAAAAATACAACTAAAATTATAACAGTAACTAACAATACTACTTATACTTACCTAACTAAAATAAATGGTTTCCCGAAAGCGAAGCGAAGATGCTGGCGGCATTTCCCCGCTGTATCTTTTTATATATTTTAATATTCTCTTACATCATCTTTGTCCAAATTTTCGTTAAGCAGAAAATGGTGTTCGGAAGTTTGAAATATCGAAATGATGATAGATTCGGACAAATTACGCTTCGGATTTTTTCTGCGTTCCCTTTACGAAAGCGTTCGCTAACCGATCCGACCATGACGAAGCGAATACCTGTGAATGTGGCAGAATATAATGTCTATTCATAAGGACAGAGACAACGTAGAGGCGCGACGCGACAGTAAATGCTCAACATGAATACACAAAAACAAAAAAAGACCGGGTAGCACTCCGGGAGTGCCGGCAGAAGCGAAAACTCAATGACATCGTAACAGTTTTTCGATCAGGTCACGTGTCCGTCCATTTCCAATCTGTCGAATCTTACGGTCACGTGACCTGTTGCGAGTTTAAAAAAAATTTCACCATCACAAAAGTGCACAGCGCCGCGAAAGAAGTTTTCACTTCAAAAAAACTTCAGACAGTTCAAGCATTGTCCCCAAGGAATAGTTTAAATGATGTTATCCCGCATAGAAATACAAAAAAAAACGCTGGGTACAATCTACTTCAAAGAAATGTAAAGGAGTAAGGTGCTAAAGTCTAAGTAAACATAATCTTTAACGTCTACTGTTTACATTTGTCACCAGTCAAGTTTTTTGCGTGAAAATATGATCCTATTAGAAAATTATTTAACTTGCAAGTGCTATTTAGGTAGGTACATTAGCGCTGGGTCAAGGCCTTACAGAATGCGCCGAGGTCTGCGGTCTGGATGTAACCGAATTAACCGCATACGATGGGTAATCAGCATGCATCGGACAGACAGACAGATTAGCGGTCCTGCTTGAGTTTTAGAGGCTTATTATGTACAGGTCGATTCACAAGAGCTGGCGCGGAAAATATATGAGACTGTCATTAATTTCATAGACACTACGTGCCGGGGACATTAAACTGTTTTTGTGTTTAGACAACTGAAAGAATAAAATTCTTTAGATTTGTGTTAAAAAAGTGCACAGCGCCGCTAAAGAGGTTTTCACTTCAAAAATTTAATAAAATATTTTCGGGGTCCTGTTACTTTACCTACTTAACTTTTGCCCTAATGTTTGTGCTAATGTATTTTTCTTCGAAACGGTAAATTTTCTTTGAACATTATCATTTAATAATCCCATAAAGTTGACTATTAAAGAAAAAAAAGCAATAGGTCAAAAGAAGCATTTAGGCCTAAAGTAGCTAGGGCCCAACAAGGGAGAACCAAACTTTTCATGCCAGCAGCGCCCATTTACGCAATAATACCATGTCCCATTATATTTTAATCACCTTTAATCCCTGCTTGCGCAACTTGCATGAGTTGCAACGCGTGCACACGTGGCCGGCCAGAATGTGCAAACTATTTCCTTCCAAGCATTCTTAGCTGTTCCACAGGGCTATTAACTTGTCTATATGTCACATACAGGGCGATGGGATGTGGAATAGCGCCTTTACTTTGCGACTGGCCACTATGATTCTTAATTTAGACATATAATGTGTAATATAATATTACAAATAGGATAAATTAACTTACGTTAAGAAGGTCCTCTGTCCAAGGAAAAGGACGTTTGACCTATTTAAGTCCCTCAATTGGTTCTATGTTAAAATAACTATTGAAATTACAAGACGCTGTATTTACATCTTACTACTGTTTCAAAACTGCAAGTGCTTTTTAGACAGTCCTTTCGAAAAATATTATTTAAGCCTAAACAAGCCTGAAATCGCACTGGCGCGGTCTGGCGGTGGCGCTCAATAGTAAACTTGACAGTTAATAATGACTTTACTTTAGACCGCCACCGCAGGCCGCGCCACTTTCACAGAATGGTTCGGCTTGTGGTAACCGACTCGCCTTACAGGCATTTAAATCTGAACGTATAGCTTCATCCGAAATAATCATTAATTTTGAGTCAACAAGAGACAACCCAACTAATATTTTGGTGTCAGCTAAGGGTTTTATTATAACCTTAACCTTTATAAGTGAGTTATAATTATCTCAGTTGGAACTAATAGTGTTATAGAGGAGTTAAGAAAAAAAAACTCCAAAAGTGTTACTAGAGCTTTATTGAACGCTGCTAAAAAGGTTTTAGAGTTATAAGAGTGTTACTCAAAGCAATTATACTTAAGATGTTAAAGCTTTAACCTGTTTGTAACGCTTAAACCTTTACAAGTGTGCTCGCTGACGCTCATTAACTCTTATTGCTTTTTAGTTGTTGCCGTGGAGTGTCTTATAAAGCTTAAGGTGTTATATCTACTATAAGGTGCAGGAAGTGACTTTATAATAGAGTTGAGATTTGAGTGTATTATAACACCGTTATGAAGGCAAAGCCTGCACAATATTCTTGACTACAGGTGTTGTAACTCAATAAGCATTATAGATGACTTAACTGACGCCTAAAGCTTTAATGTAAGTTCGCCATTATTTTGGTGAACTCTTACCTACAAATTGATTAGGTTATTCAATATTTGACATCAAAATACTTCACTAAGTATTTATGTTACTCTTGCCATTCTATGGACGCCACTTAATTTAACAACCCACTGGCCAAGAAACAATAACTGAATAGAAAATTATAAAAACTTTAGGTGTCTATTTATTCTTCATAAGTTTTATTAGTAATGTTTAATAAATCCTGAGCGCATTAAAATTGAGATGGGAAACATGGTATATACTTACCGTAAAATCACAAGGGCAGATTATATTCACTTAATGTCACAAACACTTCGAATTTAATTCACTTTCAATTAGCACGACTCCTGTCATCATCATTCTCCTAGCGTTATTCCCGGTTGTGCCCCTAAAGGAGCCCAGGGTCCGCTTTGACACCTTATCCCAAGATTTGGCATAGGCACTAGTTTTACGAAAGCGACTGCCATCTGACCTTCCAACCCAGAGGGAAAACTAGACCTTATTGGGATTAGACCGGTTTCCTCACGATGTTTTCCTTCACCGAAAAGCTAACGGTAAATATTCCGTACATAAGTTCCGAAAAACTCATTGGTACGAGCCGGGATTCGAACCCACGACCGCCGCTTGACAGCCGCATGTGTAGGAGCCAGTTAGCCTTTACACTTGCTTGTTGTGGTGTTGGAGTATGTTGAAAGGACGAAGTTGTAGAGTTGAATTTAAACCCGTTTATTGCACGTAAATATACAAAAGTTGAGTTAGTTAGCAGTTCCTTCTGTTGATGTTAATCACCCGCGAGCTAAGTAAAAACTCGTTTTATAATCGTATGTGTCGCATTTAATAATGTAATTCACGCGGCAATAAGTAGGCCGCAGCGTAAGCAAAACGATGTACAGTTGAGACTGTACTTATTGGCAACCCCAAAAGAAGGGGAAAACTAAGTTAAGAAGTTATCAACTCAAAAGAAGGAAAAGCTTTTACATTAAATAATGAAAACATAACATGACTTGTGAATTGGTTGAATATAGTATTTATTTATTTATTGTATATTTGCGATATATATGTAACATATGTTAGTGTGTATTATATTTTATATTGTATATTTATATATGTATTGGCATGTTTTTATTTGTCTAGAATTAATACTAATTAGGATTTGCTTTATTTTCTCTGTTTTTGTACACGGTATAAGTTTGCCTATCTCGTTCTACCTACCTTCCTCTCAATTGCTCAAAGGTTAGCTGGAAGAGATCCCTTATAGGGATAAGTTCGCCTTTGTACTTTGATCTATTGTGTGACATGTATATTCCTTAACCTGTTATTGTGTACAATAAAGTGCTTACATACATACATACATAATAAATCTAATCAAAGTTAAACGCGACGTTGTCGTTGATCGCGCTGAGCTGCGACGGGCGCTGCGCGCGGCTGCCGGCCGGCTGCGGTGGTTCCCGACGCTGACTTCTTTCCTTTGGTATCGGTTGAAGTTCGACGTCCTCGTAGTGTTTCTTGACTGATTGCAGCGAACATTGGCTTCGTTTCTTCAACTCACAACAGAGTTGAGGATAACGTCTTCCCACTCCCCACAGGATAACAGCAAGGACTGCTGCAGTTAAGAGAGAATAGCTGATAACGTATTGGTGTATGTCGTGGGTGGAGAGTGTCGCGGGAAGGCTTTCTTCATGATTCCTTTGGTAGGCCAACTCCTTGTCGATCTTCTCTGTGTCCAAGTGTTGAGAGTTATAATGATAAAGTTGAGGTATGTTGTGATAAGTTATATTCGCAATTCGGTTGATTGATGACGTCAGAGTCGGCACGTTGACGGTGTTGTAATCCAATTCCACCTTGCTGTTGTATTGACTGAGTGAGTGAATTGTTAGGTATTTGGACTGTAACATACAGCCCTGGCCCAGCGTAACTATTCCCGATGACGTCATAGTGTGTGACGTAATGTCGTCCTCACATATGGCTCGTAGTGTGCACGTATCGCAGCATATAGCTAGCCAAGCGTTCGGCGAATGCAACTCTATCCAGCTGTCTTTGCATGACGTATTTGTGGCGTCACACGGAGTTGTCGTACGATGCCCTATAAGTTTTGCTTCGCACGGGATATTATCATTATGTAAGTTGAACACTGGTAGGTTTTTGTTGCATATGAAAGTGTCGAGCTTGAGTTGAATGCAATGTCTCAGGTCCTCTTCCTTTAATGAGATGTAAGTGTTTTTCTGAAAGTTCACGGCTATGTATTTCGAACTGGTTTGCACGGTGATGGTTCCGGCGTTAGTTTTGACTGGTATTGGGATCGCACGATGTAGAGTAAAATCTTCGTCCGAGATTAGTGGTATATGTATCTCGAACAAGAAAAAGCTCTCTGTGACGCGAGCTTTGACATAAAGTAGTTTGTACAGATCCTTGATATCTTCTCGTATGTTATCCACCGGCAGAGATAATGATCGAGGTAGTTTTCCAGCGATGACGTTCATTTGATTGATCAGGTTCACTGGTGTCACGAGATGTACATCCATGCGACCTTTATATACATCAGTTAGAGTATTAAAGAGCATTTCTTGTACATTCTTCAAGTTGTTCATGAGTAGGTATGCCGATAAAGCTGCTGAATTGAAGTAACTCGTGGCCATTGCAGTTTCTAATGCGCTTTCGATTTTTGCGAAGTTCATGTTAGTTTGGTTTATAAAGTTTTCTATGACGTCAAATTGGCGCTTGATATTTTCTTCGTTTTTCTTCAAAATCTTGTTTTCCAACTCTACAATCGATGTTTGATTTCTTATTAGTTCAAGTAGGTAGTTTTCGTTGTCATGTACGGCTTCAATATCGTGGTTGTATTTTTCGGCAAATTGTTGATCCAAAATCCCAAATAAGCTGTTGGCCAGGTTTCCAACTCCATCGATTAGCCCTCGTTTTTTCCTGTCGGACAAGTGCTTCTGCGGCGCAAGTAAAATAGTGTTGTAGTACTGCAGTAGTTCCAACTCATGATAAAGTTGATCGAGCGTAGTTTTGCAGTACCTCGGGTCTGTCTTCTGGCACCAGTCGGTTACTACGTTCAAGTAAGTTTCCATACGAGTATTTCCTTCCCAATAGTTAGTTAAGTTATAATACATGAGTAAGGTCCACTCGTTATGTATAAGTTGTATTCTTCCCATAGTATCGTAGTAGATCGGCCGCTCGGGTTCCAGACTTGTAATCCGAGCCGACGTTGACGCGCCGACGGCGTGTGATCCAGTTATCAGCGCGCACATTGTTATTAAAGTTGTATACAATGATAAGAGGCTTTGTTTACAAACGTTAGTTTTTCTTGCCGTTTTTGGTGGTTTTGTTAAGGTGCTTCGACCTTCCTGCTTGTTTTGTTGTGGTTTGTCTTCTTCATATGTTTCGAGTGGCAGTGGCGAGAGTTTGACGACCGGCCGTTTGTAGGTTCCCGATTTAGTTTTTATAGTAGTTACACGAACATAACCGTCAGATCCGGGATGAACCTCCGTGACACGACCCAACGCCCATTTTGCTGGTGGCAAGTTGTCTTCTTTCACGAGTACAACGTCGTCAACTTTTATGTTTTTTGTAGGTTTATTCCACTTAGTTCGGCGTTGAAGTTGAGATAAATAGTCAGTTGACCAGTTTTTCCAGAAGCGTTGTGACATATGTTCAGTTAGTTGCCACCGCCGTCTTAAGTCGATGTTTCGGAGATCCGTGTGGTCAGAGTGTGGCACGGACAGGATAGGTGTTCCAGCTAGGAAGTGCCCAGGAGTTAGGCAGTTGTAAAAATCATCAGGATCTTCCGTTAGAGGGCAAAGTGGTCTTGAGTTAAGACACGCTTCAATTTTTGCTAGCAAAGTTATGAATTCTTCAAAAGTTAGTTTTTGGTCTCCAAGGACTCGTTTTAAATGGTATTTCAGGGACTTCACAGCTGCTTCCCAGATACCGCCCCCTGTTGGCCACGAGGGTGCATTAAAATGCCACTCTATCTCCTTCTGTCCCATCTCGTCAAAAAAGTTCGGGTTGTTCAAAGTTTTCTTGAATTCTTCGTGTAAGACTTTCGAGGCCCCCAAAAAGTTGCTCCCGCAATCCGAAAAGACGTGCTTTGGTGCGCCGCGCCTCCCACACAAACGCTCAAAAGCTGCGAGAAAAGTTTCAGTACTCATATCTGAAGTGAGTTCAATATGTACTGCTTTCGTCACGAGGCATATGAAAACAACTATATATCCCTTAGATGTCTTGACCCCTCTGCCTTTGTTGATCTTGACTTCTACGCTCCCCGTGAAGTCCACGCCGGTGTACGTGAATGCCCTTGAAGGGACAGTTCTCTGCGGCGGCAGGTCCGCCATAAGTTGATAGTTATTTGAAGGCTTGTAACGATGGCAACGCACACAGTGCTGCAATTGATCTTTGACAGCCCTGTTCCCGCCGATGATCCAGTAGCGTTGTCTTATATAGTTGAGAGCTAGTCGCGCTCCGCCATGTAGAGTTGAAAGATGCCCGTGATGAATAACAAGATGAGTCATTCGTCCTTTTCTTGGAAGTATAGTAGGATGCTTCATCCCTGCAGGCAAGTTAGAGTTGCTTAGTCGCCCTCCAACTCGTATTATTCCCTTTTCGTCCATAAAGGGATTCAGTTTGTACATTGGGCTATTTTTAGCCACAGGTTTGTTTTTAGTTAATGATTTATATTCATTCCGGAATGCAGTTGTTTGCGCGCATCGGGTTACAAATTCATTCGCCGCTAGCAACTCGCTTGTAGTTAGGTAGTCGGTGTCACGTGTCGATTTGCGGCGTAGTTTTGCTGTGAAGCGCACAATCCATGCGGTGACCCTTATAACGCGTGTTAGCGAACTGCATTTTTCTAATAAGTTATGAATGAAGTTATCATTTTGTTTTGTTATCAGGGTTGCCTCTTCCTTTTGTAGAGTTCCGATGTTTGTTGTAAAATGGCAATTTAAATTAGCCTGTTCCAGGTTTTCCTTTGTTTCAAGGAGCGAAGGTCCGTTCCACCAGAGGTCGAAGTTCGTTAGTTTGCTGGGGTACATTCCTCGTGATGCACAATCGGCTGGATTTTGTTCGGATTTGATGTAATGCCATTTTTCAGCTGGTATAGTTTGCTTGATTTTCACAACTCGATTCGCGACGTATTTTTCCCATCGCGACACATCTCCTTGTATCCAAGCCAAGGCCACCTGGGAGTCGCACCATGCTTGTATAGTTAGTTCATAGTCTTGAAACGTGTCGATGACTTTCTTCAATAGTTGAGATAAAAGTAGTGCTCCGCATAATTCCAGTTTTGGTAGTGTTGTTTTTTGCGATAAGGGGGCAACCCTAGTTTTAGCGGCTAGTAGCGTAGTTATAAGTTTGCCGTTGTCATCCTTGACGCGGGTGTAAATGACACAGGAAAATGCTTTTTCACTTGCGTCACAGTAGCCCAAAAGTTTCATTTTCTTCGATGCGCTACCGATCCATCGATTAAGTTTCATGTTGTTTACTAAGGGCAGTTCTTTTTTCAGTTGAAGCCATTCTGCTTGGATGTCGCTAGGCAGTGCTTCATCCCATTCAAGTTTACTGGTCCAGACTTTCTGGAATATCAGTTTAGCAGTTACAGTTACTGGACTGAACCAGCCCAGTGGGTCGTAAAGGCGAGATATCTGGGACAGTAGAGTTCGTTTAGTTAGCGGCAAAGTTAGTTTTTCATCGAGATTCCAGTTAAAGATAAATGTATCCGTGTTAGGGTTCCAGCCAAGTCCCAAAGTTTTCGTTGAGTCTTCATGTTTGAAATCAAATATTTTTCTCGTGGAAATTTGTTCTTCAGTTAAATCATCGAGTAAAGCCGGGTGATTTGCCGACCATTTCCTTAAGTTCATGCCGCCGCCTTGAAGTAGTTTTATTAAGGATTGTTGTAGTTGTTTCGCTTCTTCGATTGAGTTATGGCCGCTGACGAGATCATCGACGTAAAATTCGTTCTTCAGTATTTCGGCAGCTTCAGGGTACCTGTGTCCGTCATCAATAGCAAGTTGCTTCAGAGTTCTCATAGCTAACCACGGTGCGCTCTTCATTCCGTAAGTTAAAGTGCAAAGGGTGTATTCCTGGAGTTTTTCGGATGCTGAGTCCCGCCAAATAATTTTTTGGAGGTGTTGTTGATCTTCAGACAGCCATATGCAGCGATACATCTTTTCGACGTCACTAACAAATGCGTATTTGTAAGATCTCCATTTTAGGATTAATGCTTGTATGTCCTTTTTGTAGTTGACACATAAAGTTTTTATGTTTTCAAAGCAGGTTTGTTGTTGCTGAAGCTGGCTCATCTTGAGTAGGTTAGTTAAGAGTTGAGTTAAAGTTCCGCTGGTTTGTAATTTTCTGGTCACGAAGTTATAGTTGACGTTAAGTTGAGTTCACAGCACGAAGTTGTAGTTAGTTGAGGTTGAGTTGAGTTCACAGCACGAAGTTGTAGTTCGTTGAGGTTGAGTTGAGTTCCCAGTACGAAGTTTATAGAGTTGAAGTTAAGTTCAGTAGTAGGAAGTAGTTGAAGTTGCTGGTGGAGGTAATCAGTGCGGTTGCACTCTGATTACGATATTTGCACCTTCTCAATCCACTGGTGGAACCCGCTTGTGGGAAGCCAATGAACCGATTTGCTACCGTAACCGAAATACAAAGACACTTAATTACCTCAAAATCCGGCTCGAAGGACCATTAAATGTAGGAGCCAGTTAGCCTTTACACTTGCTTGTTGTGGTGTTGGAGTATGTTGAAAGGACGAAGTTGTAGAGTTGAATTTAAACCCGTTTATTGCACGTAAATATACAAAAGTTGAGTTAGTTAGCAGTTCCTTCTGTTGATGTTAATCACCCGCGAGCTAAGTAAAAACTCGTTTTATAATCGTATGTGTCGCATTTAATAATGTAATTCACGCGGCAATAAGTAGGCCGCAGCGTAAGCAAAACGATGTACAGTTGAGACTGTACAGCATGCCTGAACCACTAGGCTACCGTAGCTCATCCTGTCACATATGTCCTGTGACTCCTGTCACATATATTAATACCTACTAACTATCTTCGCCATTTTGTCGGTACACCATATTTGTCTCATAATTTTACAGTAAAGAAAAGAGTAAGATGCTCACTTAAAACTGAGTGAGCGTAAGAGTGTTATAACACTCTCGGCTAACACCATGTTTGTAGAGCGTTGGTCAACACTATGGGTGTCAGATAACACTGCTCTACAGGCTTTCTAACACCTTTACCTGTAAGACGTGGGCCTCTTTCGGGGTTATAAAAGTGTTAGAGCATGCTCTAACACCTTTTTTACAGGCATTCTTAACACCTTCACACTTGGCTGGAATATAAGAATGATATTAGGGTTATTTTAACGCTAGACGACGAACGAGAGACATCATTTTAGAGGCTAAAGTTGCCTAAGAACCTACTTACTCATAGCTCCTTAACCTGCAAAGCAGCAATATTCACATTTTCACCAAAATCCAAGCAAACGCCGGCTTCTAAGAAAATCGAACTCTTCTCTGACAACCGATTGACAAGTGATTGATCTTATTATTCGGATTTAGTTCCGATCTCAAACCGGTTTGAGAGTGCTTACGTCTCACGTGCCTTCAGTTCTTTCGAGACAAAGGATATAAGGGCGCGTGTACAACTATGTACAGTCAACATCAAATATGTTTAACCCTTTTCACCTAATTCTATTGTTATAAGACGAGGACTACGAGTATACCTTTAGTTTTTGACGTCCAGTGATCTGTAATTGGGGAAAAAAGCATGGCACCTGCTGCCAACACGTTGGTCGGACTTAATAAAAAAGCCATGGAGACTAGCTCGCAATATACCTCTTGTTTTAAATGATCTAATAAGAGAGATATGGATAGTGCGAGAAAAATCAAGAGAGCTCGCGAGCTGTCTCACGATAGCCGTGCAGCGTAGTCCAGTGCTCCCGTAATGCCACTAACCGCCTGAAGTAGAGCGTCATAGCTAATGCCGCGACCACTGGCATGAGGCACGCCGACGGAGACCCACCGAGTACACCCTAAAGGTGACCACGACCACTCTGACAAGAGTGGACGGCTGAGAACAGATAGATCTCTTCATTCTCTCAGTTCAAGGGACACACGTTTTGCATTGGAATGTTATTTCGATACGTTTTTCACACTCTCGCTTCGAGTGACGAGATAACGTCACGCCTGTTCCAATTGCCTCGGCATAGCACGACTCTCATGCACTGAGGTATTTATTATTTAATCGTATGGCGATCTGAAGAACAATATAATTTAGCACCACCCAGGGGACACGTGCAGGGTTGTGTTAGGTAAATCCTGCGGGCGCGAGAAACAGATTGTCCCCCACGCACTGAGGTGTATCACACGCACTGAGGTGTATCACACGAACACAGTTGGCAGTGGCACTCATCGTCGTTCAGCCCGACCCTATCTAGACGCAAGGAGAGCAAGATTTCATTTGAGGTTAGTTGCGGTAGGTGTACCAGAACAGGGGGGACGCCGTGGTAGAATGCTTGCGACCCCATGGCGTCCTCCTACAACGGCAGTGAGGGTAACGCCGCTGGGTTTTTAGTGGGTAGTTCTCCTCCCCTCCCTCCGACTAGCTCGGAGGGGGTTGCGGGAGGAGAGAGCCCCACATAACCCCCCACCTTGGCCTCCCCCGGGCCCGGGGGGTATGCGCCCCCTAGACTCTTGAGGCTAGGGGAGATAATCGCATTTTCCCAGCGTTAAAAAAAAAAAAAAAAAATGTGTACCAGAACGAGAGCTTTTGTCAGTCAAATAAAAAGCGTCTTTTCTGTGCTCAATAGTTAAGGGCTAATATGTATATATAATATGTTTTTATCGCATAGAATAATAGAAGAGGAGACGTCGTTTATGCCGGTTTAGTGTTCAACCAAAAATTGGACTTTATAGCCCTTAACTTTGGCAGTGTCCACGGGTAGACGCGAACCTAAATCTGACAATGACCGAGAAATCAAATTTGTATGTAAAATGCAACTCTCACATTGACCCTCAGTCAGCGTCAAAAATATTTAAGTAGGCACTTAGGTATATTATATAGTGAGTTCATTCACAAAAAATCATTTAACCCAAGTCATTGATAAAAACGTGTACACCGACACGTTTTTATCAATGACTTGGGTTAAATGATTTTTTGAGCATATATCAGAGTATAATGAAGTGCTACTCCTGTCCCTAAGGTCCAATATCGCTTAACATATTCCGAATGGATTTAACGGGTCGCGATGCCTGCTGCGCGTCGAATACTCGGCAAAGTTAGTTGATGAGTGTGCCAAAAAGTAGGTACAGTCGGCCAATGAGACGTGTACAAAATATTACATTTCTGAAATAAATTTATGTATCCGTGGAATTGTAGCGTGCAATCGTAAGCATCTTGGAAGCGATGTTCAAGCTTTTGAAGCGTTTATCTCCATTCTTGCCTGATTTAACCGGTTATCTTTTCAGAGTATTTGAATTATTTAGTAATAACTCTGGAAATATTCGTTTCTTCATTTTAAAATGTGCTCAATGCTGGCGTAGTGGAAACTACAATGAATTCCTACAAGATTTTTTTTTGTCGTATAGCCAAGCAAACATATTTCGAAATGCCTACTGCTTTTTTTATTTGTGTCATAGTTTAGATAATTACAAAAAATTTCAGGCATGTCAAAATGGTTTTGATTGTTAGCTACCTAAGTACCGACAAATTAACTGAACTATGGCCTATTCTTTTGAGTTTACCCCTAGCTTAGACTTGTTCTGGGATAAGTTACGACATCTCGGCGAGGGTGGTATATTAAATCCTGAGTGAAGCCAAAGATTTTACCATAGCATCCTGAGCGAAACTCAGGATTCTGAAGTAGAGTTTGGAGCGTAACGAGGGATTCGTTTACGCCCAAGACGGAAATAATTTTGCTGCCGAGTGATATTTATTGCTTTCACACTTTCTATGAGGACAATTGAAATCCTTCATTTGAGGGCAACGACGACTGTTTTCTAAATAGCGGGATCAGGAAGTACATCTTTGAATGTTATGTTTTGTGTTTCTAAGGTCAAGACAAACTCATGTCAACGCATTATTAAAACACCTCCATTATCCGCAGCAAGTACCTATCGCTAGGACACTCGAGTCTCATTTCTAATTTAGTGGATTCTCATTTAAAAACGACATCCTCGACGGTACGTATTAGAAAGCAATTCTTATTTAAAATAGAAAAAAGTAGAGCGTGTTTCAACGTCTTTGATACAAAGTCTCTTATCACTTAATTATTTTCCTATTATACTTCTATTATAATAGAAAATAGTTTTGGTTATAATATTATTCTATTATAATAGAAATTAGTTGGCAGTGGGCGGGGCACATAGCACGTAGAACCGATGGCCGTTGGGGTGGAAAGGTTCTCGAGTGTTGACCACGTACCGGAAGGCGCGGCGTGGGTAGATGATGACCTGGTAGGTTGCGGGAGTTCACTGGATGCGGGTTGCGCAGGACCGGTCACTTTGGCACTCTTTGGGGGAAGCCTATGTCGAGTGGACGTGGACGTCTTTCAGGTGATATGATGAGAAACTAGTTTGTAACCTAGATATGGCGGATCTCATTGCGTATAAAGAGTTTCATGTTATTCGTTATTCCAGTATGCCGATGTAAAGTAAAATGTGAACCAAAATACGTTTGTATGGAGAGTCGACTTGAATCGACTTTTAACCGTTTAGCTCAAGGGGACGACTAACAACTTGAGGGCCGAAGCTACCTTACATCTATTACTCAACAAGTATGTGTAACAACACTTAATTTGCTTATCCCTCCACCATTTAAAAAGTAAACATTCCTTTATGACTAATGTTCCTGTCAATTGGCGCGGTAAGTGAGCTGTTAAGTCTGACGGGTTATCGTATTGGGCAAGTTAGTGCGCTCGCGCAGGTAAAAGTTCGCGACAGACGGCCGGGCGGCCGGACGTGGGGTAACGAGACCTAGTCGCGACGTCGGACACTGGCAACTCCCGGAAAGTTTTCTAATATATTAAAACCCAGTTTTATATAGGTCCGGTTAACCTTATTCATCAACTTTCATTAAACTTTTCTGTCACTTTAACATTTATTTTTGTGAGAGACAAAACACATTATAGTTAAGTTTTATACGAGGCGGTAAATGATGTCAAAATATGTAGTGAGTTAAATATACATACATACATTCGCGCCTTTATCCCTAAAAGGGGTAGGCCGAGCACATGAAACTTATGTTCCAGCGCCACTTTTAGCATAAATGTCGGTATAAAAGATCGACAAAATGTGATATTGCAGTGACAGGTTGCTAGCCCATCGCCCACAACACACTTTAACCCTGCTCCCTTAGCTTAGTTAAATATAATTATATGTAATTTTATGACGGTAAGAAGCTGATATGATATCGTGTAATGACAGCGTTAGATGTAGGTACAAGTTTAATTTAATGAATGTAAGCTTCGCTCTGCAAATAAAAGAAACGCAATGTCAATCGAAGTAGACTGCAAACGTAACGTATGTACTAAAGAAAGATACTTTAGAGATTTGATTAACATCCATCCCCAATCTTATCGCTTTTGCATAATTGAACTTCCGAACAATTGAAGTCTACATCCTAATATACAAAAGGTTTATATTTGTCTTATAAAGCCAGCAAAACAATACAAAATGGCATTGAAAGGACCATGGGCAAATCTGCCCCAAAACTAACAAACATGAGATTATGAGAGGAAACATGAGAGATTTAAAGACCTATTTAACGTCCTAACTCTTAGCTGTGTTGGTTTTGGTCCTTTGGTCCTTTGAATGAACTAGGGCGCCAAAACGGTCCCGACGAAACAAGTACAACTCTGTACCAATTGAAAATTATTTAAATTCTTTTAAGCGAACAAGTTATTTCGATAGGCCCACGGGCCTTGCGTTTTAATATTG
Organism: Epinotia demarniana; assembly: GCA_945867215.1. NCBI lineage: Eukaryota > Metazoa > Arthropoda > Insecta > Lepidoptera > Tortricidae > Epinotia > Epinotia demarniana. The sequence goes on along the minus strand of OX244274.1, from coordinate 22,670,188 downwards.
TTAATAATTGTTGATCTGGAGTATTCTGGAGTGACCGATCCTCCCAGCCGCACTGCACGCTCGCGCGCACTCTGCGTCTGCGCATATAAGCGCGCACGCCGCGCCGCGCCCACACACGCGTCGCACACGAGCAGTGAACATGAAGCTTATGGTTAGTGTAGTGCATGTGATAGTGTATGTTGTTATGGTGGTTAACAAAGGCAATTAAGTGATTGTTTGGAACCCTCAGTGTAGAAGAGTATATTGTTGAAGTCAAGCAATGCATTTGATGTCAAATGTATTCCTTTAAGGTCTCAATCATATGTTCGATATAGTATATATACCTACTTCGGCAACGTGCATGCGTATCCTCTGGAGTTCCAAGCGTCCATACTATGGTGACCAGTTACCGTCAGACTCCCCGTACGGTTGTTTGTCACCAACTTGGTATTTTAAAAAGTATTATGGTGTGACATACGGTATTGAGTAATTCATTACAAATCCTTTTAATGAATCCAGAGTATAGTCATAAATGTTAATAGTGCCAAAATAGTAGTGTTACTAGTTAGAATAGTGTTCGGGACAATCAGTAACAGTAGCGAGGCGTCGAGCATAATAGTCGCCAACCAAAAGCTAGTCTGGTTTTTTTCAAGATATATGTATAACGAGTTTAGCTAATTTGGTATAGAAAAAAAATACAAATAAAAAAAACAAAGTCCGACAAAGTAGGACACCGACATATCGCAGATCTGACAAACTGCTACGAAACCGAAAAAATTACAAACCTACCGGACCTCACCTTATGAGTGCGTTATTCACCCGATGTGCCAAGATATGTTTTCATATTTTTAAACGTCGCGTGCTTGACAGTTAGTTGACAAATATATTAAAATGCAGATTCCCACATCTCTTCATCAATCACCCCAAGGATTTGGTGAATTACTTCGTGCATTTCGAAAAGCGAAATAAAAATGAATCGAATCTTGTCGCAGAAATTTTAAATCATTTTTGCGGTTACCCGTACCGTATGTTACGAATGTCAAACTGTCACTAGTTTTAACATTACTATGCCTTACCTTTAGTTAAAGTTCAAGAGGTGTAGCGTAAATAGCAATATTGTGAAAACATCATTTTAAACCCGGTGGTTATAGATTGCTAAGGTTAATTAACACGTTTTTGGTAGCAAGCAAAGTGGAAGCATCCATACCAATATTATAAATGCGAAGGTAACTGTATCTGTCAGTCTGTTACGTTTTCATGTTTAAACTGCTGAACCAATTGTTTTTATCCCGGAGAAGAACGTAGGATATTTCTTATCGTGATCGTGATATGGGGGCGGGAGTTTGTATGGAGGTACGAAATAAACGAGTTACGTGCTAAAGTTTTGAAATTTCGACTGGTTATTGTTATAGATAAATTAATTTAGTATTAAGCAGTAACGGTGCTAACGATACTAGAGACATTTAAATTACCGGGATTAGGAAAAATTCAAACATTTTGTAAAGCTCCGAGGCGGATTCGAACCGGCAACCACAGGCTCGGAGCATTACATTTTTCCTTGAATTTTATAGTTATAGATAGGTTGGGATAACTTTTGTTCATGTGAGTTCTAATTAGAGGGAATATAACCCTCGAAATGTGGTTCTACTCGCTACGCATGGAACTTGCGGAAATCGGTGTAGGTATTTTTGTTTTTGTTATAACGGATTTTAATAAAGTGAACAATGATGTTTTAGATCAATGCATTTGATTTTTTCTTGAAAGAACTGTCAAAACGTCAATTTAATATCTGTGTACAAATTCATAGTTCACAAATAGTACCTAGGTAGCTATAGACGCTATGGTGAAAAAACTTTACCACAGCCCAGGTGAAATTGAATCTTATGTCAATGTACTAAGGCTTTGACTACAAAAAACTCCTCTTCATTTATCTGGTCACACAGGTGCTTAAAAGAAATAGACATCAAACTCAAAAATCAGTAGGTAGTACCCTCCCTTCTTCGGGGAAATCAGGATAGAAAAAACTCTCCAATTTACGCAAAAATTATTCAAATACGGAGCATTCAAAAAAATGAGTGTTGTTAGGATCAGACACGAGGCAACGTTTCGCAAAGGCAACCTTACAAGTACCAAGGCTTAAATTAAAACAAAACCTAATTAACATTTTCATAAAGTAGCTCCTGTATCCTTTTGATCGCTTCGCTAACGCAAGTCCTTTGTCCGCGGTAACGTGCGACAGGCTTCATCGTCAAAAGAGACTTGAATAGACTATATTGGTGTTTACGAGGGTAAAATCCTGTTATAAGGCTGTATTCATGGACAGGCAGGCGGTGGCGCGAGACGCGGGGCGCCATCCGAGTATGACAGCGCTCACGCCTGCTCATAGTCAACGCCATAGGTATATTTGCGTATGTTCCAACGCAGAGCGCGCAGCCTATATCGCCCCGCGTGGTCATGAACAGGCGTAAGCATTTCTACACTCTCCTGATGGCTTGCGTCTCGCGCTGCAGAACGCCCCGATAGTTCATAATCTCGAACTTAGCGGGCTTCGCTGTGTGGGCAGCAGAGTGGTGTGCGTGGAGAAATAGGAAGAAACGCGAGACTTGCAATGCTCCTCTTCTTTTCTTATTCCTCGCCATTGTTGATTGTGAACACCGCTCCGCTACACAGCTCTGGAGGCCATTCTTAAAAGGTTACCTTATTATTGTGTTAAAAAGCTGTAACGACAACTATATGCAAAACCGCTGACTAAATTGTTATTGCAGGTGGTGACCCTGTTGCTGGTGGCCGCGAGCCACGCAGAAGTGGCCAGAAGTAAGCAGAAGGAAGACAGCAGGACGGAGAGGGGAGCAGAAGGAAGCACGGTTGAGAAGAGAGCGCCTGCTCTTTTGCCGACAGGTATATACTGATATTACATTATGAGACTGGTACCAATTTTAATACGAGTTTTTTTACATATCATTTAAAAAATAGGCCTAGTCTCGAAATACCTCTGTAATAAGTTGTGAGATATTACGTAGAGCCAAGTCAGGCATTATTATTAGTCTTTATTTGCTTGCTGGATCTCACTTCTTTTTGTTGGTTAATGAAATATGATTTCCTGCTGCAAATAATATTTTTGCATAGAATTTGTATGAAAATGTAATTTTACCAACCGCTAATAACGTTTTTATAGTTTACGACACCTTATACTAACTGCATGAAAAATTTCAAGTTTTTATATCTGTTAGAAGTACCTTAGCATTTTGATGATCGGTCAGTGAGTCAGTGAGTCCGTGACAAAATTGAGTAACTTTGGCTTGCATATATCCATATCTAGGTATGGTATGTACATTGTACGTATGGCCTATTAGTCACTTAAAATGTAGGCTTCTAATTTTCCACAACAGTTACAGGGTGGCGAAAATGGCCCGAATCGCTTCGAGAAAAGGATGGTACGGTCGAGCCTTTTGTTTCTCTTTTGCTCGACTTGCCTGTTGTTTCTTATGTATATGTATAATGTAATTATTAATATGCATACCTTTTTATTTATTCTACAAAACCAGTTAACATGTCGTCAAGTAGGTAGTCGCCTAAAATATTAAATAATTAATTAATACAAATAAAGTTAATACACATTTATTAAATAATGTACGTAAAGTAATCGTATTGACGGCTTTCTTTTGTTATCTTTTTAGACGGTTATTGAAGTTTCTTAACGTGTTTATTATTATCATTACGAAAGGGAACTTAATATTAAGCACGTATAATTAAAAATCCTTTTTGAGGTATCTCGAAGTTTCGGATGTGTTGCAACATCCTCGGCCACGTAGTAATTATGCGTGATTACGAGTAAGCCCGGTGTAGTAAAAATCGTGAAAGTTTTAATCAACACAGTGTACCTAATTAACTAATTATTACGTTGTCAACAGCAACACCTTCAGCCTCACCGGGGGTCGAATACGCTGACTCCAAAGACTCCCAGACTGAAAAAACACCTTCCCAAGTAAGTTTTATGTCTAATACATATTTGTTCTAAGTTTTTCGGTACCAGCATTGTACGATATTAAACAATTAACAAATACAGCACATTACGATCCCGATCCCATATGAAAAATTCTTTACTATAGAAAAGTAGGACTAATGATATTACAAATTTATTTAAGTAGATACACTCGCAATAATTAGTTAAAGTAATTTTTCGGCTTGCTTTTTACCGTTAAAAGCAAACCCAAAATAATTTCAACAACAATTCGTACTGTCTCCTTAAATAAAAGTCAGCTACAACCCCGGCTCAGGAATGCTATATATTTGCGGCTAGCGGCAGTCTTGGCAGGTGACGTCATACATCACCAACTGACGTTTCGCAATGCAAGCCGACGACTTTTCACAGAAATATAGTATTTACGTCACACGTGGGCAAAAAGTGGCAATTACAGGCAGTTTGTACTGGCGGCAATAAAGAAAGCCTCAGATCGGAAAACAATACTGCCGATCTGAGATATTATTTGTTTTGACGCCCTAAGCCTTTATTGTGTGTACCGTCCGGTCGAATAAACTGTTTGTTGCCCTAGACGCGTGAAAGAAAAAAAAGTCGAAAATCATAGACGCGCGACTTAAAGAAGTTTTTTTATCCACGGACATAGGACTCCGGCGACCTTTCAGTCATCAGTCCACCTTGTGGGAGGCCTACTCACGCTGCGCCTGCGCCTGCCGGTATACGGTTATACGTCGTCGCCACTCGAGAACCTTTCTGACCATCATCGGCTATAATAAATATCGCAGAAGTTGACTGTCATATGACTATATATGATAGCGTACCTGTAGCGGTAGCGTACCTGAAAACTGTACATCTTTGAAGTAGAGATATATAATCAGCCATACGATAAATAATAATATGATTGCATTGGCACAGGCAACAACTAATTGTTATTTTTACTGCAATCAACACATAAGCGTAACGTACTTAGTTTAACAAACTAATTATTGGACGTATAGGTAGTTACTAGTTATGTAGCCTTGCTCTAGACACGGTTATCTACCGTATCTGAAGCAAAGCAACCAAAGAAATGAGTGAATGTTTGGAGATATTTTGCTACTACTTTTTTATCGAATCCATTGCGATAAAAAATAAAAAAACAAACAAGTCGTATCACAAGAATATCTAACAAGGTTGAGAATCTGACTGACAGATAGGTAAATCAGCCTTGCCACAAGTAAAAAGACGTTTCATAAATCAATATTAAACGGAGTAAAATTAATAAGAGATTTCCGATTCAAAGATTATTTTTAATATTAGTTTAACAGTGGCCAGCCCACAGTCTCCAGTCTGTATTTGCCCTTACAAAACAACTTCGCTCAAGAAATTTAATATAAAAGTTCCGTGATAATTCCGTTGGGGGCTGGGTTGGTTTTTATTCGCGTTTTTTACTGAATAGTTGGCAACGTCCATTTGTATCGGGTCAGACAAGGCACGGTAATGATTAAACTTCGAACTTTCAGAGCAGGAGGCACTGAGTTATGACATGGTATTGAACTTAAAGTTCTTGGATTCCACAAAATGTTGGATAAAGTATTATAATTTTATCACAATACGTGCGAAATCAAATATTGAAAAATTCAACTAGCTAAATTGTGATATTTTATTACCATGCAACTGAAAACTGAATATATTTTTGGAAAAAACTGTACAAAGCACCTGATTATTTGTCACTCCATTCGTTATTTACGAAAGCATCTCACAAAAGAAACCGCGTTTGGAGCTCTCGATGGTCCGTGTGTATTCCGGGCACGCCTTTTGGAGTGATAAATGCTCCTGCTGTCGGCTTTTACTCCGCTGCGGTGATTGCTCCTACTGACCTATATAAAAGACACGTGTCTCTGTTTTCTTGAGGTGCTTAGGGATTTGCAGCAATGACTGTACATTTTTATAACAGCTAGCTATATAATCGCGCGACAAAATAAAACTCACAATTCTGCAGGATTTAGGTAACGGCAAAAATCATAATTTAACATATGAAGCGATTTGCATTTGTGCCCATCTGACGAAGCCTGCGTTACGGATTATGATTTCTGGTTAAGTAAGAGTTACGTGTACATGTGTTTACATTTGTTAGAATTTAAGTTTTAGCTAAAATAAATGATTATAGTTTTACTTGCCTATTTAGTCACATTGCCTAATTAAATTATGAAGTCCTCAAATATACGAGTATTTCACACGGAGCCGGTAATGCTGCACTATATAGGGCATAAAATCCGTCTCTGTGAACTAGATCGGCGCGACGGAGATGGATTACATTGTTTGCGTGGTGGGCACACATTCTTTTAATAAATTTTCGGTTACTTTATATTTTTATTAAATATGTTTTTTTAATCAGCCTATATTGTGTCCCACTGCTGGGCAAAAGCCTCCTCTTTTACCGCCACTGATTTTCCTGTGCTAGTGTTCGCCAATCTGTACAAAACGTATCAAGGTCGTCCTGCCACCGCCTTTTCCGTCTGCCTCTACCTCGAAAGCCATTCGGTAGCTAATGTGGCTCTCGTTCACTCCGCGTGAATCCAGCGGTGTTTTGTTTAACTACTAATCTTTCTTACATTTAATTACTTTTACTTAAAAGTTACCTTGTATATTTTAAGCGATGCTTAATTTACAGATGGAATTTATAGATAATAAAGAAGCATTTATGTAAAATAACTAAAGATATGACCTGTAAAAGTGCTAGCTCAAGCCTTTTTGCTAAACTGTTATACAAGAAATAAGAACCATTGGAATAAAAATAAAATTCATCGAGTTTTTAAATACCATACCCAAGAGTTTAATTTACGCAGACATTTCGTAGTATTAAGCGTTGAAAGCGAGATAAAGGTAGTCGCCGCTTTCTTTTGACATTTCAACGAGTCACATAAGCGACAGGGCCAGGCACTCACGTGTTGTTAGTAGCACTAACTACTGGAAGGCGCTCTTACGAAAAGGTTTTGGATAACATACTGACTCAAGGTGAAACGGATACAGACAGAGTCAACATTGAAGAAAAAAGATAGAATAGACATGGTTATTAAACAACAGAGAAAAAATGTATAGACCCAGTGACTTAGCATCAATGTTGCTATTGTATGCTTACAACACACATTTATCAATTTCTTAATGGCAAATTATTAAATTTCCTACGCTCGCAGCTTGTGTACATTAACACTTTGAACGCCAAAAACACCTTAAGGTGTCGCATGTTGTCGTGCCCGAAGCGCTGAGAACGATCATAAGTAGCTATTATGGTGAAGCGTAAGCTGTCCAAGCATCTTTCGTCTTCCAAGTACTACTACTAGGAGACCTCAACCTTACTGTAAACTGAACCCTATTTGTTAAATGAAAATAAACATTCGTATTTAAAAAAATGGATTGTATTTGCTCTCTTGTTACAATGATGTTGGTGTTACAGTGTCACTTTTGGATTTCTTGATTGGCGGCGAAAAGTTTAAAGTGTACCCTTCATGTGGTGATATTCGAACCATTCCATTCCAGTCCTACGTTACACTTTACAATTCCATGGTTCAAACCTTTTCAACTCACAAAATAGTCCCTTAAATTACAGCAAATTTATTTAAAGCGTCATTGAAACGTAACAAAGAAGGACACTAAAAAAGGTTTGCGTTCCGTGGGATAAATGGATCATTACTGGCCAAATTGGCTATTTGGAGCGCGAACAGGGAGATGTGTTGAAGGAATCAAAAGTGAAATTGTTGGAATAAGTGTACGCATTTCTTTGGCAGATGACGGTAACGATACTTGGTTTTAATGACGTCTTTAAGGATGACTCATGTATAGATAAACTGAGAAATTTTTCCGTGTTTCAGTCATAATGACATTAAACAGGAAATTTAATTTCACCCGGCATAAAAAGTATTTTTCACTATACTGTAAGTACTCATTACTAGGCAACTCCGTTAAATATAATCCCACCAAAAACATAAATGTAAAAAAGGAGAGCCAAGTTCAATACAAAAAATATGCTTGGCTGTGGGCTTCGCCGCAAAAAGAATGGATATATTATCTAAATGAGTGCCAAGTTCTATGCAAAATCCAAATATGTATTTATAGGAACAAAATAACATTATGAACAAGTATTAAACTCTATTTCTTTGCTTTATTGGACACTTACCTATAACAATTGCTGTTATTTAAAAATGTGAGATCTTAAAGTAGGTTAGATTTGTCTTGGTCAGTTTTCATTACATCAGTCATTTTATAAAGTTATTCAACATTTTAATTCTGATAAAAACTGGCCAAGTCAAATCTAACCTACTTTATATTTATACCCCCCCCCCCCCCTATTTTTTAACTTTTTTATTTTTAGATTTTTTCCTACGCTTACACACAATTACCGAGCTTGATTCCAAATTTCATCTTTCTAGGTCATCTGGAAGTAGGTTATTAGGTTTTAGGTACTATATGTGTCAGTCAGTCAGTCAGTACTAAAATTTACGACTTTTTGACTTTCATATCTTTATAACCGTTTTTGAGCTAGCTTCAGGAAATTTGGGCTTCTAGATGTCCTTATGGATATAATTAAACACACGTAGTTTTATGTGGTTACGTTACAGAGGTTTTGAGTTATAGAAGGGTCAAAAGTGGCACCAAGGGGTTCGTGTAATATTACACTCGGCGCTGGCTAGCCATTTCCTTTGCTTGAACTTCGCTTGACACGCTGCCGCGTGTCTAGAACTTGACACATCAAAAATAAAACATTCGGACAGATTGAAAATATCCTTCTTTCTGAAAGTCGGTTAATAAAGTGATTGTTTGGTTTGGACACAATACTAGTACTTCATGCTAATTTCTCAGTTTAACTGTTAAAATTGCGAATTTGACAATGACATTCGTTTCTCAGTCAACGTTCAGACTCAGCTAGACAAATAATGTAGATTATTTATGTCCAAAAAGAATACTTTTCTAGGTAGTACCGTAATTCATAACAAGAGTGGATGAGAATACATATTTCTCACCTTTGAGGGCTCTCCGCTCCAGCAGCAATCTAGAGCAGAAAACAAAAACCTAAATCTGTATATGACTCATCAAGCCCTGAAATTAATAAGCATCATTCAGATCGAAAATAAGAGCAGACAGAGCTTTTACGCCCGTGGGCGTCTATCCTGAAATAAGGGATAATGTGCCCTAGAATATTTTCCCTCTTTGAGAGAATTTAATAAGGGATCCTTTATTTTTGCACTCTAATAACGAGAGATATTCAATGAATGCTTTTATTAGGGCCTCATACGAGCTCTTTTACATAGATGAAATGAAATTGACCTTTATCCTGGTATGTAATTATTCAATTTATTAGCTGGGACATAAAATATATACCCAAAGAGTTTTTGAAACAATAATTTAAAATTTTAACAAAAATCACCGTTGATGTTAATAGTAACATTGACTTTCAAAAACACATTTCTTATACAATAAGGAACTTGAAGAAAATACAGTTATGAAGTACAAAAAAAAAAATATACATTATGAACTTAACAGAACATTTATATTACAATGATCTTTATTAAGACAATATAGAGGACCCAAGTTATTTTATTTGCACAAAGTTATTTAGATGCTAAATGATTTGCCTCATATTGCCGTTCAATAGGCTGTTTTCATTTCAATGTGTCCAATCATAGTATTGTTAAGGTTTAAATTTCATTGCGTTACCAAGTGCCTGACACACAAGTTATCTCGCCTGCGAAAAGACCTACTCCATCTATGTAGAAGATTCTATATTAAAAATACATCTTTACGGGTGCATCCATTATTATAATCCTGGGTCAAGTCACATACTTATTTTAAAATTCTCTATTAAAATCAATACACCTGTCCGCCTGAATGGAATTTGGTCATTTAAAACAAGTCCACTGTATTTCCCTTTTAAATCGGAAAGAAGCCCTGTGGGCTTAATAAAAACAGATGAACCAACAAACGAGCCAACTCACACATCAGTGGACTTAAAATATAAATTGTGCAGAAATCACGATGGGTTGAACGACGACTGAACCTAGTGAACCTACCTGGCTTACAGGTCGCTGCACAGGGGTTAATCTTCGGGCTAGTAAATAAAATGGGTATTTTATATAAATTAATTGTTTGGTTAGCTGGCGAGAGCGGATTAAAATCCACTGCAGTGTATTTTACGTTTTAGCAAATTCTTGGCGAGAGATAAAAACGCTTTTTACACTTTTTACTCTGATAGACGTGTGCATTTAGAGAGTGTGTAAATAAATTACTTTAAAAGCTGACGTGTTAAATACTTTTCATTAAAAAGAACTCCCAAGCTATATTAAAATACACTGCGTCTAATTAATACCATGTAAAACTCATTAAGTTTTTTTTAAGTAACCGGTGATTAGAATCCTATCTATACTAATATTATAAGAGAGATTGTTGCTTTGTAAGTTTCTATGTTTTGGGTAATACCCGGAGTCACAGTATATCATAATATTTAAAAACATCATGCGATAGTTTTTGAACTCGGTCCAGTAGTTCTGGAGATATCTCCTTACCTACGGACTCACAGACGTTTACTCTTTATAACATTTCTTGTATCTGGATGAAAAGTTGCTATGATTAAAATATCTTACGAGGAAAGTAAAACGTATTAAAGTAAATCACGTTTAACATAATCTATGAACCTAATAAATCGATTTCTTCCCAGGGGCGTTCTTATGTAAACGCTTAAAACAATCAAAAAACACTGTTTTCTTTACTTTCACTAAACGTTTTATTGCGAACTTGAAAGTTTCCACGTAATAGACTTATTTTTAGATGGAATCCACTTTTATTCAAAGTTATGAACTTTTTTTTACTACACCTGAAAAGTATGGTGCTTTAGAATTGTTTATTGCGAAGAGCTTCGATGTAGCTATGATATAACAATAACCATAAAATTGAAGATGTAAACCCACATGCCCGTAATAATGCGAGTCCATTATCACTCTACTTATTCCTAGCATGGTGCGATTATCACGGGTATTGCGAACATTGGGTCGGTCAGGCATTATAGTTTGGGGTAACTTGATCGTGATATGAAAGCCCCATAGGGTGAATTGATGACTTGGCAAAAGTTGTGGGAGTTCACCGACATATAATAGTCGTTGTTAAAAAGCATTTTTGGACAGCATTAACTTGAGAGATACCTACTTGTCTAGCGGTGAAGGTCATTCAAATGACAATGGTGGTCTTCTTTGGTCCTTATATGTATTATTTAAATGAATGGTAAATTTAGTCTATATGACTAAACCCGGGGTGGTTTATCCATAATTCCATATCCATACTATCCATCCATACTAAACTATAATTTTAAAATAAAAAACAAATAAAATAATAATAAATGGGAAAGTGTATACTGTGTGTGTTTGTTTGTCGTCTTTCACGGCAAAACGGAGCGACGAATTGACGTGATTTTTTAAGTGGAGATAGTTGAAGGGATGGAGAGACCTTTTTGTAAGGTATTTTCTAAAAAAGTGTAAGGGAAACCCATACAAGCTTCCATTCCCTAAATTTAAGGGTGGGGGGTTTATTTACAAAAAATCCTGAAATATGTATTTTATTATTTTGAACAAGGAGTCCCTAAAAATTTTCAGACCCCTAGCATCAAAATTTGAGAAAGTCTCACACAAAATTCCATCCCCTAGTTTAAGGCGGGTAAAAGTTAAATTTTTTGTTTTTTTTGTGTTGGTTGTGTACTAGCTTACAAAACTGATGCCAAATTTGAGCTTTATAGGACTTCAGGAAGAACCCTAAAGGTTTTGATGATCAACGTGCGTGCGTGAGTGAGTGAGTGAGTCAGTCACGAAATTGGCGTTTTTTAGATATCGATAAAATCGAAAGTATGAGAGCTATGAAATCAAAACTTTACATATTTAATAAATCTACTATTGACATCATATTCCGAGAATTTTGTTTGTGAACAATAAATCTGATATAATCCAAACCCAAGTTATGAGGGATCAAAAAAACGACGAAGCGCTTCGAGACAAGGTAGATAGTGCCCTCTTGCGCTTCGCTCGGCTCGTCTTGGCAGTGCCCCCAGGTATCCTGTGTTAGATTAGAACCGCCATTTTGCGGACAGATATCGGCCATCTTGAAATCCATATCAAGACGTCATGGCGGAGTCGAAAGTTTAATTAAATATAAATACGTTGGAAACGAGGCAACTTTTCCCATTTCTAATCGGATTAATGTCGAACGACATTAATAACTTGCAATTTAATCGGAAGGGATTGTAATTTAGATTGATTAATCGTATTCATTTCTGGGTCAAGGATTCTTCGGAAACTTTTCTGTTATCAATTATCATCGTTCTAAACGGTTAAGTTTACAGAAAAGGATGGATGATGAGGGATGGGGAGGGGGAGGGTGGGATTTTACAAAAAGTATTTCTCGGAAGCTGTCAAAATGTTCTTTTATTTTTGGAAGAACACTCAAGAACAAAGAAAACAAGGGTACCTACCTACCTTCACTTTGAATTGAAACCCAATACAACCATGACCAAGTATAAAATGTACGATCACTGCCCTCTTGTCCAGTAGAGGAGGTTCTTGCTCAGACAGTTAGATGGATTTAATAGCAGATGATTATGATGATGATGGCGATGATGATTATCATTACTTCATAGTAATAATCATCATCATCATCATCATTGATGAGGTTTATTATCTATGAACGGAGATCTCCGTTTGATAACGTTCACATATATTATATACGATTTCACCAAAAGAGACACCGAAAAATATTGTAATGCTATTCCGCTAAAGAACCTGCAGACCTACTGCCAATAATACGATGTGCGCACGTGCGTGTTATTGCATTAAATCGCTCCATTCCCTCCACTTGAACAAATGCGTAAATAAATACAACCTTAGAACGCGTTTCGCCTCTCCGACACTTTACCAGGACACAGCCCTAATTAATATTCACACATACACCTGCTATTTAGAAAAGAGAAATGAGGGATCAAAATAGTATTTTTCTTCCCTAATTTTCCTCACTTCCTAAAGGTGTGAAATGCAATATCACATCCGTATTAGGCGTTAACACTTGAACCCCTAGTTACGTTCAAGATTCTACTTTAGAATCCCTCGCTACGGTCAGTATACCACGCTTCACTCACGATTGAATATACCGCCCTCGCCGTAAATATATATAATTTTGCTACCTTTACACACAATCATCATATGTGCATTTCGATGCGAGTGTAAGGGTGGGTCCCACCAAACCGTGCCAAAGCGTAAACGGTGTGCGTTAACATGTATGGAGCGCAAGTTTCTTTGGAATGATAGCTGTGGAATGAAGTTAGTGAAACCCGCCCCAAGTGTGAGGGCAGAATGAACGCACACACACACACACTATCTTATACGTAGGTAAATGAAATAAAATAATCATTCTAATTTTATTATTTAATATTTTCATGCTACAGGAAAATTTGAATTGGTTTGCTTACGATAAACATAGACTCCGCAATTTTATTATAACAAAAAAAACATTAGGTACAGTCACGTTATCATTAAGTACTACCTATGGATACGTTTTGGCAATTATGCTACTTACGTCGGGGGGATAAGAATCAACATTTTAAATAGGAGACTTTACCTTATACACAAATGAGTTCGATACAACGCGGTGGTTTTTCCATTCGTATTAAATTGGGCACGTCATCAAAATAAGGCTTTTGTTTTGTTTTTCACTTGAAAGAAAACATTTTTGTAAGTTCCTGTTATTGAATAATTTGAAAGGAAGGTTAGAACTCGGCCAAGTAATAGACCTAACTCAACCTGATGATCACAATTTTTCCAAATGGTTCTTCTAATTCACTGCAATTATTATGTCGTTTTAGGGTTCCGTAGTCAATAAGGTACCCTTATAGTTCCGCTATGCCCGTCTGGCCGTCCGTCCGTCCTTCAGTCTGTCCGTCCGTCTTCGGCTTAGCTCAATAAATATTACTATTAGAAAACTGTAATTCGGCATGGGTACATAAATAAATCACGCCGACAAAACAGAGGAATAAATACATGAAAAACATATTTTCACCTCACCGGCTCGTAAAGGCTTGCTTTATCGCTCAAAATCTGCGCCCAAAAGTCCATTTTATCCGCTAGCGTGGAAAGAGTTTTTGAATTTGGAACATGACGGTCGATCGCGAGACCCAACTTTTTTCTATACAGAATGAGAGGTGCGTTCAGAAACTGATGGTGTTATGCCAATAATAAATTGTTATTATTTTGATAAAATAAAATTAATAATACTTATTCTCTCTTAATTAAGTAGGTACATACGAAATATTACCATTTAGATTGACTTGTAAGGATAAAATACGAATAAATAATTTTAAAATGTCGTTTTATTTTTCTAAGAATTTCGCTTCTTCCAAATTTGGAACGCACCGTTTGAAAAGTTAATTTAAGAAAAAACTCAATTAGGTACATTTAATTTTGTTTTGTTCTAAAGCCACAGACAGTAAAACCAAAATAATTATGGTTATTTATAGATTTTAGTGCAGAAGATACACATATGTGAATTTTGATGCCTGCTAAGTTAGCGGAAAAAGTGAAATAAGCGTATTTAAGTCTTAGTTTAAACCGTGAGTACCCAACAATACTTTGACTTTTTTAGTGTAGGTAAGCGTGAGGTTATTTAAAGATGCAAAAATATTTATGTTATATTTAATAATTATAAAATGCTAGATCTTGATGAGATGTAAACAAACCTTTATTGAAAATGAGTATAAGGTCCAAATTACTTCCATTACATTTACTTACCTACAATTTTCCTCGCGGTGGTGAGGTGAAAAATTGTGTGTTTCGCTCGGCAGCAAAATTGTTTGGCGTCTCGTGCCTTGAAAGCCTCGCTATGCTCAGGATTGTACTTTTGAACCATTCGCTTCGCTCATGGTTCAATTTTACAATCCTTCGCTAGCTCGGCTTTCAATACTAAGCACTTGCGCCAAACAACAACTTTGCAGCCTTGCATAACAAATAACTATTTTTAGGGTACCTTACACCTGAAGTGGGGATGTCATTTTTTTCTCGTTATACCCATAGTGTGGGGTATCGTTGGATAGCTTGTTCGAAAATAGTATGGGTTTTCGAAAATTATTTCTCCAATTGGTGATTTATTTGCGAGATATTGGGCTGTAAAGCCAGGCGACCCGACACGGCCTATCTGTGGGAATCGAACATTACTTCCTGAATTCTAATTCGTGCTCCTTATAAAAGGTAGCTTTGTCACACAGAGTAGGTATCATTAGGGTATCGACTCGAAGGGTCCCATATTTTACAAGGTGATTTCATAACAGCGCCCTACCTCCTGAATGTTTTAGATAGCCTTGTTCAACAAAAAGTAACATTGTACATACACAAGGTCCCTGCATGGAACTGAGCAAGTAGGGAGCTGCGAACATAGTTGCGAAACAACGCAAACCATACGACGAAGAATTATTTAAATGCGATATACTCGTTCGTTTAGCGAGTAATGAAATGCGAGCAAGTCATGAAAGCAAGCGAGTTGGAAAGCCTCACTATTTTAAATACGTTTGTAAATATTTTCGCTCTCAAGGCGATTAAATAAAAACGCGAAGCCATTAAAAATATGTAGGTTCGCTTTCATTTATTTAAAGCGAAATTTTCACGAGGAGACCTTTTCCTTAATAAGTCCATTAATGCATTCATCCCAAGACAGACGATCAATATCAGGACGGCTATAAGAGGACGGCCCGCGAGCTGTCTCGCGATAGACTATCCGTTTCTATCTAATTAGAACACTTAGAAAGGACGGACAATCTATCGCGCCGCGAGAAAGCTGGCACGCATCACGTGATGACCGTGCAGATGACATTGTATCGCCTTGTCTTCAACATGACGTGCTTCAAAATGACTATAAATCTGACAAAGTCTTCATTGTTTTGATTATTTCTAGGGCTTTCAGAAATCAGAAATCAGATATTATTATTTGCCAGAATACAGTTATAAAAGGTTTCACAGTATACAATGTCCTTGTATTTGTAGAATACAATATTGATAGATGTCACGGAATTAAAAATAACGATAATAATAAGATGATTCAGTCAGTAATATGCCAGTAGATTTTTATAATTTAGATATTCCTTTACGGGTGGTCCAATACAAAATCAAGCCAGAAATAGTAGTTCGTCGCTGAAGTCGGTCATCCCAAGTCATTCATCATTGCAAGCCTCCGAGAGGTTCTCTATTGTATGGGCAAAAATCATTTCCCAAAGTGTCACTTCCCAAAAAATGTTTCCCAAATGATCATTTGGCAAAAAATCACTAGTCAAATTATTGTTTCGCAGTTTATCACTTGGCAATATCTCCTATGGCGAAATATTACTTCGCAAATTATTGTTTGGCAAAGTTTTACATAGTCAAGTTTCATTTGGTCAAACGTATTATTTGGCATAACATTCGTTTTCCAAATTATTGCATGGCATACGATCTAGATCCTAATTGTGTAGTGCATACGAAATCTATTTGACACATTGTACACATTTTGTTAAGCGGGTAGTTTGTAAAAAACAAAAGTAAATAATTTACAGGTAAGTTTATATATGTTCTTTTGTACTATAGGTACTTAGGTGATAATATATTATAATGCAAATAAGCAGCATGCATGCAAGCAACCCCCGAGTCGGTTTCGCCCTTTTCATCGAGTCTCCAGCGAATCGACGCCACCCCGCTGCGCGGCGTGTCTATTTCTGGTCTGAGGCACACAAGTGAACCCTATCCTAACCGACTAAAAACAGAGTTCGCTTATGACAAGCCATTTTTTCCACCCCGATACCTAATGTGCGAAATGAAAATTTGAACAAATGTTTTGTTTGGAAAACAATATTAGCCTGAACAAATATGTGTTTGCTTAATAAACTTTTGTCTTAATAACACTTGACAAAGCAAAATCATGCCAGATGACATTTTGACCAAATTAACAAAATGCGAAACAAAAATGTGCTATTTGTTCGTTTGGGAAATAAAACTACTGCCATAAGTTTTGTGGGAAGTGAAATTTGCCGAAAAATATTTTGCCGAAACAGCAGGATACCCCTCCGAAAGCATGTGCCTTGCGCCAAACCCGTATGTGGAGGGTGTGGCGTAGCCTGTCGTGACGCAACGGCCCGCGCCGCTCGCGACACTATAACGACACACAAACATCACAAACGTTTTTTTTCTGCGGTGGACATGGCGCAAGCAACCTCCCGCCTCTCCTGGGGATGTCTCGTCGAGGCGAAGCACGTTTCGAGGTTTTTTCAGTATGGTGATTGTGCGGAAAAAGGGCTATTATTGACTGCCTGCAAAATACGTAAGTAAATCCCATTTTCGCCAATAGACAACTGTCCTTAGGCCTGGGCCAACGTACACCATACGAAAACACATTGAATATTTTATAAACCTATCCACCTAACACTTTTTTTTTAATCAGGGATTGACCCTAGTCTCACCTGATGGTAAGCGACGGCGACGACAGCGCCCAAGATGAAGCTCACCTAGATCGTACTTTCTAGGAAATACAGAAGACGGGAGTGAACAACAAAACATTTTGTGTATAAAGTCATAACACCTGTTCTAATTCTAAACCTCTCCATTTTTTACACATCTAAAGCGATCTGGGGTTATATCAGCATTATATTTTCCCCGCAAGTGCCCGTTCGCACTCGCCAAATTACACAGCGATGTCACCGTAACGATTTTTCACTTTGTGCTGCCAACTTGTTTGCACTCAAATTTTCAGCCATTTTTCGGTTGGAGGTATCGTCAAATTGGCGAGGGTTGTCACCTGCGTTGCTTTCGGGCTGTTTATTCGTCAGGGCTGTCACAGCGCGTGCAAATGAGAGCAATTTGTTTAATCTCGTGTTACGGCCGGCTATGGTTCCGTTGGATTATATTAAATTGTAGGCACTGTTTAATAAATGGGCATAAAAATAATAAAAAATCTGATAAAACCTGCCGCTATGTGGTCAGGTACTGCTTATTCAATATACTCGTCTACGGATCCTGGTGTATTATGAGTTTATGAGACTATTAAAATAACGCCTTGAACTTCCGTCCATAGGGTATTTTCATCTATCAAAGTATTTTTTTATATAGTTTTTACCAAAAGTAATACGAATATAACACCACTTTTGTTATAAAAACATAAGATTTAATTTTAATTAGGGAATTAAAATCGTAGTTTTATTATCTGCGTGTTACAAGCATAATATTAAAATAACAATTAAAAGAAAAAAAGAAGAAAAAACTTACTTGCTAAGACCCTAAAGTTTATTAAAGAATCTATATTTCATCCTCCTACCGTTATTCCCGGTTGTGCCCCTAAAGGAGCCCGGGGTCCGCTTTCACATCTAATCCCAAGATTTGGCATAGGCACTAGTTTTACGAAAGCGACTGCCATCTGACCTTCCAACCCAGAGGGAAAACTATACCTTATTGGGATTAGACCGGTTTCCTCACGATGTTTTCCTTCACCGAAAAGCTAACGGTATAAATATTCCGTACATAAGTTCCCACGACCGCCGCTTGACAGCCGCATGCCTACCGTAGCCGTTATTATCGAATATATATGAACATCTTAATGGGCGCATAGCAGGATGTGCAAGTCGCAAAACGTGCAGTGGAGCAGATCGCAAAATGTGCAGATCGCAAAATGTGCAATTCGTAAAATGTGCAGATCGCAAAATGTGCAAATTGTAACATGTGCACGTCGCAAAATGTACAAATCACACTATACTCGTACACGCGGGTCCGATCCGCCGTCGACATGTACTGGCAATCCGATGGATTGTCTTTAAGAGCTAAATCTCCTAAATCTGAGTACGACAGATTCTATGTAATCTAGGTAAGTACAAAAGTCCAGGTTATTATCTAATATGAGGACGGAAAGGTTTCAGTTCTGGCGTTTCGCCGGCCGCTGCCGCGGCACGCTCGCTACGCTCGTTCGGCTCGCGCGCTGTAGGGTCGCAGTTCACCTAACACTCCTCCTCGCTTCGCTCGTCGTCGTACCTACACCGACCTGCCTTAGAGTATCTCTGAAACTGCTATGAACTAGTATAATCTGCTTGCACATTTTGCGATCTGCCCATTGTTAGATCTGCACATTTTGCAATCTGCCCATTGTGAGATCTGCACATTTAGCGGTCTGGTCATTGTGAGATCTGTACATTTTGCGATTTGCTCATTTTACGTAGCCTGCACATTTTGCGACTTGCGCAATCAGCTACTACACTCATCTTAATATATATTTTGGAAAATCGTAGGATATCCTTTTGTAGATATAATTAATCATCTATTGTAACAGAGGAGACTGACCCTCGCCCGCGGCTGGGCCGCGTAAAAACAATAAATGCATACAAAGGGTTTCAAGACAATAAACTCGTTAACATTTATGGCTTCAATATTGTGCGCTTAATAAGTTCATTATTATTTCGGTTTATTTAGATTTCTAACAATGGCGCTGATGTCAGAGAATGCGATGAAGAACACGAAATTCCATTTCATCGACCATTTGAGCCACTAAGCCGTAACGGATTTCGAAATGATTATGATGACAATCCAAGACAAGTATATTCAGGGACATGATCATATTGTTCATTCAAATTGGAGTTGATTGAACAGGTAATTCGACTTTATTTGACCGAGCGAGCACAGCGAACTTTTAGCTCGGGTTACGTTATTTCGTATGTCCGGCGTCTGTCTGTCTCCTGCATTCCTCCAGGTATAATAATTAATTTAAAGCTACGGTAGCCCAGTGGTTCAGGCATGCGGCTGTCAAACGGCGGTCGTGGGTTCGAATCCCGGCTCGTACCAATGAGTTTTTCGGAACTTATGTACGGAATATAATTTCATATTTACCGTTAGCTTTTCGGTGAAGGAAAACCATCGTGAGGAAACCTTGCATACATCTGCGAAGAAATTCAAAGGTGTATGTGAAGTCCCCAATCCGCACTGGGCCAGCGTGGTGGGGACTACTGCCCGTTCCCTCTCATACATGAGAGGAGGCCTGTGCCCAGCAGTGGGACGTATATAGGCTGATGATTATCACATCTATAATAATTAAATGGATTTTTTAAATTAAATCACTCAGTTATTCGTTCTACAGAGCTACTAGTTAATTGAACGAGCGAGCGAAGCGAACGAAGTTCTCTGTCTCAGCTTGGACCAACATTATTTCGTATGTCCAGGTGTCCCGTTCTCCGGCTGTTCTCATCTACAAGTTGCATTTCTGAACCAAATTCATTGTTTTTTTTTAATTCAGTTTATAGATAAGTATGTAAATAAAAAATATATAACAATGAGTTGGGTACCAGAAGGCGCAGCGTGGGTAGGTCCCCCCCCACACAAGGAGGACTGATGATGACCTGGTAAAGGTTGCGAGAGTCTGCTGGCTGCGGGTGGCGCATGTCAGGTCACTTTGGCACTCTGGGGCAAGCCTATGTCCAGCTGTGGACATCTTTTGTCTGATATGATGATCTTAGTAATATTGCTGATGCTAGTGGTTTATTAGCTAAACGTATTGAACCCGCAGTATAAACTGTATCACGCTTGTCGCTAGTGCCGAAGTTGTCGCGTTAATGCCAATGAAGACGCCGACAAATTGCATTCGTCGCTGTAACGGTCGCAATTTGTGTTTACAAACGCACATTGTTTGTTTCGTTAATTATTTTTCACCTGTTGTTAAGTTTGACGAGGTTTTATCGAGTTTTTTTACGGAATAGGACAACTCTCATCTGAGTGACTTTTGATGTCACAATTATTTGTGTGCTCAGTATGGAATGGCTTTGACACTCGCATTTATCTTTATAAAAATGAAAGGCACTGTTTCTCGCGCTATCCGTCTCTTTCTAAATTTAAAACAAATAAGAGAGAGAAGGATAGTGCTAGAAAAATCGAGAGATCTCGCGCGCCGTCGCGTGATAGCCGTGCAGGTGTCCCACTTATACGTCTCACGTCGTCCCACTTATCCATGTTTATTCTTTTTTCGATAAATATCAGCATATTTATCGAAAGAAGAATAAACATGGACGACTGTTCAGCACAGAATATGTCATGAGAATGGTTTCCGATTATACTTTATTTTTTAATACTTTTACTTTCACGCTAATTACCGAAATTAAACTTTATCTCCGCACTCCAGTAATCAGCGAATCATTTATCGCTTTGAACAATACGAAAAAGCGATTGTATTTCATGTTGAAGTAAGTACAGTTAATGAGGAGAATTCCCCCTACTTTAGTAAAGCTTAGTTCCCGTAATCTCATGTTTTATGCCAAGTTCGGCTCGCGCCACTATTCAAGAACCAGTCGCCACTCTTCCCCATCATAATTTCACCCGTAGTTTTGCATTAACTAGTCATAATCTGAGGTTCAGTATTATTGGTTCTGAAGCTACACCGCCGAGGATAACTTAGTGAATAGCAAGCCCTAGTCTGAATCAGATTCCGGCATTAATAAACTTGTTTATAATGTCGTTAAATAGCTTTAAAACACGTTTATGGCTCGAATAAAGTGGAATATGTTATTGCAAAACGAGATTTTACCGCGTATGAGGTATGTTTTATTTGACTTCGCGTTTTGGCAACGTACCTATAGACTTAAATGCAAAATGTTATGGGCGAGATTCGCGAAAGTTATTTGCAATGTCGCCAATTTATTTTTATAGTTTTTATGGCAAAGTGTATAATAATAAATGAGCTTTTGTTGGAGTTGTTCAACATAACTCAATACAGTTTGACTGTTCGCTATTTCATCACGAGTTATTAGAAAAACTAATCCAAGTCTGCCCCTAAGTTTTTCTACATATCTTTGACGTCTTCGCACATAATTATTTTTAATTATATCTCTAAAACAGAAAAAAATATACTACGTATGTACTTTTGAGCGCATTGTTTTTGACGTAAGACGAATCCTGGACAAACGACGCCAAATGTATGTAGGTATATACAATTTATCTTAAAGCAATAAAATAAGGTGCAATAAGGGCTGCTGACTGTACATGTTTGTTCCTTATTGCAAATGAGCACATTCAATATCAGTACGTAATAATGACCATGATACATGCTGGTACCTACATAATCCCCCTTCCGAGTGGGAACGCACGTGCGAAGCGGACCACTTTCACAGCCCACACCCAGACAGCTCACATGTGGTCCAACAAGATCGGTGACTATTACTAGTCGGAGGATATTCTGTGGCGCAACATATGTAGGTACCTATAAAACTTCGACCGACTGCCGGCGCAAGATTCTTTATCCTCTGAAATCAAATCTCAGAAATCATTTGTAAACTGCGTCATAAAACATACCATGTGCTACCGTACCTATACATACTCGTACGTACAGGTATCGTAATCACTTAACTTCATTTCTCAACTGCACCGTTTGTCCGAATTTTCATGTCGGCATAAAGCCAGTTACTTGAGGACCCAATTGTTTTTGTTATATTGTCATACTTGTCTCGTAGAACCCGTTGGGTTAGGTTAGGTTTGTTTTATAATAAAACTGAAACTCCACCATTCAGAGAAAAAGGGCTATTTTCCGAACTCAATATTCGGACAAACGATACATTTGGGTAAAATGATTGCGGTAGGCATATTATAAATAAATTCAAATTAGTTCATTTCCTATCATCAAATGTAGCCCAAAAAAGTGTCCAAGGTCTAAGGTCCTTAAGCGGTACAATAATAATCGTCACACCATGCTGATGCTCATATTTCAGCTGATATTTCATCTCGGAAGCATCCAAAAACATGGCTACTATAAATAAGTCAGCATTTTTCCCTTTGTACACAAGTAAACAAAAACAAGAAACATTACCTACAAAAGGTTTCTCACTCGGGATCGTGTTTACCTTACGTCGTCGTTGGCTCTATTATTGCGGCGCTAGAGTGTAATATATATAACTTGAATATGACTTGTATTTGTTATAGCATCTCGCTCTCTCACCCGCGTGTGCGTACCAAATATGTTTATGAGGCAGACTGTTATTAACTTGATTATCGATAGAATGGGTAGCCACAGAATGGAGGCTTTGAAAACATCAAAACAATCCTGTGAAGATGTACATTTGTCTTACACTCAGGGGCAATGGTACTTACTTACGGATGAGCTACAGAATCGGACTCTGAGGTGAGTCGTTGGGTTTTTGTTTTTGGGAGAAAATTTTTAGCATAGCCGAGATTTACGTAGATCATGAGACGCTGATCAATAAAGCCACGATGACATAATTAAAAAAACTAAAATTTGTTTATTACTTACAGTTGTATGATCGTAGCCATTGGTTTTATAACATAACAAACAGCCCTTAACAGTCAAGTCATGTTTACATTATATTTTTCAACTTAACATTTATTGTTCAACTTTCTAAATTCACCTAATTCTGCATTTTATTATGGAAGCAATTACGTTCATAGCGGCCTTTTCGAGCTTGATTTTATTGGTTTGATCTTCTATTATTAATCGTTTTGTCATGTATAGCGTCATTTAGACTGTAATTAAAAAATAGCTAAGTTTGTTTAAATACTTAGTGACATTAGTAGTGCGCGTATATCTTAACTCTGCACCAAAAATATTTACCGCTAATATTTGACAACCACGGCGGTGTTGCCTAATAATTTTAGTGCAGTCTTATCGTGGACGAATTCTATCCGTGTATGTTTATAAAATCAATTGAATAGGCCTTTCAGCCCTCGATCACATCTCTCTTAGCCAACGCAAGGGATATGTAATTTCACATAAAAATAGAACGTTTTAGTGAACCGGTCGCCCAACAAGTCGCGCGGCAGGTTACCTCAGCACGGACATGATCCAACGCACACCGGTCTGAGAACTATTGACCTACAATGATTGATGAAGTTTCTTATCTGTACCATCAACAAAATAAGTATTCAATTTTAAACCTTAAACCTCAGACACAAGCTTCTAAACGTGTATTTACGTGACTGTACTCACATGCGGTTTATTTTATTGCTTGCATCAGTTCATGATTTCATTACATTGGCACCAGTTTTAATGGAATTAGCCCTCTCGACTAGCCGGCAGCCGCGACAGGAAAAGGATGTCCCCTAAATTAATTAATACATACCTTTATATTAACAACATCCTACGCAATTTTCCTTAATTTTAGTCTATTTGCTTGTAATTAGCATTCGTTAATAGCGACGGTTTATTGAAGATGATTAACTGAATCTGCAGATTATAATTATTAATAAGAGACAATCTTACACAAATCGAATTAGACCACAGAAAGCTCAATAAGGCCTGTGTTATATTATAGGTACGGCTTGGCAAAAAGGTCTAGAAACGGGAACTATTTATTTTTGGCCCTGGTAAACTTGTCATGGTTAAATGTATTTTTAAGTGCATTTTATTGTTACCGAAGTGGAATATTTCGAGATGGAAGAAACTGTACCTATATTGTAGGTACTATTTAATAAATTTGGTAAACAAAACTTGTATTAAAATTACTAGCTTCTACTTAAACATTCGTTGGTGAGTTTGTATTATGTCTATACCAATGTGTATTTGTTTGTAATTTTTCTAAATTAGGATCCAAAAAAAAGTGAAGTGTCAAAATCGCTAGGTACCTAGTAAGCAATTATTCGTGTTGCCATTTTACCGATAGTGGCAGACATAGTAAACGTTCAAGACTCAGAAACAGATATTAATATGTATACTCGTCACATCATACAAATATATGCCCTTAGTAGGATGTGCGGACGTTCGACTTTGGAGGCGTGAAATATGATAACTTGATAAGTTAAATAATACTTGTATAAATTCCAAAACGTGAATGCACAGCGATTGTCGCACGTTAGGCCGATTAAGCCCCACCTCATTAGTGCAACAATTTCCGGGCGAAGTTTATTTGGATCAACGTATTGCTTCGATACCAAGTTTACATACATACACACTCACTCACACATGTTAGGTCGTGTTTACGGATCTATTGGGCGTGTTGAGCGGCGCAAGACGGTGGCTGACATAGTGAAACGCTCTCACCTACGCGTAGCTCCTAGGCAACGCTATATTATGCTCGTGTTTACGCGAGTTACGATGCAGCATGAACCTAGAATACTATGGACGGGCTGTAAATGTTATCACAGTGAGGGACGGAAAAGCTCTTATGCAGCTAAATTAAGAAATCGTCTTAAAATGGCTGATGACTTGCCATAAACAACCTACTAAATTTGGACGGGTGATGGTTTGTGTGCCACAACTTCATTCTAAATCAGTTGTGGCAAACAAAAAAAAGTGGAACTATGACGAGGACAATGAATAATTTATCCTATTCTGTCACGCTTATCGAGATTTGTATGCTACCAGCTCGCTCGCACGTGGTATTATTATTACCATAGCCTGTCCAGACTATTCTACGTTCATGAGATGCAGGCTCCCCGCCGGTGATCACGCCGCTTGTCCATAAACAAGACCTTAGGTCTAGGCCACGACTTCGAGCAGTAGCGGCAGTAGCAGTGGAGCGACATACGTGACAGTGGAGCGACATACGTGACAGTGGATCAAGGCCTTTCGCTCCCACGGTATTTCTAATTCACTGCGTGTGAACCCAACTAACCACAGTGCTTTGCCCATCTCGACTGCACAATGAACAGATAAAACGCTTGCCTCGCCGCAATTCTCGCATTGTCATGGCCGGGCCGTTAGGATTATCGCGCGTCGCAGCGACAAACAAATGTAAATTCAATGTCATAACAATACCTTTAGTCGGATAGACCCCTCGTCAGCACCATGACCTAATTGTGACGCCGGACTTGCAAAGGTTCTCAATTTTAAATGACAATTAGCCAAAAAACTGGGTCGAGCTCGGTATAAATATTTAACAATTGAAAAACGCCTCGCAGCCCTCGCAAGTTATCCGTTTTCTGGGTATTCTTGAACAAAAATAGCGAGACTTTAAAAACACTGCGTTTAATTAAGGGGTCTTATTTAGATGGTTAAGGGTATATCATCATCATAAATTTAAGAGGTGTCCTTTTGTCGGTGGGGTATCTTCCTATATGACAAACAAAGGGTTTAAAGGGAAGGTATATATTGTAAAGCGTAAATTAAATTATTTATTCCTCAGTCATGGATGGTATGTTTATCGTCGTACCCATAAAAAAAGCTTTGCTTAATTTGGGACTTCGTCGATTTGTGTAAGATTTTCAGCATATATTCGTTTTTATATTTGTAATCAATTAGGTACTCTTAATTAATACACGATGTTGTATTGTAACCAAGCACTAGCTATTTTGTTTTAATGCAAGAAACAAAAAGCATTTTTATTAAATTATATATTTTGTATTTCTATTTACTTATTTTATTTAGGAGTTCGAAGCCTTAGACAATTGTTTACTGGTAGGTGAAAAATAAATACCTTATCAGCAACTGCCAAATTGAAATTCAAATACTCAACTAGTGTATCAAATTGATACTATCAATCCCATAAAAATGTCGCCACTTGGGTACTTACTTTATTTTCTATTTCGGTGAAGTGGAATAAGTAAGATGTTAATTTAATTTGTGCCTACTTGTTTCGTCTTTCATTTTATTTCTTCATTGTGAAATTATATGGGTACCCGTGAAACCATCCCCTAAAGGCAACCCGACTATGAATTTAAATTACCATAATTCTACGGTAGGTAATTTAATTTCGATGTTATAATCTGAATTGCTATTGAGTTGTTTCAGGCGTCATGAATTTCAAGATGAATAAAAGCTCGTAGAAGTAATTGTATAAGTTTTATTTCGACAATATTTGTAATGAATACATACACAGTTATATATGCTCAATACAAGAAAATAAATTAGAGATAATAGCTAACTACTAAGTAGGTATCTACACCACAAATAATGCCCATAATAGTATACGTACATGTATCAAACTGCATCTTATTTCGTTCAGTAACAATATTTTATATCGAATTAAAATTCAATTTCTCTGGACCTCTGTCAATTTAAATTGTTATCTGAAATTGAGCTGCATTCGCCCACTTTCCTCAATGTCGTAAACTAATAGTGAATAGAAGCTAAAGCTAAGCGGGATGAAATATTGCAGTTTCCCGGCCCGGCCAGGATTAATATTAAACGCTAGCTCGTTACAAATAAACGGGCAGCTTTTATTAAAATATCTAACGGCGCCAGGAAACTGACCTTTATTGGATCCTCGAGAAATAGTTATTGCTAGTTACAAGATGCAATCTAATTTTATTACTTGGTGCTTCGTTTCGTGTTTTCGTTCTTTATAGTTTTCAAATAACCCTTTTTATCCAGAATTATAAGATTTGAGCACTAGAAACGTAAATAGTCCTTGAATAAATGACTCAAAAATATGTGCGTACCTACCTAGATCTAAATGGACAGCTGTTTGACCAAATTATATCTATTGAATACCAATATCGTATCGTTAATTTTTACGGACAGGCAGGACATTTAGTTCTTTCAGTTACAGTTAATTTAATTCAAAATAAATCCCATAATTATTCGTGTCAGAGCGTCAAGTGCCCCTCATTTGAGAAAACGATATAGTGCAACCCAGAGCGCACAACATACTGAAATTAAGCCCCGCTAAATAACATCCGTGGAATTACGATGTGACGTAAGAGGCGCGATAATCGTTGGCTTTTCCGCCTTGGCCGTAAAAACCTGCGGCTGTGGACAGAAACGTCGGCCGACACTTACTAGTTCTCCCCTTTTTAGTATCCCTAGCGTAATCGGACTGCATTCAACATGTTTTTTTTCTTTCATACCTTGTCTAATTCACTGAAACTTGCTCAAATCGTCATCACAAAAACTTTATATAAAAAAATAATTATTATATTATGTTATAGAGCCTGATGTGTTTCACGGCTGGGCAAAGACCTCGCCCCTCTTTATCTACTGCTCGCGCTTTTCGCTTATTAAGGCGCCGTAGGTTCAGCGAAGTTAAGCGAACAGTGTTTTTGAAACAATATAATGCGTCTGTTTATAATAATATGGTTTAAAAAAAATACGAATAGTAATCTTGAGGCTTTTCTGCAGGGAAATCAGTGTTTAGAAACATGATTAAGCATTTTTCGCTCGATAGAAAAAAATCACGAACATAGGTCTAAAAGGGTCTAAAATACACTTAAAATATTTGTTACAAATTACGAACAAAAGCTAAAAATATTAAAATTGCTTCTAAAAATCGGCAATATCATGTTTGAGGGAAATCAGTGTTTACTTTTTTATTTATTTAAACGGCCAAAAAATTAAAATTAAAAAACATGATTTCCGCGCTTCCGAGCACGCACTTCCATCTCGCTCACGCTTATGCTCAGTGAGAGGGAGAGAAGACCATGAACCTACGGCGCCTTAAAAAGGACTCCAACTCATCTCGTATTGCCCACAAAAAACATCAAAAAAAAATATCTTAATACGTCTACTAATTATTTAATTTTATACGACCCCTCCCCCAATAAAAGGTAGGCTGATGACCTAGTAAAGGTCGCAGGAGTCCGCTGAATGCGGGTGGCGCAGGACCGGTCATCTTGGCACTATTTAGGGGAGGCCTATGTGCAGCAGTCTTTCGGCTGATATGATGATGACTAACATGACTGTCTCGTCTTAACCTCCCTCTCGAACGTAAAACAATACCCATCCATGTAGTTAAAAAACAAGTTTGATTAGAAATACTATCTAGCCTAGTTTTTTATTCAGTAGCTCCGAACACTGACATAAAACGTTTATACCGCCATGTTTTGCATCGCAACTTGGTCATAAATCCCGTACGATACCCGTACTTAAAGCGATAAAACATCGCGCGATAAAAGTCGCGATACGCATGCTGGCCCATTGCGAGTTAACGGCGATCAACTCGCTATAACAGCCAAATCCTTGCTTATGGAAAAAGGACGTAAGTGTGTATGAAACTAGAACATACTTACTACGTTTCGTGTTAGGCTGGGGGAACAATCCTGGGCACTACCTTTAAGGGAGGGGAACAGGACGAAGAGGTTTGAAGATGAATATGGACCATGCGTCAGTTTTTGAACTGCTAACATTATTGTCTGAAGACGGCGATCATTTGATTATAAGCACATGATAGGTGTGTGTAAAACGCGTGTAAGAACTAAACTACGGGGTTTCACCAAAAAACCATCATGTCAACATTTTCAGGCTATATCAGACATGAGTCTGAAAACAAGAGCTAATAAAATATCTATTATTGAAGGAGCGAGCGAAGCGATTAAAGTTTACTCGCTTCGTTTCAGCTGGTGCCAAAATTCATTCGTTTGTCGGGATGTGCCGCTGTCCCACAGTCCGGTTTCTCTACAGGTCGCATTTCTCAACCGATTGTCGCGATACTTTGTGTTAAGTCGACCACGCCACGCCTCTTTGACAGAGACACGCTTATGTCTTCCGCGCACGAGAAAAACAGATGCAATACTCTTCGGTAACGGCTTTTTTGGACAAATTTCGATAAATACCTAACTAAGTGAAGTTTTATTTATATTTCATTACTTAAGTGAGATTTTAGATGAGATAAAATACAATAGTATTAACTTGATTGTGTCGTAAAATAATGTATTAGGTATTTGAGTAGGCAGAATAAAAAATATAAAATAAAGACATAACTTAGGATTTTTTTTGTATCGATTAAATCAGATAAACAATAATATAGTCAAGAATCATATACTTATCTGAAAATCAGACCTTCTAGACCAGACCAGACCAGATTGTTTCTTAATCTTAATCTAGTCAGAATGGCGTTTCAAACCACGCGATAATTTTCAGTGCACCCGCGTATATATATAGTTTTTTTGGTCGCTTCAGTTTTTAAATGAAAATAAAAAAATCGTTACAAAAGACACCCGCGACTTCTGCAGCACACAGAACCGCTATTAAAAATATTGAAAGGGTTAATTTCCCACATTTTAATGAGCACCTATGTCGAGTACGCGACTGGTCTTAATCTTAATAATAGTTTTGTATCTTAAACCAAAATATATTAACTGTTCAATTACTATAAGCTAACGAGACTTATTGACCTGATTGTCCATTGTTTGATCAACTAGTAGACATGGTCGGCGTTACGGACCTTGATCGGTGATTGATAGTTCATACTTAACTACTTCACACACGAGTTGGTCGATTGCTGCCTGACCAGCAACACCTCGGGTAGGTACCTGACTTTAAAAATATAATATGTATATATATTCACGAAATTTATCAGAGACACGAGTGTTGATTTTTTTTAATACCACGCCACACTTTTGTAAGTGGGATGAAAATTGAATATTAAAGTAACTAATGCTAATATTTACACGGTTCATCTCTCTTATTTTATTGCCACTACGGATCTCTCGTCTCGCTCCGTCCGAAACGTGACACTTCGAAGCCCGTTATGAAGAACACAACGCCAATATTTCATTGAGTATTTGAGAAAAGAATATTATTGTGTCAAAACATCATTTATTGTTTTATCCACAGTGACATAAACGTAGGTATATGACTTGTGCCGATGTATATTCGTCACTTCTCCGTTTCATGACTCGAGTATGCACAATCACGTCCCTACAAGTTTACAACGGGGACAATTTGGCCCTTATTGTGGACTTACAAGGGCCCTCCGCTTCACCCTCCGCATAAATTAATGCGTCAAACCCTGACATTCAATTTTAAGGATTCAGATTTGATTCGGCCGTCATAAAATTTTATTTTACGACTCCTGAAACGGTCATTGGTGAGAGGACTCTGCATACACGGGTAAGTTCGATAGGGACATCAATTTCGTTTGATGGGTTTGGCTAGGCTAGCAATGTTGGGAATGTTGGGATGGTTTAGCTTTTTGGGAACGAAGTTTGAATAGAATTATGAGTTCTGGGCATTTACTTCAAAGCGGCTTCGTGTTAGCGACCAATGAAATAACCAATGGATGAAACGCATCAGAAATATTAAACAAATATTTGTGTTTTCCCGAAGATTACGGTACCAATGCAGCCCGATTTTGCTTTTAGGTATAGATAAAAGTTATGTCAAGTTAACACAAAGAATCCTCACTTCGCTAAAGGGTCGATACCGTGAGAATTCTGGAGTCTCAAACGTCTACAGGCTACGGTATATGTTTACCCGTCCGTATAATTATTTGCTGCCATCGTAAGTAATATAAAAAAACATTTATTATGTACAACCAAAATCCTGGGTAAGTATTTATTTGTTAGTGTTTCATCTCGAAAGTCGTTAACTTTCGGGAAAGGATATTTTTCTATAGACGATTTATGACCTAACCCTAATACTGGTACTTATTCATAAATCAGAAGCTCGACGCAACTACAGTTCTTGACTTTATTTTGCTAGTTTCAAAACAACTACTTAACCAGTTTAGACAATCAAATACAAACTTTACGCAACCCAAGGGTTTGACTAAACATCAAAATATAATACTCACGAGAATAACCGGGAAGAATCTGAACAGGAAAATTCTTTGAGGATAACAATTTCGTACAATTCATCATACAGCCCCCCATACATGCATAATATAAGTAAATAAACTGCCAAGATAACCTGTCTCATTTTACCAAACTCGGGAAAATATACTGAAAAAATCCGCCGCCGGAGTTTTGCCCAAGTATGTTACGCAAATTGAGTGACATTGGTGAATTATCTAGATTGTAATCAGGCAGGACCTAGCGTTAATTTACTAAGGAATAAGCCTCCAGGTTATTTGCCCTGATTGCCTGAAATCATGCCGACTGAGAGAATTAGCATTCGCAATTTGTGGTTTCTGTTCGCACCTTTTTGGGCCACATCCATCATGGTTGCATTAACGAAGTCTACTTCATTACGAAATTGATGGTGATTGCTGAAAAGGCAGCCTATTTCCCAGGCGTGAATCATGTTTTAGAATATTTGAAGCTTAGCTGTAGAAGCAAAGCTGTTTAATATTAATACTCTGAATAAAATAATTTGTGATTTTGTTTTTCTTATTTTGCTTTCGTGGAATCTCTTGGATTTTTTATATTCTACCTTGCAAACGCTTACCTTTTCACAAGTTCCTTCGTGAAAGTTTTTTTGCGGCCGCGGCGTCCGTTGGCATTATTAATAGTACATTACGTAACTAAGGGCGGTGAATTCGTGAATTACCCAGATGGCAGGTGTTTGTGGCCCGAACCGAAGGTGAGGGCCATAAATATGCACTCTGGGGCTTTACGAATTACCGCCCGTGTTGGGTACAAAATTTTACGTCTTCACCTGGCCACAATGCGAGTTTTCCCGTACGCGCAGCGTGCAGTAAAACTCGCATTATGGCCAGGTGTGACGTAAATGTAATTACGCAAAATGTTTGTATTACTTTTCGGGCCACAAACACCTGCGATCTGGGGCATAATGTCCTTTAGACTTTTTGTAGGTAGGTACTTACGTTGTATGTCATGTAAGCAATGATGTAATATTAAAAAGAGGTGGACAGGCTGCACTAGAATTGCACCAAGTTGCCTCAGTTTCACGTCGTTAGTGGACGTATAAATGTGAAAGATACAGATTTGGTGGCCATTTTTAAACACGGAATTTCGTATTCACCTCTTACCTCGTACCTCTTTTATATATTATATTATTCGCTTGTGTAATGAAACTACTGCAATACGTTTTTTGGAAAGTAAAATTAAGCGAAAAATATTTTGCCAAACGGCAGTACCTACAGCCAATTCTGTTTACCCAACCAGCCAATAAAACCATAGACGATAAGTTAATTATGTATAATTACGCATCAACAGTACATATCTGTGTGAACCCAACCAGACTCGGTCAATCCGGCCAGCTTCTCGATAAGATTTTATATTTAAATAGGTACCGGGCCGTTACATCAGCGTACCTATCCTAAAATGGCACCATTTCCCAGCCAGCATTTTTTGCAATAACCACATTGCAACGCAGACTTTAACACGTTGTGTTAAAGTTTACTATATAAATGTTTACATCGTTGGGTTTGTTAGTGGATTCAAATAGCACTAGTCGAAGAATCCGGAATAGGTTGCCAATTGAGCGCCGTCGTTTGGACACAGGGTTATTAAGAACGAGAATGTTTATTGGGGTGGCCAGACGACTATAACGAAATTCATTTATTCAGCTCTGAGAGCATGTAGGTGTACAGAAAATCAAAATTCCTGCACAAAGCCGCGGTGAAAAACGTAGATAGGTACAGTCGCCATCACATACATTTAAGCGGTCAAGGTGTTCACAAACATCTGAACACGACTTTATTGTCAAAGCCATAGAGTTCATGTTCAGATATTTTTGAACGTCCTGAAGAGTACAGATGTATGTGACGCTGACTGTACGAGTACTTAACTGTCTGCCTACTACATGTGTACATGGATACATATACGTGTATTGCTACATTTATCCAGCATACTTAACTTTACTACACAAGCAGCATTATTAGGACTCCTAAAAATAATACCCGACTTCCTTACAAGGGCCAAGTGACTAAGGGTTCCTCGTGAAGATATGTCGTTGTGTATCCAGGGCAAGGTCACGGAGGGCCCGAGGAGGTAGTTGGGAGTAATTCCCGGAGTTAATCGCCTTATCTTTGGACGCTTTGTCCCGGGTGGAGATGAGATTGTTTTAAATATTTCCGGGATAGTGATGAGGCTGCCATATGTTTTAATCCTGTCTAAGGTCCAGTTTAAGGCCTGTCTGCTTGCATATATTTTTCGGTTGTTTATGAATGTTTTTTTTCTACGGAATGGTGTTTGTTTTAGTAGTACCAAGGAAGTCGATCAATAGTTACTAATATTATAAAAAGGTAAAATTTGCAAATGGCCAGTTTTGTGAGAGCGTAAGTTTGTAAGTTTGTATGGGTTCGTATGTATCTCCTGAACTACCTACTCATCTAATTGCAAACACAAATTGGTACTTCGGGATGGACCAAGGCTTATCATCATCATCATATCAGCCGAAAAACGTTCACTGCTGGACATTGGCCTCCCCCAAAGAGTGCCGAAGTAATCGGTCCTGCGCCACCCGCATAAAGTGGAATTCCGCGACTTTTAGCCAGATCATCCGTCCACCTTGTGGGGTCTACCCACACTGTGTCTTCCGGTATGTGGAAGCCACTCAAGAACCTTTCCGCCCCAATGGAATTTAGCGATTCAGAGGGCTACCGGTTACCTTAGTTCTGCCAACCAAGGCTATACATCTATATACCTCGGGTTTGCTTGCCTTGTTTGTAATACGCAGGCGAAACCGCGCGGACAGTTAGTTATATTACGAGTATAATGTAATGGGAACATTTTAATCGCTTACCAAAAAAATGCGCATAAAATAACCAACTTGCACATCAAACCAAATTTTGACTTGGGTATTTTAGCAGTGTAAAGCAGTATGTTTTAGATTGTTTGTTTTTTTATGTGCCTTGTAATACTAACCTAAAGTAAGTAGTTGCTAATTAGGTACAGACTGTACGCACAGTGAATGAAATTGCCTCTAAGCTAGATACTTAGAAAGGCTCACGCCCGTTTCTTGTTCCGTGCTAATTTGACAAGGTCCTTGCCCAAACTGTGCAGGTTATAATAGGAACCGCAACTGTGCAGAACAAGCAAGTGATGAAATATTATTGTGAATCCATAATACTATAGGCTAGTAGGTAATTGCTCTGTGAACAGTAGAACTCGCCTGACTGTTTTCTTTTCGAGGTTCTGTATTGACATACAATAGTAAATTTCGATGCTAGTGCACAAAGTATGTCATTACGCCACCAGGACCGAGATATCTTGCCACGAGCCGTAGGCGAGTGGCAAAACTCGGGACGAGTGAAGAATGATATTTCCGCATGTGTATCGAACGACGTTTTTTAATACAGTTGCGAAAAAATAAGAAAAACAACAAGTATGGAATTCGAAACTTTTATATTACCTATCTACTAATTATGTAACATTGTTCTAAAATATTTTTTTCTAACACAGTTCTATCTAATTATTTTTTTCTTGCAATATTAATTAATGGTACAATTTGGAAAAGAGAGGTGCGTGAAAAATCGAGAGAGCTCGCGCCGTCTTGTGAAAGCCGTAGAGGAGAACAGGTAGACAAACGGACATACGAAATAATTTTGGCCCGTACTGAAACATGTGAATACAGTTTAGCGAATTAAAATCTGTACTTATCTATAAATTATTTTTTCCCTCACTCTCGCACCTCGCTTTCGCCGTCTTTTATCCTTTAAAACAAGCGGGTAAAAACGCATTTTATCCACTTGTGGGGATGTAATTTGAAGGCCTCCACCCACCGGACGCGTGTGCTGCGCGGCGCGTGTGCTGCGCGGCACACGCGCAAGTTGTAAAGCATTGAAACTACACTTCAAACACACTAAAGTTACAACTCGGCAGCACGGCCGCGTGTCGTCGCGTCTGCCGCGCGTGTCGTCGCGTCTGCCGCGCGTGTGCAGCGCGTGTGCAGCGCGTGTGCCGCGCGGGGCCGCGCGGGCCCGCGCGTCATATCTCTCTCTCTACCAACACATTTAATATGTATCTCGCTATCTTTATCACACTCAGCAGCGCGGGGCGGCGCGGGCACGCGCTGCATACGCGTTGCTGACGCGTCACCAAGCGTGATAGAGATAGTGAGATACATATTAAATGTGTTGGTAGTGAGAGAGATATGACGCGCGGGCCGTGCACGCGCGGCACACGCGCAGTACACGCGCGGCAGACGCGCGGTACACGCGTTGGTAACGCGTCGCAGCCGCGTACCTCCGCGTTGCCCGCTTGCGGTGTGAATATACCGATTCAACCGCGCCTGACGCGCGCCGCACACGTCACGCGCCGCGCACGACACGCGTCCGGTGGGTGGAGGCCCTTGGAGCTTGACCATTTGTTGTCGGTATTTGGCGGCGCGGCAAAGGAGCGTCAGTGTTTCGCATAAATATGAATGTAATATACTTACTGGTGTTTTGTTCGCGCGCAGATGGGACGGATGTGTTTTGACGGAATTTCAGATGAGACTCGCACGGCTGCTAGAGTGTATAGACATGGAAAACGAAAAGTGTCGTAGGTACTTTAATTAAATTATACGGCTCTAAACAGCTTCTATGTTTGTTGTGTATAATGTGATAAATAATTATGATCCATTGTTATTTTAATTAGTTAATTGCAATTTTAAATATTGTTATACTTACTATATTGATGATGATTATAATTAACCTGATGTTTATTATAAATAATGTGTACAATTAAAGACTTATTTTTTATGACCTGTTTTTTGCTGTTATACTTTTCTCGCTACAGTGAAGTGAAATTTTTTGTGTTACACACGGGTGCAATTATATATTTCTTCTTCTCGTATGTTGTATTTTACACTCGCGGGTAAAATACAACTTTGCACCCTTGTATAACAAATAACTATTAAGTATTTTGAGTTCAAGAAATAAATCCTACTAATATTTTAAATGCGAAGGTTTGGATGTTTAGATGTTCTGATGTTTGGATGTCTGTTAGTCAATCACGCTTAAACGGGTCGACTGATTTCGATGAAATTTTGCGCAAAGATAGATTATAGACTGGATTAAAATAAGGGATAGTGTTTACTCCAGCTCCCCGCAGACGAAGTCGCGGGCGAAAGCTAGTAGATAAATAATCTTTCACTTCACTCCCTAGTTATTCAATTAGAGTTACAAATAGGCAGAAAGTTATTGATTGTGTCAAATTACTCATTCATTAAAGTTATTATAATTAAGTTCCATCCTCATCCTCAAATACCTATGCCAAAAGGTAAAACCGAGTTAAGCCGACTGATTTATTCCAACAATTATTTCATGAATTGTGAAGCAAAATATCAAGATAAAACGAAATTAGTTCCACAGCAGCAAATAGCAAAGCGGCCGCCATCGCCATTTTGCTCCCTTAAGCGGGAAATATAACGCCATCTGACAGCGGCATAAATTAAAAATCCCGGGAAAAAACACGACAATGTAGTTAATCTCGTTCCCGTCTTTATTTCTTTTAATCCCTTCGGCCCGTAGACTGTACATAAACATTTTCCTAAGAAATAATCTTCCTTAATAGCCCCACAGTGTCCAGGGAAAGCAGTATTTTGATGTCGCTGTATACGAAACAAAACACTTACAGTTATGTTACAGGATATGTGACCAATTAGCGTAAGTCATCAAACAAAAATGTATGCAGTGTCAGATATATATATATTTATTATATATTATACTCGTATATCCTAGTTATAATATAAATGCGAAAGTTTGGAAGTTTGAATGTTTAGATGTGTGGATGTTTGTTACTCATTGCCGCTTAAGCGGCTCAACCGATGTGGATTAAATTTTGCACGAAGATAGTTTAAAGCCTAGGTTAAAATATAGGATACTTTTTATCCTGGGTCCACGCAGAAGAAGTCGCTGGCGGCAGCTAGTTTTCATATGATTTATATGCTATCTGAAAACTAGCTTCCGTGTTTATGCATAGGTAATACTCATTTAGGTATAAATTGAAAAGATAAAGTTAAATTTCATACAAACTGCATACCTTATTTTTCTGAGTTTTTTTTGACGACTCTCACTTATAGTACACAATTATTTGAAAAGCCCATCAATCAAGATCGTCGTGGACCCTCCCCCGTTTGTGATTCATGTAATAGAAAATATAACTGCCTAGACTAGTTGTTGTTGCATGTATATGATAAGTACGTATGTATTGTAAGTAGGTCCCACTTATTTGCACAAACAAATACTGCTAAATATCTGCCATGATTGGCACCTAGCCAAATACGGCTAGGGGAGAAAACTCCAAAAAATAATAATTTTCTGGAGCCTGTGTGTCCTAAAGAAATGAGCCACCACAAACCATATTTTTGTGGTACAATCATCCGTAAACTGTCAATAATATACTTCCGGGTACATGCTCCACGGAGTTAAGGTACTGCCTCAGCCCTGACCGTGCTAATAGCGCATTCGACACTGCCTGTCGGCTGCGCCGCCCCTAAATTTCGCTGAAACTGCTCCTCCATTGACCCAAATTGGACCCTTAATTTATGATTCATAGCCCTTCTTGCGATGGCACACGGAGGAATTTTTGGAAGTGCTCTGAGTAATTTATTGAGATGGCAAGAAGAAATGTAAAAATATTGTTTTGACAAAGCGCCACGCGAACCATGCGACCTTAGAAAGTTGTGTTTTGTTCGTTTCTAATCAGGGTAGGTGCCGGGGTAGCATTGTCGCGGATTTTTGTAAAATTATCTCATACTAGCTTCCGCCCGCGACTTCGTCTGGGTGGAGTCGAGATAAAACTATCCTATATTTTAATCCAGGCTATAAACGATCTTCGTGCAAAACTTTGTCCCAATCGGTTGACCTGTTTAGGCGTTCTCGGTGAACACCTCCACGAGGAGGTTCTGCGGGCGTACCTAATTGATTAAAAAACATCCTAACTTTCGCATTTATAATATTAAAGTAGGATTTCCTAATCTTGAATAATATTTAGATAGTGGCAAACAAGCATATCAAGTGATAAAAAGACATCGTAACTTTTGGATGTCTAGAGGAGTCACAAAGTCATTGCCAACCCTTTATATATTTCTTATTTTTAGATTTACAACTAGTATTTTATTTCTTATCTCACAGCACATCCTAGGGAGCTCTAGCGACCTGACTCACTACCACGAACATACTTACATTCCTACAAGTTGCGTGGTGTTATTCCGGCTGCGGTCTTCAGTAAGGGTTCTTTCCCAGTTAGGCTGTCCCAAATATGAGCGAGATGACATTCCCTGATAGTAATCCTTATTCAGACAGTCATCAGACAGTCCACTGCTGGACATAGGCCTCCCCAAAGGGTGCGGCAATAACAGTCATAAATAAATGGAAAAGAATAAATGGAACTAGAATAAAAAGAAGATAGTAGGTCTGTCTGTCTTGAT
Source organism: Epinotia demarniana (assembly GCA_945867215.1). Lineage (NCBI taxonomy): Eukaryota > Metazoa > Arthropoda > Insecta > Lepidoptera > Tortricidae > Epinotia > Epinotia demarniana. The sequence goes on along the minus strand of OX244274.1, from coordinate 22,631,322 downwards.
TGCGTTTATCTTCCAAGAAGATTAATGATCCTAAGTTAGGTATTGTCTAAAGTCAAAAGACCAAGAACTAAGGTCACTTTATTATCATAATGACAATTAGCTTTTAGATAACTTTCATTGCTTAATACTGTCAGACTGTTACGTAGTAGGTAAACAGAATGATATTTGTCAAGTCCGACTTTTGAAGTGCGAACTGCTTATTGGATCAACGTTAGCAAATCGTATTTGCACAATTCATTATTATAATACTCACTCTGCTAGTCATACTATATCATTGAATTACACGACATGCATGGCCCTCAAAAATATCATACCAATAAGCGGAGATGTTTTTGCGTGGTTAATGTGTATGGGCAGGCATTGTAGCAGATGAGTGTACGAAATAAGGATTTAAATATCTGGACAAACTGCGTATTAGATCGACGGTTTAACGAATCGCGAAGGTTTTCTGACAACGTCGTTAAGGGCAGGCTGCGTAGCCAATTTGAGGCGTTTAGACGCATCCTCAATCGTGTCTCAATTCCGTTCTCGTTCAAGGGAATCTCAACAATTGCTAAAAGACGTCATTACGACCTAATCTGCGCGTTAATTCTTTTCTGACGCCGGCGCCGAACCACCTACCTCTTACTTTACGTCATATCTCCCTTGTCGGTACCATTCTAAATGCGACCTTCTTACATGGAGATCAAAGTCAAAATTAGAGCAAATCACCAGTCGGTTTCACGTCACATCTCCCACAACGGTGCCACTGGAAATGCCACTTTAATACATTAACTATAAAGTCAAAATTAGTAAAGCACCATTGAGATAAAGTGAAAGGGGCTGGAATAAACGCCTGGTGCGGACGCGTGTTATCGTTCAGAGGATTAGCGGTTTTATGAATATAGGAAAGGCTTTGATGGTCGAGCGGGAATTCGCTTGTACCTATACATACTGATCCTTTTGTGGCTACTTAGTAAGATGAAAAAAGTAGTCTAAGTCTCGTTAGGGCGGTAATTTGGAATAAATTTACATCCTTGCATCTTAGGCAGTACATCCCGCTGAGGTGTGCGGAGCCGCGTACAAATAACGCCGGCCGGATGTGCGGACCAGTCTGAAGTCCGTGCGGAATTTACGAAGAGAACGAACAACAAGAGAACCGTCGCTCTGCACACTGCAGCAGTGTGATAACCGACTTACCATCTTACAGCCTGCAAAATAATTTTCTCAAACATGCAATGAAATGTCGTCGTTACGTGCGTCATAACAGGCTTCGAAGTATCACATTTCAGGCGAAACAATTCGAGAGAACTGTAAAGGAATTTCCTACAAAATTGAAGGCCAGGAAGTTTTTTTTTTTAATTTTAATCTAAATATGGCGTCTGTGTTCATGAATAGCCTAAACAGCTGAATTATATATTTTAATTTTTTTTAGTGGCTGAATGGTTATCGGACCAAAAATATCCGCGTTAATGCCTATTACACACGCTGATTTAAGAATAGAAATCTGTATGATTCAATAAATAAATAAAATCATTTAGTTCGACCAACAGGGATCATATTACACGACAAGGATAAGGAATAACACGATATAATTATCATTAGCTTATGTACAGTAGGCCTCATAAGTGCATGGACACGCTTGAACCGTATACTGTGTTGATGACTAAATTTAAAATATTGTCTATTCGTAAGTCACCAGAGACCATAGACAATATTTAAAATCCTCTGCATTTATTTTAATTATTATCGAAATTAAGATTCTCATTGAGTGTAGCTGGATTTTATATTTGTGGTTGATATTTATAAATAAATTTTCAAAATGAGTTCCGATGATAACAGTGACGAAGAAATAAATTGTACTCCGCCGGAATTGAGGGCAGAGGCCGAATTAGCAATGAATAACTTGTTGCCGCCAAAATCGAATGACAAGTACATAAATAGGTGTTGGTTTTTTGAGTGGTGATATTTCTTATTTCATTGCATATATTTGAGAAAAGCACTATACATGCCTAGCCGTGAAAAGGGCTTGCCGGCTTCGTATCACTATCCGTCTATACCTACTCACCCGGCAAGCCCTTCTTTCCCGGCGGATGCAGTAATGTATCGTACTATTCCTGGTTACGCCTCACTTAATTGCATCTTCCAATCTTATGACGAGAAAGTGTTGACATGCATTTGGAAGATCAAATTAAGTGAGGCGTATCCAGGAAATTATTTTGCAGGCTGTAAGATGGTAAGGTGGTTATCACACTGCTGCAGTGTGCGGAGCGACGATTCTCTTGTGGTTTTTTGACCCTATTTTATTACTCGTACCTTTGTTTTCAACATGTTGTCGAAAACGCGACTGAAACATATTAGTTATTAATCAACGTTTTAGAAACGGTCCCAAAAGTTCAATTTCACTGTCACTACCCGCGTCACGCGTCGAAAGTTGCGAGTGTTCATCGAACGCGTTTCAGGAGGTCAATCTGATACTTACGTTTCGCATTTCCTGCATGATGATGGTGATGATGATACTTATACAAACTTTTAATATACTTACACAAACCCACTGGTTGGATTAAGACGTTTTACGGTTAGACAACTTCAAGTCGCTTAACGCTTTACAACCGAGAAATCGTGCTTTCTGCAAAGACTAATGAAGTTTAATAACACTTATTAAACAATGACTATTCAATGAAGTATAAATAATTGTGCGCACTTCAAACCAGGCTCAAAGTTCAAATAGTTTAAAATCAAAGTCAAATAATTGATTTGTAAAACGCAGGCATACAAAGGTACCTATGGAACGGGTATCAAAAGCCATGTCTCCCTCTGTTTTGCCTTTGCTACAAGGCCTACACCATTTTAGAACCTTTTCTAAAAGTTGTGATGCGTTCCGTGGGTCACGTACGGTGCTGTCTGATAATCAGCGCTGTAGGCGCGTCTGTCTAGCACCTCGGCATAATGCTGAGACAGCGACCGATTCACTGCCGCGAAGACACCACACATTATGTGTCAACTGTATTGTATTTCTACTCCCTTTATCTCTGTGTGTCTTTTGTGTAGTGAATAAATGTCTTCTTTCTTTCTTTCTCCACTAAGCTAAACAACTCCGTTTTGTCCCCAGCAGATCTACGCGCGGCCCGTGACGCAGGTGGCAAAGTTCTCGGACGTGCTGACTGGCGAGGGCCACACCTTCCCCGCCGCCATCGCCAGCCACCTCTACTCGCCTATACCGGTCTACCAGTCCCGCGTAAGTATACTTATGTTAGTAACAGGCAGACGCACTGCCAGGACCCATAAGGTCTTTTTTCGGGGTAAATCTGTGAACTAGGTATTCAGTCCTCGAGGTCAGCGGGCTGGCTGTGGACCTACTAAAAACTCTGTTCTTCCATGCAAACGACCCCAGGCTCTCAAAATCACGCACACTGGCTCCTCGCTACTTGTAGCTCATCCTGGTTCGCCATCTTTATTGGGTCGTTTGTTGAGTGCTGTACTGGCACCCGCCACGGAAAACAGTCGCGATTCTGGTTACACTCTTTAGTAGTGATTTTTCACAGATGGGAGAAAATTCGCAGTAGACGTATCTCTTTTCATAATATAAATAAATAAAATAACGGGCTAACGTTAGTATGTGGCGGGCCAAAGACGAGGATCCCCTTTTTTACAAACTTATATTTAAAGTAACTTATTTCATGTCGACCTGTTTTGAGGCAATATCTATAACTCATTTCTGACTTAAACCTGTTACAAACGACACCAAACATGTCTGTCATTAATTTAAACTAGCTGCCCGGCCCGGCTTCACACGGATTACCCGTTTTCCCGTAGGAATAATGTCGGCTTCTAATGGTAAAAGATTTTTTCAAATCGATCCAGTAGTTTCGGAGCCTATTCAATACAAACAAACAATCAAATCTTTCCTCTTTATAATATTAGTGTTGAGATAGTGTAGATGATATTGTACAAAATGTGCTAACGATCACTAAGTGTTCTATAAAGAGCGCAAGGAGTCTCGGACTACCCATTTATTTAAAAGACAGCGCTTTAGAAACCGTTACATCCTAAAGTCCAGAACTCCCATGATTATTACCATGACAAAGATCCCCCACAGTACGATATAAGCCCACCATTCATACTTAGCATTGTTCCCCGTCAGCTCGATTGCCGATCGTAATTCAGACATATTGCCACATTTCGCGAGTCCATTAAAGATGCAGATCGAGGGATTAGGCTGTGTTATTTACATTAATAGAGCCCGCTGGGGTGATAAATTCCGGTATGAATTAGGAATGACAGGCGTGTATGCCAAGTTGGAAACATGTATATTATGGAGTCGGCCTAGTGATACACATTGAAATGAAAGTCTCCTGAATCTCCTGATGCTTAAGCTTCGACGAGCATGTAGACAGAATTATAATTTAATGATGATGGTCTCGAACATCCTTGGTCATTCAAAACTGGTGGCTTGATATACTCAACTCATGCCATCAGTAGACTCTCGAAAACTTCAGGAGATCTCTGTTGCGATTAATAGTTAACCGTTTGGGGACTCCTCAGTACCTGTATGGGATGATTTTGATTTAACTATTTGTGCGAATTATTATTTTTACCGTTTTCCATTTCTGTTACAGTTATCATCGCCAACAACGTACGAGATATCAGCCCCAATCCCATCACAACTGGCTTACTCCGAGCACAAAATCACCTACCAACCCCAGCAGAATGCGATCCAATACACTCCTCAGGACTACAACCAGAAACTAGCCAACCCGAAGCAGGCCATCGCTCGTCTTACGGTCAACTACCAACCGTACCCTCAGCAGTTCCTCGTACCTCAGCCTATTGTATACCAGCAGCAACCGCAACTTCAGCAGATTCCCGTATATCAGCAAGGGTTCAACCAGCCACTTCCGTTCCAAGGTCCTCAATACCAGAATCAAGAGTACAAGCCTTTGATTCGGCTCGTGCAAGCCCAGCCTGGGATCACGTACGCTGGAAATGTGGAGCACCAGAGACCAGCGCAGAGGGAACTGAAGACTGGACAGTCTGATGCAGTGCAGGCGGCTGAGGAGGGGGCTAAGGCACAGCCTCAGTTACAAGAGGTAAATATTTAGTACGCTAGGAAGAGAAAAAAACAATTGTAACCGACTCAACTGCGCTGAGTGGTAAGCATAGTGCTTGTACGTGAGCGTGTGGTATCAAGGGTTGCCTTGATGTTATTAGGTCTTGCCAGGACTAGTCAGAAATAAGAGATAAGTACTCAGGGAGCTCCCTGTCTAGTGTGACACTAGCCGTCTGTCCTACTTGAGCTGGCTTCTAATCTTTAGAGAAAGTAATTAGAAAGGCAAAGAAAATTCTGGGCGCCAGGTGTTTTAACCTAAAAAAATGCATAATCTTAAGACATTCCTCGAATCCAGTTAAGATACTTCCAATTTCATAGGTTTATTGGCAATAATATTTCATACTTATAAAAATTAGCAATTCAAAAAACCTATTAATAAGCATTAATGTTAACAAACACAGGAATAAAAATAAAGTAATGTTTAATAATTTCATTTTCAGCAATCGCTTGGAAGAGATCTAACAATGAATGTTCCCTTTTTTTTCAGAACAATAACGCACAGCCCCAAGGAGCCGTCAGCTTCGCCAGCTTCTCCCAAGGAGCCCCTGCCGCGTCCTACGCCCAGCCTCAATATCAGCAACAGCAGTACCAGCAGCAGCAGCAGCAACAACAACAGCAACAACAACAGCAGCAGCAGCAATACCAGCAGCAACAACAGTATCAGCAACAGCAGCAATACCAGCAACAACCTCAACCACAATACCAGCCTCAACCAATCCAATATCAGCAAGTCCAGCAACCCATCCAGTTACAACCGCAGCCTCAATACCAAGTCCAGCAGTACCAACCAGCCCCTCAACGACAGATCATCTCTAGACCTGAAGCTCAAAACCTCATCTCTGTTCCTGTTAAAACCCAACCGTCCCACTTCAGACAAGGCCCGGTACCAGTCGCAGTCCAGCCCTACCAGGGCCAGGTGTACCAGGCACAAGGTCCAGGGTACCAGGCACAAAGTCCAGGGTACCAGGCACAAGGTCCAGGGTACCAGGCTGCCGCCCCACACTTCCCTCCAGTCCAATACTTTGGCAAATTCGCCCACTCTATCTTCGGGCAGTATCAGTGAGGTGTAGGCCAATTGTATTCGTTAGTTAAGTTCTCTTCTAAGTATTGGTAAGAAAATTGAGGTGCTGATTGCTAAAGTATTTTTCTCTGTGATGCCATATTCTTTATACAATGTGTACTTTAATATACGTATTGAAATGTTTAAGAGATTTTTGTTTTTTTTTTACAATATCCCATGAGGATAAAACTTTATTTACTAAAGTATACATATACAAAATGATATTAAACTAATTATAATAAATTACAATTAGAAAAATGTATCAAAAATTTGCCCTTTAGGCAGGGTGCCCATCACACAGGCAGCATTCCCGCGCTGAATAGCAATCGCTATTCTTTGGGCGAGAAAGCTGCCTGCCCGAGGGTCACCCGTAGCCTCCCTTAACCGCTTACTGATCTCCTTGTGGAGCTTACGCGCGTTTCTTCCCCAAGGGCCGAGTGTCTCGACGCCAAATGCGACAAAATCGTATTGGGCGCCGAGACAGCTATACTTCCCGACCTTGGATCTCTCTCGGGCATCCGCCGCTGCCCCGGCTTGCTTGGACGTGCCCGGCAAGTAGGACGCTGCCAGCGTATCAGCACAGGTAGCGTCCCACACCAGTGCACGGCCCATCCGCCAGGGGATTAAAGACATCCCGTCCGGACGCTTGCCATCATCTCGTACAATGCGAGGCTCAAGAGCGCAGGGGACGCAGGCGCTGGCAAGCGCCCTTCTCAGGATGTCATTGAGCGCAGCGTGACGGGACAAGCGGCCGGCACCCGAGGAGCAGGCGAGTCCATGGTGACCGAAGCGATCTACCGCGGCTCCACAGGAGATGCAGTTGTGGTCCACGCACACATCAACTCCGACGCGGAGAGCAACTGCAATTCGGAGTGTGCCTGGGTCAATGAAGCTACCTAAGTTAGGTGAGGGGTAGGCGTGAAGCCATTGCCCCGACTCTGGTCTGGCTGCTGCCAACAGCCTGGCTCGGTCCCGGCCAGACGAAGAGTCGATCAACGACTTTATGGAAGCGGCGGAAGCTAACGAGTCCCAAGCCCTTTGTAATTTTGGTCTTGATGGCAAAGTTGGGTTCGGTCCTGCTAGCCAGGCGTTCCTAGCATCAACCAAGCACGCGATCTCGCAGTTTGCAGTCGTTGAGACTTTAAGGATTTTACCTGCGAGATCTTGCGTGCTGTGAGTTGATGATAAGAAAGCCGGCAAAGCTACGCTCGAGATTTTTCAGAGATGGTTTCATTCGCTATCATAATGATTCTGTGAGATATGAAAAGGATTTTTATAATACCCACGCAATATCAATTGATGAGTAATTCGCTAGAAACGCCATCTGTTGATTACTCAAATACAAATAAATTACTTTAAGAAAAGACGGGGAGGGGACTACTCTATTTGAAATTAAGCTGCCGATGCCCGCAGGCCGCCCTTTAAGCCACGGATTTCGGTAGATAAAGATTAATAAAAGTTTAATAAATTAACAGAAATATGATACTTACTTACTTACTTAACTATTGATATTTTCAGTGCCAACACTCAAAAATATAATAATAATCGTAGTAGACTTCAGTTTACGGTACCTAATCTATGCTCCAAACAATACTTAAATAACGAACGCAATTCTTCATAAATCAAAATCTAAAAGACAACGATTACTAAAACGACGACTTTGTAATGTGATAAACCGTTTCTGATGATGTTGTAGGACGGCTATCGTTTACCTTGGTGTGAAGGATACTTGTCGCGCTCGGAGAGGCGTCCACACTTGATTACTTGCACCGGGCTAGTCAAACAGGTAGATAATTTCACAGAGGTGGGTGCGCTTTGGGCATAGGGCTATAGTTATGTACTGATATCAGAAGGGCGCCATGCATTTATAATTCATTCTCCTAAATGCAAAAGAGATTAGACAGGATACCTATTTTTACAATGGTCAGAAATATGAACAAAGAAAGTTTATTTGACAAGTAGATTTAATGCCATCAAACACATGCATACAAGTAAAACAGGCCACTCAGTACCACTAAATCTTAACTGAGGCTTAGAGCTAAGGCGTGGCTTCCTCTTATTGAGATTTAGGTTTTTAAATTGTCTGACCGAGGACGAAGTCTTAGTATTTAAATTTAATTAATTAGAAAATAGGCATCGTTGTAATGCTTGGTTTGTATGAGGCTGCGATATTAATACTAAAACTATGACTCTAATTGCAAACACATGGTTTTATACCAAAACGTGGTTCATGAAGTTATGGAAAGAAATCACCTTGTGGAACGCGTTGTACACGCGTCACAGCGCCGTCGTAGTCCACTGCTTCCACCCAGGACCTCAGAAGGGGTCCTGCTCGTGACGGCTTCCGCAGATGGAAAACCGTCGCCACATGTGACCCGGGTACAGCTTCCGGCGCCAGACTCCAAAATTGCCTATGCGTGAAGCAACCTCCGCGAAGCAGTCCCCACGGAGCGGCCAGCACGTAGTCGCTGCAAATCACATTAAAGTTCAGATTCGGAACAAAACGATCCTCGGCTTTTATCACTCTCTCTTCGCAACACCGAAACTGTTAAAATACCTGGCAATGAGTAAAAGCAAGCCTAGGTGGTTTTCCGCCGACCAGATTTATCTCCTTACTTCATTTAAAGTTATGTCTGAAACAAAGAATGTTATATCATTAAACCACGTCTCAACGTAACAAATATTGCCATCGTCCAATCGGCGACACTAGCGTTATACATACCAAAATGTCCATTGTGTCATCGCAGCATTAGGTCGCGAGATGCGTTGAGATTAAAACTACATTGCTAAAATTGACTCTAAGTTAAACAAACATGGCTTTTCAGCCGTAGCGCTTCCAAAATGTCACCTCCTCTTGAGCTCACATATCTGTAAAGACCTCTGCCCAGCGATTTTGACAGTCAAGAAACTTTACCACAGACAATCTAGCTCCGTCCTCCCGTACCACAAAGATCGACTTGCATCAGTTGCACTGAATGCATGAAGACTAAAGATTTATTAACAACTCGCTTCAATGTTTCTAAAAGATCTATTTTTCGATTTCTAAATTATCTGTAAAGATATTAATAAACAATCACATTGATCGGTCTGAACTGTTATCGATTTCATTCGACTTCCTCGGTGCGCTCGCAGTTCCGCCGAACATCCGTAGGTGTCGCCTTCCCTTGAACGCCCGAGAGTCGCAGATATGCTGTAATAGATGGCGCTATGAGTCTTAAAACCCACAACAAGCGCCTCATAAAATTTAGACCCGTAACAACTTTACCATCAATATACGAGGTAATATTTTGTAAAACATGGTCACTTTAAATTCCCAAGCAGCACATTAGTGAATTTTGCAGCTTATTTTATAGCTTTATGTTCTAAATGAGTGGTTTATCAGTGTTTGATAAAACTTATAGCTTTAAACACAACTCAAAATTGTATATGAGTTCACCCTGTCACTTGTAGTTGCTTAGGAACGTTTTTTGTTTCTACTTTATTACTTATGGTTGGGTAAAGTCGATTTTGCTACTTAAAGTTGCATACAGGTTTAAATTATCACTGAATAAGAAGCAATAGTGCTATATAAGGCCCTAAAGTCACTTATATGCAACTTTTACTTATAAGTGGGAACGTACCCTTATTTGGAACTTTTCGTTCCAAATGACTAGTATAACATAGTTTTATATCACCAATAGTGGCTAAAGAGATAATTTTACGGCCCTTTTGGAACCTAAAAAGATTGCAACTTTAAGGCCTAGAAGGGCCGTAAAATTATCTCTTTAGCCACTGTTGGTGATATTCTACTCTATTATACTAGTCATTTGGAACTAAGAGTTCCAAATAAGGGTATGTTCCCACTTATAATTAAAAGTCGTCAAAAGCGGTCTTATTGCCACTCCAACGCATAATTAAGTCGCAATAGGAGGTTCTTGAAAACCAAAAGCAGTTATTTTCACTTATATACAAACCACTAACGACCTAACAGTTCCAAAATAAGAACATAAGTAAATATTAATTGTTCCTATTGCCTCTGTCAAAATATATGTATTATTCACCTGCGTCACTCTGTTGATACAAAATTGTTTTGAACAGTTGTTTCTGTTGATATAAAGTTGTAGACATTTAAACTCATCAGAAATGAATTCCGCGAATTGGCTTCCAACATCAACTTGGGGTTTTGGAGTTGAGGACTCCTAATTCACGAACACTACAAAAAAGCAAACAATTAATATTGGTAATAACATTCACTGCTTTGCCACTCGCAAGAAACAAATAAGTGATTTTCAGACCCGATAGTTCCAAATAGAGAACAAATAAATGAAAATAAACACTGTACGATCTTTTTTGTTTCGCCATGTTTACATATGTTACTAGCTTTTGCCCGCGGCTTCGCCCGCGTAGTAAAAGTAATTTTCCAATAATTATTGAATTGCTACGCCGCCTACTAACCTACTACTACTAACTTCCCCTACTAATAACCCTTCATCATAACCCATTATGGTAAATTAATTTTTATTTACTATTATATTTATGCCCGTGTGGTGGCGAGTTAAAATTTCACCACCCTCTTTCTTCCCGTGTGTGTCGTAAAAGTCGATTAAGAGAGCAGGGTTGAAGTGTGTCCTGGGTGATGGGCTAACAACCTAAGCAATATCACTTTTTGTCGATCTTTTATACCCACATTTATGCTAAAAGTGGCCCTGGAACATAAAGTTCATGTGCTCTGCCTGCCCCTTTTGGGAATAAAGGCGTCAATGTATGTATGTATGTACGTATTTCTGTTATTAAATTTACAATCATGATTAATGAGAATCTGTCCTCTGGAATAAAAGCTACTTTATGTTCATGAACATTAATGTTGAAATACCAAAATATCTCCACGAATGTTAAGTCAAATTTGTGGCCTGGACATTGCTATAGGCTTGTTTCCTAAGATTTTTTTCCATGCTTTTCGAACCAGTATTTAACATAAATACCCAAAAATTTGTTTTAATTTAACGGCGGCCAAAATGCTTAACTTATTAAAAGTAAGCAGATCTTCGTGCAGCACCTTGAATGTACTTATTACGGATGCAGGCACTTTCCCAATGTCTCCTACCCTCCCGACCCGCCGCGCCGCCCGCACTCGCCTAGGTACCGATTGCTGACGATCGAGATGGCACCAAATACAAACTTTAAAACCTATAACCCTATATAACGCGGGTCTCGTTCCATACCTCAAAAGCAAAAATAGAACCCTTATTTATAGGATCACGTGTGGCTGTCTGTCAGTACGTCTGTTACAACCGATTTGCTACGAAAAAAACTGGACCGATTGAATTGCAATTTGGCACAAATATTTTCATGAATTTTCATGTCCACAACATTACATTTCAAAATCTATGTGATTTTCGTTATTAACGTCCCAAAAAACCGTAATAACAACGCCCATATTGATATTTAGACGCCACGTTGGAATGTAAAATCGTTGTTGTTTTCCTAATCAGCGACCCGATAAACCATAGAAACAATAGATGCCGATGTTGATTTTCAGATTTTGTCACCACATGTCTGCTTTTAGGGGTTGAATTCTCAAAAAAACGGAAACACTTGTTTACTCATTTATCGTTAGGAATTATCCTGTGAATTCTCGAATAAAATTGTCTAACTAATCTTTTTTCTCCATACACACTTTGGACCTCCTTTTTAACCCCTTTAGGTGTAATTATTTCAAAAACGCTGAAAGCAATTTATTTGTAAATTAATAAGTTTAGTAATCTGTCCACAAAGTTTTAAGTACGTCGTAGCTAAAAATAAGTTTCCCTTATACAAAATTTGGACCCTCATTTAACCCTCTTAGCGGTGGAATTTTATAAAACGCTGAAATTACTTTTTTTGTATCCTAATAAGTTATCTTCCTACAAAGTCTCAAGTCTCTAGTTCAATAAATAATGTTTCCCCTCCACAAACATTGCATCCCTATTTAACCCCCTTAGGGGAAGAATTTTATAAAACGCTGAAATTACTTTTTTGTATCTTAATAATGATATTCCTACAAAGTTTCAAGTCTCTAGTACAAAAAAATATGTTTCTCCCATACAAACTTTGCACCCCTATTTAACCCCCTTAAGGATATAATTTCCAAAAATCCCGTCTTATCCCTTGCCTACGTCATAAAATGAAGTTCTGGTGTAAATTTCAAGTTTCTAGTCCCAGTAGCTTTGAATACGAACTTTGCACCCCTATTTTACCCCCTTAGGGGTAGAATTTTATATGAAGCTGAAAATACTTTTTTTTGTATCCTAATAAGTAAAATACTTACCAAGTTTCAAGTCTCTAGTTCAATAAATAATGTTTACCTCATACAAATATTGCACCCCTATTTGAACTCCTTAGGGGTAGAATTTTCTAAAACGCTGAAAGAACTTTTTTTGTATCCTAATAAGTAATATCCCTACAAAGTTTCAAGTCTCTAGTACAAAAAGTCATATTTCTCCCATACAAACTTTGCACCCCTTTTTAACTCCCTTTGGGATAGGATTTCCAAAAGTCCCGTCTTATCCCTTGCCTACGTCATAAAAGGAAGTTCTGGTGTAAATTTCAAGTTTGTCTTCCCAGTTGTTTTGAATACAAACTTTGCACCCTTATTTAATCTCCTTAGGGGTGGAATTTTAAAAACGCTTAAGATATTTTTATTTGTATTCTAATAAGTAATTTTCCTACAAAGTTTCAAGTCTCTAGTTCAATAAATAATGTTTACCTCATACAAATATTGCACCCCTATTTGAACTCCTTAGGGGTAGAATTTTCTAGAACGCTGAAAGAACTTTTTTTGTATCCTAATAAGTAATATCCCTACAAAGTTTCAAGTGTCTAGTACAAAAAGTCATATTTCTCCCATACAAACTTTGCACCCCATTTTAACCCCCTTTGGGATAGGATTTCCAAAAGTCCCGTCTTATCCCTTGCCTACGTCATAAAAGGAAGTTCTGGTGTAAATTTCAAGTTTGTAGTCCCAGTTGTTTTGAATACAAACTTTGCACCCTTATTTAATCTCCTTAGGGGTGGAATTTTAAAAACGCTTTAGATATTTTTATTTGTATCCTAATAAGTAATTTTCCTACAAAGTTTCAAGTGTCTAGTTCAATAAATAATGTTTACCTCATACAAATATTGCACCCCTATTTGAATTCCTTAGGGGTAGAATTTTCTAAAACGCTGAAAGAACTTTTTTTGTATCCTAATAAGTAATATCCCTACAAAGTTGCAAGTCTCTAATACAAAAAATAATGTTTCTCCCATACAAACTTTGCACCCCCATTTAACACCCTTAGGGAAAGAATTTCCGAAAACCCCGTCTTATCCCTTGCCTACGTCATAAAAGGAAAATCTGTTGTAAATTTTAAGTTTCTAGACACAATAGTTTTTAATTCAAACTTTGCACCCCTATTTAACCCCCTTAGGGGTAGAATTTTATAAAACGCCAAAAGTACCTTTTTGGTATCAATAAGTAATCCTCCTACAAAGTTTTAAGTCTCCAGTTCAATAAATAATGTTCCCCCATACAAACTTTGGACCCCCATTTCACCCCCTTAGGTATAGCATTTCCAAAAATCCGGTTCTATCCCCTGCCTACGTCATAAAAAGAAGTTCTGGTGTAATTTTCAAGTTCCTAGTCCCAGTAGTTTTGAATACAAAATTTGCACCCCTATTTAATCCTCTTAGGGGTGGAATTTTCTAAAACGCTGAAATAACTTTTTTTGTATCTTTATAAGTAATATCCCTACAAAGTTTCATGTCTCTAGTACAAAAAATAATGTTTCACCCATACAAACTTTGCACCCCTATTTAACACCCTTAGGGATAGAATTTCCAAAAATCCCGTCTTATCCCTTGCCTACGTCTTAAAAGGAAGGTCTGGTGTAAATTTCAAGTTCCTAGTCCCAGTAGTTTTGAATACAAAATTTGCACCCCTATTTAATCCCCTTAGGGGTGGAATTTTCTGAAACGCTGAAAGAACTTTTTTTGTATCTTAATAAATAATATCCCTACAAAGTTTCAAGTCTCTAGTACAAAAAATAATGTTTCACCCATACAAACTTTGCACCCCTATTTAACACCCTTAGGGATAGAATTTCCAAAAATCCCGTCTTATCCCTTGCCTACGTCATAAACGGAAGGTCTGGTGTAAATTTCAAGTTTGTAGTCCCAGTAGTTTTGAATACAAACTTTGCACCCCTATTTGACCCCCTTAGGGGTGGAATTTTGTAAAACGCTGAAAGTGCTTTTTTTGTATCTTAATAAGTAATCTTCCTACAAAGTTTTAAGTCTGTACTTCAAAAAATAATGCTTCCCCCATACAAACTTTGGACCCCCGTTTTACCCCTTTAGGGGGTGAGTTTTGAAAAATCCTTTCTTAGTGCTCCCCTACACCTTATAAGGAACCTGCGTGCCAAATTTGGAATCCGTAGACCCAGCGGTTTGGGCTGTGCGTTGATATGTCAGTCAGTCAGTCAGTCAGTCAGTCAGTCAGTCAGTCAGCTTCTTCTTTTATATATTTAGATATTTATTAAATAGAGTTTTATCACATTGACGCAAAATCACAGACTTTTGATTGTTGTGACGATGTTAATTTAACATTGTACGAGACATATAATCATTAGGTCAGGTTTTTAATAGTTTTTTTTTCTTATCAGTATCAAATCCTTATTTGATTTAGCACTCTCTTTTTAAATATTCCTGATCAAATCAAAGGCGCATCTAAATTTACAAAGAAACCATACTATAGTTTCACAGTAAAAAATCATTGGCAAGAATTTCGTGTAAAAATCCAAGGCAGCAGATCACTTGCACTTTTTAAGTAACACGTACCTACAACTTTTTACCTTACTTATTAATTTTTGCCACGCCAATGCCACTCAAAAGAACTTTGGCGTCATATTTATCACTCATTGACCGAAGTGAAATATTATTATTCATTCGTTCAATAAATCGTCGTTCACTTGCGCATAACTTTTACCCATAGTTCTAATTGCCACTTAAGGTAATCGTGAGATCTCTTATGGATTCAATTTAGAACCAAAAATAGGCTGATTTCTTTTTTCTCCCCGTGGTTCTATATTGGTGGCCTAAGGGTTTTTGCCACCTAGGTATATAGAACTTAGTCATGGTTTTCACTTAAGTATCTAAATAGATATGATATACGAGCTATTTCCCACCTAGTGTGCTGCTTGAGTTACTATGTCACAGCACATTTGTATAACAAAATACTATAAATTTACAGTTAATATGTAAATTGCCATCCGTCTTCCTATCGTTATTCCCGGTTGCGCCCTAAAGGAGCCCGGGTCCGCTTTGACGCCTAATCGTAAGATTTGTCATAGGCCCTACTTTTAGAAAAGATAACGGTAAATAGATTAGCAAAATATTAAAATAATAAATTCATAGGTTTCTTTACATTGTTCCGAAAAACTCATTGATACGAGCCGGGACTTGAACCCACGACCGCCGCTTGACAGCCGCATTGCCTGAACATAACATTGCAACAACTTAAAATATTTAGTTTAACTCAAACTTCACTGCTTCGTTCTACCTTCGCCTAAACCCTTCCGTGACGCGTCCTCACGTGAGGAAACCATAATATTTTCCCTGCAACCCATTCCGCACAATCCTGAACAATCCTGAATTGTGTCCAAACGCGGACGTAAATAGATGTGGAAACAATTTGCCGCGTGCGCCCCGCGATAAGACTAGACATTCATAGACGCCTATCCACCCAACTAGTCCATTTTAATATGACCCCCTAGGCTAGTAACATTATGAAAACCAGGACTACTGGATCTACAGCGAAGTGGTATATGCTTTGTAAATAGCCAACGCTGGACGGGACGTGTACATGTAAATTAGCTCTAGGGAGGCGAACTGACTCGGAATTCGTGTGGACGGGGAGTTTAAAAACAGTTTGACAGTTCTATTTTATTCTGTTATATAAATGAAAAGGTGGCGACGAACCCGTAAGCCTATGAATAAACCAGGGTGTGTCGGTGTTATTGTACTCGTATTGATAGTTCGTGACTGAAATTAGCAAAATATTAAAATATAAAATCCATAAGTAATATGCTTAGAGCATGCACTTCAAATATTGACAAATCTCCGATTTTTATTCCCATTTCCTAATAAACTACTAAGGTCCCAATGCCTGAGACGTTAATCACTAATATTTGAGATATGTTGTTCACCACTATGGTACTTAGATAATTATTATGAAAAAGATAACAGGTTGTCTAAGTATTTTTTTCGTAACTAGCCACTAGCTTTTCTTTTTCAGGATTTATTAAACGGATCACTTTTGTTACGGAGTTTACCGCCTACATACAAAGTTACAACCTTACGGACTTTTCTTCATTACATTAAGAATGCGAGCCAGATTTACTCACAGGCAATGAAAATCTGAAAACCAAGTCACTGCTTGCACAAAGTAAATGGGAACTACAAACTTTAAATAATGCAAATGTACTTTTAAAACGACACGATACTTACCGAGAAAAACATTTCTGTTTTACTCGCTGAAAATATATGAAACTCTACCTTGTATCGCGCGTTTCAAACTATTATTGTAAGTGTTAGTTGTAGTACCACTAATAAAGACTGCGAGGAATCCACGGCACACAAAATCAAACTCTATCCTATGGGTATAAGATTACATTTACTTGACCACTTCTTTAAGTAGCTAACAGACACCGCTACAAAATAAGTTGTTCGAAAAACTACTGTTACTAGTTCCTTTAAGGGCCTTTTTTATTTGTTGCTGAATAGTAGGGTAAATAGAACTACAATCCTCTTAAATTTATGATGAGGTGAGATTTTATTGCGTGCACGCGGTCTTACAGCATCTCGTATTCAGCTGTTATTCAGCAGGGGCGTGGTTGGAAACGACGGTATCGGTAACTTATTGTGGGCTGTTTTTTTATTAATGAGGCCCAGGGCCTGTTTTTGATGAAAATTGAGGAAACCCTTCCGGGACTGGGAACGGATTAAGTATTTATAAGCCTGCACTTCACTTTACATTTAAGAGCATCGTTTGTTAATGTTTAAGGCCCCTAAGTACTTCACTCCAAAATCAACAAAATTTTCACCGTATCTCTGAGTCTGCTAGGTATCTGTATTTAAAAAAACAACGATACTATATACATATTTGTGTTAATAAAGCATATTAGCAGTCACGAACTTTAATTTGGGACCCACTTAACGTTGACAGTGTTGTAAGTTGTTTAGGAATCCAAAGGATATTTTTGGGTAATGGGTCATAAACATCAATTAAAAAATATTTTACAATTACCAACTTGCATCTAAGGAAGTCGCGTACACGGCGTGAAATAAGGCAAATACAAATACTACTTTGTATCACCTTATTAAGACCCTAACCAATAAAACAGACTCCTTCATCAATAACAGGGCACTCCGAAATAGCCAGCGTTAATTTACGGCCGTAAGTGAAATTAAACGCAACCCCCTGCTGCTGTTACTCAGCTGTAAAGGTGCTTTAGGAGCACTGGTCGTAAACAGGCCTCATTAAGCTTGTAGTAAGAGTATTCTTTCGAGTGGGTGGTTCGGATATACTTTACATAGGTAAAATAATTATCTTATTTTCTATATTTCACTAAATATAATCGTGTGTACGACAATGTTGAGAATTGGGTAAGTAGGTACTTACCAAAATTATGAATACTAACTGCCCATGCGGCTTCACCCGCTCCAGTGAGGTGTAAAAATATGGGCGCATACAACTTATTCAAAAATATGTCCCGTCGGTCTTAATCATGGTACATAATTATGAGAGGATTAAACCGATACAATTTTTTTATTTTGGCAGAGAGTCGTCCGGACGCGGAATAAATATAGTTTACGTCCATCTTGAAGGTTTATTCTTTAAGAGATGTTTTTTTAAGTTAGTTCTGGATATTACCCCCTACATACAAAGTAACATAGCTACAGCTTCAAAGACTTTTTCCCTATATAGTATTAGTATTTAGACTAAAATTATATATGTAAGACATCAATATTTAGCTAAAAGCTGAATAAATCTATGTATCGAGTCGAATCTCATAAATCTCATAATTCAGAGTTTCGCCAAGTCAGAATGTCCTCATATCTTCCCCATCCTTTACACGCCTGTTCTGATATACGAGGGAAGTTTCAATATCTTTAACCTATAACGATATCAGTAAATTACGACACTGTCTATAAATAATGAACGTACGAAAGCTCTGAGTGTAGATAAGCTACATTTTATTCTGATAAAAAGTGAGGGTCTCTAGGGAAATCAAAAAACTAGTGTTTGAAGTTATAACTTGCGTGTTTTATGTTATCCTTTTATTCTAGGACATTTTTGGAGCAAGATATATTATCATATGATTCATATGATTATCTTTACCTCGCACCTGACATTATATTTAAAGCAACGAGACGCGAGATGATAGAAATTAGTGAAATTGTAGGCGTTGTGATTCACTTTAATTAAGTTTGTCAATATTATTTGACAATAAAGGCTACCCGATGATTTATGAGTATTAAATACCGTTGGTAACTAAATTGTATAAAAATCGATAGGTTGTAACTAACTAAAACTACATCCCGCGTCTCGGCAACAAAATGTAACTACCTAAATAAAACCTAAAGAACCTAAATAAGACAATCCAGCGTCAAAGGACACTAAAATGTACCTAAATAAATAAAATCTTAAAAATAACTTGATTTGGCCAATGAGATCGTCTAGTGTCTACGTTATGTTCCGAGTAACCCAAATTCTTTTATGTGTAGCAAGTTAGACTTTGACTCATCCCTACCTACTTAACCCTACGTTCTCCTACTACATCCTAGTTCAAAATAATAATCAAGTAATAAATAAAAATTGTTTTTGGTTACTAAACCCCAACCAGATCCTACCGTGGCCGGTTAACGTAATGGTAGCTAGCTTTATCATTATTTTCTCAACATGTAATACTTTCTCAAATCAAAACCTTGGTTTCTTTATATACCAACATTGCCTCAATTTATATTCATATCATCAAAGTAGATAACAGACCTACCTAGCTAACTAATTGTTTATTATTATTATAGTATGGAAGATTCTCTTTCATCCATACTATGCTACCATTTCCGTCTGGATGTGGGACTGGCCATCTAGCTCATTAAATACCTATTTTATTATATTTTATTTCTAATAGGTATTCCTACATCTTGAATTTACCTGTGCTTCGTACCTATTTTCTGATGAGAAGAAGCACTCAACAAACTCATCAGACCTAACAATTGAATATTATTTCATTCAAGGAAAATTATGTATTAAGGCATTATTTCACCCTTTACATATAAACTAATGTATCCATTAGATACCTGTAAACCCTGTTATAGTGAAGATATTTATAATACTGAGGTAAACCGTCCATTAAATATGAAATATTGAACCTGAAGTTTACCCTAAGTAATGAGTATATTCCACTCATGATAATTTGATACCTTAAAATTAGACATAATGGACTGCTCCGCTTGCCATTAGCCTAGAATCATTTCATCTTTTTGAAACAATTCTGATATCCTAATCATAACTGGAATCTTTATGACGATAATCAATATATAATAGTTACACCTTTAATATTTCATATATAATAATATACGGAACCCAATACTACTGATCCTCACACAATGACTAATTCCTATTCACACAGTTACTCATAATTGCTATTAAACCTTCAAATAAACGCTATTTGATTTGTAAACCTTCTAACTTTCCATCCCTAAGAATAGTATTCCTACTACCCTATTACTGTGTTTGACTCTATACCTAAGCCTACCTACCACTAAACTCTAAACTACTGTAGGCAAAACTCCTATCATTACTTTATTAACGTTATGTGTTGTGTAGTGTATGTTCTAGCTAGGGACCTAAGCTGTACAACGTTCGGAAGGCTAGTCCGAGAATGCAACCTAGAGCCTGTGTAATGTACATTTCACAACATGTCCGTGGACTAAAGGGTTCTGTGAAATGCACGCCCTATTTTTACATATAAATATATATTCAATAAAAGACCAAGCCTTAAGCACACACGAGACATCAACGAGTGGATAACAATCCTAGCGATCGACTTATGGGAAATGGCGATCATCTCGCTTCAGCCTGTGGCCAACCTTAAGACCAGTAAGAGGCCCATCAAAGTTAGGCTACACCATCTGTGTAGGTAAAAAGATGGTGCCAGGCTTCTCTTAAACCTGGACCTACTACTAACAGGATCCCGAAGTGTACTTCCTTGACACCGTTAGGTGAAATGCACTTCGTTAAGTTGACCATGCAACTAGGACATTGATCTGGTTCGAAATGATAATAAAATCATCTAAAATAAACCCGAAATGTAATAGAAAACTAGCGAAATAGTTCACTACTATGCAACATATTTGCACAATACTGAACCTTAGAAAACTCAGAATCTAATAAGTGGTGGAATTGTTCAATACTACGCAAAGCAATCGCACAATATTGAACCTTCCCGCCACAACAATAGTGTATCTACGATTGTTTACGTTACGAATTTAAGCTCGACCCAGAGTCAATGACAATCCGACAGCTCGCTAGAGAAAGAATGAATACGTCTACCCGGTGCGCCGTTTTTATATACACTAAAAGATATGAATCGCTTGAAACGCTCGATCTGCTCGAATCGCATTATTCGCTTGACGTAAACGAAATAATACCTTACCACCATTAACTTAAGATTGGTTTTTAATCGTGCACGTACGTGCTTACTCCCTATTGGAACCAATTTTACTCATTGCGTAGTGTGCGCGACAGCGTCGTAGCGACAACACGTACCTTTACTCAGAAATATGAAAATATTAAGTTTTGTTACGCACAAAACGTTGGTTCAAGTATGCACCACTATATTCTAATCAGAAGTACGTATCAGTTCGATTCTTATCCAATGATGATGACGATTAATGTATTAATCCCTATTATATTGTATTATTCCTTCATTCAGCATTAATTAGAGACCATAATAGAGCTATAGGCATAGTTCTAGTTACAAGGTATGCGGAGTTTCGTAGAAAAGGTCATAGTTCAAACATATACTTAATGAAACAATTAAAATGAGCACGACCTACCTCTATGCTATCTCATCCATACTATCCGTAGTAATATTATAAATGCGAAAGTGTGTCAGTCTGTCTGTCTGTTACCTGTTCACGCTTAAACCGCTGAACCGATTGAGATGAAATTTGGTATGGAGATAGTTTGAATCCCGGGGAAGGACAGAGGATAGTTTTTATCCCGGAAATCATCCCCTGAGGGGGTGAAATATGGGATGAAAGTTTGCATGGAGCTACGATATAAACGAGCACCATGCGGACGGAGTCGCGGGCAGAAGCTAGTGATTTCATAAAGTCATTTCTGTATGTAGGGCTGGTTTTCCGGACCGTAAATCCCAGTCTTAACTATGAACAAAGATATCTAGCTAATGGCTGCATACTCGGCGGCCACATTGTCTGAAATTTGTATAATCTGCACCATTGTTGGGCGCGTGTGGGCTACTCGTACTTTAATATTGTCATTGTTATTGTTCCTGGTTGTACAGTCAGCAGGAAAAGTACACGACCTACACACGACTCTAATGTCAAGAGGATAACGACTGTCTTGATCATTTTTAGTGTGTTATTTTGCGTAGCTACTTCTGCTGCTGACTGTACCGCGTCTCTGTTTTGAGTTGTGTTCCCTAATTCCAGTGTATAATTTCTTTTATACCATATCCATACGAATAATAAATTCATAAAAATAACTCTGTCTGCCGGTTTGTCTGCCTGTTACCTTTACACTTAAAACGCTCTTTTAATCCTGAGGAAGGACAGAATAGCTACTTATTTTTTATCCCAGAAGTGTTCCCCTAAGGGGGTGAAATGGGGCGGAAGTTTGTATTAACATTAGGTACGATATAAACGAGTTTCACGCGGACGAAATCGCAGGCAAAAGTTTGTTCAATGTGCGTAAAACTCATCATCATCATGATTATATATCAGACGTCCTCCTCCTCCTCCTCCTTGCAAAATTGTCCCTTTATATTTATTTATGTATAGTACCGACTTGCCTAGGTACCTTTATTCTGCCTTGTTCAACTCGTGAACGGCTTGGCACACAACACTTTTTTTTTTCACAACAATTTTGCAACACACAGTACCTATACACATTAATGATTAATTAAAGATTTTGGTCTAGATCTTAAAGTGTGCGAAGTCTTTTACGACATTGACAGTCTTCATTCATTATTTTCAGTACCGTACCTCAAAAGGAAAAAACGGAACCCTTATAGGATCACTTTGTTGTCCGTCTGTCTGTCTGTCTGTCAAGACCATTTTTCTCAGGAATGCGTGGAGGTATCAAGCTGAAATTTATATCAGATACTCAGGTCTATTGTCTCTTGGAGCTGTAAAAAAATCAAACTTAAAAGCCAACGCAATCAAAAGATACAGTCGTTTATGCTGCAAATTTTAGAGTTTTTCGACACTCGCAAAACCCACGGGGTACTTCCCGTGAACTCAGAAACTTGAAATTTGGCACGAAGCAACGTCATATAGCACAGACAGAGGAAAAATTACGAAAAGTAGACATTTTTAGTTAAATCGTACAAAAAAACACTTTTTAAATTTTAAACTTAATACCTTTTTCCTCATAAACGTGTGGTGGTATTAAATTGAAATTCATGTCAAATACTTAGGGCTATATGACCCATCAGATGTAGCAAAACCAAACTTTTATGTCAACGCAATCAAAAGAAATGGCAATTTAAGTCGCATATTTTCAAATTGAGTACTCGCAACAAACTCAAAACCTAAAGGGTACTTCCCGTTAACACAGAAACTTGAAACTTGGCACAAAGAAACTTCATATAGCACAGACAAAGGAAAAATTACGAAAAGTAGACATTTTTAGTTAAATCATACAAAAAAATACTTTTTAAATTTTAAACTTAATACGTTTTTCCTCGTAAACGTGTGGTGGTATTAAATTAAAATTCATGTCAAATACTTAGAGCTATATGACCCATCAGATGTAGCAAAACCAAACTTTTATGTCAACGCAATCAAAAGAAATGGCAATTTAAGTCGCATATTTTGAAATTGAGTACTCGCAACAAACTCAAAACCTATAGGGTACTTCCCGTTAACACAGAAACTTAAAACTTGGCACGAAGAAACTACATATAGCACAGACAAAGGAAAAATTACGAAAAGAAGACATTTTTAGTAAAATCATACAAAAATCTTTTTTTTAAATTTTAAACTTACTATCTTTTTTCTCGTAAATGTGTAGAGGTATTAAATTGAAATTCATGTCAAATACTCATGTCTATAATACCTTTCAGCTGTAGCAAAACGAAAGTTTTATGTCCACGTAATCATAAGAAATAGCAATATAAGCCGCATAATTTAAAACTGAAAAAGGTGTATGTGAAGTCCCCAACCCGCACTCGGCCAGCGTGGAGACTACTGCCCGTTCCCCCTCATCCATGGGAGGAGGCCTGTGCCCAGCAGTGGGACGTATATAGGCTGGTTTATATTATTATATATTATAGGTAATCTCAAGGGTATCAAAACCTAAAGTTACTTTCCCGTGAACTCAGCTTTCAAAAGAAACAGCAATTTAAGTAATCCGCTTATTTTGCCGTTCGCCACTTTGATTTCCTTGCGAGTAGTTCTACTTGTAAGGAAATCAAAGCCTAAAGAATGATTACTAAATTGATAAAGTGACCCTGTTTAAATTTATGCTCCCCCAGCTTTCCACATTGTAATGTTACGGATTCCATTTTCATTTATCGTTTAGTAATAAACATACTAAGTACAACTTTTGCTTGTTATAGGTTTGTACGGAACCCTCGGTGCGCGAGTCCGACTCGCACTTGGCCGGTTTTTTTTTCTATGTGGATGATTTACAATCTCCAAATATATTTATTTCGGGGTAATCTTACTGAAATCGATCTAGTCCCACTGTAAGCTTTTCGATCATCTAACAGTTAATGTTTATTTAGCACAAACGTCCTCTAAGGAGATTCCAAAATTTGAACCCAGCGGGATTTGAACCCACAACCTTTGGAATCCGTCCATCGCTCTGCCAAATCCCGCTCGTGGCGAATAATTTTTAAGTTTGGATCTTTGTTAGCTATCCGAAATAAATAAAAATCACTATTATAATAAATGTGCTGGGTGGTAGGTATAGGTACTTGGCAATGATACACATAAATAAATACCTTCTTAAATCAGCGAACGGAAAAAACCGTAGAATGCGAGCTCCTTACAAATATCTACCCAAACACGTGCCTAAAACCCGGTATGCGCATGTGCGAACTAAAAAGCTGCCTGGCATCTTTTTGCCACCCCGCCCCCAACCCGTATAATGGCAATGGCACCCATTCTGTGGGGCCATTATGCGTCGCTACTTAGACATTAAAAAATAAATAATTTAATTAAAAAAACATTGAAAACTCAGAGAAACATTCGTCTTTACCGGAATTCGATACCAGGACCACTAGTTTCGTAGGGTCAAACTAGGCTAAAGTTGGTCGTAAAGTCATGGGGTATTCTGCTAAGAGTTTAATATTCTAATGAAGTATTATGTAAATAAATTACTTTAAACACAAAGTTTTAACCGACTACAATTTAGTACTCCGCCAAGCCACGAGAACATTTCCTATTTTTTTTACAATTTACCACATGAACTGATTTCCGATAGCAAATGCATTGATTACTATAGAAAAAAACCGGGTGTGTAATTGTACTATGTAAGCATATTATATTAGGTAGTAAAAAAGTTGGGTTCTGGCACCTCGCCGGCCGCTACCGCGGCACGCTCGCTGCGCTTGCTCGGCTCGCGCGCTATAGGGTCGCAGTTCAAGCTAACACTCCTCCTCGCTTCGCTCGTCGTCGTACCTACACCGACCTGCCTCAGAGTCTACCAAAAAATATTATGCGAACTGCGCATTAGAATAAATTAGCATTATATCATTTGTTCACTATGGAAAATATGGATTATATTTAAAGTATGTTATACTAAATATTATTATATCAAATATGTCCAGCAGCCCTTCCATATAAACACTGTTAACTAGAAATAACAATGATCTACTGTTAAAACAGAAAATTCACAACCTGGCTTCATCACCAAGTGTGTAGTGAAACTTGAACTTCAGATCCATAATAACTGTGCGTAACTGGGGCTCAGAGTAAACTGGTGGGTCTGAACAAGCCTCGTGAATCGATGGAGACCCGCTCAAGAGGTCTATCTGACTCGACGTAATGCTATTATATTGATAAGACATTTGTCGCCCGCACCGCGCTCACATCGACTCCCGCAAAAAAAAAGCGTTTATTTGAAATCCTTAGAAAGTTAGTAACAAAAAATTAAACAATAAATATATAATCGCTCTTCGTGTACAATATAACAATGCCTTTAGAGTGATGATGGGGCTACCCCGTTTCTGTAGCGCATCAGGGATGTTCGCAAAGGCCGCGGTAGATTGTTTTTACACCATAATGAGGAAACGCTATACATCCCTGGTGCGCAGGGTCCGGGCTAGCTCCAATGCCATCCTGAGGGCATTGTCGGAGCGATTTGATTGCCATTACATTAATCATTGTCATTTGATTCACGTATTGGCAAACAAGTCCCAGTAATCATTTAATGTGGGTACAGTTGGCCTCGGGATTGTATGGACGGATGTCGACCGTATTGCCATAGTAATACGGTTCAAGCGTGTCCATGCACTTATGAGACCTACTGTACCTAAGCAAATTATAATTATATCATATTATTTCTTATTCCTTGTTGTGTATTATGATCCCAGTTGGTCGAAATAAATGATTTGTATTTATTTATTTATATAACTATGTTAGTGCGTTATTTTACCACAAGTAATATTAAAAATGACATAATTGTAGACCTCATATATTTAAGGTGTGTTCCGAAACCCTGCCGCGTTGCCGATCGCCCTGTTTGCCCTAAAAAACGATCATGTTAGAACTGCGACCAAATGCAGTACCAATATCACATCAGAGTAAAGCCAAATGGACTCCCAGGACTGATAGTGATTAGAATCCGGGACCTAGGGTCATTGTCATGGAAATCAGGACCCTAAGACAAAAGCATTGCGGGCGGTTATTGTGTGGGGCGGGTTGTAGGGAGGGATTTGACTATGACCTTGACCTTGGGAGACAATGTGTTCTTGTTGCGTTGGTGCTTCATTAATCATGTGCTAGGCCTTTAATGATAGGGTTCGCATTCTTGACTGCGAGGAAGGCTTGAAAGGCACTCAGTATTGGTTTGTAGGTATCTATCCCTGCCGAAAAACATAATGAATTTACATCGCAATTGACGCTATGTTTGCTAAGACCAAACTCAAAAAAATGTTGGTTGAACTAACATGATATAATTATTATGTGTGTAAGTGGGTTTATGTTAAAAGCACGAGTGATGATTAAACTATGTAATTGGATTGAGATATAAAAACTTTTTAACAAAAAATTAAACCGCCGAAAAGGAACTGAAAAGCAAAAAATAATAAAACTTTTTTATTTAGTTTAATAACTAAATTCTTAAACTATTGTAAGTACTTATACCTAAGTAAGTATATAATTTTGTAATTATTTTGACTTTTTAATTACCTAACCTTAATAACTAAGTTCTTAAATTAATCTAAGTGTACCGAAGTAATTTTGAGTCGGCGCCAAACAAGCATATTAATTAATTATGTAAAGGACAATGATATATTACCCATTTGATTTGATACCTATTTGATTTGATCGGACATGTGAAAGAGCCCTTGAGGCCTGCTTACAGAATAAATATTTGAATTTTGAATGCCGAGCGTTCACGAAGTTATGGTTAATGTCAGCGAGACACCAACCCGAACGGGCCACACGTGAGGGCACACGTCGTAGCGAGTGGTCGTGCGGAGAGCGCATTTTTTGGAATGTTAATGTTTATGTCTGGAGATTTCACATTGCATTATTCATTTGATTTGGTCTAACTTGTACTTGTTTGGAGTAATCTTTGTTCATTGATTGTTTGGCGCCGACTCAAAATTACTTCGGTACACTTAGATTAATTTAAGAACTTAGTTATTAAGGTTAGGTAATTAAAAAGTCAAAAAATTACAAAATTATATACTTACTTAGGTATAAGTACTTACAATAGTTTAAGAATTTAGTTATTAAACTAAATAAAAAAGTTTTATTATTTTTTGCTTTTCAGTTCCTTTTCGGCGGTTTAATTTTTTGTTAAAAAGTTTTTATTTTTCAATTTTCTGTGGCTTACTTTAGTTAATTACTAACTTAATTTCTAGTTACATGCAATATTTTTGATTACTTTTAAAATAGCTTCCTACCTTACTGAAACTGTTAATTGCTTTATAATCCTAATGTAATTATATTGCTTGTTGTATAATATAAATTCTTTAAAAGAAGAGGCTTTATATACCAACATGGGTAGGCCTACAAGAAATGCTGCTCGAATGAGAAAAATACATTTAAGAACTCACACCCCAAGGACTGATTGACAATATGCATCTGACTATCAATTCAATTCATTTATTCAAAGACCAACATGGATCACTATTGTTAGTAAAACTTAGCTTAATATTAGTAATTACAAAGTTCATAGTTAGCACACATAAAGTTAATTTAAAGAGATAATACATAGTAATAAATAATAATACGATTTAGGCCGGTTTGAAATTCACATTACAGTCAACTAATAATAAAAATTTGTAAATATTTCTGAAGTAATCTAATTTAAAAATAATAATTATTCACTGGATGTCAAGTTACATTAATAATTCATTTAAATCTCAAAATGTCAAATGTCATGTGACCTCATAATTAACATGTGTGTTTGCGTGCACCATACAGCAGTGGTTTATATACACACAGTCCATATTTACGTTCAGCGACCATTTTCAGGATGCTGTTGGCACTGGCCCGTACACTACGCACCAGGGATGTACATCGCTTGCGCATAGTAGTGTGGAAACAGTCCACCCTCGCTTCTGCAAACATCCCTGACGCGCTGCAATATCGGGGCAGCCCCATCAGCATCCTGAATGCGTTATTAAATTGAACACGAAGAGCACTGTATTGTGCCTGAGTATAGTTCGCCCACAGGCCGCTGGTATATAAGGACGTGCAGTAGGCCCTGAATAGGGTTAACTTGACCCTTCTCGAGCATCCAGCAAACCTGCGAGCGATCATGTTAGCTCTCACAGACAATGCTCTTCGTTCCCGCTCAATGTCAGTACCGTCTTTAAGGTCAGACGTCATAATATGCCCCAGATACTTAAACTGTGATACCACAGTCAGTACCTTCCCATTTAGTTTTATCGGCGGAACATCTTGTGGACTTTTATTCCTAACCCTAAAGACCATACATTCGCTTTTCAACACATTGTATTGCAGACCGTGACTCATTGCGTACCGTTCACAGATGCCTATCAGTTTCTTAAGTCCGCATGGAGAGGCACTCAGCAGCACCATATCATCTGCGTAACTGATATTATTTACGCACACTCTGTCAATATGGCAACCGATGCGGGCGCTGCTGAGCTCCTCTATAAGTTCGTTTACATACAGGTTGAAGAGCTTAGGAGAGGTTAGTCCTCCTTGTCTTACTCCACTCTTCAACCTGTATGCATCCGAAAACGCCCCCGCCCATCTTACGACATTGGATTGGTTAAGGTACCAGAATTTGAGAGAGCTAGTCAGGTCAGCTGGCACGCCAGAGTCATTCAATTTCTGCCAGAGGATGTCGTAATTAACCATATCGAACGCCTTAGATAGGTCAAGGTAGCATGCGTATACATTTGTCTGTCGGTCCATGTAGTACTTGACAGTATTTTAAGAGCCACAATTGCAGTTTCTGTGGATAATCCCGGCTTAAATCCAAATTGATTATCGTGTAATTTCAGATATTTATCAATGTGGGAGTTAAGCACACTATCAAACACCTTGGCTATAATGGTAGCTAGTGAAATAGGTCTGTAGTTGGTTTTGTCGCTACTGTCACCTGTTTTGTTTTTCACGATGGGCACCACCACAGTCTTCATCGCGTCCGAGACGGCAGGTACGAGTGCCCTACACAGAATGTGTACAACATAGCCAGGACTCTTGGCAGATGCGGGCCAGCATGCTGGAGGTGCTCAATGCTAAGACCATCGTGCCCAGGAGACTCACCCCGTGTCATACCTTTAATAGCTTTGATAACATCTTTTGCCGTAGACCTGGTGATCATCCCCTGACCACGAGACCCAGCATCTGACACCCCCGTTGACTGTGGTAGCCCCAGTGGTAATTCGACTTGGAAATGGTGTTGAAACATGTCGGCAATACATTTGTTATCATTAATGCCTTCTACAAACCCTTAAAATCTCGTTTAGAGTGATGCTTCGCGATAATATCTAATTTAATTTGTTCTCCGTTCTTCTGACACCACTTTAAACGAGATCTAAAGATCTTTTTGCTTTCTCGCATTTCATTAAACACTGGTCCTGCTTTCGGCTTAGCATGCCACAACCAGACCTCAAATTTCAACCGATTTTCGACTATGAGAAATGTGCGAGGGTCTGCTTCTTACTGGAGACGATGCTGTTCGGAGTTGATTGCTATGGTAAGAAGTCTAGGGCCTCCTACCTGGTTTATGACCTTTTCGTGCAATGATCTAAATTGGCCGGATATGATAAAAGCTTTACTCATTGCGGATGGCCGCAATGTAAATGATAGAGACAGCATACCATTCCCTGAACGACTAAAATTGGTGCAAAAATATCCAGTGATTGTTGCCAGAAGCCGCGGCAGGCATATGTGGCGCTGAGTAGAGTAAATACACTTGATGGTATTGCTTTATCTGACCTAGAGCCGAATAAGGTATTACACAAACCTCACGATAAACGAGCTTTAGCAGAAATGCAGAGACTGAGAGGTCTACACACAAGAGACTGACAGGTGGAAAGCTCATTCAACACACACATACACACACACACACACACACACACACACACACACACACACACACACACACACACACACACACACACACACACACACACACACACACACACACACACACACACACACACACACACACACACACACACACACACACACACACATGCGTGGTCATACATATCAATCAGTAAGTGAACAAACAATCATCCCCTGTTTTCCTACCCTTAGGGTTGAAATTTTTATTTAAAATTTATATGGGACCAACTTCGAGGTATACCCTTTCTAATAAAAAAAGAATTATCAAAATCGGACTACTCTGTAAAAAGTTATGCGTGATCATACATAAAAAAAAAATCATTTTAATCTTAAATCTTGGAGTAGTAAGTATTAGATTATATTCCGAGAGGCAAAGTCGCGGGCAATAGCTAGTTCATTACATAAATCAAGTGCTTTGCTGTGCTAAAGATCTATGCGTCCTCTCCCAAGAGACTTAGTTCGATAGTTTAGCTCTATGATTAGACAATCCATCTTCTAGCCACGCTGGGATTCCATCAATCTTGGTATTCTTAGAGACAAAAAGAAACAGAAAATTCGAATCATATACTCTTTAGTTACTTTGGATAATGGACAAGGAGGTAAATTCTTATAGAAAACATCGAATGTCAATAGCTATCTTATCAGTGAAGGAGCACCCATACAAGCCTAACCCCACCCGCTTGCCTAAAATGTATTTTTAACTGATCTAAAGTTATATATACCTACTCTGAAGTCTAAACACTTTCATAACTTTTTTGTTCCAGGTTGCCCGTCGAAAATGTTCATGCGCTGCCACTGATAGTATTGAATATTATGTGTATGTATTTTGTCGACAAGTAATTTATTATACTAATTACATTCATTATATTTGAGATAATATTTTATCACGCCCATTTCCCGGAGGGGTAGGCCGAGATCACGGATTTCCAATTGCTAGAATCTTGCTTCATTCATTTTCATGACATTCTTCATGCTCGTCGATTTAGGGTACCTACTCTTGACCTGACCTTTCTTTATGATTTCTCCGATCTAGTCGCAAAATGTTGGGAGAGATCGTCTCCTTCCAACTGTACCATCCACTTTTCCCTCATACACTCTCTTTTTAAATCTTCTGCCATCCATCCTCTCTGCATGCCCCAACCATCTTAGAATGCCCTTCTCAATGTTCGTCACTACATCTTCAAGCACTCCACTCTCTCTTATTATTATTTTTATTTAATAATTTAATCTACAGATATTTTTTCAAGCGGAAACATTGAAATAACTTTAAAACAAATTAAAATTTGGAAACGATTCAGTGAAACATACGCAAATGTGATGGGCAATCCTATAAAAATTGATAGACGGGTATTTATCGGTCAGTAGCGAGGGGTGGGTTGCGTTGGGTCCACCGTTCAATGCAGACGCAAAAAGTCGCCGATTCAGCTCGCATCAATCATTGATCCACCGCAGTAGAATAAAAACAGTAACCATTCCTTAGGAAACGTAGTACGTAACGTAGTTTGGTTCTCATTTGAAAACGAAATGCTAAATAATAAGAAACTTTGTATACACAATGGGATCCGCAACATATGTGTCGGTCGGAATTAAACAAAAATAGAGCTAGTGGCGTTTTTTCACACAAAGTCGGTAATAACTTTTTGAAGTGAAAACTTCTTTAGCGGCGCTGAGCACTTTTTGGGATGGGCAAAAATTGTTATACTCGCGACAGATTTTGCGAGATCTCAGGAGGTCACGTGACCGTATAATTGGGAGAGATTCGGGACGAGGCTTGGTGGCGGGGGAGGAAACGGGGGTTTGACGTGCGTCAAAATGGTCCTGAAACCAACAGCACTGAGAAATATGTCATTAAATAGGTCTTTAAATTTACTTTATTTCATTCTATGGGCACAAAGTCGAATTCCATTGCAGAACGAAAATATTCGTATTTTAGTCAAAGCTAGTAGTACGAGCTATGAAAATTCGGAGAATATTCATATTGAGCATTCTGGAGGGGCGATCGAACCACCTTAAACACTTTTTGCAATTGCATAATCTGCAAATAAATTTGTAATTTTGTCCACGCGTCCTTTACCGTTTCACTATTGAGCATATTCGAATAGTTCGAATTTGGACGTTATTCCTAAAGAGATAAAGCTTTGAAAAATATTTGGCAATGGCAAAACAGATCGGTATTTTATTTCATCGTCTCCTTCATCAATTTTGCTGAGTTAAGTTGAACTATAGCGAACTACTAATAAGGTTGTTATTGGATATATGGGCACGCAGGGGGAGGGAAGAGAGAGGAAGGGTTTTTTTTTTGCAAAATTAAATTATTCAAGTTTTCACTTCTGCCGGCACTCCAGGAGTGCAACCTGGTCTTTTTTTGCTAAGGAACGCCATCGGGGGTAATGCGACTGTGAATGTAAGCTTCATACAAAAACTGTATTGGAAAAGACGTGATTGGGAAAATACTAGAGAAAAATCGATACGAAGAAAAAACGATTTAGAGAAAAAGATGGTGGTGTCAAAGCAGAGCCGAGGCTCGATACTATAAATTACGGTATTTGACAAGTCAAATCAGCTTCTTCTTATGAAACGTCAAAAACGGTCGGTTAGTATGGAATCCCCCCCCCCGTGTGGTGTCGGGTTAGAATTTCACCAACCCCTTTCTTCTCGTGGGTGTCGTAAAAGTCGACTAAGGGACCAGGGTTGAAGTGTGTTGTGGGCGATGGGCTAGCAACCTGTCACTGCAATATCACATTTTGTCAATATTTTATACCCACATTTATGCTAAAAGTTGCACTGGGACTTACGTTTCATGTGCTCTGCCTACCCCTTTTGGGAATAAAGGCGTGAATGTATGTATGTAGTATGGAATTTGTAGGGATTACTTGCTTACGTCACAATAAAACATCGGACGTAGTGTTAGTTTACATAAATTAAAAAATCTTAAAATTGCAAACCTAATCAAAGACTGATACTATCCGAGTATTTTCGTCCTAATGTTGCTAATGAGAAACCAATTTATTTTCATTGTTGTCAAATACCCTATTGCACTTAGCAAACAACACTAAACAATTGTCAAATTCCCCAAACAGTTTTTCCTTCTAACATCCGTACTGTTATTACCATGGTGTGGCGCACTTCCGGCTCGCTTCCCTGCATAGTAAATATCCGGCGAGCAGTCGCAGCAATTCAATCACACCGGAACTCGCCCCCAGCCCGGGAGAATGGCCACTGTTGGGCATGAGCTGGGCTTTAACCCAGTTTTTAGCAGTCCGGTAGGTACATAAATAATATAAACAACCTCCCTCGACACGACAAACTTAGCTAAGATTATCTCGACACACAAGCTACGATGGCACAGACATGTCAAGTTAAACCTATTTAGTTTCGTTATTAAATAATTTTCAATAAGTCATAAAGAGCTACGGTAGCCTGGAGCTACGGTAGCCTAGCGGTTCAGGCATGCGGCTGTCAAACGGCGGTCGTGGGCTCGAATCCCGGCTCGTATGTACAGAATATCATTCGATATTACCGTTAGCATTTCGGTGAAGGAAAAACATCGTGAGGAAACCTGCATACATCCACAAAGAAATTCAAAGATGTATGTGAAGTCCCCAACCTGCACTGGGCCAGCGTGGGGACTACTGCCCGTTCCCTCTCATCTATAAGAGGAGGCCTGTGCCCAGCAGTGGGACGTATATATATATATATAGGCTGATTTATTATTATATATTATAAGTCATAAAGATGTGTAAACTACATTTTAACATCAAGTCTATTAAGATTTGGGGTTACTTTGCGGGGTTTCATTAATATGCATGATGTCAGTGATAGCACTAAGAAAATTCTTAATAATTTTAACGGGTCGTTAACGTCGTTCAGTGCCATATATAACGGTTACTATGAATATAACTTTAGATGTCACCAATAATCAGCAACATGGAGTACCCCAAGGTACGATAGTAGCACTTAAGTTACAACACAACAGAAGTTCTTCAAGACACGACATTATGACCCCAGTTATACATATGATACCTACTGGCTACAGTCAAGACACGATGGGACGTTTGGTCCATCGTTAGGGAGACAGCAATAAGAGTGACCTTAATCTGTATCGGGGTAACGGCCGGCCGAAAGGCTAATATTTAAGGAAATAGATGCAAGGCCGGAAGGAAGGACAGGTGTAGAGGAACAAACTACAGCAGGTATTATGATCTAATGCTGTCCTAATTTTCCCCATACAAACATAGTTCGGGTCTCATTTTAAAAAGGTTAATTACTACGTTCGTATCGAGAGCTAGCATCCTGAAGACCCTTAAGTTGTGTGACAATTTTAGAGAGTTTTGACTGAGGACGGCACAGTGGAATGTCATCTAGCTAATATTTAGAGCATCCTAATCTGCCCAACGGGGAAAGTACCTCCAGCCTACAGAATACCGCAGTCATACTAACATTACTCCTTGCTTTGTAGGGTATCCTATCCCAGTCACTCATTACCCAACTGAATCGTTTGACCGAATTTTAGTTCCGAAAAAATGGCAGTGTATTTTAATTTACCAATTTTTCTGTGTTCCCACCAGGGTGTTCTTCTGTCCCTAACCCGGTAAACGTTGCATTACCATATCGCTTGGTGTGCGAGTCCGCGCTCGTTAGGCCTCGTCCGATTGTAGTCCGGTCGCCGCGGGGGCCTATACCGCGGAACGTTGGGAACGCAAGGTAAGGTAATTTGAAGTTTTCCTCTTTGGAGAATTTCTTTTGTATCGAGATCGTCCCTTATCGTTTGTATGCCCAGTCACAAATCATCAAATAAAGTGAATATTATACACGAACAGTGAGTAGGCACTGCGCAGGAATGAGCTAAATGATAAATAAGAAAGCATCTCATTTTAGGGAACGGCCAGCACAGTAATGTCAAGGATAATTTGGAAGTGATTCTTTATTTGAAAGCGAAAGCCATACAACGCGTCAATGCTGCCAGCCTTCCGGACACACTACCGCCTGGCAGTCATCTAGGGCACATTTAAATAAATACAGACATCATTTGTAAGCGTTCATTTCGTCATAAATTGATGTAAAGGATTCGATTTGTGAAAAACAAAAATATTGACTGCATGTGTCTTCTCGGTCACAATTTACATTTAGATTTTTACCTATTTACTGAACATCTGATATAGCTGAAATTGGACAAACCTAAGTCAGTTAAATAAAATATTCGGTGTCTTTAGGCTGGATTGAAAACCAAAATAAAGCACACATACCAAACTCGTTTTGGTGGACTCGTCAGAATCGTTTTAATTTTATAGTTGAAGCCAGTGCAAAGCAAAGTTAACTCTGGCAATAAAAGCTGCTTTTTTTACAGAAATATAGTAGATAAATTAATGATGATTAATCTATTACAACCAATAGAAAGTAGGTATCCAATCAATATCGCTCGGCACTAAAACTGTGAATAATTCCGCAAACTAGCTGGAAACGAGGCGAACAGGTATGCTGTGTCTCGAATAAATAAGTAACTGATAAAATGGCCGATAGACAATAAATCGCAGATTAGCTGCAATTTGTTGGGAGTGGAGGTCGCGGTCCTTTCCCCGTGAGGCCACAGCGTTAGCGGTGCTCCCATCAATTCATATTTATTCTCGGGATTTTACTAGTAGTTATGCTCTGCCATGGTGTTTATAGGGTTCTGTACCTCAACAGTAAAAAAAAACCTTCATAGTTAAGTCATGTCAATCTATCCTACGTATTTGTCTTATAAAACTGTACAATTTGATTGAATGAGTGACTCCATTCGGATATGATTACTTGTATCCGGGGGGAGGTTACAATTTTACATCTAAACCAGTAATAGCCTTTAATTTTAAACAGTTTTGCCGGTTTCCACTTGGCAAATTATAACATGTAGCGTCACAAAATGGACCCCTGGTGGTAAGTGCAATTTAGGTTATAAAGCTATGTGAAGCGCTATTGCGACTTATTATTTGTATGATCCTAAACATTGATTGTCGTTTTGTCTTTGTCGCCTTGTTTTTGATTTTGATCCAAATTTTGGTTTGATAATTTGGCTGTTTTTTAACTGCTATGCATCTACAATGCCGATCTTATTGTATCACCAAAAAACTAGGTCTAGTGATCAACTTTAACCCTAGCCCGCTGGTTTCGCGGCCCCCGCAGTTCCCACGTACGAGCAAACGTCGTCTGCGCGGGCGCATGCCACACGCCGGCGCGAAGCGTGACAGTGTTGTGTTGACAGGGACTGGGACTGACGACGGTGAGTTAAATGTTTTTGTTTTTTGTGAATTTGCGCAAGTCTCGCTCGAGCCCATTCACGTGATGTTTCTCGACCCCAGAATAATTTGGTCACGATGGACGCATACATCTGGGTGGACATCATCATCGTATTTCGTAATGAATGTGGCAAATACACCACAATCTTATCGTTGGTTACAATTCTGCAGTATACTTACCTATAGCGTAGTGGAACGGCCGCCCGTTGTGTCTGGAATACCGGGTAGCTTATACACATACACTATGGAGCGGTATTCCAGACACACCTGGTTCGATGCCCGGTCTGCTGCTTGTGCGAACTGCGAACCCTATTTTTGATTGTGCTTATATCATGATATCTATAATAAGTAAACATTAATAACACACAAAATACTATTATTTATTCTTTCAAAATAAACGGTAATGTTTCGCAGAGGATCGATTTTCTGTAAAAAAAACTAATTTGACGATCGATTTGTTAGATCGGCAACCTTAAGTAGGATGGGAGGAATTTATTGATTAACTGGAACCATAATGCATCGCACAGGCCTCATTGATTAAGTGCACGATTTGGATATACATACAATGTTTATATTTATTTATATAAATGTTATTTTACTAATAAGTGAATGTGAAATTTGAGATGTTTAGATATTTGATGTTTGTTACTCAGTCACGCAATAACGGCTGAACGGATTTATATGTTTAAAATTTTACATAGACATCATATTAATTAATAAAACGGATACCTTTTATTCTGATGCAATAGCCTATAATCATCATCAATCAATCATGAAAGTTGATGAAGGAGTTTATGCTGACGAGGCTAGATATGCTAATATGCACAAAATATAACATAAAGCTCTGTAGTGTTTTGTTTTGGTCACTGTAGCTTTTTAAATCTGTTCATGCCCCCAATAATATTGCATAACGCGGTCCACATTCCGACAAGTATAATGTGGACTAGACTCATTACTTGGACTGGTATTCACAACTCCCCGAAGAATCGCCACAGACAAACCACTCTAAGAATGACCTCCGATTACGCATAGTTATTACCTACTCACAGGCTTGAGGCAACCAACGTGCCAACTTCGCGCATCCCTAAACTGATTGTGACAACTGGGGTTGCCAAGCAAAGTAGGGTGCTTTGACAAAAAAAATGACTACCATTTTTTAAATCCGAAATCAGGCCGTCAGCCGTTTACGAAAGAGGCAGGGCACAGCAGCATATCATCTCGCTTTTATGGAGCACTCCAACTGGGGAAGTACCCCTCACCCCCCCGCTTACAGAGGACAGCTATAATAACGCCACTACTTGCTTTGTGGGTATGTGGTGTTGTGTTCCTGGTCGTGAATAAGGTCAGAAGTGTCAGAACTCCCAAAGAAGCACTGTGTTAAGAGTATGGGAGCTGCATTTTGTCCCTAGCTATCTACACAACGAATCCTACAATCAATAAAGAGCCATTTACATGGTGCAAAAATCGCATGCGAGTCTTATTATATTACCTATACATTGCACTGTTTCATTGAATTCATCCTATATTTCGCTAAGCCCCAGCCCCGCAATGTAATGAAAATCGCATACGATTTGTTGCACCTTGCAAGCGGCAGCGCGCTTCTGATTCTTCTGGACTTGCAAACGCGTCCATAGGCTGTCTGATTACCAGGCCGCGTGTTAGTTTGCCACCGTCGTAATATAAGTTGCTGTAAAAAAAATTTTTTTGTTATAAGCTTTTATTGCCGACTGTACTTTTCTGCATACTATCAAACTACTCATTGAGACGATTTTAACGAACCCGAACTCAACGGAATTACATCGGTACAATACAGAATTGCCATGGCCACCTTCTGTCTCCATGTGGTCTCCATCATCAGATCAGCTCCATGGTACCATTATAGTGAATCGCCATCCAAACTGTCTTAATACCCAAAATTTCAGCTCAAGCCGATAACGGCAAGTGACTGAATAATGACCTTTTTTTGTAAGACCACCTGTATGCCAACATGAAAGCAATAAAGTTATTCTTATTCTTATTCTTATTCTTAATAAGATTGCAGATTTTGACGGACAAATGTTAACTTTCATACTTACTTATTTACATATTTACATACATACGAACAGTGCAAGTTAAATAAAAGCTAGTAGAGTCTGGCAAACGAAAGCGTGATCTGGACTTTTTTAAAAGTGGCAACATTATAATCCGTCAAAGGCACGTCAAATTCTTTGGTTAGAGTTTTCATTATTTTGTTTATATAATTATTTTGCATTTATAATTGCCGTCATATGGGTAAAACAATAAAAAGTAATGTGCGAAAGCTGCTACATACCTACTATGATCAGTAAGTTCAAGCAAAAACAAGAGGAGAAAGAAGTTGTTTTCCAAGAGAAACAACAATGTTTAAATGCGATGTCGGATTTTTTAGGTTAGTATGACTTTGTAATCTTAATCCTTGTCGGCTGATTATTTGTCATAATAATATTGACGATAATGATGATACGGTTCTTATGTTTACAGATAATCTTGAAAATATTCAAGGAATCCGGAAATAGTAATACCACATGTATTTTTTTTGATTTTGTCGCGTTTTCTCAGGTCACGCTTTCGTTTGCCAGACTCTAATAAAAGAATAAGTGTCCAGTTATACTAGTGTTAGCGCCCGATCGAGTTGAAATGGTTTGTGAATAACCTGTAACTCAATGACCTTGCTCAGTGAACAATCGGTGTGCAACAACCAACTATCTCCAGCGCGAATCACCAATTAACGAATGCAAAAAGGTGGTCAAAAGCAATCAGAGCTTAGAT
Source organism: Epinotia demarniana (assembly GCA_945867215.1). Lineage (NCBI taxonomy): Eukaryota > Metazoa > Arthropoda > Insecta > Lepidoptera > Tortricidae > Epinotia > Epinotia demarniana. Next base: position 22,592,081 of record OX244274.1, on the reverse strand, counting down.
TTGGGTGAAATAACTTTTTAATCTTGTCTTTTTTGGGTAAATTCACAAAATGATTCACAGTTTTTTTTCTCATAGCCTTTTTTATTTCGTCGTTGCGTCACCTGCGCGTTGCCAACCCTTTATATACACTCCTTTCTTGAAGAACCCCATACTGTAGTCCCTCGGGAAAACCTTTTTATGGACCACTCCGTAAGAATTTCCAGTCCATGCTGTCACATTGTTTTCTGAGAGAAAACGATTTTTAGCGGAAACCAAACCTAGCTAGATAAATTTTTCGCTCCGTTAAAGCTGCAAACGCACAGAGAGCGGCGCGGCGCGGTGCGGTGCGGAGGCGTGTTTGCGATAAAGCGAATGCGGTCCGGAGGACGTCGCACCAAAATCCCACCCGGTATTCGCGCGGGATAGCGGCGCGGAGGCGGCGTGTGTGACAAATATCAAGCGGTAATCGACAGTTGACAGATTCAACATCATTCATTTAAGAGTTATCCTCTTGTCGGTGGAGTATTTTCCATTTCTCTTTTTCGTACGCCAGCCCTTTGATTTGCTGATACGACACGACATCAGCTTTTCCTTTTTTGGTCCATGTAACTGCGCAGTTATATTGACAGATTCGGAAGGATCAAAAATGTTCAGTTATCGATGACGAGATTTTGCTCTTACTTGCATTATGGCAAGAGGCAAAATTATCGGACATCTAATACGGCACGACAGCTTCTTTTTAAACATTTTGGAGGGCAAGATCGAAGGAAGGAGGGGAAGAGGAAGACCCAGACATACTTACACCAGCCAAATAAAAGAGAAAGTGGCTGTCGAGTCATATGAAGACGCGCGTAAAGAGGCTGGCAGATGTCAAAAATCAGTGGCGGTTACTCCGCCGACAAGAGCCTAGCTCTTAAATATGGCAAAACAAAAAGAAGAAATCTAAACGGACGTGGGTCCATGAAATGAATAAAAAAGAGATATATTCGGAGAGTTCCGTTATTAGAGCTGACTTCTATGAAGATCATTTTACGCATATTTTCACATGAGTAAAAACAGCTTTGAAGATTTACACGACATCTTAAAACCAACGATCATTAAGCAGGACACTAACTTTCACCTGGGAAATCTATTTTTCAGTCGTAATCATTGTTTAAGTTGATAAAATCTGAACTGAAGTTGTAAAAAAATACAACTTGTTGCACCGCTCTCAGCACGCCTCCGCGCCGCGCCGCGCCACCGCCGCCGGTGCGCGCCGGTGCATTGACAACTGCGTAATACAACTTCCCGCCGCCGCGCCGCCCCGCGCTGCCGCCGCGTCGCGCTCGCCTATCTGTGCACGCGTTTCGCCGCCTCCGCGCCGCTCACGCCTCCGCGTCGCGCCCGCCACGCTTTTTTCCCGGCCGGTTTTCTGTGCGGACCCTTTCATATTAGCTCGAACATTACAACCGGTACCGCCTCCGCGCCGCACCGCGCCGCTCCACCACCGCTGTCAGTGCGTTTCGGCCTTTAAAGAGCGCGAAGAAAAGCGCAAAACACGAAATACAATACAAACACGAACGCAAGTTTCAGTGTCCAATCGGTCCACTTCGCCCGCTTTATCAAATGGTGGTTACATTCCAATATCCCCTATTAGTGAGAATTCCGTGCACCAACAAATTGGCGGCGAGATATTTCTCACCTCTAATTAATGACGTGCTTTAAGCAACCACGGGCTCTAATCCACTACCACTAAAATTTAATTTATATTGGATTGGTAACGCGTCCTTTTCGTATACATTTGGTTACCAATGAGGGGAAGCGAATGGCAAATCTGCGCTAGGCCTAGCCCGCTAACCAAGAGTTCGCTACTTTTTTCGGTTCTGTGCTAGCTTTTGCCAATAGGGATGACGACTTTGATTTTCTATGATGTCATTCGAACCAGTTTTTGGAGAGGAACAAATGTTTGTATGGGAGTAACTACAATTAAAGAACATAAATACCCAAAAAATGAAACAAAGATTGACCTCGCTGGCGGCAGCGCAAAACGCTCCATACTAAAAGACAGTTAAGGGTCGGCAGGGGGCAATCGAGGGCCGGGAATGTGAGAGAATTATATAGTAAACGATGTTACACAAACTTGAAAAAAATTAGAAAAATAGGTGTCACAATAACATCATTGATGAATAATATATTACAGTTGGTATACCTACGCAATGCATATTAGTTTCGTGTAGGGTATAACTAGGGTATAAAATAAACACCAATAGTGTGTGAAAACGCATTATTATTCAAAAATGTTAACCACTATACAACAAAAAAAAACATTAAGTACAATAAAATCCGCTAAAATAATTTTACCAGTGGTATGCAAGTAGACCATATGATGTTAGTTATTTTGATGGTTCGACGTTTTACTTTTCGATTATTTGGGTGTCGCCATTTCAATGGTCGATATCTTGTCATTCGAAATTTTAATATATCGCCTGCATAGTTGTTGATATTTTGTACTTTCGATATTTTAACCGCTCGGCATTTGTATTTTAGACCAATTAGACGTCGATATAATAACATTAGATATTTCGATCGTTCGATATTTTGTACTTCGATGTTTTCACTGTCGATATTTCAATTTTCGATCTTCTAATACGTACCCCTGTACGAGTAGGTAACCTTTGATTTAGTATACATATAGAACTAGATGCACAATGTCAAACAAATATGCCAAGAAATGTGCCCCAGAACATGAACGAAGAATACTCTGGACAGGCTATGGTAATAATAATACCACGTGCGAGCGAGCTGGTAGCATACATCTCTATAAGTGTGACAGAAAGGGGAATATCATTAATTGTCATTGTCATAGTTCCACTTTTTTTTTTATTTGCCACAACTGTTTTAGTATGAAGTTGTGCCACACAAACCATTACCCGTCCCGTGGTAAGTTGTTTATGACAAGTCATCAGCCATTTTAGGACCGGTTCTTAATTGAGCTGCATAAGAGCTTTTCCGTCCCTCACCGTGGCAACACGTACAGCCCGTCCATAGTATTCTAGGTTCATGGCCCCAGAATGACAGCTCTAGCTACATTTCAGTAGTTGCTAATAGCGTTAACTTATAACCTGCATCAAGATATAAGTTTCATAAAAAAAGAACTCAGTATTTTAGACCTTAAGCACCATATTAGCAAACCAACATCAAAAGATTAAATACTTTTTAGTTTATTGTGACATATAATGTGATGTTGATGATGTTGATGTTGTGAAGGGACGCCTGGCCGGAAACAGGCGGGCTGTCGATCGGTTTTTGCGTTCATTCAGCCCCATTCCCTTGGTTTGGAGCCTCAGGTTACTGTCCCGGCGGCGTTCCCACTACAACCTCTTCCATTCTTCTCGTTTTCCTGCAGAACAGAAGGACATCTTTAAGGCTGACATCCCTCAATTCCCTCTCCTCTAACACATCTTTACCGAATGTATCATACCGCGGTGCCGCGTACATGATGCATTCTGCTAATACATGCTTACTAGTTTCTTCCTCCCCACAGTGTGGGCAGGAAGCGTCGCTGCTTATACCTATTACCTTCAGATGTCTATTCAGAGTATTGTGACCAGTTATGATACCTGTCAGCAACCTCAGATTATTCTTACCCAGTTTTAGCAGATACCTGGTTCTCCTGTGATCCATACCTCCTATCATCATCTTTGCCTGTCTACATCCAGTTGCTTCCCTCCATTCTCTCTCCCCTTTTTGTTCTTTTAGCCTTTCTATGACCCGCTTTGTGACTTGAGCCAAGAAGGGAAGGACCGGCTCCGGGCCTATAAATTCCCTGCCCGATCCCTCTCTCGCCAGTTCATCCGCGCTCTCGTTACCCGCTATCCCCTGATGTCCCGGCACCCATGCCACTGTCACACCTGGGTATGCTCCTATCTTATTAAGCTCCTTCTTACATTCTCTTACCAAGGCGGATGTTACCGTTGCCTTTCCTAGTGCCTTCAGTGCTGCCTGACTGTCCGTATAGATCACTACCCTTCCAGTCTGCTGCGTTGTCTCCTTTATAATCTGTGCGCACCTCATTATTGCGCACACCTCTGCCTGGAAAACGCTGGCGTACCTCCCTAGTGGGATAGATACTTTCTCATGCAGTTTGGGTATGACTATGCCCGCTCCCGCTAGCTTGGTTGATTTCCTTCTTGATCCATCTGTGAAGCAGATCGTCATTGGGTGTTCAACGTCTACCTTCCAGTTGTCTCTTTCTCCTATATGTATTTTATACTTTTTATCGAATATCTCCTGCCTTTTTATGAGGTCGTTATTGGCTATCAGCATTTGTAGCTTCGATAGCGCCTCCTCCTGTATCAGCGCGTGCCTTTTATCCACACAGCTTCCTCTCCATTCTTTGCATGCTTTCATCCTGTACCACTGTTCCATGGCCCTTTTCTCCACTTCAATTCGCATTGTCTTCATGCCTAGCAGTATTTCCATGGCCTGAGTCGGGGTCGTTCTCATAGCCCCCGTCACCATCAGACACGCTAGTCTCTGCACCTTGGTTAGTTCTTTTTCATATTCTTTTATACGAGCCCTATGCCACCAAACCACGGCTCCGTATAGTACTCTGGGTAGAATGATTGCCCTGTAGATCCAATAGATCATTTCGGGTCTCAGTCCCCATCTTCTTCCCACCGCCCTTTTGCATTGGTATAGTGTTCTAACGGCCTTCGCCGATTGCTCCTTGACGTGGGTCTTATATCTGAGAGTGCTGTCCAGTGTCACTCCTAAATATTTCACCTCCTTTGCCATCTCCAGTTCTTCCTGTTGTATCTCTATTGGTTTCATGTTCTCCTTCTTCCTTTTGTTGGTGAATAACACCAGCTTTGTTTTAGTTGGATTTAGATCCAGACCTCTCTCTCGGCACCATCCTAACACCTCTCTGAGACCTCTGTTCATTACATCTCTGATGATGTTAAGGACCGTTCCTCTAACTAGTAGTACTCCATCATCAGAATAGGCCTGCATATATACGCCCCCTCTGTTGACTTTCTTCACCAGTGAGTCCAAAAGTAGGCACCACATTAGGGGAGACAAACAGCCACCCTGCGGAAATCCCCTTCTTGGACTTATTCTTTTAGAGACCCCTCCCAGCTCCGCTGTTATGTCCCTGTCTTTAAGCATTCTTCCTATCCACTTCGCTACTGCCGGATGGATCGCTTCCCTGTCTAGACTCTTTTCTACCGCCGCAAAGGTCGCCTTATCAAAAGCTCCCTCCACATCGAAGAAGCAGCCTAGTGCATACTGTTTTGTGTCTAATGCTCTCTCCACTCTAACCACGAGGTTATGTAGAGCGGTTTCTGTCGACTTTCCTGCCATGTATGCATGTTGGTTCCCATGTAATGGGTCCTTCCCGCATTCCAATTTCTCTCTTATCGCTTTATCTATCATTTTCTCCACAGTCTTTAGTATAAATGACGATAAGCTTATGCTCCTGAACGATTTCACTTCTTTATATGACTTCTTCCCTGGTTTTGGTAGAAATACCACCCTCACTTGTCTCCATACATTCGGGATATGGCCCAAGGCAATACTCGCCCTGTATAGTCGTGCTAGGATCTCCTTTATGTGTATATAGCCTTTCTGCATTAGCACCGGTAGTATCCCGTCCGGTCCCGCTGCCTTAAAGGGAGCAAAGGATTTGATCGCCCACTCCATCATCTCCTCCTTCACCACTGCCTCTGCAGCCCCCCAGTCCGGTATACCCGGCTCCGTCTCTTCTTCTGTGTCCGCTTCTTCCTCACAGTCCGGAAAATGAGATCTTAGCATAGTTCCAAGGATCTCACCTGGGTCCGTGATTAGATCTCCCTCTACTTTTAGACTGCCCAGTTGGCACGTTCGCTCTCCCGCAAGCAGTTTCACTACCCGTGCCCCCTCAGCATAGCCTCGTATGTCTTCCGTGAACCTTCTCCAGCTGTTGCGGCTGGCCTTCTCTCTTTGTCGGGTGTACTCGTTCCTTACCTCTCTGTATGCGTCCCAGCTTTCGGCGTTATCCTTCTTTAGGGCAACCCTCATTGCTCGGCGCGTCCTCTTTCTCAGTTTACACATTTCTTTATTCCACCATGGTTGACCCTTTCCTGTTTGTACCAGTCTTTCGGGGCATGCCTTGTGATAGGCTGTCATGATGTTTTCTTTTAGTTTCAGTGCCCCGGTTTCCAGGTCTTCCTTCTTTTCGTATCTCTGTTCCGAGTTGACTAGTTTTGCTAGTTCCTCGTTGTACTTCGTCCAGTCTGTTTTGCGTGGGTTCCTTACTTTTATCTTCTCCGTGCAACTTTCGATTCTGAAGAGTATTCTGCGGTGATCAGACATGCTGTCCTCCTCATCCACCCTCCATCCTCTTATAGTGTCACAGATTTCTCTTGATGCCAACGTTATGTCGAGCACCTCTCTTCTGATCCTGTTCACAAACGTCGGTGTGCTACCTGTGTTTATAATTTCCAGATCACTGCTAGTAATGAATTCTAGTAACGATTCACCCCTACAGTTGGTGTCGGTGCTACCCCACACCTCATGGTGTGCATTCGCATCACAACCCACTATAAGTGGAATTCTCTTACCTTTGTATCTCAGTACCGTCTCTTCCAGCTCTCTGGTAGGCGCCTCTCCTTCCCCTGGTAGGTAGCAGGATGCCAGCGCCACCCTGTGTCTTCTCCCGTCTTTGGCAGTGAAGTAGGTCTCCACCACAATGAGGTCTCTGTAACATATGGTCATGACACATCCCATATTTCTAACGTTATTGCTTGTATATATGCATGCTCTAGGAGGAAGCTCACCATTCCTTTCGTAGTGGAGAGCACCCCCCAGATGCCCCAGGCCTGCCACCTGATTCCTCCATGCATATGGCTCTTGTAGCAGTGCGATTTCAACTTTGTTCCTCACAACATATTGTCCCAGCTCGGACATGGCATTTTTACAATGTTGGAGGTTTACTTGGCATATATTTGTGTGTGTGATTGTGTGTTTATGTTTGCGTAGTGTTATTTGTGTGTCCATAGTGTTGTATTGTGTATAGTGTTGCTGTCCCCGCAGCGTTACTCGGAGAGTTCACTACCGCCGACATCCATATCTTCCTTCTCCTCCGTATGGATGCCGTCCGGTTCAGCACTCTCCTGCTCCGCTGCGGGTTCTTCCTTCTTGCACTTATTTGGGTTCTCAAGTGGATTCACCCTCAGAATCCGCACTCTTACACTGGTGGCAGAGAAGTCCATCACCTTCGTCCTCTCCTCGCCCCAGCTCTCCTCTACCCCTTCTGGCACGACGAATGTCAGTCGGGTACCTAGTTCAAGTGCCTCCCTCCCTGCAGCCTTCCACTCCAGGATCTTCAGTTCCGGACGATCCGGATTCTGAGCGTAAAGGAACTCCTTCACGTACTCAGTATCCGTATCCCCCGGAATCCACACTTGTACTCTCGTCTGCTCCAACTTCCTGACGGTGATCCTGTGGCCATCCAGCTCGCCGAAGTCCTGACTTAGCAGCCACTCCCTCGTCTCCGTCGTTTTTGGTGTCACAAGGAAGAATCCTTCTGACACCAGCCCCGACGTAGCGAACCTCGGAGCTACCAAGCCAGGCTCCCCCTTCACCACTCGCAGGACACTTCTATCAGTTGCGTCAGCTTCTTCCTGATGAGCTTCGCCAGTGCCTCATCCACCGAAACGCCATCCTCTCGGCCCACAGCTACAGCCAGACCTCGGTTCGCCTTGGCGATCTCCCGAGGTCCATCTGCAACCACTTTGCCTTTGTTCTGGCGTTTCGCTGGAGGTCGCTCCGAACGACCCTCATCCGTGCTCTGCCTTTTAATCTTGAGGCCTCGTCTGCTCGGGCCGGGCTCGTCCTCCACCGTAGATATTATCCCGGCAAGGACGTTCCCTTCCCCAGCAATCGCTGCCCTCCTTCTCAATAGCTTGGCCTTACGTTTTTGGGCCTTGCTCTCGTATTTATGAAACACCTCGTTCACCACCGGTGTGTCCTCCCTTGCGGTTTTCTCCTTCGGTGGCGTCTGCAGGAGTTTCTCCTCATCTCCCAATGACAGGCCCCCAAGTTGTACTTGGACATCCTGAGTACCCTGCCTCTCTTCTCTCCCAGACGGTTCCCCTCGCCCCTTAGAGCTCGGGTCACCCCCCTTCGCTATACGCTCGGTCGGAGGAACACCCGAAGGCACCCCCTCCCTCACTACTACCCTTTCGAGTTGCTTTTCCGCTTGCGCGGTAGGTTTAGTTTTGTTTTCGTTTTGATTAAGTTTCTCCATATAGTATTGATTTTTGTGGGAAGAAAGGAATTGAGTAGCAGCAGTGCTCCCTTGCTACTACCCAGCAACATTGCCCCCTACGCAGTGGCGCCACCCCCCTGCGCATAGTCGTTAACGACAGCGACTGTGCAGAGTGAGCCTGCAGGCATGAGATGACAGCCCCTGTGTTGCTTTTTTGTGTCGGGAATCAGTGCGCATACGTCTACCCCAAGACAGTCGCTCTTGACCGTCCGGGGCAAACTACGCACATCACTTTCCCTCCACTTCAGAGTCCGGGTCAGAGCATATGTCCGTTCACTCCAAGGGCGCCGCTATGTGACACCCCGGAGCTCCCTTCTTTCCGCCCTTCCCCTTCCTCCAAACACACCACAGGTCCTGCCATCCCTCCCCCGGTCCGCTTGCAGGCCCAATCCGCACTCCCCCCCGCTGCCCACAGCTGGATGCTAGCCAGCTCCCCTAGATGACAACACGACCTATGCACTCCTCTTTTACCCGGGCTTGTGACCGGCTCCTAGCAGACCACGGATGATCTACTAGCAGGCAGAGTTGACATATAATGTGACTTGACTGCCCACGTCAACACTTTAGCATTTAGCGAATGAATGGTCGCGTTATAAATTTTATTTATTTCAACAGAAAGCACAAATACATCTGGTTTCTTTAATTTACAAGTGGGGAATAAACAGTTTCAAATATTTGTACAAATATTATATACAAAAAAAATGTTGAGATTTCCGTAAGTACATATGGTACAGCTGACAGAGTCCATAAAAATAAATCATTTTAGTTTCCTTGAAATAGATTCAGTTTGTTAAATAATTGTATATTCGACCTGCCTTTACTTTAAATACTTTCTTTTTTGCGATGTAATGTAAGCGTACAGTCAAGTAGCGATCAGCTGTCGATTTTATTAAAACGGTCCTGGGTTTTGAACGTCACTCTCATGATCACCCGACATCTATAAAACGAGTATTACGAGATATAAGGTCAAAAATTAATGATGATGAAACTTGGCAACAATTAGCGCATTTCCAAATGATGTGTTGGGATTGTACTATAGAATTTTATTATAGTTCATTAATGCTATTAATTACCTTTTGCAAGGTCATGTCTGTCTGTCTGTCTGTCTGTCTGTCCGTCCGTATGTCACAGGCATTTTACTCGAAAACTATGGGGTGTATTTGAATAAAATTTTGAGGATAGGTGTATTTTGTTAACCGCTACATAGTTATGTAATGAAATTACAAAAAAAGGTTTTTTTAGGCGTGCACTCCGTACATAAAATTGAAACTCAAAAAAAAATGTATGCCCACGTGTGGCACATCAATGGATAGGCCTTCCAAAATAAATATAAGGTTTCTCAGCAAATTTTTTGATTAAGTGAATAGAGTCGGAGATAATCGCCCCGAAAGTCACTAAAATTGTGTCCCCCTCCCCTCTAACTTATGAACCGTGTAATTCAAAAATATGAAAAAAATCATGCAAATTGTTTTGAACAAGATCGGTTCAAAGATTTTCGAGATATTTCTAAAAATCTGCTTTACTTAAAGAAAAGGATGTAAGTGCCATATGATTTCAGTAAGGATACGACCTTTTTAATAGGCACGGAACCCTTGTTGTGCGTGGTCCGACACGCACTTGGCCGCTTTTTTTACATTTAACTTAGCTTAAATTTAATTTAGTTAATGTTATAGTTATCATCTTGTATATACCTACTTTAGAAAATAAATACTTCCTATATATCTGATATTGCCAAATCCACCTTGCTGAAAAAGCAAGGAGTAAAAGCCATGCTATAAAAAAAAATCACGCGCCAATGAATGTCAAATATGTCGTCCTTGATATTGCAATTATCATGTAAACTGCGCAACTTTAATAAAATATATCACGGTAACTATTTATCTCCGCAATTCGAAACATTACAGGAAGTCTTCCATCAGGACAGAAAAAATACCGACTCTCTACTCAGTGGGAAATAAAATACAGGCCAAAATGAGTACTAAGAAGTACGGAGGTAAATGTCCACGCAAACATGGTCGTGGGCAGCAGTTAGTAGGTAGTTATTGTTATTAAGATGAAATACCTATATTTGACATCACAATTTTTATATTTGGTAACAAAATCCAAAGTTACAATTTTGTTGGCGAGTCAAAGTGCAACGCCCCACTGTGTATACGTGCATGTGTGTGCGTGTGCGGTGCGCGAGCCGCGATCGTTGTGTGAGTAGCGCTAAAAACCTAAACTTTTTGTTATAGCTTGACCACAACCGCTGTGCCGCTCTGCCGGTACGCGCACGCACCGGCATAGTATCAGTCGTTTATATATAGTACAAAGTACATCTATTGTTGTATGGAAAATCAGGTAAATTGTTGTTTCGGTCGCGAAATACTGCGTTTAAGTACATAGTTGTCATACAATTTTGTTTCTATAAAAGCGTAAGGATGGTAACTTTAAATTTACTATTGGAAAATAAAAAAAAAGCATATTTTTTCATAACTTTCAAAGTTCATATTTTTTAAAGATTTTAATTGTATTTTATAATTAATACTTTATTAGGATAATTTGATGGTTTACTATCCATTTAGCATCACTACGTTATCAATTTGAACATGAGTCGTCATGCCTATTGCTGATAGTTTATTATAATTTGCATGAATATTTGTTCCTAAGTCATGGATATTTTCTATGTATTTAAGTAGTTATATCTATTATATGTATATATCGTCGTCTAGTACCCATAACACAAGCCTTACTGAGCTTACTATGGGACAAGGTCGATTTGTGTAAGATTGTCCCCCTATATTTATTTATTTATTTTATTTATTTATTTATAATTCCATTTAATGTCAGTATTTTTATCATACCGTATCTATTTAGTTGGTCCCAAGTTGTCATGAAACATTTGCCAAACTTAGAACACCTCGTTTGCCTAATAAAATGACTACCATCAGACCCCCCCCCCCCCCCCTATTTTGAAAAATATATGGACAGCCCCTAGGACCTTTTTTTCACTTTGATTTTACCAGAAACAGTCCCCGCGAAGGATACGGGCGACTGAATCCACGATTACTATATGGTAAATGATTTCTAATGCAATAAGTGATTCTGTGGTTAATGATGAGATTGATGAGTATGGTTGTCATGGATGATGGGTGAAATGAAGAATGAACTGTGTGCCATTGAACTTTTTCAGGTTATTAACTACTAGCTTTTGCCCGCGACTTCGTCTGCGTGGAACTCTTTTTAACCCCCGACGCAAAAAGAGGGGTGTTATAAGTTTACGTGTGTGTGTGTCTGTGGTAGCGTAGCTCCCTAACGGATGGACCGATTTGAATGCGATTTCTTATGTGTCATAGATAATTATATCCCGAGTGTTCTAAGCCATGTTTCATGAAAATCTGTTTAGCCGTTTTTGAGATATTGGACTTTGAAATGAAAATGTCGGGGGTTTTTCAACTTTTCTAAGTTGTACCTATATCGTAGCTCCTTACAAACTTTTGCCACCTTAGACGATGATTCCCGGAATAAAAAGTATTATATACTCGTATTTTAATCCAGGTTATAGACTATTATATACAAATATATATAAATATGTATACCAAAATCAATTTTAATCCGTTTAGCCGTTTTTGCGTGAATGAGGGATACGACTCGCCTGACATACTCTAAGTGTAAGCCCTGAGTGAACGCTCCGCTCACAGCCTGCGCCTGCGAGTCGGAAACGATAACGCAGGTTAAGCAAAGATGGCAGCGGTCAGTATTTGGATGGGTGACCGCCTGATGATGTTTGAGTGGTTGATATAAATGAGCGCTTCCGTGCTTTGGAAGGCATGCTAAGCAATTGATCCCGGCTGCTGTCTATGACAGTAACCATTAAGCCGAATTAGAGGCTTTCGGGCGGCTTAAGAACTTCTAACAGTCGAGTTGCCCACTCACTTGACAAAGGGGGGACAACTGTTACTCGCGTCCGCAGGAGCTACCTACCACAACCCTGCACGTGTCCCCTGGGTGGTACCTACTAAAGAGTGACAAACTTTAAAGGCCAAAAATAATGTGTTTGACTGCTAAAGCAAATTATATTAGCTCTAAACTTAAAGTGTCGGACAACAAAGTGAAAACGGTATGGAACATTATAAACCGAGAAGCTGGTAAATTAAGAAATCGCAAATATCAAGTAAATATTCTAACGGAAAGCCAACAGATCATGCCAAACGAGGAAGTTGCTTCGGCATTCGAAACCTATTTTTCCAACATAGCGAGTAGCACAACCAAAGGTCTTCAATCATCTGCGGCAGAAGCCCACGCTTTGCTTTGCGCTAACGTTAATAAATGCAATGTAAGGTTTGAATTTAGTAAAGTAGATTCGTTGAAGGTTGTTGCGACATGTAAGTCCCTAAATTTAAAGAAAACGGAAGATTTATGGGGAGCGTCAGTTAAAGTCATCAATCATGTCATAGATTTAATTGCAGCTTACTTGGCCTTTATTTACAATAGTTGCCTGTCGGAGGGAAATTTTCCACACCTCATGAAATATAGTAAAGTCATACCTCTTTTTAAGTCGGGTGATCTGAATGACCTAAAAAATTTTCGCCCCATATCTATATTACCTGTATTGAGTAAAGTTTTCGAAAAGTTAATGTTAAACGATCTTGTAGGACACTTTAATAGGAATAAACTGTTCACTAGTAAACAATACGGTTTTACAAGGGGACGTTCCACGACGGATGCCGCTTCTGTCCTCATTGAACATATTTGACAATATATGGGAAAATTCTTGTGATGCAATTGGAATATTTTGCGATTTAACCAAAGCTTTCGACTGTGTCGATCATAGAACGCTTATTTTGAAACTAAAGCATTATGGTCTGTCTGAAAATGCGCTAAGTCTTATGTCTTCATATCTCAGTAATAGAACGCAAACGGTGGTTGTAAACGGGACGCAGTCTAATGGAGCAACAGTTACTTTAGGGGTGCCTCAGGGTTCTATCCTAGGTCCATTTTTATTTTTAGTTTATATAAATGACTTACCGTATATAATTCCTAATCTTTGTGACATAGTACTATTTGCTGACGATACATCATTAGTGTTTAAGGTTGATCGGAAATCATCCGACTACAGTGGAGTAAATAACACATTGGTCAAAGTACTTGACTGGTTTACAACTAACAATCTACTACTTAATGCTAAGAAAACTAAATGTGTAAGGTTTGCTTTGCCTAATGTTAGACCAGTAGAAACTAAAATATTTTTAAATAATGAATGTCTAGAAATGGTTGATAAGGCTTTATTCCTTGGTATAACATTGGACAGAAGCCTACAATGGAGTCCCCATATAGCAGTCCTAACACGTAAGTTAAGTTCAGCAGCATATGCTATTAGGAAAATTAGGCAATTGACCAATGTTGAAACAGCTCGCTTAGTTTATTATAGTTATTTTCACAGTGTGATGACATATGGGATTCTGGTTTGGGGTAAAGCAGCTGATATACAGACTGTCTTTGTATTACAAAAAAGGGCTATTCGCTCAATATATTTATTGAGTTCACGAGAATCCTTAAGAGACCGTTTTAAGGAAATTAATATTATGACTGTAGCATCTCTATATATATATGAGAATATTATTTATGTAATTAAAAACATCGATTCTTTTACAAAAAATTCGGATATTCATAAGCTCAATACTAGGAACAAAAATAAAATTGCAATTAAAAAGTTTCGTATCCGTAAAGTACAGAGGTCATTCTTGGGTCAATGTAGCCATTTCTTCAACAAGTTACCTGACGAAGTTTTAACATTACCCCTCCCAGCTCTTAAAAAATATTTAAAAAAGACATTGATGTCAAAAGCTTATTATAGAGTTGAAGACTATATGACTGACAGAAATGCTTGGCCCAGACCGGAATCAAAATAGCCCTAATCTGTCTTGTTGTTTGACTTTTGTTTAATTTTAAGGTATTTGACTGGTTCTGCTGCGGAACTACGCTGGTGACTAAGATTATTTTGTTAAAAATTGCTTACTGTTAAGTTTGTTCCGGTGTTTCCTCTTGACAATGGTCTTATATTTGGAAACGCTAGTAGAGTCAGACCTGTAAAAGTGCCATTGCGGCCCACTTGCAAAATAAAGTTCATTTATTCATTTATTTATTCATTTATTCATTATTCAATGTATGCCGTACGATTAAATAGTTTAAAGAATGAGGTTTATTCTCGATTTTCGCTACGGTGATAGAATTGTGCCCACGCGGACGTGGAACTCGTTTAAATCGCATCCATATAAACTTCCCCCTCCCCCATTTCACCCCCAAAGGGGATGATTTCAGGGATAAAACTATCCTATGTCACTCTCCATCCCTTCAACTATCTCCACTAAAAAAACACGTCAATTCGTGGTTCCGTGAAAGACGGACAAACAAACAAACACATACACTTTCCCATTTATAATATTAGTATGGATTACCGAGAAAAAAAAACGCGCGAATTGGTCCATAAAAACATTTATAATAATTAGAGCTTTAGAAAAAGATACATAGGGTGACTGAGGTGCGACTTCTCTGAGAGGTGAAGCGGTCTTCTTGTTGTGTACTCGTAAATGTTTCAGAAGCCCGAGAATTCGCTGTTCTTGTTTCACGTTCCGTAATAGTCTTCGGAAGCTCGCGAGAACGAATGGCGTTCACGGTCGTGGCCGAGACGTGCTTCCATGTCTTCACTGTTTTCAAGGAATCTAGAAGCCCGGGAAGCTTCTTCGGACTCCTGAGATCTTGCCACTCGTTTTCTGGCGGCCTCTCTAGAAATTCGTGTCAGGTTCGATCTCTTTCTGGAGGGCATTTTGAGTAATAACGTTTTTGGGGACTTTTGACACATAATTTTGTGATTATGTGTCAAAAGATTTGACACATAATCAGAAGAATTTGACAGAAGATTTGACAGAATAAAATAAACTTGTGAGTATTTACTTTGCATTAAAAAAAACTATTCATATACAAAAACATACTGAATTCAACCCCATTTTTTAACCCCTTTCCACCCTTATCTTTATAATTTTTATAGCCTATTACCTGGCCGAATATCCATTGAACGTTTAAGTGAAAGTTGCATATTAATCCATTCGACAGTTTTCCCGTGATACCCGGACAGAAACAGACAAACAGATAGATGGCGCTGGTGCGCAAAGTAAAGATTACTTTATCCAAATATTCTCAAATTTGGCCTGTGGGTCACCGTAACTCCATCAAACTTTTTTATACGTCTAATATGGTTTGTTGGAGTTCAGACGCCGACAAAAGTCTGGAGAATGACCTTCTAAATGCGTGGAAATTGGTGAAGTTCTGCATCGCGCTATTGAAGTTTTTAATGTATGTTGTATAAATACAACTTCCTTCAAGCTCTACTTATTATGTCTCACTGACAACCTCAACGAACTTTCACAATTATTATATGTAGAGAAGAGATAGAGAAGAGATGAATTTCGTAAATATTTATTTATTTTAGGGAGTATCTAAGATCTGATAATGTTTATTGTGTTTCAATTTATTATTGACGACCGCCTTAGCCTAGTTGGTAGTGACCCTGCCTACGAAGCAAGAGGTTCTGGGTTCGAATCCCCGTAAGGGCATTTATTTGTGTGATGAGCATGAATATTTGTTCGTGAGTCATGGATGTTTTCTATGTATTTAAGTATTTATTTATCTATATAAGTGTGTTTATCGTATATATTTTTTAAGGTATAAAAAAACATTAAATAGTAACGCCAGTAGCTATACCAAGTGCCTTCTTTGTTCAATAGATATTAATAATGCGTACTCTTTAACACCTCAAACAAATTGGTAGAGTTGTTTTTTGCGTAAAACCTAAATCTTACTTTATAACATTTTTATCAGTAGAATGAACAAATATGAAATACGATTCGAAAGCAATAAAAACAGAATTAAAGACAACATCATTCCACCCCAAATAACCGCATTAACGCAAAAAAACAATTCGCCAAAATAATTGTGCTTTTCTTATAAGCTAATTCAAACTATTTTTATCTCCAAAGAAGGCGGCGGTTAGAGGGACACGCAATCCAATAAGGAGCAGACAAAGCAGATTAGTACTAGGACAAAGGTCCCAGGGGAAAGCAGTATTCACAATTTAACAACAACTTCCCTTAAACGAACTGGTATAACTCTGAGCTTCGATTGCAGAGAACCAAGCCGCAGGATAATTTTTTGGCCTGTGTCCTCCTGAAAGCCCATTTTACACAAAGGTGAAAGAATTTTTGAAATCATTAACGAGTAAATGAATCAAATAACGAGATGATCGCGCCGCTTTGCCTGCGTAATATTAATTTTTGTTTTGTCTTGGAGTTTCCCAAAATGTGAAACATAAAAATATAGGTTATGTCGTTCCGGATCGTTCATTCTATAATACTTACCGGTGAAACCATTTCTGAGATTATGTACAAACTCAAAAAGCTACAATCCCATAGACTTCCTCTTTAGTATATTAGAATAGATTAGTATCTGGAGGTTATCTGTGGTATCTGGTAAATGTCGCCGGAGTACGCTGGATGCGGGAGGCGCAGGACCGGTCATTGTGGCACTCTTTGGGGGAGGCGTATGTCCAGCAGTGGACGCCTTTCGGCTGATATGATAATGAGATTAATATCTATTACAGTGTAATATCTATTAAAATAGATATATGTATGTATTCCAGACTCAAGATAAAAGGGAAGAGATAGGCAAGCCGAGACAAGTTGTGAATCGCGTCAGGGCAAAGGTCCCAGAGGTCAGCTTTTGTTGTTGGACCCACTGGCTGGGGCTAGAACAGAACCGGTATAATAGACGTTAATGAATAAACCTCTATAACCATCTTTAGGTACACACTAGTGCCGTTAATCATTGGATCCATCAAACCTTTTTGACTTAAAATGTCGTTAAAGGGAACGTTTCAGGTCACTTTCTAAATAGACTTTGAGTGAATTAAGTAACTACGAAACATTTCATGTATATATTAATCCCATCAAAAACATTCTGTAAAAAACTAGACAAGCCTCGATGGAGCTGCTTGTTTATCTATAAAAAGTAATGAAATCTATACAAAGTCGTGCGAATTCTAAGGTTCCTTACTGCGATTTCTTTATTATTTATAGTTAATGTTGTGTGACTTGGCCGTTGACTTGTAGGTACCCACTAACGTATAAAGAATGGCCTAAGGCTTAATAACAATTAACAATGTATTAGTCACAATGTATTAATCTACAGAATGTTTTTGATGGGAATTCACTTCTTTTTGGGCTTATTGATTTATTTTATTAGAATAAAAAAAGTTGAATATTTTTTGTAAAAGCGGTATAGATATATCTCTAATAGTTTGGTTGGGCTCTTGTGTTTTCTAATCAGGGTCACCAGGTACTCCAGATCTTCGATTATCCTAGTTTTTATAGTTTTCCCTTTATGTGGCCATTAAACCCTAACTCTATACCAAATTTCAGCTCTCTAAGTTAATGGGAAGTACTAGTTCTATTTTTATGATCATGAGTGAGTGAGTGTCATAAATGCGAAACTTTGCTTCGGAACTAAATGACCTACAGACTTGAAATTTTGGATTTTAAGTATGTGATGGTAGCTTACTGGATGACGAAAATTTCTACGTTCTGGTCTTATCCAGAGGTTCTCAAATAGGGGCCTGAAAATGCGGCGAAATGGTTCTAGTAAAGGATGGTACGGCAGTGTTTGCTTCGCGCTCGACTTGGCGGGGGCACTGCCGTGCCCCCAGATTTAATCATTTTGACGTAGTTAACTAATGTCAAAATGGATTAAGTAGGTTGGTTTCACTATATGGATTGTTAACTGTATCTAGATAATAATCACAATTTAAATTATTGTAAATTACCGTTTGACATGTAAAAGTGACCTTGTGACCTATTTGAAGAATAAATTATTGATACCTACTTTATATGATTTAGGATTTTGATTTTCAATAAAAATAATCAAAATCGTTAAAATAAATATCATGCAACTTCAAGTAATCGATTATCCTTTGTTTATCGTCCAAGAGTACCTTAATCTACCGTTGTAAATTAATGGTTACCAGTAGGATTCTTGTTTCAGTCAACGGTATTTCTTACTCATTCTAAAGGAGCGTTCCTAAATCTAGATTTCAGCCTAATAAGAAATCACTTTAAAAATATGAAATAAATATTTAAAATTTTCTCAACATTCACTTGGACAGTTTGACCAATCACTGTGTACGCCAGCCTGTTGTATAACCCGCAAAACAAACTTGCAAAACAAACGGCGCCAAGAAATCAAACGCACTATTATCCTTCCAAATAAGGGTCGTGACATACCTCCGTCATATTTCAGGCTGAGCGCGTCTGTCAGAAGTCGCCGTAATGACCTCGCCTACCGGGGAGAGTAATGGTTTACGCGGATTTTCACAAGGATCAAATTAACGTCACCTGTATTTTAATTACCATGTTGTTATGATTGTTGTTTTATTTTTAATTTGGGTCATTGTCAGTCAAGAAAACAAAATTCGTCTTCTCTATGGTCAATAAGTATAGGTAGTTAGGGGCTTATGTTTATATATAAAATGTTTTTATCGCATAGAATTATAGGGTGACGCTGACGCCGTTTATGCGGATTCAGTGTTTAACCAAAAATTAGGATTTGTAGACCTTAGAGGCAGTGTCCACGGAGGAGACGATCCTAAATCTGATAATGACACCTTTTTGGCAAGGCATAAAGGAGTAAAAAGGGTTTAAAAAAAGTGTACTCTTGGAAAATTCTTGGTTTTTAGCGTGCCCCATAAGTTAAACGTGACATAAGTACCGTGGTGAGCATGTCATTCAATAAGTTGCTATGCGACAGTATAATTATTAGCGAGTGCGATTCATTACCTTTAGAGTCTCTACGTGCCAGCCGTCCTGGAACCTCCCGGCCTGGCCCGTAATGATGGCAGGAGACCCGATGGATTGACACTCATTTCGTGGCGGTTGGGTCGGCCCCTTATCTGGGACGCCACCTGCGTCGACACCCTGGCCCCGTCTCATTTAGCCGCAACTTCTTTGAGAGCGGGCGGGGCAACAGCGGCAGAAGCAGCGAAGCGCCCAAATATGCGGGCCTGACAAACTGCTACATATTTGCGGCCTTCGCTGTAGAAACTCTCGGACCGTGTAGTTCGGATGCCCACAGTCTCTATAAAGAAATTAAAAAAGAAATTGTCGAGAATACGGCTGACTATAGAGCTGGCTACTTCCTCGGCCAACGGATAGGAATTGCAATCCAACGAGGAAATGTGGCCAGCCCTTTGGGCACCCTTCCGAGGGGCAGCGACCTCAGAGAGTGCATTGATACTAGTAGTTAAGTAGATTTAAGTGTTAGTGTTAAGTTGTATAATAAGGTATTGTATAATTTTCTTTGTGTATTGAGTTGGAAATAAATTACTTGATCTAAAAGCTATAGTAAGATATTGAAAGCCTTGTTCACAAGATGCTCGTGACCTTGGCCGCGAACTTCATCGATCATTTCGCAAGATCATTAATCTACGTGTACCTACTTAATGACTGCCCTTGATTACGTATGCGAATATTAAACACGGTGTTTAGTAAAAATTATACCAGAAGTCAAGGTTTACGAGTGATCATAGTTTTGGGATGAATTCATGACAAGGGCAATCAAAACGAGTGCAATTTATTTAGAATTTATGAACAAATTGGCGCCCGCCTTTTGATAGAGTCAAAGTCGCGGACAAAGTTATTTATTCTTCAATGTAGCCATATAACATGCACCTGTGAATGTTGATATGATAGACTACCACCTGTTTGGAAATAATCTGCATCGACAAGAACCGGCGTTAAAAACTCGGCGAGGTAGGTATATTTTTTTCAAAACAGTTTATTTTATTATTTCAGTAGGCATCAGAGAATGTTAAAATTACATTGATAATAGAAAGTCTATTTATTTATTTTGCGATAGATTTCTAGTGAAGGAATTTATCACTGCCAAATCCCTAAGTATCCATGATGTAATAGTTTATCTTATAATATGCTGTTGAAATATGTATAAGAGTCTGTTTTACAACACATTTGAATTAAGAGTCAGTAAGTTCGGTGTTCGGTAAAGTGTTTTGGAAGTTATGACCCTAGAACGATTTTTTCGATTTTATTATTAGTCTGTAAAGAGTTGTTTTGTGCTTCTCTGTGCGTCTGGTAACCCAACATATTATAAAGACCCGTTCAGACCAATCTGACGTTCGACGGTCTAACGCGTCACGGTTTTAACTACTGTCTTTTTACTAAACGGGACTTAAACGCGTTAATTAACTTGTTTATTTACTTTTCTGAGGTAATCGGCAAAGCCTAAATAAGTCTCGACCCGCCCTTACAAAATCTGTACGTACCGTACACTGCACACTGCAGTGCCGAGGCTGGAATTATGCGCCGCGCTAAGATCCCGTAATCAGTCCCCTGCAGGGATGCGCAAAGGCCTAATCCTATTCATTATTCGTCGGATGCATTCTGCCGCCTGCGATCCGATGTGCATCCGCTATTGGGATTAGTGAACGTCCGTTTGAGAGATTTCGGAATTACTGAGATTATTTCGTTTTACAGTCTTTTTGATCGAGTTGAAAAGAGTCCTCAATGGGGAGATATTTAGCGGAGAGGGTATTTCTAATTCGTACTTGCTCTGTTTTAGATTAGCCTAAGCTACGCAAGTTACTTACAAACTTATATAAGACGGCGTAGGACGCAAAAACACATCAAATCACAATATCGGGACCGTTAATTTATTGTCAATGTGAAGATGTAACAAGATTGGCAAAGTCTCAAGCTATCAGATCGTATCCCTTTGTCTTCTCTGTTAACCCCCGACGGAAACGAGGGTAGTTGTGGTATTATAGCACCCAGACGAATGAACTGATTTGAGTGCGGAAAGTCGTGGTGCTTAGCAATGTTTGTTGTATCTTTATGTCAGTAAGTAGTTATGATTAGTTTAATTTTATACAATCCAATTTGATTAACGTTGCATTGGATACTTTGCGATGAGCGTATGAATCAAGGGCTGCAAATTGCAATTCAACTCGTCTTCATGGCAAAAGGGGATAAAGAACTCTGAAAGGCAGAGACATGAAATTGAAGATATCCCTATGATACGCCGCGCCGGGAACGTGGCAATTCGAATTTCTAAGTCCCAAGACATTTTGCATATAAGCAAGTCAATACGACGAAATTGTGATCCGTTTGGGCCCTGATTGCCGTAAACTTCTCCTTGAAGGCAGTGCAGCATCAAAGCATTTCGCCCATAAATTTATTAAGATTGATGATATTTAACGTGATTTGCGACTCGTTTACGGCTCGAGTTAATTACTCCGGTCTCGGAAACTCATTATTTACGGCCCTGCCTAGTGTGTGCTTTATCCGACTTGTGGAGATGAGCTTCGCAAATTGTTTTCCTGACTTGAGCTTTTCATTAACTGTATAAATAACGGTGATTTGGAAGTTGGAATTATACTTACAAAAGGACAACGACTGTATTAATATCTGCCTTTTTCTGATTATTCAGAATCTTAATCCAATAATTTATTATCTGCCTTTTTCTGATTATATTTATATTGAAGTTCGGTTAATTTCGTATAGAATCTTAATTTTTACTATTTTTGAGAGTAAAGAAGTTATGGGGTTCTCATGTACGCAAAATTCATACTTGTTAAGAATCTCTTTATTTTTTAACTAAATTTGTTTCGATGAATAAATACATTACCTACATCAAATGTTATTTTCTTAGATTAATATGCGATTTCGGCAAAATTTACCTTTGTAAAGGTATAATAAAATGAAATACTTTTTTCAGATGCTGCTATACCTCATCCTAGTCATCTTCGGGATTCAACCCGCCCTCAACCTACCTCAACAGCGTTCAGGCTCCATCAGCCATCAGAACATCAAGAGAGACCTCAGACAGAAGAAGGGCTTCAACATAGCGTATCCCCTCCCTGTGACTCACCATCTACTAGTGCCTTCTCAATTGCACGTGCTGCCAGCAACATCTAACGTGCACCACAGCTCTGTACATACAGGAGTTCAACATATAGTCACTAGCAACGGCCAGGTTCCGGTCTACTCCCAAACAGTGTCCCACTTATCGACGAACATCACGCATCCAACGCAACTGGTGCCAATTTTGGTACCGATCCAGCACAATCGTGTGCCACAACACAATCTAGTGTCACAGCAAAACCATCAGCAGCACAATCTAGTGTCACAGCAAAACCATCAGCAGCACAATCTAGTGTCACAGCAAAACCAGCAGCAGCATAATCTTCTGTCTCAGCATAATCTTATACAACACAATTTGTTACACGATTTATCAGTTATACCCTTGCATAGAGCGCAGAAGTTTGGGCATTTGAGAGTTGAGAAGAAAGCGGAAAACAGAGACGACGTCAACCATTTCAGGACGTTTTACGGAGGATTTGGAAACGGCCTGTACTTCGGTGGACACGGCGCGGGGCATGGTTTCTACGCTTATGGAAAATGAACACTGATAGAGCAGACTTAAGGTTGAAAATTATGCCCCTGACGCTCTCAGCCTTTTCTTTTTGATTAAGTCCATCGTGGCAAATCCGTTTTTAGGTAAAAGCTGGTACGGTGGTTCACAACGATCTCTTTAGCTTTTTAGCAGGCTTAGACGCGGGCACATTAAAAGCGTCAATCGAGATAAATACTACTTTTCCTTTGTTTTAAGGATGATACCTAAAGAAAAAACACTTTTACTAGTGGATTATTTACGTCTGAGTACTTCAACCTTTTTTAAATTCTAAGTCGGGGCCAAAACTCGTTTTGGTCTGCGGACCGCAGGTTTATTTCACACTTAGGTAAAACTACGCAATTTTTAACAACTGATCTGTAGTAAATTTTAAATGAAAGGAAAAAATTGAAAAATTTAATGCTCCGAGCCGGATTCGAACCGGCGACCACAGGCATTCATGGCCCGTCGCTACTACCAACTGAGCTATCGGAACAATCTGGTTCGGGCACCAAATCCTTCAAGCCTTATTTTTTTTATTATTTTCGTTAGCAGCGTTACTGCTTAAAAACAAAAATTAATAATTTAGTATGGGGTAGCGCGTCGTTACTGACGATTTCTCAATATAATTTGAGACGTTGGTGCCGTTAAGAAGCCTAAGTCTTCTGGTAGATGTCGCTACACGCCTCCCTAAGGCGTTGTATGAAGGAACTGATTGAAGGATTTGGTGCCCGAACCAGATTGTTCCGATAGCTCAGTTGGTAGTAGCGACGGGCCATGAATGCCTGTGGTCGCCGGTTCGAATCCGGCTCGGAGCATTAAATTTTTCAATTTTTCCTTTCATTTAAAATTTATTATTTTCGTTAGCAGCGTTACTGCTTAAAAACAAAAATTAATAACTGATCTGTAGGTTTTCCGTTCGGAAATGTATGACAAATTAATGACTTTTTCTTTTTTAACATCGACCATGATTCGCAGTTTTGTGCACCAACCTTTAAGGTATGCTAAATTATAGAAGTTTTTAACTGACTTCAAAAAAAATGAGGAGGTTTTCAATTCGGATGTATTTCTTTTTTTTTTTCAATGTTTGTTACCTCAATAATTGAGCCGATTCTCCGTCATTGATGAGCCGATTCGAAAATATATATTTTTTGTTCGTATTATCCATCCAGGTGGGTCCCATTTTTTTCAAAATTCAGTTAGATGATGGGATCCATGAGGAATTGAGGGAACTCCTCAATTTTATTAGGCACGCGTGTAGTGATTTGGTATTTTCTATTACGAGAACTCGTGTATTTACATCCGGAATGATAAATTTGGTGGCGAGGAATTGATGATGAAGACCACAGATGACTTATCGAATTCCTCAATTATGTAGGTACTTAGAAGTGCAAAAGTACGTCACAGGTTCTGATAAGATTCCGTTGAAATTGGAACTAAAGAAGTGCCATTGGTGATGATCTTGGGGAATCTATGGAAGTCCTCAAATATTATCGGCCCACATACAGCGATTCGTTTTTTTTTCTATAGTAATCATCGCATTTGCCATCGGAAATCAGTTCATGTGGTAAATTGTAAAAAAAAAATGGGAAATGTTCTCGTGGCTTGGCGGAGTACTAAATTGAAGTCGTTTAAAACTTTGTTTTCAAAGTAAATTATTACTCAGAACCGATTAAACGTTAAACCCAGGTTTAGTATTTTAGGATTGTACCCTTTTCTTAAAATGCTGTGGCTGGCTGGCTTAGGTAATGTTGTAATTTTGTTTGGAAAGCTTGAAAATGTAAGTCAACGTTAAGTAATATGATAAATTTGTTATTTTAGTGTAAGCTAGTCCTTAGTATAAATATGTCACTAGTTATATTTTAAAACGTTGTACTCGTACTGTTGTTGTTTTTTTAATACAAAACTTTTCGCCTCAGCGTAAAATAATATATTTTAAGTTATTTTTGTGAATTTGTGTTTTTTTGTTAACCGCATGCAGCAGAATGTCACCTAGATAGATAGACAGTAATTTTAACCTTCCGTTAATAATTAGGTTAAAATCAAAATCAAATTATTTTCGTATCATCGGAATCTTAAGTTTCAGAACAGCTTAAATTTCTCCATTTTAAGTATTATAATTTTACCAAATCAATAAGATGCAATGAAGTGTTAAAAGCTATCCTACTTATATGTTATAAACCTCAATCGACTGCATTCGAACAATGGACTTCGCGAATTATCCGAATAACAATCAATGCCCGATAGCATCAAAATAATTCGCAGAACTTTCTTAGCAATACGTAGCTCTCTATCTAAAAGCCACTTTTTACTTGAAAGTATGTTTCAAACTCGACAAATTGGTTTTCACCATAAAACAAATTTTATCTTAATGATAAATCTCGGTCCGTTAGGATGACGGAGTGTTATAAATACTACGCTAATAGTACCGCTTAATCTTAAGTCTGGAGAAATGGCGTTGGTGGATTAAGCTATTGGGGTGTTAAGTGATTTAATAGTTTCGTCTTTTGATTCCACTGCTTAGTTTAAGTTCTATGCTTTCTATAGTCGTATATTATTATTTGATTGTTAAGCGCGATTGTTTAGGCGTTTCTTTGATTTGTCTCATTGAAGAAATCGTCTAATTTTCTACTCAAATTAAACGATATCTTACGTGAATGTTGAACGTGGACCATTTAGAACGCTATACCTACGTATAACCCAGCACGTTCTAAGCATAAGAATACCATATCGGTACTTACCTGTGGTTATATAGATATACCTATATTGTTATGTACGCACCTTTTGAAAGTCTTTGTTTGGCCTAATTTGGAAGCAGCCTACAATATACGTATAAAAGGACTCACCAAATTCTTTAGAACTAACTTGGCATAACTATTTAGAACTACTACAATACCCAAAGTCGCCGACAATGGTCTTTGCTAACTATGTAAACAAACCGCCATATTGAAATTGTCTTTGAATGATGAATTTGCTAGTGATGAAGAAGACTCTTTTATGTCAAAACATATCGAATATTAAAATACCGAATATAAAAAACAAGTAGGTATTTTTTTAAGTAACTACTTTTAGAAGAAAAATCGGTACTTGAAGATGATATATCACCAGTACTTATCACAAATGGTGACGTTATATCAACTGTCGATGATGCCGTCTAAATTTTTCATTTTATTTTCTTCTTCTACGACTTGACTCACGCATTTTTTCGCGTCAAGCTCCGATTCGCGTCAAGGTTTCTGCCAACAAAACCTTCAATTCTGGCATCTTGGTTTATTTATTCGCCCAACGTAACCTTTTACCTGTGCCCAAATCAGTTCAATTGTGTTTAAGTCGCAATGGTATGGAAGAAGACGCAATACCGTTATACTCGTACTTTTTGATTTAGACAGTTTTAGACGAACATTTTTTATTTTTTATTTAGCCCTATCTATTTTTGCTGGAAGGTAAGCTTTTATTTATTTTTCAGTCATCATATGATGATGACTTTCTCGACGTGACGCGAATGGTGCAATGCGTTGTCCATGACTGCCACGGACCCAGGAGGTATTTTATTGAATATTTGTTCATACCATTTCTCAAAGTTTTGAGCATCCATTTCTCCGTGGCACTCGCCGTACTTATCTTGTATTTTTGCTTCTAATATCCATTCGCCGCCGTCAACGAAACCGTCTTTACTGCCAATATGCGTGATAATTAACCGTTTTCCTTTCGAAGGGTTTTTATGACCGGTTGATAATCCTTTTAAAAACGCATCTCTACTACAATTAATATCTTCATCCACCAATACATAGGAAGAAGTATGTCCCTTATTCAGCCATGTTTCGTCAAGATAATAGATTTTTTTTATTTTGCTTTCTATAGTCCGCAATTCGTTGTAAATATTGATGTCTCCATGTTTGTAAATCTGGCCTATCCAGTAAAATACTTCTGTGTGACCTTTTGACCGGTACACAGGACTGTCAGAAAGTAACGGAAGAGTTGAATCTTTGCTGATTGCTGCCGTCACTTTTGCAATAGTAGGCAATTCAGCATCAAAATAAAATTGATGTACTTTCCTCCTGATAGCCGTCAATGTGAAATTATCCAATTTGCTAAGTTTAGCTCGGTTAGGTGGCCTGACTTCTGGTTGCTTAACCGTCCCCGTTTTTTCATAAAGCTTTATCAGGTTATATTATTTTATTGTATGGCCCGAAACTCCCATTATTTCTGAAACAATCGGTAGCACGTCCTTTCAACGTACTTGTACACATTAATGGCAATTTTTTACAACAAAGTAGTAAGATACACGTACAAGTACATGCCAATAAAAACAGAGAACGAGTAAAGTAATATTGAAACCGTCAATCATTCAACTGCCATTGCTTTATTTTTTAGTAAAATGTAACATAAGGTAGGTTTTTCTAGGACCAGATTGAAGTCTCCGAAGTTTAAATAATTAAAAAAATTGGTGCGAAAGAATGGAAAAAGTCTATGAGAAAAAGGGAATTAAAACGATTAATCTGAGTTAACGTATTTATTGAGATTTTAAATAGTCATATTACGCTACGATTCTTCGCCCACTGACAAAACTACGGCGTAGTGTACACAACCGCGATGGCAGGTACAGAGCGTGAATTGGGGGGTAGTGTGTAGCGGCTTTACAATATCACTAACTTTTGTCACAACACTAGGTACCCATCATAGACAATTGTAGAATTTAAAAGAAACAAAGACGTCATTACATCGGGTCATAGTAACTCAACTTATAAAACCATTTTAAAATTTTATATATTCAGTTAAATATATTGTATGGTTTTGTATTTTACGGTAGCGACCGGTTCTATAGTGTATAGTTTCAGTGGTGTTTGATGAGGTAATGTGAAAACAACACAAGGAGAAACAGTGACAAAACAAAGTTAGGTCCTTTGTTTACATACTTAGCAAAGTCCATTGACGGTGACTTTACATACAATCTTTACAAGTAAAAAGGTAGGTAAGTACATGGAATTACTTTCTAAATAACAAAACTAACTTAACGTTCGCCTCAGCAGCCACCTTCTACATTTTAACTTCCACTTTATCTGAGTAAACATTAACTTCACACAAAGAAACCCACGGCTGCAAATTGTTGTTCCACATTGTCCCATCGAACAAACAATTAGGAAGTTATTTCTCACCCCAACAAATTGTAACGTGTTGACGCGATCATGCTTATTCTATTTACAACTTTGAGCTATTTATAACAAAAGTGAGAGTTGGAGAGCGAATACGTTAAATAGTTGCCGCAGTCATGGGACTCATGAGGCACGTCACATTTCACTTAAGTTCAGTGAGTTTCAGGAACGTTATAAATGTTCCCTGCGCGGTGTTATTCACAGGGAGACGTTGACGTACTTCTTCAAACGGCAGTCTTCTTCATATACAATTTACTTGTAAGTAGATGACTACTCTTTTAAGAATCACGGCAGCGTATCGCTCGGCATTCGCTCGATGCGTTGTATGCCTCGCCTGT
This sequence comes from Epinotia demarniana, assembly GCA_945867215.1. Taxonomy (NCBI): domain Eukaryota; kingdom Metazoa; phylum Arthropoda; class Insecta; order Lepidoptera; family Tortricidae; genus Epinotia; species Epinotia demarniana. Next base: position 22,563,831 of record OX244274.1, on the reverse strand, counting down.
CTGCAGGCAAATAGTACTATTTGTGAGGTGTCCTTTCTGTGAGATTGTAGCTTCGTAAGTTTGTATGTAGCTCCGCAACATCTTATCCGATTACAAAATTCTTTTACATTAGTGTAAAACGGACTTTCTCAATGAATATAGGCTATATATTATCCCGTGGCTCTGCCTGGGTTACCTACTTGTAACCGGCGGGCAGCTAGCCATTATTAAAGTAAAATATAATAGAACAAGCAACTCCATAAATTCTCAGCCTTGCGCCTAATGCCCACGTCATCTCCGTCTACAGTTTAATAATTTACAAAACGTTCTGAATTATGATGACATTAAATTGTAAATTATGATCCTTCGCAAATTTACTTGTAAATCTTCGGCAAAGTGACTTAGTGTGGCTCTTTTTATATTAATTCACTGGAAACAGGTAAAGAGCTCTGGCTTTACTACTAGAATATTACCTAATCAGATATTATACACCCGACATGTCCAATAGCAGCTAACTAGACTTGATAATACAAAAGAGGCCAAAAGTCACCTCTGGACGAGGTCGTTATTATCACTATAGGTACTTGAAGTTATTTAGGTAGCTAATAGCTATGTCTCTTGATCTGATGTTGTTGACATCAAAACCATTAAAGTTTCGTATCGGACATGTCTAAAATCAATCGTATGTACAGTCAGTTCTCCAATTTATATACAGACAAGACAACCTTTCAAAAATATCTACACATGTCTCTTATCTCAGTAACAATATAGTCTCTGTATAGATATTTTTGAAAGGGTGTCTGTTTAGATATCGGAGAACCCCACTTTACCTATAGGAACTTTTGAAAGCTTCCAAGTGCGTGTCGGGCCACGCGCAGTGTAGGGTTCCGTGGTTGCCTATCTGTATTTGTTACATCGACAGTCGTCATGCACGCGCCAAGTAAATGGTTGCGGTTGTGTCGGCCGAATTTTTACAAAAGTTTGCCTTTTCAAGTACATTTTAAGTTGGTTGTCTAATACTCGGTAACTAGTAATGTTTGCTTAGCCGTGATAGTTTATCTTTTAAATTCATTATTATGTAGGTACTTACCTACTGACTGCCACGAATTTTTCACATTCCCAGTAGTAGCAGCCATTTAGTAGTAGCGGCCGGGGGTGGGGGGGGACACATGCCTCTAACAAAAATTAAGGCTGAAAGCGCGATATCACGCAAAAGGATAACTGTGTTGTAAAATCGTTTTTAATAACCCATAATATTGTTGAACAAGCTATCCAACGATACCCCACGTCTAACGAAAAAAAAAAACATCCCCACTTTACGTGTAGGGGAAACACCGTAAAAATTTTTTTTAGAAAATTTTTTTTCTACCTTTTTGTCGGCAAGATTGATTTATGTCGCATTACAGCTTTTTAGCCTAAGCGTCACTGAGCTAAGCCGCAGACGGACAGACGGACATGGCGAAACTAAAAGGGCTCCTTGTTGACTACGGACCCTAAAAACTGCCATAAACATGAATTAATTATAAGTACGTTATTAAACCTAAATCCATCAACAAAAACGTCATGAACTCAACTTTCTAAAAGAATATTCCGTAGAACAACAAAGGTAGGATTTGTGCCGCTTATTTAGTCAAAGTAAACTTAAAATGTTTATGAACATTGGGGGAAACACGCGTCGGCGACAGACGAGGGAAATCTACCCGACGATTTAGGAAAATCTACAGGACGCAGAACGAGTTCGCTGGTGCAAGCTAATCAATTTTTGATTCCATAGGTTAAAAAAAATTAAAGATCTAATGTGAGTTTAGCAAATGTTCCATAGGTACGTACGTACCTTTACTTTTTTTTCATTGGTTTGGAAGTAACTAAATACGATTTGAAACTCGAATTAATTGGGGTACATAGAATACAATACAATACAAATCTTTATTGCTCACCAAGAAAACAAAAGGTACCTACTTGCCTACGGTATATGAAGCTTATTAACCTAGATATAAACTGTGTGGTAGACAATTAACAGGCAGTATTATAGTTAAAGAGCGATGTCTTTCAGACAACCTTAGGGTAGCAACTAAAGACAAATTAAAATCGAACGAATGTAAAATAAACGGTATAACTGAACATGCTTCACATTCTCAAACTTTGAAACCTTTTCGAGGATTATGTAAAAATCGCAATATAAATGTAAAAGTGTAATATTCGAAAAGCGTTCTAATAAAACTTGAATGAGATTACGACGAAAGTTTTATTTCATCCCAGCTGTATGAAAACTTTTGCGTAAGGTCACTCCGGCTAATAAATTATATTCGACTCATCTGCTTGGTCCAGTTTTGTCTGTCGTGGAATATTCCTACATATGAATAATAATTCTCCATATAATTTGTTAATACGTTCTATTTAAAATTTAATGTTTAATTTTTAAAGCTTAATACAATTAGAAGAAAATGTACGTCCCTAGTAGGTCATCTAGCGGGCGATAGATGAACTAAAGCAAAGTGTGATCTTAGCGCCATCTACCGACAAGTAGAATAATGCACGAAACAATGTGGGAATTCATTTTTAATATCCTGGCAACCCTAAAATCAGCTGTCATTTACTGTCAAATGTCATAAGTGAGGTTATAATTTCAATAATATACATAATTTTGTACAAATCTGATTTATAAGTCCATTATCTGTATCTTAAAGTAAGTATAATTTATATTCTAGAGCTAGCAAGTTACTGGTTTTGTGATTTAAGTATTTCAATGTGATGATTTCTTGTTTTAGATGAATCTAATACGAAGAGGGTTATCCCTCATTTCGACCGGATTTAGGACACAATATTCAGCAATTACAGGTAATTACCAATTAGTTGACTTACTTTTAACACCCATAATAGCCCATTACTAATTAAAAAATACTATTTCAAAAAATAATTACACGAACGTTCGTAATCCATATAGGACTTGACTGTCTCATATTTTGGCTATTTTAGTGAAGAAGTAAGTACTTAAGTGATAATGTTTTTCTACTGCAATATATATATATATTCATATTCATATTCATATTCATTTAATCCATTGTTATCATGTTCAGCAGCACATAAAGGTCACATTTTAATCTTGGTAGGTACATGATACCCTGCTAGGGCATACAATATCGGATATCTTATACTACTTAATAACTAAATAAAAATTACAATGAACACTCATGCAGCACTAGGTTTAACCGTTTAACTAAAGTTAATCACAAGAGCAATTGAAAAATGAAAAGGTGATTTGTACATGTCAACATAGAGTTACTTGATGTCAATTCATTAATAATAAATTCCTTATAATTCAATATATTATGTCATGTTAGCTAAAGATTGGTCCTCAAAAAATTCGTCTACGGTATAATAACATGTCTCGATAAGTATCAATTTGTTTTTTTCGTCTACACTCAGGTTTGAATATTTCCGTTCCGTTAAATAAATATGGGTGGCTCCTGACAAATACTGCGGCCTCCATAATATACATAGAGGGTAATGTTAATATTTTAAGGTCTTTAAAATGCTGTCGACAACTATTTGGGATACGCGTATTGGTCATAATTCGAACACACTTTTTCTGCATAACAAATAGTTGGTGAGCATCGGTGCTCTCACCCCACAGGATTACGCCGTAACTTAGCCAGGCGTGCGCGTATGCATAATAAGCCGTCAAAGCAGATTCCAAATTGGTATTTACTTTTAAGACACTAAGTGCATATACAAACTTTGCAAGTTTTGATTTAATATTTTGGATGTGCAATTTCCAGTTATATATATAATATAAGTAGTTAATCATTTATTTCAACCAACTAGGATCATACAACACAAGGATACAATTACAGGTCAAACAATAAAAATGAAATTATGAAAAATTATAAAATTAGAATTAAATAAATTAAATTACCTACACATGATATGGGAGCGCATTGCAGTGGTTAAGGCAACCAACATCTAACCTGCCTCCAAACATTGCCAGACTGCTGCTGGTATTGACCCTTACCCTATTAAGCAGCAATGCAGCTTGTTTACTACAATGGCAGAGAAGCTGCCCACGCGTGCTTCCGCGAACATTGCCGACGTGCTGCAGCAACGAGGCAGCCCCATCAATTTTCTAAATGCATTATTGTACTGCACTCGCAAGACACTACTGTTTTTGCGTGTTCACCCACAGGTTACTCATATAAAAAGATGTGCAATATGCTAATATGAACGACGTAATGTGTACTGCCATTGAGCTATTATAACTAGTAGGACCTTTGTAATTATGGGGAATGCATTGTCGAAATGAAAACCGGATGCTGCACCTACTCTTACAAAGTAGCATTCAGCTGAGTTGACTAGTGACAAGTACTCATTTGGGTGTATGAGCAATTGTTGCACAGTAAACTCAATCAGAGTTTGGAAATCCCTGTTAAAACGACCATTACCTTAATCACTGCACACATGTTTGCCAAATATACTTTTTATTAATTTATGCAATAAAGTTTAAATAAATCAATACTTAATGATATGTGCTTGGAGCAGTCTAATTTAATAAACTCTGCTGCATATGATGGTTAGTTAAATTCAAAAGTATACTTTAGATTAAATTATTTGTGTTGGCAAAATTGCATCAAAGTAGTCCATTCAAAAAGTAACTCTACCAGCCAAGACGGAAGATTCTAATACCAATAACAGTATTATAAAAAGTCACCCACCATGTTAAATATTTTAAATAACAGATAGATAGATAGATAACTTATTTATTTGGCATTTTGCAACAAGAAATAAATTAAAAGCATACAGAAAAAAATAAACACAAAAAAAACAATGATAAAAGAACAAGTAAAACATTTGTGGAACGGAAAAAGAATTATAAATTAAAACTAAGACATAGTAGGTAATTGTGAGTTGCAATAATGCCAAAAAGGTACTGACTCAGTTTTGCTTTGCTTGTGTGAGCAAGCACTGAAATTCTGCCAGCACCTCGGGTCAAGATGCTGGTGAAATATTAGATCAAATAATAATAATAATAAATAAATAAAGCTTGCAAATAATATCGAATAAATAAAATAGATCTGTGTGATAGGTGAGTAATAAAAAAATAACAATATGTAAAGTGTAACTATGTGTCGACATGGAGTGTATATATGAAAAGAAAAACGTGTGGTGAGATGTGTGATGTCTCTTAGAAGCACGCCTATAAACATAATATAACATGATAATAATAATAATAATAAATACTCTTTATTGCACCACAACAAGAGACAAACATGTTACAAAGAATTTGCTTAATATATAATGGTAACAACAGCAGGCGGTCTTATCGCCAACATAATATCAAATCTACATCTTTTTATTTTTATTGTTAATTGATAAATAAATATTAATTCTAATGGTTTTAGATGGCCTTATAAGTTTATCATGTGTCTCTGACTTGTAGCTCTCAAATGCAACATCCATTTTTTTATACCTTGTCAGTGGCCAACAAATGTCTGATGATAATCAGTCACTGTAGTCTATGGATGCTTGCAACTATGGAGGAGTGTCATATATGTGTATTGAGGACCCTTGAAAAACGATATGTAAGTACACTTCTTGAAGAACCCCAGATTAATTCAGGGAGACCTTGGTTTTGCACATTAAATTTTGTTCTGCTACTCTGACAGAAATTATTTAGACAAAAAACATGACACTGAAATGCAACAGATATTGCAATTGCTCTAACTGCCCCACACATGAGCCGCATCTGCACTGAAAAGCAGCTGCACACACTAAACTACTAAAATACACCTTATTACCAACATGTAACATCTACTTTGCTTTGACTTCATTAACCTTGCCTAGAGCAAGCTAAAATGAGGTCTATAAGTTTGTAATTGAGTTGTTTTTAGCGCGGCAACAATTATGGTCAGCACGGGTATTGTCACACGCCTGTCATTAGAACCCTTCCGCGTGGACGGGATTATACCCACATCAGGCATCAACTACGTATATTCAAATATCAACCTTAACACGTACGCACAAGGTAGATTTCGAGTTGTAGTTTTCGTATAGTCGGCCGCGACTGAAACAAGAGCTTTAATCCGCATTGTCAATATTTGGGAGGTTTCATTAATGTAGTTTTGGGAATAACGGTCCCGAAAACAAAAGACGGGGACCTCCGCCGGATTTTCGGCGAGTTTTATCAATCCGTCATCTTCTAGCTCAATCTACCGTTAGCCAGTAATCACGTCGACTGTTCTAATTTCTCCGATTTAAGAGGGTTACCTATCAGGTTCCTTATGATTAGTGTACTGTAGGGAGTTTTGCACAGCACGGCAGTCACGGGACGGCGCGCGAGCTCTCTCGATTTTTCTCGCACTATCCGTCTCTCTCTTATTAGAACAAGAGGTATAGTGCGAGAAAAATCGAGAGTATGTCGCGGCCGTCCCATGATAGACGTGCTGGACCGAGGAGAGCGCCGTTCGGTAGTGAAGAGATATATGGTAGGAATCGAGAAATGAGAATGAGAAAGCTGGGAACGGAGAGCTTCGTTTCGCTCGCTCGTTCGATGGTACTTAGATGGTTTTACTATACATATAGTTTTACTTACCTAGACTTAATGATAGATTAGGGTACAGCAATTTTCATTTTTGGGCCAATCAACTGTGTCTGTTTCTCTTTGCCATGGTTACGTCCCCTGGGTCACTCTTTAAAGATTGATTTTATGGCGTTTAAATCCACTAAACTTTTTTTTGTTATATTGGTAAACCCGTGGTAGGGCATCTCCTTAGCTTAGCAGCATAAGAAACTCTGTCAATGTTGTCTCCTGGCTTACGGGACTGAATAACAACAAGAAAAATTTGATTGACCCTTTTACTGGAAAGATCACCTAGCATCTGGACAAGTATTAAGCGTCATTAAACGTCAGCGCAATAGGTAAGTGCAAACGTCAACACAGTTAACTGACCAGCCTGTATTTATATTGAACCTTATTACAGTGCCCATAAAGTGCACGGATCTGTGTTGGCGATGGGACCTGCTCTGCCGACGAGTCTTATTTTCAGGAACACAAATATGTTCACCTAGTTGACGCGTAGAATAATTACAGGTTTAGGTTAGTTAGAGCAAGCGAACGGAAACATGCACTTCTCAAGTTTACAAAGGGAAAAACTAATTTAAAGTGCTTGAATTGACAATATTTCAAAATATGTAATGACGCCTAAATCGAAAAGCATTTCGGTAATTATGTTATCTGAACGTAATAAAGTAGTTTTCTGTGTTTTTTTCCTGCTCGCTTTTAAGAAAATCGCGAAAACGTATAAAAGTGGTTTTCACCGTGTGTGACGTCAGTATTATGGCTGCCATATGAAAGGTGTCTAAACTACCATACAGAGTCGTAGTATTGACGTCATAATTTACTTACAACCTTCTGGAATTCGCTACTTTTCAATTTGATACTTTATTAACTCTTGTTCGTCCAAATGATGCTTATTTTCTTTATTTTGGACGGAAATTATATTAGTTAGGAGATTCAGAAAATGGTTCATAAAAATCATTGAAAGCAGGAGAGAGAAAAATATAGGACTAGAATATGTCCCAATGTCACATTACGGTGATGAAAACAATAATGGAGGGAAAGATGAAAGGAATACTAAAAGAATGAAAGGGGAAGACCGAGAAAAACTTCATGGATAAATAAAAAAAATAAAGCTTCGTCTTTGTGTAACGTTTGAAATTAAACGAAAATAAACATTATTCATTTTCATATCATCCTACTAATATTATAGATGGGAAAGTTTAGATGTTTGTTAGTACTCAATTACGGTTAAACGTTCCAACCGATTTGTGAAATTTTGCTTGAAGATAGTTTAAGGCCAGGATTAAAGTATCGGATAGTTATTGTAGAATGTATAAGTTGGAAATTACTCTGCCGAGAGCCTAATAGCTAGAACATATGAAGACATCTTAACACTTGATAAAGGCTTTAACTTACATACTGACGTTTCCAAGAATCAATACCAACGTTATTATTATATTTAGAAGCAATCTCTTTTTGACATCTCATAGTTATGTTATCTAACATCTTTTATGTTCAGTCGCATTTGGAAAGGATTGGACAAAACGCATTGACCACATTGTCCAAGTGTCCTTTCGCACCAGGGCTTTGTGTAGCGTGACTTGAGCTTTTCATATTGTTATTTTCAATATTTCTGGTTATTTGTGAGTATTGTGTTGACCATATGCTGGTTTTGTGGGTTAAAAGGTACTTTGGACAGGCGCGGGACACTTCGCGATTTACTTTCATCGCTACATACATGCCGGTGCCCCAACGTTGGGGAACCGGCAGTACATACTTGTAGCGATGAACGTCGACGTCGTCGTCGACGACGTCAGAGGGCCATAAATTTTAATGTTTTGGCTGAGAAAAAAAAGTGCCTTTTGTAAAGATCAAAGGAGTACGTCCCTTCTGTACCTACTTGTACTATTATCTATTCTGTGCTTAGGAGCGTGGTCCTCGTAGCGTTACATTCTGAAGTAACAGATTCCAAAATTATACCCAAACAAGATAAGCTATAGAAAATTACGTCCCATCTGTGGAACCTCGTGGAAATTATCTGAAAATCCCACTTCCTGGTCAGGAGGAGGCATCGTTATGTACTCCTCGCATAACTGATAAAGAAATCCTCAAATCACAGTTATGTGAGTTGAGACTTTCTTTATTATTTATAATAATTGTTTCACCGCCCTGTTTATGCGAGTAATATAGTATTCTTTGGTATGTCATTCATTGGCAATGCGTGCTACTGTTACATTTGCCAAAAATGTACCATCAGTAAAATCAGAACCAAAAAAGAAATCAAGTAAAGTGCGAGACAAGTAAAATAGGCGAGGCAATGCTGCCAGCATCTTTGGTACGATGCCACGGGGGCCCTTTTTAGAGATAGTTTAAATTTTAAGTTAGCTGTAGATTCTTCTACTTTTGTTATTGTACATAGTTTTATATTCATACTCTTTGTATAATATGTAAATATTTAATTGAATAAATACCTATTTAGTAAAATAGGTAGGTACCTACTGTTGTCTGGCCGATATCACCTAGGTAGGTAGAGAGGAAAAGTGGACAAGGTCTGCGTTTGAGCCTGGGCAAAAATGCTTTCGTAAGTGTAGTAATACGCCACCTAAATAAATTACTGCCATTTAGATACAAGACACATGCGGGAACTCAAAGCATTAACTCGTACACACAAGCACCGTTAACCGCCCCCAAACACACAGAAAAAGCCCCAAGCCCATGCATTTGGCATTACGGTCACACATAACCATTGTATGCGTGGGACCTCCCCGGACCGAGGTTTCTCAGCCCGTGGGAAGAAAGTAGGACTTTTCTCCCTTCCGGAAATGCATGACCGCTTGGATGCGTCCTTGGAAATGGTACTGTTGAGAAGGCTATTATACTCTACCGTTTTAAATGACGTAGAAATCCACACGTTAACTATAGTTAATATTGTAAAGAGGTAGTTTGTAGGTAGGGTAAGCTTCCGAATTACTTATACGATTTCCAGCAATCTTTCACTAAGTAGTAGACACAGGCTATATTATTTTATCCTGCGGATTTGCTTGCTATACGGTAGTGTTTTCATACGAAGCACTCTGAAAGAACTTCGGTCTATTTTGTGCGTCGTTCTGTTAGTGCGACGTTGGAACGCTGGTCCCCTGACAGTGGATATTATCCTGACTGATTGATTTATTGTACACTAGCTAATGAAACTAAGTACAGTCAAGTGCAAAATATGTTTCGATTTAATCGATTCGTCTGACATAAACAGCGATGACAATTGACACTTATTTGAGTAAGTGGCATTGGCATGCACCCGTATTTTTATAAAAGGCCTTCTACACGATCGGGACCAACCGCCAACCACCGTGTCCTTGGTCGGGTTGATATAAAAATGGACCGTGTAGAAAGCGGTTGACCAACCGATGTTCGGTTGATGTCAATGGCCTTGGTCTTGAGCGCATCCCTCGCGACAGGCTGCGTCGGTGGTTGGTCCCAACCGTCTGGAACGCTGTCGGCCAACCTTTGATCCGACCAAGGACACGGTGGTTGGCGGTTGGTCCCGATCGTGTAGAAGGCCTTTAAGAATAACTTTATTAAGAATAAGAATAAGAAATAACTTTATTATTACGAAAACTAAACAAACAAAACGAAATATCTGGTAAGCCCCAAACTAGGCTGAGCCTGTATCTTGGGACTCACTTTACAGAATGGTTTTATACATGGTGCTTAGACTACTCTCATTCAACAGTATGTTAAACATATATTAATATTATTTAATGACTTCTATTTTTTTTAAGGAAAATCATGCTCAGAAGATATACAACTACTTATTTGCAAAATATAAACATAAATATGTATTAAAGACAAAGTTCTAAAATCTATAAACAAAACAAGCTACTTTTTAAACCTATTTTGTAAACATGCGTGTGTGTGTGAGTATATGTGATTGTGCGTGCGTGTGTGTTTATGCAGGATTTTTATGTATTATGAGACCCCTAATAATTCGAACGCAAAATATCTTCAGTGTCATTATATGTTAGGGTAGTGAACCATCTTTTCAGCGTAGATTTAACTTTGAATGTAGTAATTTTTTTTAGATCACAGAATTTACAAACTGCATTATAAACGAACGGGTGTATATAAAACGGAGATCGTCTAGCATGTGCGGATTTGACAGTGGGTAGGTACTTGTACTCTGTAGATCCTTTTACTCATCATGCGCTGTTCCTGCGCAGATTGCTATACTACGATGAACTCTAACGCCCGCGTTAAGAATAAATAATTGCCTCAAACGAAGAATACCTGTTTCTCTATACAGCGTGTCTGTTGAAAAACGGAATGGCTTTCTAAGCATAACTTTTATGACTGCACGTTGCGCGCGCTCAAGCTCGAGAAACGCCATCCTGCCAGCACTGCCCCAGACTGCTATACAATACTGCAGTATTGACTGGCATACAGCATAATAAACAGGGTCTCTATTGTTTCCCATAAAATTTAAGATCCGATTTTTTCAGTCCATAACGTTTTCCACCATAATTTTTTCTAGTCATATTGTCGAAAGTCATAAAATTTAACAATATACATTGGAGTTCCGATTTTTGCAGGTCATCATTATTGTTAGTCATAAAATTGGTTAGCCATAACGTTCAATATCCCGGTGGTATGCAATTACATAATGTTACAGGCAATAATCTAGTTTGTAATAATTATTGTAAGGTATTTTTTCGCAAGTCATAATGATTGGTAGTCATCTGATTAGTTAGTCATATCATTCAATTTCACGGTGGTGTCACTCTTCAGAATGTTAAAGCCCATAAACACACTCCCAGAAAAATAATAAAATACATGTTTTTTTTACTACCGAACGTTACTGAACGCGTTCTTCCAGACTGCTTTATAACATATCCACATACCCATTAATTATAATTAATGTGGGTACTTTGGAAAAATAAAGAGTGATGCGATTAAAAGATGTTTATGCCGCTCACTGTTTTGTTTAGTGGTCAGAATACGTTAAAATAAGTATGTTTTGTTTTGAAACTTTTTTCTCTAAAATCAAAAAATGGCCGAAATATTTGACCCGAAAGTTAGAAAAAAATGTGTCATTATTGGTTCTGGCACTTCGCCGGCCGCTGCCGCGGCACGCTTGCTTCGCTCGCTCGGCTCGCGCGCTTAGGGTCACGGTACAACTAACACTCCTCCTCGCTTCGCTCGTCGTCGTACCTACACCGACCTGCCTAAGAAGTCCAATATCTTGGCCATTTTTAATTTCAGAGAAAAAGTTTCTCATAAAACATGCTTATTTAAACGTATTCTTTACGAAACAGTCATAAGCCCTTCGCGCAGTATTTAGTACCTAGTACCCCTTTCAAATGTATGTCTAGAAATGTTTCTGAGTAATTATCTATATGACTTTGGATGTTATAGATTTGGTCTCTTAGACGTAATTCACTTTAGGCATTAAAACGATATGAATAGCAATCATTAGTACGTTGAAATATATGCCTTATAATATTTATGAATAATTATCGATAGACCTTTGATCGTTATGGACATCAATTTCTGACTTTTGTGATTATAATACTTAATATTATGGGTCATTAATGTTAGAACTACAAAACGTTATACTTAACAAAGATTATGACTACTGTTGTTTATGTATATAAATTATATGGATATCAATTTCTGACTGTCGAAATTCGGAACAATAAGTTTATGGGAAACAAAGGGACCCCTAATAAACAACACGCAATACATCTGGAGGGGAGCAGTCACGAAGTCGCTTTACCAAATAAATAACTTTCCTGACTCTTCGATAAAGAAGTTATGTGTTGTTTAAAGGATAGATGTTCATCCACGATAAGGCCCAGGTACTTTACAGTGCAGGACCTCCTAATAGTGCCGCAGGAGCAGCTCTGTCTGTTTGACTCACAGCGATGCATTTTAAGGTATGAGGTGGCAGGAGCGGAAGAGGTTACTGTTTTTGAAAAGGGGACATGATAACTTTTGTCTACATTAAGAGTGAGGAGATTTCTATCAAGCCAATTTGCCACCGTCGCTAACCCGTTCTCAGCTGACAAATACGTTTCATTCCAAGAATTACCGCTAAACAGAACCACAGTATCATCAGCATAGCAAATAACCTCTGAGTTTGCTACAGGCAGTTGGAGAAGATCATTAATGTAGATAATGAAAAGCGTAGGACCAAGAATACTGCCCTGAAGCACGCCAAAGTGAATAGGAGACCTGGAGCTGGTATAGTCCCCAATTTATACTTGACATACTGACGTAAAGTGCATTCATCCTTACTTGTCTTATTTGGTAAACAACATTCTAACCTCAAAATGTATCTTTTTAAACTATAGCAGCTACTTTATCGTAAAAAAAGCTTTGCTAGAAAAAAAAACGTAAAGTGATGTCTGAAAAGTCGTCTCGGCATGATCTAATACTCACAAAATGCCTATTCTATCCTAAAAAGATGCATTTTGAGGTTAGAATGTTGTTTACCAAATAAGACAAGTAAGGATAAATGCACTTTAGCACCAATGTTTTCTACCTTCGAGCAACGGAGATGGGACTCTTTGTGAACAAATTCATTACACTATAATGCTGTGAAATAAGAACATTTCATTCAGCTCCGTATCCTATTCTATTTACTGTCCACACGTCCGAGAAACTGGCATAACTGCGAGTTAAAAAAGGATTATAATTTTCTTTTCAGCGCCCTTACATGCTTTCTTTGGCCAATTCCATAACACTTCACACCTTCAACGCGAGCCAATTATACAGCCTACCAATAATCTCCGCTTCCAAGAAAACAACTTTTGAATGAAGCAAACACTACTACGTAATGTGCTCAAGGATTACCTCCACATTCCTTGTGACCACATTGTGGCTGACAATTGCGAAAAGCGTTGGAATTATCAGCAAACCAGTTTGCTGATAAAGTTATACAATCGACAGTCGAAATCCGCTTCAAATTTGACGAAATACCTACTTTATTTGTTTTGGTTAAGGTTTAATATACAAGCGGCAGGGGGCGCAAACTTAACTGTCGCGAGCACAAGTCACATCTTAATCCTGAAGTTGTAAAAGCAAGCTTAGGCCGTGCTGTTAAAGTCTAAATTCAATTGGTGTGTAGTGAACGTGCTTGTTCTTGGAACGACTGGTGGCTCAACTCTTGCCCATTGTGGGTTTTGCCGGAGTCACGCTGCTCCGCGACGGCAGTGGACAATGCCCACTATTAGCGGATTATAATCCGCAAAAAGAGCAGGTACTGTTTGGACGGGCAAGTGTGGTGTAGAGAGTAGGCGATGGCGATTAGCGCTATTCGATGTTTAAAACATTATCCATCGTAGTTGGTGTAGTCTCGTTTTGTTTCCCGCGTGGATGTCACAGATATTTTTACACTTTTCCTTATTCCGAAATATGTGTATACATATTTTCGACGTCGACTGGTACTGCTATTCGTCATTAGTCTATCATTGTTTGTAATGTCCATACTCCCTATTGTCTATGGTTATATGCGGTTTTCTTATTTCCTTAGTTTTGAGTTGAAGAAGCAAGAAAGATTCGTATAGGTAGGTAGAGTCGAGTTCTCCAATAACTATACAGAAAACCTTCCAAAAATATATATGCAGAGTCTTTATTGTTACTGACATAAGACACGCGTGTAGATATTTTTGAAAGGTTGTCTGTATAGATATTGGAGAACTCGACTGTACCATAATCGTACGTTATTAAGGTAATTAGCAGATATTACGGTTAATATGATCATTGAAGTAATCAAAATACGTGTGCTTATGGAATGTAGGTAAATAACATCCATCATCAGTTGTCATTTATTTAACTCTTAAACTGCGCATTTCTATGAATTTACTGAGCTACTGTATGCTAGAGTTGTAACTCATACGCTTCTAATCAGTTAGAAACGCCATGACTCACGAAAACCGCTAGTCTCCTATAACTTCCACCCCAAAATATTGTTAATATTTGCTTGCGTGAGCAGATGCAAGTGTCCTGCCGATTATCCCAGGAAGCAACCAAACGAAGAACGCACTAACAACACCCGACAACACACACACACAACCTCACTGGACACTGGGCAGCGGAACGTGACAGAATCGACATCCTTGCGTCCCTAAGGAGTCTGTTTTGTTGTCCTGCCGCTTCGCAAACAGACTTAACTTCTGGATGTATAGCAACATGTGGCTTGGATTTCTGGGAACATGGTTATTTATTTTTAATTTTTCGGATTTCTTGTTAATGAATGGTCAGTGTAAGACGACGACGATGTTAAATTGCATCTAAAGTGCATTCATCCTTACTTGTCTTATTTGATAAACCACATTCTAACCTCAAAATGTATCTTTTTAGACTATAGCAGCTATTTTATCGTAAAAAAAGCGTTGCTAGACAAAAAATCGTGAAGTGATGTCCGCAAAAGTCGTCTCAGCATGATCTAATACTCACAAAATGGATATTCTATCCTAAAAAGATGCATTTTGAGGTTAGAATGTTGTTTACCAAATAAGACAAGTAAGGATGAATGCACTTTAGTTGCCTATACGTTAAGTTCTGTATAGCTAGTTTCATATATAGAAATTGCCTCGTTTTATTTCACAAAACCTTTTTGACAAATCATAACATTTTCCATACGGTTTTAAAAAGTCAAATGAGGGCTGTTATAAGTTTAGTGTGTCTGGGTGGGTATCCGTGTCTATCAGTGGCATACAGGCTTCCAAACAGAAGAACCGTTTTAGTGTTTTTTTTTTTAATCTAAAGCCTTGTCTGTCGGAAATGTCGGAATTGTTCGTGGCTTATGTTTGTAAGGTCGGGGCTGTTTTAACTCGTAAATAGTTTATACCTAACGAACTTACCGTCCGTCCGAGGATTCTGTAAGTATCTAAGATTCATGAAAACACGAAGTAGTTTCCGGGGTCGTCCATCACCCGCCGTCAGAGCCTTTCGATCGTGATAAATCGTGCAAATTGGAGTACTCGAGATTGCGTTAAGCTGCTAAGTTTAGCAATTTTAGAACTTGTCGGAGACTCAGGTTGCGGTCGAATTTTAAAGATGTTGTTGTTGATCTTTCGATTAAGTGATAACGAATCTGAATGTGGGGTAACTAGATGTACTTATACTAAATAAAGAGTTTTTGTTAGACTCAGACTACAATACCTATAGACCTATACCTACTTAGTTAGTAACAAGTTTAGTAGAACTTACGCACTTTAGGTAAATCGTGAACCTACATTTACCTACTCACAAGGACATTAATACCACTACTACCATTTCACTGCTGAGAAGTTCCCTTGTGGGATTATAATTTCGCTGCTATATTTGGATGTACGATTTGACTTGGTTTTTTAACCGTACCTACATGCAACTTAATACAATATGTAGGTGGGTAACATACCTACTCGTATTCTCATATACATTTTTAGAGATATGCAGTTCTGCACGGCTCAACATAGTATTTACCAGTTGAGGACTTATACGTTTTTAGCGCTTATTTCATACAATTCTGGGGAAGTACAGAATACTGATTTTCTAAAGCTATCTACCTACTTTACAATTATAACCGCAACTGCCACTCCCGTTATTCCATACCGATAAGCCCAGCAGGTGTCAACAGCACATTTCAAGCGCGGGATAATCTCCAAATAAAGACACAGTGTGAGGCTTTAGATTGTATCTCTAAAAGAACATCTTTCATCAATCATAGCAATTCCAACCTTATATCTATTGCTATAAACGCGACAGATAGAGTGTAGCTAGCTGTAATAAAAAGGGTAGATGAATACAGTTATGATTGAGGTGCGGGGCGTTGCCGGCAGCGCCCTCGGATTGTGTCAATTGTCGCGATTCGATGCGCAAACGCGTGTCAATGTGGGGATTGTGGGGGCGCTTGATTGACAAGGTTGCGTTGTGTGGTCTGACGTTAGGTACTCGGGAGAGGCGAATGGCAGATGTGGAACCGCTAGTCTATGAAACCTTTTTGACATCAGCGACATTTTTTTTACTAGGCAATGTTGAGACTTGTATTTTGAGCACGAACTATATGCTGCATTTAAATCTGAATTTAAGAAAGATCGAGTTTAATTAATATCTTCAGCCATGAGTTTGTAGTCTCTATCTGACGATACAACAAATCGTCAAATCAATAAACGCGCGACGCGCTTGTGTAGTCGCAAGCGTCCATAGACTAAGGTTTCTGCTTACCTTCAAGACGGTATGCTTATTTGCCACCGCCGTAGGTATAGTATTGAAAAGAGGCGCGTGAAAATCTGCGTCAACATGATAAAAGGATGAAAATCTTGTCTCTTTTCAGTACCAGTCTCCCCAGCCCTGCGCACGTCGCTTCTGCCGCCTGCGCCACTGTCGCCGGCGCCAACGCTGCTATCGCGCGCCATGGCGTCGTTGGCGCAAATGCACCGCACCGGCCCGCACGTCAAGGACAGGAAGTCTAGGAACCCGCTCAATGGGAACCCTTTCGCCAAGGTAAGGTTCGAAGTTACACCTACTATTTCTTAGATGTGAGTCGACGATTGGTGTAAATCCTTCGTGGTGGTTTGCAAGCGTAGCACCGGTGGTCTGATGGTAAGCGAGCAGCTTATGGAATTTTGCTACTTAGTAGTGTAAACCTAAATGTCTCAAGGTCATCTCCGCCGACGTAAACTGTCCTACTCGAGTACTCTCATAGTAATTCTTATTCGCTTTTACTCGCTTGAGCGAGTAGCACGTAGTACCTAACACTCGCTTATTCGCCGGCAGTAGGACCAGTGCCTAAGACTCAGCGTCATTTTAAGTCACCTCTCTATACCGCGCTCTGCGGCTTAGCAATAATATTCTGGACCGGGATGATGCACTTGACCTCTTTTCAACTCCAGAGCCGAGATTCTTAGACACTGGGCGCTACCTGGAGACTATATCTATCTCATGTTTGGTACGTTACTGTTAATGACATTATTTTAATACGTAAACAAATTATAAAAAGTGAAAGCCGAAATAAAATGACCTAGGGAATGCCCACCTGCTATGATATGGTCTTCTGATGTCTGTGCCTATCTTTATAACACCTCGTACTTTGAGAATAGAAATCTACAATTATAGTATCTTCTGATCAAGTAGCATATTAAATGAATGGTTTGGATTGTCTAAATGTAATGGTATCTAATTGATATACAATTATATCAGGAACAATGCTTATCACACCATAAGTGACAGGATAGAGCGTCCGTCACTGGCTGACACCGTTCGATAGAACGAGACGACGCTCCTATCTTGTCACTTATCGCATGATAAAGCCGACCATGCTACGGGGTCAGTTCAGCACAGTAAGCACTACAAATAACACACGCCCTCGCCCATGCGCGCTCCCTAGGGATGTGCCTCTCGTCACTAGTGATGCTACTATAACACTAAACCATTCTTGTTCCAGGGAGTAGTCCTAAAGACCCTCATAAAGAAGCCAAAGAAGCCAAACTCGGCGAACAGGAAATGTGTCCTCGTGCGTCTGTCTAACGCCAAGGAAATGGTTGCGTATGTTCCCGGTATCGGCCACAATCTGCAGGAACACAACATCGTGCTCGTCAGGGTCGGCAGGTGAGTGTAGTGAATGTTTTTCCGAAACGGCTGCTGCCCATCGCGTCCTTCACAACTGAGTAGAACGTAGCAAGAAAGAAAAACGTTTATTTGCGACAAAAAAATATATAAAAACAAACTGTAGACACCTACGCACATACAGATTGCCACGAAATGGTCACAGCTCAGCGTAATGCTGGCATCGCCAGTGCTGGTCTTTCGTTGTGTCCATTAGATGAAGCACGGCGTAATGATTTCACGATCGCTCACAAGGACAATTTACAATGAAATCATAGATAATAAAGAAGAAGTACGAATACTTAAAATGGCACCTTATAAGATTACTGACAAAAATTAAATGGTAGTGTGGAAGCAAGCCATTTTTGCCATATAAAAAAGGTTCGTCTTTCCCTACCCAGACCCTAATAATCAATATTTCAAAATCTTTAAAGTTGCAAAAATGTGCGTGATATTATTTTTATTTTTTCGTACGTTTTGTTTATTGGTACTTCATTTAGGTACATACTAATAATATGGTTTTACTGTTGCTAACCTGTTGTTGATGACCTGGTGAAGGTTGCTGGAGTCCGCTGAACCGGATGCGGGTGGCGCAGGACCGGTCAGTTAGCACTTTGTGGGAGGCCTTTGTCCAGCAGTGGACGTTTTTCGGCTGATATGATGATGATGATGATCATCATCATCATCATCATATCAGCTGAAAGACGTCCACTGCTGGACATAAGCCTCCCCCAAAGAGTGCCAAAGTGACCGATCCCGCGCCACCCGCATCCAGCGGACTCCCGCAACCTTTACCAGGTCATCAGTCCACCTTGTCGGGGGCCTACCCACGCTGCGCCTTCCGGTACGTGGTCGCCACTCGAGAACCTTTCCGCCCCAACGGCCATCGGTTCTACGTGCTATGTGCCCCGCCCACTGCCACTTAAGTTTAGCGATCCGGAGGGCTATATCGGTTACCTTGGTTCTGCTGCGGATAGCCTCATTTCTGATGCGGTCACGCAGCGAAACTCCCAACATGGCCCTCTCCATTGCCCTTTGGGTGACTTTGAGCCTTCTTATGAGGCCCATAGTAAGCGACCACGTTTCAGTGCCATATGTCATCACTGGCAACACACACTGGTCAAAGACTTTCGTCTTGAGACACTGCGGAATATTGGACGAAAAGATTTGCCGTAGCTTCCCGAACGCTGCCCAGCCGAGTCGGATTCGACGATTGACCTCTTTCTCGAAGTTGGACCTACCTAACTGGATCGTTTGTCCTAGGTATACATAATCGTCTACAACTTCGAGCGTAAAGTGTCCGATTGTAATGGGAGTTGGTACTACCTGGGCATTTGACATGATCTTCGTCTTATCCATGTTCATTCTTAGACCAACTCGCTCGGATGCTTTACTGAGGTCATCGAGCATCTTACTTAAGTCCTCCATGGTCTCAGCCAAGACTACTATATCGTCAGCAAACCGAAGGTGAGTGATGTACTCGCCGTTGATGCTGATGCCTAGCCTTCTCCAGTCCAGAGTCTTGAAAACGTCCTCCAGTGCAGCGGTGAACAGTTTTGGAGAAATAACATCTCCTTGCCTGACTCCCCGCTGCAGCGGAATAGGTTTCGAGTTCTGGTCCTGGAGTGGACTGACATAGTGGCGCTCTCGTACAAACACTTCAGCACTTCGATATAGCGAAAGTCAACTTGGCACCGCTGGAGAGACTGTAGTACAGCCCAGGTTTCAATCGAATCGAAGGCTTTTTCGTAGTCCACGAACGCTTAGCAGAGAGGCAGGTTATATTCCTCGGTCTTCTGTATAACCTGACGAAGCGTGTGGATGTGGTCTACGGTACTAAAGCCTCTTCGGAAACCGGCTTGTTCGGGAGGCTGGAAGTCATCTAGCCTGCGTACGAGACGGTTTGTAATGATCCTCGAAAACAGCTTATAGACATGGCTCAGAAGTGAGATGGGTCTGTAGTTCTTCAGCAGAGTGTTGTCACCCTTTTTGAAGAACAGCACCACCACACCTCTGTTCCATGCCTTTGGAGTTCTCCCTTCCAGTAAGACGGAATCGAACAACTTCTGAAGGGCCGTAAGGACCGGTTTTCCACCCGCCTTCAGAAGTTCGGCTGTTATTCCGTCTTCACCGGGTGCTTTGTTGTTCTTGAGCTGTTTAAGAGCCATTACAATCTCGTACAGGCTGATGTCCGGGATGTCGTCGGTATAGTGTCGGGTTAGTCTAACTCTAGGGTCTTCCGCCTGACTAACTTCGGGTCTGCGCGTTGATGTGTATAGCTGTCCGTAAAAGCGCTCTATCTCACCCAGAATCTCAGGTTTAGAGGAAACGATTCTACCATCTTCAGTTTTTAACTTCGCGAGCTGGCTCTGCCCTATAGACAGATCTCTCGAGAATACTTTAGAGCCCTTATTACGCTGTATGGCCTCTTCAATACGATTTGTATTGAATTGGCGCAGATCGCGGGTAAGGGACTTGGAGATCTGTTTATTGAGCTGCCGGTATAAGGTCGCGTCGGCTGAAGACTGTAGAATCATTTCACTCCTTTCCTTCATGAGCTTCTGAGTGGAGCTAGATAGCCTTTTAGTTCCGTTAGTGCCTTGGGCCTTGAAGAACTTAGACCCTGTGACACGGACAGCTTCCACAAACCCGTCGTTCAATTCGTCCACATCGCCGCCTAGGCAATCAAAACGGTTTTGGAGTTCCAGCTGGAAGCTCTCGGGGTTTTGAATTTGGATTGATGCTGGACGGAGCGTAGACTTCATCAATCGAGAGCGCTCTTGCTTGACGCATATATTCAATGTGCCTCTTACCAGACGGTGATCGCTCCCGGTTTTGACCGTATTGATCACAGAGACATCGTTGAATATATGCTTCCTCGTCGACATGATGAAGTCAATCTCGTTTTTTAGTTGCACCGTCGGGACTCATCCAGGTCCACTTTCTGTGCTCGCGTTTCTTGAAGAAGGAATTCATCATGTAGAGTCCCTCCTTCTCCAAGAAGCCAGCCAGTAGTTGGCCCCGGTGGTTCCGACTTCCAACTCCAAATTGCCCCACTCTCAGCTCTTCACCATCTTTCTTGCCCAGTTTTGCGTTGAAGTCCCCCATAACAACGGTGAAGTAGGTTTTGGAACTATGCATGGCCTTCGATATATCTTCATACATAGCCTCCACCTCTTCGTCGGAGTGTGCCGAGGTCGGTGCGTAAACCTGAATGACCTTCAATGAGTACCTAGTGGATACTCTGAGTATTAGGTACGCCACCCTAGTCGACACACTCTCGATCTTCACCACGTTATTTACGAGGGACTTGTGGACGAGGAACCCGACACCTCCCTGGGACTGTTGGTCGCCCTCCCGGAAATAGAGCAAGTTGCCGGATTTGAGGGTTATCGTGTCCTCCCCCTCTCTTCGGACTTCAGATAACCCTATGACATCCCAGCGCAACTTGCTCAATCCTTCCTCCAGTTCCGCTATCCTTTCGTCGGTCCGCAGTGTGCGCGTGTTATAAGTTGCCAGGGCCAGGGGTCGTCGGTGGTGGTAGCCGGATCTTCGCCGGAGATTCTTCGCACCCCTGACCCCGCTGGTACCCTGGCCGCTACCACAACCAGGGTACCGGGGGTCGCCGGAACCTCGGGGCCGTAGTTTATTTGTGCTATTCATTTGGGGGGGTATGTGCCATAATCGCCACGCTTGGCATGCGGGTTGGCGATCGCAGTATTTCCACCGCACTCCAGGGATGCTGCTGCCCATCCCCCGGTGGTCTTGAAGGTGGTTTGGAAGTCATGATGATGATGACTGTTGCTAACTGCCGTGTTGTAATATGTTGTTGTTGTCTGCAGGTTAAAGGACTGTCCCGGCGTAAAACTAAAGTGTGTCCGCGGCGTGCACGACCTGCCCCACGTCGTCAAACCCAAACCGTAACACAAACCTGTATTGTATATTAGAATAGTAGTTCAATAAATATCTTATAAGGCAAGTCCAGCTTTTCATTTAACGTCAATGTCGAGGGTGATGAACTTTCATCGCCCATTTCCTACAACATCACGGCTATCACAGAAAATAGACCCCGTCTCTTCCTAAGCGTTCTAGTTAGAAAGGGAGGGATCATCTCATCAAAATCAACAAAAAAATGGTACACCTTACTACTTAGGTATACTACCTCATTAATTACTTTATTAGTCATCTCATCACGCATTGCCTACCTTGACCTAGGTAGGTACCTACCTATGCAAAGTGGGATGGTAGCCGCGTGGCGCCCACGCGCCTTTTAAAAGGCATGTCAGTTGATGAAAAATCAAATTAATTCCATTTAAGAGAAACTTCAAATTTCACTGTTCGTTTTTACGTGCTGGGCGCCACGAGGGTAGAGTACCATACCGTAAATAATAATAAAATTTAAAACTATTCTCCAAAATTTAAAACAAAACTTTTTAAAAGAAATAGCGGTACTACAGTAAATAAAGCAGCGAACCCTCTAACACCTTTTTTGCTAAAGGTCATACAAAGGGCTCGTCTGTGATTGGTCGCGCGCCGCCGGCGCTTGCGCAACGCCGCCCCTTGTGCAATGGGAGCAATCAATACTAGGTACCTTTATGCCATTGTATATATATATATTTATATATATATACTGCAACTACTATTAAGTATTATATCAAATATAGTCCAGTTAATTAGGAGCAGAACTAAGAGTTAGTAGGTACTATAGTTGTTTTCTAATGTAGGTGTTTGTATTTGTGTACCTAAACGACTTTAACACACGCAGAAATGTGCCCGTAACCTTTATGGTTAACTATAGCTGCCCGTGTGACTTCATCCGCCGCGTATTGTCGCGGCATACCTACATTATAGGTAGCCTACTATCTCTATCCAGACACTATCAATACGCATAAGAGATGTGTTTAATCAGATAAGTGGTTCCGACGTTTACCCCCTTCAAACAAACTTGTAAAGCTAAAATCTCACAGACTTTCTCTGTAGTCTCTGTCTCTCTTCCTAGCTATGTATCCCACACGGTGATGGGATCAGCTTTCCTCGTCTTACACTTTCTTACACTCGTCTTAGCACTACATCCTTCCATCTTGTTCCTCTATATAAACTACGACTATTAGGTACCTATATATACCTGCCCTCAAGCAACCTTTTGTGCTAAAGGTCACACAAAGGCGCGCCTGTGATTGGTCGCCCGCCGGCGCCGCTTGCGCAAGCCCGCCCCTTGTGCAACGGGGAGTGTCCAACTGTCCAGGCTTAGATACCTGACCTTTTTGTGTTGCCTATATATACTTGTAGGTGCATTATGTAGCAAATGTAGTTCAATATGTAGGAATCGAAAGCTATCTGAGTTTTCTTGTAGAATATAGCAATGCACAAAAGTGGGTTAAAAATTGTACAATTAGTCGTAATTACTTAGTAGGTAAATGTCGGGATCCTTTAGTAGAATGTAGGTAGATACATAATAGTAGAGATAGATGATGATACATTTCGGAAAACGTTTACCTCCGAACACATGTTGAATCACTGTATCATTTCATTATGCTTCAATAGAAAAACAAGTGTTAAAATAAGAGAAAAAAATAGTAAAGTATGAATCTATGGGTAGGTGATAGGTTAGAACTGGTAAGTATAGAGGATATGGACCTTAAGAATGAGCATAGGTTAATCCGATGGCTACGGATTTTAATGCACACGCAGTTAGTTATACCTACCTATATTTTTTAGGTCATGTTACAGAAATCCACGTAAGGACTACTACGTAAGTACCTACCTATTGTGCGTTTAGAATGTTTAGAAGTTTAGATGCGAATCCTAATAATTAGTGCGAAGCTCTCACACCGGTACTGCCTATGCATTCTAGTTCACGAGCAACTAAAATTATGCCCATCCAATCTCATTACCTACGTCAGTAGCGCTTCGAAATTGGTTCTCTGATAGATGAAAGCGGGGGTGTCTACCTCGCATGCGGGTGTCCAACCCCAACATTTATGCGTTATGTGTATATTACCTAATATAAGTAGGTAAGTGTGATATAAACTACCTACATATCAAAGCCCGATACACTATAGGTAGGTATTAGCTAACGTTGTAAAGTAGTTGTAAAGTTATATACCTACTGTTTTCAACATGTTTTTGTCACCAACTTCAATACTGCCGTGCTAAACCAAATGGCGCTATCTCATAATACCTACTTGTCATTGTAAGTTATGTCGTAGATTTTAAATTGCATGTTGCAATGACATTTCATTTTGAGATAGCGCTATTAGGTGTAGGTATGAGGGCACAATATTAACCATAAAAGTTATTATAAAGATTCCGAAAAAATGATCAGTGCCCCACTGCTTCTCATTGCATTTGCTGATACGCAAACCTTCATGGATCTATTGGAGGCACCAGACAACGCAAGTGACAAAAGCTCCAGGTGCTAAATAAAATATATGGCCAGGCAGCTCTTTTTGCGTGAATTGACATATATAGGTATATGAGTGTTACGTTCAAGAGCAAAGAAAAAGATACAAAGTGTAGGTACCTGAGGGGCTACCAGGCTACCAGGTCCTAGTAATGAAAACGAACATCGTTCGTGTATCTTCGTCTTTGTCGCTCGAACTAGCAAGTGCGACAGAGGGAGATAGACGAACGAAGTTCGGTTTCACTTCCCGGTAGCCCCTCTGGTTTCATTGCTCGTGACTGTAGATATCAGCAGTACCTAAGTAATGTAAATTGACGTATAGGTATTTTTGACTTTCGGTACTTTCGGACACTAATATTAATTTTGAGTGGGTTGGCGATAAGGTTATGGAATTGAATCAAAATATATCGTATCGTATCGTATTACATTTATTAGTATATTTATACCAAAATAATTATGCTTTACACATTAAATTAACTCAGACCAAAATTGTATTTCCGTACATCGCGTACATTTTATTATATTTTTATACATTCGTCTTATGAAGGTACTTAGGTAAGTACAATCCTACAAGTCTAAACTGCAAATATATACCTAACTACCTACCAGAATAATTCAGTTTTACACATAAGATTCATCAACTTATACTAAAATTTTATTTACATCGCGTACATTTCATTATATTTTTACACAATTGCCTTATTTACAATCTTACAAGTCTAACAATCTCTCCCTTTACAGCTAATAAACAAAGTCCATAAATTAATATCCTTAATAATTAATATCCTTAATATGTTAACGACTAGCCGCTATGGCAATGTTAAAACAGACACCGTTAAAGACAAAGGTAAATCAAGTCACAGAACTCAACATTCACAGGGATGCTGGCATCTCCCACAAAACCTCCCCGCCAACTGAGCCTTCAGTCTCGCCACCTCGTTCCCCAAGTAAGTAGCCTTCAGGGCCAGGTGGATCTCTCTCAACTTCCTTCTGTCTCTGCTCTGCTTCGCTGCGTAGTTGTTCCTCTGCCGTTGATTCTTGTATGAGTCGTCGGCAGCGTTCTGATTGGTCGAACGGACAGCGCGTCGCATCCTAGGATTGTTGCCCAGTAATGATCCTCCATTTTTCTCAGCCATGGCACGAAGGGCATCTCTCTCAAACGCCTGAAACTCCGGGTCGTCTGACAGTGAGTCCTTAATCCTCTCTGATGATGGCGAATCGGGTGGAGACAGTGTTCCTCGGTTCAAATACGGCGGCAGGGTGTCGTCGTACGAGCAGGTACTTCCAGAGGTAGGGGACAGCTGGGCTACCGGTACGGGGTACTGGTACGCGTATTGCGGTACAGGGCTGGAAGCGTACCGGTACGCCGGGTCTGGCGAGGCGCGCTCCGTTTTCACCGTTTTCGTGAGGTCCAGCGCCGCTTCGTCCGCGTATGGAGTCCACAGAGACATCGACATTGCCATTGATTATAAAACTAATGTCGGTTGACGAACTAGTCGAAACAAAATTCGAACAATTATAAACAATTGCCGGCCGACGATCGACAGAAAACTTGATTGTTCGAAAGAAATGAAGAGTGACAAGTTGTATGTTTAATTAGATGTGGCTATCGCGAAGTCAGGGCTACGAATGAAGGGTGGCGTGTCGCCTGTCCCAAGTGGGGCGTGGCTTGGTGGAAGGGTTGGCTACCTGGCTAACGGGACAGTTGATGCAAACCATAACTGCAAATGACCACGCCAGGCGCCCTAAATCAAAAGGAGGATTAATTTTTAGTTTTGTTATTTTGGTTTTTAGAACGGGATTTAGAGATGCGGGCTAGGATTATGAGAATGTTTTGGTTGGGGATAAAGCTTAGCTTGTGATTAGGAATATAATGCTAGGCTGAAATTTATAATCCTTATCCAAAATTTGCACCAAATTGGGCTTACGAGTATATACAAGTCTATGAGTGAATCCTAGTAGGTAAAGTACCTTTGTATATTTTGGCCAGACAGCAGTAAATTTGGCTGATGTAGGTAGAGTTGTAATCATGTATAGGTAAGCTGATAGGGAATGCAATCTCGAGCCGATCTTGCGTTAAAACTCCGATGTCGAGATTATTGATTCGACATCTCGTTAGCCAAATTGACGAGATCTGGGCAATATCGAGATTTTATGTTTTTTTTAAACAGCAATTATGTATAATGGTCAAGATTGCGTTGCGACTAAAAAAATATCTACTTAGGGTATTCGAGCATAAAATATCTATGGCATACTGATCAAACATTTTTCATTTACCAAAATGTTAAAGTAAATAGGTAGGTACGTTAATATGTCAGTATGTAGGGGTAAATATCCGCAACTACTCATCAGATTTTTTTATCTATCACTAGTTAGGTACCTACATGGATTGTATCTTTGGGATGGGCATGGGATATATATGTATTTTATCACGTGGCTCTGTTTGGAGTGGGGATTCTTTGAAATAATCCTTCGAGTATGGAGCCGCGCGGGAAGCTAATAGTAATTAATATTGACGTTAATGGTTGATCCAAATCTTGCGAAAGCTCAAATCAGCCTTTAAATAGGTATCTACTTCTAGACTCGACCTTAGTTAGGTACTTTATCAAATTAGGTACCTACCGGTACCTACTATTCCATGTACCTAAGAAAGTTTTACTATCCTATTCAATTCAATAAATAAATAAACCTATTTCGCATAATATGCGTTTTTACCAAAGTAGTTACCTACCTATTTAGAAAAACAGATATTTTTATAATGCCAGCTACTTAATGATTCTGTTTGCGATCAATTTCAATGCAAATGACAATGAGTCATTAAATTTAAATATCTGTTATTGTGCTATTTATGGGATTATGAATCTTATGATTTATGGTTGTAAATAAAGTAACTTAATTTGTTTACTTCGTCGGTTAATGCAGAGTTTAAGCACTCATGAACAAGCGACCAAACCTAGGAAAAATTGTGAGTTTTTAAGTTTGAAATTATATCTAGGTACAAACGCCAACACAGTTCAATATCTTGAATTTATATTGAACCTTATTACAATGCACATAAAGTGCAAGGATGGTCAGTTATCTGTGTTGATGGCGTTGGTACTAGGAGTACTAGGTCGGTTGATAAGATAATATTACTTAGTGTATTTCTAATTTCGTGTTAAGGTAGGTAGGTACATCTTGAAGAAGCTACTTTTATTTTAAGGGTCCCCAGGAAGCTCAAGTCTCCATACAAACGTAGTTTATTGGTACTCATTTATAAAAAAAAAACTAGCTTCTGCCCGCGACCCCGTCCGCGTGGAACTCATTTATATCGTAGGTCCATACAAACTTTCACTCCCCATTTTACCCTCTTAGGGGATGATTTCAGGGATAAAAACTATCCTGTGACCTTCCCTGAGACTGAAACTATTTCTATAACAAATTTCATCTAAATCGGTTTAGTGGTTTAACCGTAAAGAGGTAACAGACTGACACATTTTCGCAATGATAATTAGCTTAGAGCATTCAACAAACAGGAGTGGCCATGAGTCGTTTTCTATACATAAAAAGTCTGCCGATTTTTGCGGGGGAGGGGAACGTCAAATGTATACGTAACGTGAAAATAGCTACGTCAGATAAACGTCAGTCCATACAATGTGTATGACCACTGGTCATATATTATTTTCGGCAGAGGGGAACGCCTGTCAATGACGGCTCCGGTTGGTTGAATGTTCT
This sequence comes from Epinotia demarniana, assembly GCA_945867215.1. Taxonomy (NCBI): domain Eukaryota; kingdom Metazoa; phylum Arthropoda; class Insecta; order Lepidoptera; family Tortricidae; genus Epinotia; species Epinotia demarniana. The sequence goes on along the minus strand of OX244274.1, from coordinate 22,535,596 downwards.
AAGCCTATTAGTATGGATTGAGATTTGAGATAAAATAAGGTTTCATACTGAACTTTTTTCTGTCCTTTTTTCTATTATAATTTCTAGTAACGGAAACTCCGACCTAGATGGCAGATCCCGTTGTGTAACACGCAAAGTTTTATATATGTACCTACAGCATATTTTAAAATGAGAACCAAATCTACGTTTTTATGGAGCTTTCATGTGTCGAGCTTCCTGAGGGCTGATATTGATTTATTTATTTTATTTATTTATTCCATACAATTTCACAGCATTACAGTAACACCAAAGCACTGTGAAACAAAACAAATGTAGATATATATACACAAAAGAAACAAACTATTATTATAATAACACAGAAGACGGTCGTGCATCCATCTTCTCGCAGAACGTCAAACATTCATCACACACATCTATCCATCGGCTATATATCACAATTTGGTGCCGATTCAAGCAACGAGTTCATGAAGTGCAAAGCTCGAATAAGCGGGGACTTTCTGCGAGACAACGTTCGCGCTGCCGGCGCCGCTAGTAAATGTTGACAACGAGGTCGAAAATTATATCTAGAGGGCGAGGGAACATACAGGCGCACCAACTGAGCTACTAATCCGGGACAGTCTGAATCACCACGCAAACTTCTACCAGCTAAGGAAAGAAGACCGAAGTTTCGCCTCACCTCCAGTGAATTTAAACCTAAAACGCCTAGCAAAAATTTTGTAGGGTATAGAAATGGGTAGTAACCGTACATTTTTTTGTACAGAAAACGCAAGAATACTTTTTGTACCTTTTCCAGAAGCAAGATATATGTTGTCTCATGAGGATTCCACACAACAGCGGCCGATTCAAGCGTGCTTCTCTGACAAGAGCGGTATACACCAATTTTATTATTCTGGCATCAACAAAGTCCCTAGCATTCCGAATGACGAACCCTAATCTCCTGCAACAATTAATAGCCAGCGAGTTGATATGCTCATGGAAATTTAGGTTCATATCTAAAATAACGCCTAAATCCCTCATATTATTTTATAAATCGCTTTGTGAGTTTATACTCGTATGCAGTGCTAAGTAAGCTACGGAACTACTCATCTGATTACAAAATGCTTGCATCAGTGTATAGAATGAACCGGGCGGGAATGGAAATCGAATCGGGCAGCTAGTGTCAATGTCAAATGAGAACTGAACTAGAGGTTTGATGAAGAATTATTGAAAATTCCAGCTTCCTGTCGGCTCTTTGATTACACCTTCGAAGATGCCAAACGCATTGAAAACTAAGATTTGTATGTCTAAGAAACTTACAAAAGACTTCAATTAAATATTGCCAAGTCATCTTAAATGGCAGATGGACATTTACACAAATTATGTCATAATCATACTCGTCCACTGTCCAGTCACAAAAGTCATCGGAGCGTCAATAAGCTGTCACAGATGATGGTTCAATTCAATCATTGTTGTATTTATTGTACAGTCGAAGTGAAATACAATGCTTACAATTTGGACCTTAATCCGTTGCAATAAGGCGGGAAATGTGTACATATATTTGACGTCAACTATGCATTCGCGCTTCCGGTCTCCATTTTAAATTATGAATGACGTCACGGTGGTCTCAACCCTTTTGTCGCTGCTCTATTACGGGATGTTATAATGGACATCAAAGCGAATGATGTATGAATCTGGAGATGCGTTGAAAATGTGCTTATGGTCGGAAACGGAAAAATTACCGTTCCTGGTGAAGTGTGCGGTGATTAGGCAAAGCAGTTATAATACTTATAATCGCTTATTTAGTTAGCAAATTATAAAAATGTATGTTTTGTATTAGTCCAGTAAAAAACGCAGTACTACAAAAAATGCTGCTAAGTTAGTTTTGCTATTTAATTTAATCTTATTTTAATATTTGAATATAAACTCATGCACATTTCATAAAATCAAATCGTGACTCAAATCTAAAAACACCACACTTATTGTGCATCTATACTCGTACTCATTTTATTGCTCCGGATTAAATTCCAGATTTACACAAACTTTCGCCGACATAAAGACAAAAGACAAGTAAACTCCAGTCAGGTACCTATACAGGTAGCCTTTGATCAGGAGGCTTTACGCAGGTAGATTGGATTAGGCAGTGTTTTATGGCTACGCAATAAACAATAGAAGCCTACTGTATAGCGGTTGTTGCTAATCTAAGAAGTCGGAATCGCTGGGTTATATTTCCAAAACATTGCATAGGAATAAGAGCGCCTTGATGTGGTGATTCGAGCTCTAAGGTTAACTGTGGCTCATTTTCGGAAGGCATTTTTAAATGTATAAATTTGTTTTATACGACTGGTTTCGCTGAGAGGGGTTGGAATTCCGTTAAAAGCATTTATCTGTGTGATGATCACGAATATTTATACCTGATCCATTGGTGTTCTCTGTTTATTTATATAAGTGTGTGGAAAATTTCCCTTCGGCCGCCTACGAAACCAGCGCTACGTAACCAGTTACGTGTGAAGAATTATTTTTCTTGCTACGAACCTACTTACGTATAGGTAAAGAAAGTATTGTACCCATAAAATACCGTTAGCTTTGCTTAGTTTGGGACTAGTTCGAATTGTGTAAGATTGCCCGCACACTTATTTATTTAAATACCACATTGGTGGCAAAATCTTGACTATAAATCTCTTAGCTGCACAGAGGCACTATAGGCAGGTAGACTAGATAGTGTTTTATGAGTGCGCAATAAACAAAAGGTAGCAGTCATAATATATCTAGAAACGGTTGGGGCGGCGCAAGCGCAGGTAGGGCGGGCAGCGCGTGCCGGCAGATCGCTTTCTGTTATTGCAACTGTTAAATTATAGTTGGTATTTTTTGTCACTGTTATGTGTAAAAGTGAGACCATCACTATATTAAGATATTAAAACATTTATTATATTTAGCGTAGAAGTAACAATCTTGAGATTGCTATGAATTCCATTGAATGGTCGAGTGAGTCGAAATGAGTTTTATTTTAAAATACAACAGAAATATTATTATAACAAGCTTTTATTTAACTTGTATGTACTTTTCGTATGCAGGTTACGTACATTATGTAAGTTGTCCGTCAATATTTGGTCCATTGTTCAGTCATTCGTTTGAGCTGAAATTTTGAATACCTAAACAATTTACAGATACAGTTTGGATGACAATTCAATATTATGCTACCATCGAGCTGATCTGGTGATGGAGACAGAATAAGGTGGCCGTGGGAATTTAGTACTTAAAAGTCGTAAAGACCGTTGAGTTTGGGTTCGTTAGAATCGTCTCAATGAGTTTATGACGGTATACGGAAAAGTACAGTCGGAAATAAAAGCTTGTACCAAAAATGTATTTTTTTGTTAGAAACTTATTTTTATTGTTTATGTAACCGTCTTATGAATTTAACCACAATAATATAAATCAAAGTTATACAATTTTAATCTAACAATAGTAGGTAGTGTAGTGAAAAATAAAATAAAAGATCACTAGCAAGATCACGATCGTAATTTTAATAGTTCTAACCGAAACATTTATACATTTTAAACAAAGTTATAATATCCCGACGACGTGCTCGCGGCAACCAAGTCGATCCCAAATGGGTTATTACAATTAGGTACAAGTAGCACTAACGGCTTCGCGAACCGTACAGATCCCTGGCACAGGGCACGATACGTCAGAGAAACGCATCTGATGGTAAAAAAACCTTCCACCACGAGGGTGGGCAATAGGACACCGGATAGCGGATGATGTGAGATGAGATGGGTGTATGGGTGATTGTGGAGACGATAGCCGAAAGGAGGAGAAACGAAAGGAATGAATCGCGTGGGCGTGCTGATGCCTTTAAGAATTTTGAGAGGCGGAACCGGATGGTTGATATCCCGAACCAAAGATAGCGCCCTGCGCTCAGTTCGTGCAAGGATCAGCAAGCGTGGGTGTACACAATAGCGTCACTAAATCTAAATCGCGGTTACATAGGTAACTAATTAGAACTAACAGAAGGTAGACGATTATTAGGTTTCCGGAGACTTCCCTGACACTTGACTTCCCTGAGACTTCCTGAGCTCCTTAGCTAGTTGAGCCGCTGCGACGAACCGTTGATCCACTTCAGGTAGGCTCCTTTGAATGAACTCCGCATTCCGGGAGTATAAAAACCCGCAGTGATAGCACGCAGGAATCGTGGACACCAGCTTCTTAAACAGGGTAACGACCTGACGGAGTGGGTCCTCGTACCCTGATAGGGCAAGCGCTGGGTTGAGTACCCGCACCAGAAAGCTACGACAAAAATAAAGGTAAGATCTACGATATTTCTTGATGCGACTATGAACTGACTAGAGACTTATACCACCAATGCTTACCCAGCACGTCCTCGACGGCTGGCCTTTGAATACAATCACACTCGATGTAAGACGACGCTTGTGAATTAGGAACCTCCTTTTCCTTCACACAATAGCACTTGGTGCTGGCGGCCAGAATCTTCGTTGCTTGAGATTCACTCCAACGCCACTGAGTTTTTAAAACGAAGAATACTATCCCTTAGTTCTTAGCCTTAGTTCTAGTTATAAGCTGGGATAAAAACAACAGTCTCGAATCACAATAGTTGTTTACTTGACCACTGTCAACTGCTTCTCTGACCTTCGAAAAGAACCTAGCACCAATCATATTTGAAAAATCGAATTGCCTTTTTAAAATTCAAATTGTCCTTTTAAATCCCACCAGTACAAATACGCTAAGAGTACTGCATGTACCGAGGCCGTACCAGGGAGTCTTAAGTTGTGGACGCCACCTACCGGGAAGACGTAAAAGTCCTAGAGACACCTGACAACGATAACAGAAAACACAAGTGACCATGAACCCTGAAGTAAAAAGGTTCAAGTAATATGCGTTAGATGGCGCAGAAACTAAAATCAGTAATTTAAAAATTCAGCGGTTTAACCGACAGTGTTGTTCTGCAGATGAGTTAACGCTGCAGATTATCCCCTAAAAAGCACAAACAAAAGGAAAAACCCACAAATCCACAGCTTTACTAGAAGAAGGTTGTCGGCACCTACGTCAAACAACATTACCGTCCCAACAATACAACCCAAGGAACAACTACTACCTAACGAACACCTAAGATAACACCGAAAACTAAAATACTTATACACCAAACAAAGACCAACGAAGATCAACTAACCCTAGACGCCTAGAACGAACTTTAACCTAACCTCAGCTAAGAGGGAAATAAACATTTGCAGCAATGATTGAGAACCGAGGTTCACAACCATTCGTCTTTACCGTGAAATACTCGTAAACCATAGCCCATAGGCCTATACGGAACACAAGGAACCGTAAGTAAGTGTCGTTGTCCGGATAAGTATCCTTCCCCGACGGGGTGATACAGTATTTCAACTGTCGTGTGCTAGCCCACAGACAGTGAATGAACGATCTCGAACTATGTCGAAGAACGTAGTCACAAAATCCAAATCCAACATAAGCTGAAACAATGTCACGTCCGGCAAATACATGCTACATTAGCCCTAACCTAAACACATTAACCTACTTTAAAATTACAAGTTGATCTTCGCGGAATGTGATAACAAGACTAACCTAACACCTTCGAGTCGATCTGTTGGATGGTTGTACGACCGACAAAAACAAAAACCGCTAACAACAATAGGTCACGACCTTAACAATAACAAAAAGAATCGCCAGCAATACCAGTTTACGTCATTACGAGCAAAATCCGATCGTCGATGACCTTTTCAATCGACGACCTGACCCATAAGCCCATAATGACGAATTGTTGACACGAGGTCTGGAAGTCTGACTTCAGTGAAATAGACTGAGTGCAAACGCAAAATAAGGCCTAAACAAAGAAGCGAAAAGAATAAATATAGACGTGCAGCTTGTCTTTCAGAATTTAGAGGGGATGGTGGTTAAAACGAAAAACACACTACTTGAGGATGTCTTTTACGTGATATGTACCAACGACCTAGGTCTCAATATCAATGAGCTCATAGACCTGAGGAGAAATCCGCCTCACGACCCGACACCGGATAAAGCGTGGTGCGAATTTACCACCTCTGGCTTCGTCGGTAGTCCTGCGCTGAAAGTTCCTGCGCCAAACAATTTGACCCTCTGTCAGTCTAACTGACTTATGACTCAAGTTAAATTTAACCGCATTTCGATGAAAAGCCAACACCAACGAGTCCGCCACCCTGGCATAAACGTCGCGCAAGGTAAGAAGATTTGCTGCGCGTTCAGCCCGACTGAGTCCCACTTCCTGGTCCACAATCTGACGATCAACGCGCTGCTGATCTATCGTTACCTCGCGTCCGAACATTAAAAAGTTCGGCGTGTATGCCGTAGCCAAGTTGATGCACGAGTTTAAATACAAGGCCACCCTCGGTAAGTGGCGTGGCCAACTGCCTTGGTCACCGGCCACCAGGATACTCAGCGTGGTGATTACCACTTGGTTATAACGCTCAACGACGTTCGCCCCTGGGAGTAGTAAGGGGTGTAGCAAGGACTAGGGATGCCGAAAGACGCTAAGAAATTCACAAACTGCTCACCACGAAACACTGTGGCGTTATCACACAAGATGTTGGACGGTGTCCCGTATCGCAGGAAGACCTCCCTTTCCAATACAGAAGAGACAGTCTCGGCGTTTACTCTCTTAAGCGCGATCAGCCAAACAAACTTAGTGAAGACGTCCACCATTGTCAAGATGTACCGAAACCCATCACCGGCTCGAGGTAGTGGACCTATTAGATCAATGGAAAGCAGATCCATCGGAGCAGCAATTGGGCGAGGATATAAACGCTGACCGCGTGGTTGCGTATTCGCAATCTTGTAGGCTTTACAGACTTGACAACTTGACAACTGCCGGGCGATATCCCGGTACATATAGGGCCAATAGTACAGATCCCTGGCCTTCAAATAGGTCTTCATCACACCCGGATGTACGTTTGGATAGTCGTTGTGAATTTCAGCGATCGCTTCGTTCCTTTTAGAGACCGGAAGCACTATACGCCAGGGGTTAGGAGCCAAGGGGTTCTCCACTGTCATCCTGCGCATCAACACACCACCTCGCAAAGCATACGCAGTGAACATTTGGGGAGCTTCGTTCAAGCCACGATAAACTCGCTCAAACCACGGATCGCCACAAGGTTCCGCGCCGCGTGTGAACGAAATCAATCCTACGTGCGCACGAGAAAGAGCATCGGGAACCACATTTAATACACCCTTCCTATGCTCGATTTCATAATTGTATTGAGAAATAACAGTAGCCCATCGAGCCAAACGACCAGAAGGATTATCCAGCGTAGTAAGCCATTTTAGCGCAATATGATCCGTAACAATCTTAAACTTCATTCCGTCTAGATAACCACGGAAGTGTTTGATGGATTCGAGGACTGCCAAGAGCTCGTGTTCAGACGTGCCATAGCTGCGTTCTGCCTTCGTAAACAACCGTGAATAAAAAGCAATGGGATGCTCAACTCCGTCAAACTCCTGAGCCAACACCGATCCAAGACCGACCTGACTAGCGTCGCACTGGAGGATGAAAGGCTTGGAAAAATCGGGACATTCGACCAACGGCGAGTTCACCAAGGCGTCCTTAAGCCTTACGAAAGCAGCTGCCGCATCATCGTTCCAATCAATAGCATCACGACCTTTCCTTTTGCCAATCAGCGCCGTGAGGGGAGCAATTATGGTTGAGAAGTTTTCCACGAACCTCCTATAATATGAGCACATGCCAATGAAGGCCCGCAGGGATTTTGCGCTTGAAGGTGTGGGATAGTCGTTAATCGCCTCGAGTTTCTTGGGATCAGTTTGGAGACCACGCTCATTAACGATGTAGCCCAGATACTTCAATTCTGACTTACAGAACTCGCACTTTTTCAAGTTAACGGTGAGCCCTGCTTCTTTCAACCTGTTGCGAACCTTCCGAATGAGACGAAGGTGGCTATCGAAATCTCTAGACACTAGAATCAAGTCGTCAACGTAACCGAAAATAAAATCGTCAGACTCCGGAGTCAGCTCGTAATTGATAATCATGTCGGTGAGCCGCTGCATCTCCGACGCAGCATTGGTTAATCCAAAAGGCAAACGAACAAACTCAAATAGACCTCGCTGTGGAGGTATGAAAGCAGTCTTCTCACAGCTAGCCTTGTCCGCCAAAGGAATCTGCCAAAAAGCACTCCTAAAGTCAAGTGAGGTTAAGTATTTAGCACCCCTCAAATTATCCAAAATATCCTGGATACGTGGGAGCGGGTAAGAATCTCGAACCGTCACGCTATTCAACTTCCTACTGTCAACACAGAATCTGACCGAGCCATCCTTCTTGGTGACCATGACCACTGGAGAAGCCCATGGAGATCGCGAAGGTCGAATGACACCTGCTTCCAGCATTTTATCAACCTCCTCGTTGAGGATCTTCAACTTGACAGGAGAGAGCGGATAATATCGTTGCCTAATCGGTGGACCGACAGTCTCGATCTTGTGAGAGAGCCACGTAGTACAACCTAAACCAGCCTTATCAGAAGAGATTTCACCAAATTCATCGATAACAGCTTGAAGTTTGGATTCCTGTTTAGGTGTAAACTCCGTACGTGGATGTACGTAGCGGACCTCGCCAACAAACTGAAATTCCACCTTTGGTAACATATTAGGATCTGGTACAAGAAGTTTCCCAGGTCGAGCACCTGCAAACGCGTGCTTCAAAATATCGGTGAGACCATAATCATTCCAAAATTCAATGCCTAAAATAAATCGGGTAGGCAAGGCACTACCAACAAGACAGGAATGGACAGCTCGAACGCCGTTAAAAGAAATAGGGACGTCCAATCCTCCTAAAATAACAATAGGGGAATTATCGGCAGAAACAACCGAAGGGCGAATCTCCTTACTGAAAGTAAGACCTAGTTCGGAAAGTAAAGATACGTCAATAAGAGAAGCTTGCGCACCGGAGTCCAAAAGAGCATTGACAGTGGCACCGGATATATCGACTTCGATAAACAATCTATTGTCCGGAGTCTTATTTAACACCACAGGTGACACTGTCGGACCTCTCAGTACGCCCTTAATTAGTTTTTTTGATGACCCAGGGTTACAGAACTGGCAATCGCGAGTAATAGTTCCTGCCCGCTTACACTTGAAGCAAATAGCCCCGGTAAACTTGGGACAATCCCGATAGCTGTGTCCCCTTGAGTCACATTTCAAGCATTGAACCGCATCCGGACTCTCGTTGTAGACTTGTACGGGCGCAACTGTCACACGAGACGACCGCAAACCCTGAAACGCCTCAAAGTTCTTCGCTACGTCCAATAGCTCATCAATATTCTTGACTATATTAGTGGCCAGACACGGGTGATATCTAGGGTTCATCCCATACTTAACGATGTTAAAAAGATTATCTTCCGATACCGGAGCACGAAGCTTTGCATTCAAATCGCGAGCCTGAATAACAAAGTCCACGACGGATTGATTCGCTTTCTGCGACAACGCACGCAACTGACTTTCAACCTTGAAGTCATAATCCGCGACACCGAAAGTCTTTAAAAAGGCCGACCTCAACTCCCCAATCGTTAAGTCTGGACGCCTGATTGCCCGGAAATATTTTAAGGCACTACCGGTTAATAATTCGTGAAAGCGTCGAACAACATAGGAAGGGTTGACGTCACGCGCAATCCCCTCTTCACGGATACGTGAGAAGAACTCACGAACGCAAGTCTCGCCAGAGAAGGTCAAATTCCATTTGGTGAGAGACTCGCTCTTGATTGTGCCCCTAGGCTGCCAATCGATGGACCGTGAACTCTGGAATCGTGGCTCGGTATCGAAGAACTCGCCATCCTCACTCGCAAGCGGGTTCAATTCCCGGGCTTGTTGCATCCTCAATTCCGTAGGAATGCAGGGTGTGTCGCGGAGCGATTCCTCACCGTTTGATCGCGACATCCCGAAAGAACCAAAACGATCAACAATAATCAACAATGATCAACAATGGCCGACAATGATCAACAATGACCGACAACGATCAACAATGACCGACGATGACCGGCAATGACCGACGATGACCGGCAATGACCGACGATGACCGACAATGACCGACGATGACCGACAATGACCGACGATGACCGACAATGACCGACGATGACCGACAATGACCGACGATGACCGACGATGACCGACAATGACCGACGATGACCGACAATGACCGAAAATGACCGACAATGACCGACAATGACCGACAATGATCACAAAAGGTCCGCAAAACCAGGACCAATCGTCAATAAGCGAGCACTATCCCGAAAATGACAGCAAAAGACAACAATCTACGGCAACAACAACAACTGACAATAAACGGTAAGAAACTCCAACCACGCTAATCACTATCCGTAGCATAAAACGACAATAATAGTAGTTACACGGTTAATCGCGATTCTAAGGTTTAAATTATATTCAGATAAAACCTAAGGTTTAAATTAAATTCAGTTAAAACCTAAGGTTTACATTAAATTCAGTTGTAACTAAAGTTATTATAAATGTAACCACCAGAGGTTCGAATTAAATACATTAAGAATTAATTAATAGTAGATAAATCATTTATTGCTAGAATAAATCATTTACTTCCCGAATAAATTATTTATTTCCTACTAGTGGTGTTCCCTGAAGTCAACACTAGAAATAACACCTGGAAAAAAAACACACAAAGATGTCCTGGGCTAGGGCTCGAACTACCGATCTCGTACTTGCAAGTCCGACCACTAAGCCGCGGGGCTATCGGTGCAGTTACCTAACTCGGCGAAATACAGAAACCTATACTGATCTATCAATCCGTTGCCTAGCAACAAACAATTAAATAATATTGATCAAACAACGCGTAACGTCAACATCAACATACGGAATTACGTAATCGGAATTACTCTCATAGGGAATACGTAATATAATATTCCTAAATAAGTGATCAGATAATTTATTCCGATTGAATAATGTACCGTGGCGTACAAATCCCTGTCAAAAGAAAAAGCACAAAGGAAACATTTGTTCGGAACCGAACACTTGGTCAGATATTCTTTAGTCAGAGTGTACCGCTGTATATAAAACCTCGAGCTAATAACACCGACGACTATTTTACTCTTTACTCGAATGACATGAAACGTCAGGAGCGGTCATCCGTAAATAAATATGTCAAACGTTACGAAAACATAATTATTTCAAGATTGTGGTGGAAAAAATGCGCTTGTCTTCCCCAGGATCGCAGACCAGACCTAGATATGCGCTAACACGACTTACATCTGTGCAAGCAGGGACTACGCGAAACGCGAGCAAGCAAGAAAATAAGCAAACAATTATAACCGAGAAAACAACACCAAGAGTGAAATCTTACGAGGCAAGAAAACATAGTTCCAGAACTACATAGAGCTAATAAGCTTACCTGTTTGTGCCCTGACTACGGGATCGAACTAAAGGTTACGAAGTCTACTAAATAAGTGAACAAGGGATATTTTAGTTGGGTCTGAGAATAAAAATCACAGGAAAAACACAGTTTTGTTTCATTCTACGGCTACATATTTCAACCAGAGTTTCAGATATATTTATTCGATCCCGGGTCACGTTCTGTCGGCGTTGACAGGAACCAAAATTGTCGGCAGTAGCGGGACACGACAGACGGTATCCGGGGTAAACCGGGCAGCGCGACACTCCTTATGAATGTAGGCTGTAATCTAGAACAAGGTTAGTATAACGCGTCCGTTATAGGACGCGACCCTCCTCCCACGCAAATTAAATGAAATTTTTAATTAAATAGGAACAAGGGTAATTCCAGGGTTACTTACCAGCATCTTCGGGCGCCAAATTTGTAGTGAAAAATAAAATAAAAGATCACTAGCAAGATCACGATCGTAATTTTAATAGTTCTAACCGAAACATTTATACATTTTAAACAAAGTTATAATATCCCGACGACGTGCTCGCGGCAACCAAGTCGATCCCAAATGGGTTATTACAATTAGGTACAAGTAGCACAAACGGCTTCGCGAACCGTACAGATCCCTGGCACAGGGCACGATACGTCAGAGAAACGCATCTGATGGTAAAAAAACCTTCCACCACGAGGGTGGGCAATAGGACACCGGATAGCGGATGATGTGAGATGAGATGGGTGTATGGGTGATTGTGGAGACGATAGCCGAAAGGAGGAGAAACGAAAGGAATGAATCGCGTGGGCGTGCTGATGCCTTTAAGAATTTTGAGAGGTGGAACCGGATGGTTGATATCCCGAACCAAAGATAGCGCCCTGCGCTCAGTTCGTGCAAGGATCAGCAAGCGTGGGTGTACACAATAGCGTCACTAAATCTAAATCGCGGTTACATAGGTAACTAATTAGAACTAACAGAAGGTAGACGATTATTAGGTTTCCGGAGACTTCCCTGACACTTGACTTCCCTGAGACTTCCTGAGCTCCTTAGCTAGTTGAGCCGCTGCGACGAACCGTTGATCCACTTCAGGTAGGCTCCTTTGAATGAACTCCGCATTCCGGGAGTATAAAAACCCGCAGTGATAGCACGCAGGAATCGTGGGCACCAGCTTCTTAAACAGGGTAACGACCTGACGGAGTGGGTCCTCGTACCCCGATAGGGCAAGCGCTGGGTTGAGTACCCGCACCAGAAAGCTACGACAAAAATAAAGGTAAGATCTACGATATTTCTTGATGCGACTATGAACTGACTAGAGACTTATACCACCAATGCTTACCCAGCACGTCCTCGACGGCTGGCCTTTGAATACAATCACACTCGATGTAAGACGACGCTTGTGAATTAGGAACCTCCTTTTCCTTCACACAATAGCACTTGGTGCTGGCGGCCAGAATCTTCGTTGCTTGAGATTCACTCCAACGCCACTGAGTTTTTAAAACGAAGAATACTATCCCTTAGTTCTTAGCCTTAGTTCTAGTTATAAGCTGGGATAAAAACAACAGTCTCGAATCACAATAGTTGTTTACTTGACCACTGTCAACTGCTTCTCTGACCTTCGAAAAGAACCTAGCACCAATCATATTTGAAAAATCGAATTGCCTTTTTAAAATTCAAATTGTCCTTTTAAATCCCACCAGTACAAATACGCTAAGAGTACTGCATGTACCGAGGCCGTACCAGGGAGTCTTAAGTTGTGGACGCCACCTACCGGGAAGACGTAAAAGTCCTAGAGACACCTGACAACGATAACAGAAAACACAAGTGACCATGAACCCTGAAGGAAAAAGGTTCAAGTAATATGCGTTAGATGGCGCAGAAACTAAAATCAGTAATTTAAAAATTCAGCGGTTTAACCGACAGTGTTGTTCTGCAGATGAGTTAACGCTGCAGTAGGTATATTTCAAGCTGATGAAACTTTTGTCATGCTATGTTTTATAAAAATAAATAAAATAAAATAATTTTTATTTCAGATTATTGCAATATCCATTTAATTAACGTCCAATCTCGCAATTTGACGAGATCTCGTACGAAAATTATACGACACTCAGTATCGTAAAATATGGACGAGATCTCTCGAGATTGTATTCCCTAATAGCACCCAATCCCTAGAAATCTTTTTTTTTTTGTTTTCCAAAAGAGAATGAGATTCTGTTTTTTGACTTTATGATTCGCTGCAAATTATTAATTAGCGAGTATTACAATCACGTCAATGACTTTATTTACAAAAAGTGTACATATCTACCTTATAATTAATAATTTACTTTAAAAACAAAGTTTTAACCGACTTCAATTTAGTACTCCGCCAAGCCACGAGCACATTGCCTATTTTTTACAATTTACCACATGAACTGATTTCCGATAGCAAATGCGTTGATAACTATAGAAAAAAACCGAATCGCTGTATGTGGGCCGATTATATTTGAGGACTTCCATCGATTCCCCAAGATCATCACCAATGGCACTTCATTAGTTCCTATTTCAACGGAATCTTATCAGAACCTGTGACGTACTTTTGCACTTTTAAGTACATAATTGAGGAATTCGATAAGTCATCTGTGGTCTTCATCATCAATTCCTCGCCACCAAATTTATGATTCCGGATGTAAATACACGAGTTATAACAGAAAATACCAAAATCACTACACGCGTGCCTTATAAAATTGAGGAGTCTCCTCAATTCCTCATGGATCCCATCATCTAACTGAATTTTGAAAAAAATGGGACCCACCTGGAAGTATATACATACGAACAAAAAAAAAATTTTCCGAATCGGTTCATCAATGACGGAGTTCTGAGGTAACAAACATTGAAAAAAAAAAAAAAAAAAAATACAACCGAATTGAGAACCTCCTCCTTTTTTTTGAAGTCGGTTAAAAATAAAAACTTATATGAGAGGACATCTATTAGCAACTTTTTTTGCCTTTTCTTGATGATGTGCGGAAAGATTTTGTTGAAAATATTTAATACTTTAATGTTCTTTTGCCGTAGTAATTGTTAGCCTCGGGTTCCGTGTAAGTTCATACAGTCTCAATATTTTTTGGTTGGGAATGAAAATTACGAGCAGTAGCCCCGCTGACAGCCGCGGTTCCTCCCCCGTATTTGCTCACGTCGGCAGGGGTAGATTACATAAGGCAACTCAATTATTCGGCGCAACTTTAGGGACGCAAAATCGCAAAGTATAACTGCGAACTATGGATGCAGCGCTGCACATGTGTGCATAACATGTACTATATATTCACATTATTAGAAGCAGGAAGCAGAACCGATTTAGAGCATTAACCGTGAATCGAAACGCACTGAAGCGGTCTGAATCACGTTCTTTAAAAAAAATCCTGTCAGTTATTGATACATACAGTAGTTATGAAATAGATTGCCTTTTGATTTCAATTAGAAAACACCTACCATCTACATCTATGCATCGGTTGTTTCAGTAACACAATTAAATAGAAAAAAATGCAAAGTGCAAATAATTAATGGCATTTCGCAGTCAGCGGCGCTTTTTTCATTATCGGTATAATACAAATCTGGTAGTTAAGTTCCTGGCTAATTTATCTTCATGTTATTTTATCCACTCACTTGCTTGTGGCAACCCTCAGTTCCCAAATTTGCGCACCCCTGAACTGATGGTGGCAACTGTGGTTGCCAAGCGAAGTAGGTATGGGCGCGAATTATATAATAGTTCTACGGTATGGGCTTATTGGATAAAGAAAAATTGAAAGCAATGTAGACTACCTTCTTTAAAATCCGAAATCAAGTGAGCGGTTATAAATGTACACCCAGAGTACCTGGTAGGGAAGAGATCCAAAAAGTAATTTGTCCACATGCTTGTGGAAATTAATCCAGAGTTAAATTGCGCTATGCGTCTTAATGTTAATTTTAAAATTGAAGACACATAGCGCAATGACTCAATCGAATACGTAAATAGGTTTGGTTAGGATATAATTTTTCCAGAAAAACTTAAAGTTACTTCAGGGGAACATGTTTTTTTAGGAATTATGAAATTTAGAAATAACTATTAATGCTTTTGGTATGTGCCTATAGGATTAATTATGAGATTAGCACTTTTATGGTTGATTGTGTATTGTCTTTTTATGCTGGCTGTTGTTGGTAGGTAGTTGACTTTTAATATCGTTTGTTGTCGGCACACAGGTGTGTTGATAATTGAATGTAAATAAACGCGCTATATGTATTTGAAGATATTTCGTAGCCTAAGAAAGCCTGCCCTGGGGGGCTAGCACAACTGACGGCGCGCCGCGACGCGACTCGAGAAGGAACTACCGTCCTCGTTCTAATTTGCACGGTGCGAGTGTGACAGGCGACGCTTAGTCGCGCGACAAGCGGCTTGTCGGCAAGTTGTGCTAGACGTACTGGAGTCCAAATTATAGATATCTGTCGCTTCAAATTGCTTAGTACTTACAAATAATTTTCTAGCATCAACCAGGATAACCAAGCGCAACAGCGCAACTGTCTTGACAGCGCCCCAGCCAGGGCCGTCTTTAACCTATTGGAGGCCCTGGGCATATTAGAATAATGGGGCCCCTATGACTTTGACACAACACTATTTTGTTAGAATAGACAAAGAGGAACTAGGGATTTTCCCAGGCCCCTATCGACCGCGGGGCCCTGGGCACTTGCCCAAAGTGAACTGGGAAAGCGGGGTCTGGCGCCAGCCGTCTGTCAACTTGCGCGATGAGACTTACTCTCAGCCTTTAGATACGAAAATGGGGAAGACCTGACAGTAAACTTATTCTACCTAATTCTGAGAAGCTGAGGTTAAAAACCTGTTTCATATAAAACGATAAGACAGTCAGTCGACGTCGAAACCCTTGTTTCCAGCTAGTCGCGTTATATTATACTGACCGTCACGCAACGAGGGGACGCAACTGAGTTGGGGTTGCATCCCTTGTTTACCCCTTTAGGTATACTACGTGTTGCAAGGGAGAGCAGCGGCCATTTTACTTTAATCAAATCAATAGTGAGAGTTACGTAGAAGAAGTAATATAACTAACTACATAAATTAAAGAGTTTAACACAACGAATATAGTATTTAAGAACCAACTCGACAGTCAGGACATTAGATTTTTTTTAAACTGTACTTTTTTAAAGATCCGTTTGGGAGCTACGATGGCCCAGACAGACATACAGATACACATATTAAATTTATAACACCCCACTTTATGTCGGGGGTTAAGGAGAATAGATTTTGAGATAGATTGTGATAATCACGGAATACTTTTACTTGTTCTGTGGTGATACCTAAATTCATAGGTAACCTACTGATTATTTTTTGCTGCAATGTTATATGCCCTCCAACTATGAGCTGTAGGTAGCACTCGCGAGCCTTACTATATGTTATTTAAAAAAAAAGGATTTTTAAAACGTGACTCGAAAAAAAAACTGTAGGTATATAATGTAGGTACAACCTGGTCACAAAATTTCACGAAAATCGGTTTACAAATGTGACCTGTTAGACGAAAACAGCCGGACATCGTGTCGGACACCAGACATACGATACGAACTATAATCAGCCTAAGCTGCAGTTTCTGCTTCTGCTGACCATAGAACTTTGTTCGCTTCGCTCGCTCGTTCGATTAAAATACATATCCATGTACGAATAGTTCCCATACAAAAGGGTTAAAAAAATAGTTACGAACATTGTAAAAAAATACATTAAGGCCGGCCTATAAAACAATAACTCACTCCCGACGACTCACAAAAAAGTCGCATGCAGGTGTACTGCAATGATATGACAACACGTAATAAAAATATTTTCTCAAACATGCTCTGAAATGTATGCGTTAATATCACGAAATGAAGACAAGAAGTTTCTTGTATATGGCTCCCTACATTACTTCTTGGCCTCAGGCCAAGAAGTAATGTATGAAAACCCTAACTGAAAACATTATTGTCCCCTACTCTAACTTTTTAAATTGGCTTACTAATATTGAACTGACCAAGGAAAAAATACATAATGCCAACCACCACTAGACTCTGTAAGCATACTTGCGACATAAATAAAAACTTTTTAACAAAAAATTAAACCGCCGAAAAGGAACTGAAAAGCAAAAAATAATAAAACTTTTTTATTTAGTTTAATAACTAAATTCTTAAACTATTGTAAGTACTTATACCTAAGTAAGTATATAATTTTGTAATTATTTTGACTTTTTAATTACCTAACCTTAATAACTAAGTTCTTAAATTAATCTAAGTGTACCGAAGTAATTTTGAGTCGGCGCCAAACAAGCATATTAATTAATTATGTAAAGGACAATGATATATTACCCATTTGATTTGATACCTATTTGATTTGATCGGACATGTGAAAGAGCCCTTGAGGCCTGCTTACAGAATAAATATTTGAATTTTGAATGCCGAGCGTTCACGAAGTTATGGTTAATGTCAGCGAGACACCAACCCGAACGGGCCACACGTGAGGGCACACGTCGTAGCGAGTGGTCGTGCGGAGAGCGCATTTTTTGGAATGTCTGGAGATTTCACATTGCATTATTCATTTGATTTGGTCTAACTTGTACTTGTTTGGAGTAATCTTTGTTCATTGATTGTTTGGCGCCGACTCAAAATTACTTCGGTACACTTAGATTAATTTAAGAACTTAGTTATTAAGGTTAGGTAATTAAAAAGTCAAAATAATTACAAAATTATATACTTACTTAGGTATAAGTACTTACAATAGTTTAAGAATTTAGTTATTAAACTAAATAAAAAAGTTTTATTATTTTTTGCTTTTCAGTTCCTTTTCGGCGGTTTAATTTTTTGTTAAAAAGTTTTTATTTTTCAATTTTCTGTGGCTTACTTTAGTTAATTACTAACTTAATTTCTAGTTACATGCAATATTTTTGATTACTTTTAAAATAGCTTCCTACCTTACTGAAACTGTTAATTGCTTTATAATCCTAATGTAATTATATTGCTTGTTGTATAATATAAATTCTTTAAAAGAAGAGGCTTTATATACCAACATGGGTAGGCCTACAAGAAATGCTGCTCGAATGAGAAAAATACATTTAAGAACTCACACCCCAAGGACTGATTGACAATATGCATCTGACTATCAATTCAATTCATTTATTCAAAGACCAACATGGATCACTATTGTTAGTAAAACTTAGCTTAATATTAGTAATTACAAAGTTCATAGTTAGCACACATAAAGTTAATTTAAAGAGATAATACATAGTAATAAATAATAATACGATTTAGGCCGGTTTGAAATTCACATTACAGTCAACTAATAATAAAAATTTGTAAATATTTCTGAAGTAATCTAATTTAAAAATAATAATTATTCACTGGATGTCAAGTTACATTAATAATTCATTTAAATCTCAAAATGTCAAATGTCATGTGACCTCATAATTAACATGTGTGTTTGCGTGCACCATACAGCAGTGGTTTATATACACACAGTCCATATTTACGTTCAGCGACCATTTTCAGGATGCTGTTGGCACTGGCCCGTACACTACGCACCAGGGATGTACATCGCTTGCGCATAGTAGTGTGGAAACAGTCCACCCTCGCTTCTGCAAACATCCCTGACGCGCTGCAATATCGGGGCAGCCCCATCAGCATCCTGAATGCGTTATTAAATTGAACACGAAGAGCACTGTATTGTGCCTGAGTATAGTTCGCCCACAGGCCGCTGGTATATAAGGACGTGCAGTAGGCCCTGAATAGGGTTAACTTGACCCTTCTCGAGCATCCAGCAAACCTGCGAGCGATCATGTTAGCTCTCAGAGACAATGCTCTTCGTTCCCGCTCAATGTCAGTACCGTCTTTAAGGTCAGACGTCATAATATGCCCCAGATACTTAAACTGTGATACCACAGTCAGTACCTTCCCATTTAGTTTTATCGGCGGAACATCTTGTGGACTTTTATTCCTAACCCTAAAGACCATACATTCGCTTTTCAACACATTGTATTGCAGACCGTGACTCATTGCGTACCGTTCACAGATGCCTATCAGTTTCTTAAGTCCGCATGGAGAGGCACTCAGCAGCACCATATCATCTGCGTAACTGATATTATTTACGCACACTCTGTCAATATGGCAACCGATGCGGGCGCTGCTGAGCTCCTCTATAAGTTCGTTTACATACAGGTTGAAGAGCTTAGGAGAGGTTAGTCCTCCTTGTCTTACTCCACTCTTCAACCTGTATGCATCCGAAAACGCCCCCGCCCATCTTACGACATTGGATTGGTTAAGGTACCAGAATTTGAGAGAGCTAGTCAGGTCAGCTGGCACGCCAGAGTCATTCAATTTCTGCCAGAGGATGTCGTAATTAACCATATCGAACGCCTTAGATAGGTCAAGGTAGCATGCGTATACATTTGTCTGTCGGTCCATGTAGTACTTGACAGTATTTTAAGAGCCACAATTGCAGTTTCTGTGGATAATCCCGGCTTAAATCCAAATTGATTATCGTGTAATTTCAGATATTTATCAATGTGGGAGTTAAGCACACTATCAAACACCTTGGCTATAATGGTAGCTAGTGAAATAGGTCTGTAGTTGGTTTTGTCGCTACTGTCACCTGTTTTGTTTTTCACGATGGGCACCACCACAGTCTTCATCGCGTCCGAGACGGCAGGTACGAGTGCCCTACACAGAATGTGTACAACATAGCCAGAACTCTTGGCAGATGCGGGCCAGCATGCTGGAGGTGCTCAATGCTAAGACCATCGTGCCCAGGAGACTCACCCCGTGTCATACCTTTAATAGCTTTGATAACATCTTTTGCCGTAGACCTGGTGATCATCCCCTGACCACGAGACCCAGCATCTGACACCCCCGTTGACTGTGGTAGCCCCAGTGGTAATTCGACTTGGAAATGGTGTTGAAACATGTCGGCAATACATTTGTTATCATTAATGCCTTCTACAAACCCTTAAAATCTCGTTTAGAGTGATGCTTCGCGATAATATCTAATTTTATTTGTTCTCCGTTCTTCTGACACCACTTTAAACGAGATCTAAAGATCTTTTTGCTTTCTCGCATTTCATTAAACACTGGTCCTGCTTTCGGCTTAGCATGCCACAACCAGACCTCAAATTTCAACCGATTTTCGACTATGAGAAATGTGCGAGGGTCTGCTTCTTACTGGAGACGATGCTGTTCGGAGTTGATTGCTATGGTAAGAAGTCTAGGGCCTCCTACCTGGTTTATGACCTTTTCGTGCAATGATCTAAATTGGCCGGATATGATAAAAGCTTTACTCATTGCGGATGGCCGCAATGTAAATGATAGAGACAGCATACCATTCCCTGAACGACTAAAATTGGTGCAAAAATATCCAGTGATTGTTGCCAGAAGCCGCGGCAGGCATATGTGGCGCTGAGTAGAGTAAATACACTTGATGGTATTGCTTTATCTGACCTAGAGCCGAATAAGGTATTACACAAACCTCACGATAAACGAGCTTTAGCAGAAATGCAGAGACTGAGAGGTCTACACACAAGAGACTGACAGGTGGAAAGCTCATTCAACACACACATACACACACACACACACACACACACACACACACACACACACACACACACACACACACACACACACACACACACACACACACACACACACACACACACACACACACACACACACACACACACACACACACACACACACACACACATACACACACACACACACACACACATGCGTGGTCATACATATCAATCAGTAAGTGAACAAACAATCATCCCCTGTTTTCCTACCCTTAGGGTTGAAATTTTTATTTAAAATTTATATGGGACCAACTTCGAGGTATACCCTTTCTAATAAAAAAAGAATTATCAAAATCGGACTACTCTGTAAAAAGTTATGCGTGATCATACATAAAAAAAAAAATATACGCGTTGACTTGAGAACCTCCTCCGTTTTTTTCGTCGGTTAAAAAAACAAAATATATGGTACTATACTTATGTGCGGTTAAATATGGTGCTCGAACGGCTTGTTCAAATGGCATGTTTAAAAAATAAAAAAGGCGGCAAGCAAATTACACAATTGTCTTCTGAACTTTCGTTCCGATTGTAATTTCAACGAACTATTATTTAATTGATTACCTTGTATTTATTTTAATGTTAATATTTCCTCACATCGTTTGAGAAAAGCACTATACAATCCTCGGCCGGAACAGGGATTGCTGGACTCGTTGTATCCGGCCTCGTCTACGACTCGGCCGTCTATCCCAAGCTCGTCCAGCAATCCCTAACTTCACGGCCTCTGCAGTAATGTACTATTATTTGCATCCAAAATAAACACCATGAAAGATGTGATCAACGGCCGGCTTATCACTCCCAGTGCTAGCGTCTCTTCGATAACGTTTGGGTCAGGTTTGTGCAAAAGGTCGCGTGTGTACCTATGTTTTGAAAATCGAATGTTTTGTTCTGTAAGCCAAGGCTTATAACTGTCGAAATGAGTAAATCCTGAATCAACTGGCGCACTGTTAAACGCCACTGCAGATTAGATATACATACCTACACGAGCACATGCACTCGCCTCGCGTGCCCACCGAAAGATGTATAGAGTGCCCAATGTCAGATCAGACTAATACAAATAAAAATAACAAGTAGGTAGGTACAGAGATATAAAGTATCTCTTGTGTCAGAATAGGTACTGTATCTCTTAGATTGTAGAGATTCTTTATGCGTTAGGCACACTCTTATTTTCATCTCTTGTGGAGCATCGCTTTTATACGCTCCGGCTGAGCTTATTATTTTATTAAAATTTATTACACAAATACAAATGTGCGTATTACAACTGACGGACTTTTAAGATATTCTCTACCAGTCAGCCACTAGGCCAAACGCAAACTAAAACTTTATTTTAAAAGGGGTTTTTATGGTCACCAATTAAAGATCAGGCGATTGGTGAGCCGGACGCTTATTTGTCACCATCGGGTTTAGGAATTATTTCATCCCTTGCGGAACTTATTACATGATGCCAGCAGCTGTGGCCCCCAGCCCATGTGGCCACGCGCCTAAAGATAACAATCCTTTTAAAAATGGACAGACATTCGGTGTTTATTCTATATACACTCGCGTGCCAACGTTTTTGCACGATGATGAGATATGAGGCTTTGTTGGATGGAATCAAAATATAGAGAGGATCAGATAGATACTTGATATGAAACACCTGTTCTCAAAGGGGCTTTTATATTAGAGCTCGAGTGTCCGTAGATTTGTGTGTATTGTGTTGTGTTCCTTTTAATTTCTTATTCTACCTAGCTTTCTTTTAAGATTTTGAATAGAAAATAAGGTAAATAGAAATATCCCAATGCATAAGTGTCAAAAATTAATGGGCAACATATAGCACGTAGAAGCGATGGCCGTTGGGGCGGAAAGGTTCTCGAGTGGCGACTACGTACCGGAAGGCACAGCGTGGGTAGGCCCCCGACAAGATGGACTGATGACCTGGTAAAGGTTGCGGGAGTCCGCTGGATGCGGGTGGCGCGGGATCGGTCGCTTTGGCACTCTTTGGGGGAGGTCTATGTCCAGCAATGGACGTCTTTCGGCTGATATGATGATGAATGGGCAATAATTGTGACCTAATAACACAAGCTCATGTATTGTTGTGTCAAGCACCGGGACATTTACCCTAGAAAGAGATTCATTTGCCCACTATCCTGACTGTTGCAAAATCAAATGGCAAAAATGACTGACTCATTATTATTGTAGTGCATGGGTACCTACTGGGTACTAATGATAGTAAACATAGATATCCGTTATTCGAATAATATGATGCCATTTCGTTAATATGAAGTAAACAAATAAATTAGTTAACTAATGCATAAGTGAACTATCCTAAGGTATTGTTTTGCTATATTGCAATATTTAACATCTGCATTTTCTAGTGATGGTCATGAATGGACTTTGATTTAGAAAGCATTGGAAGCATTGTTTAAGTTTTGCGTCTTATTTCCTTTGTAATAAGGTGGATATTGTGTATGTTTGATGTAGAATATCTAAGACCTACCTAAGTAACTACAGTTCGTTCGCGTTAAGAATGCAGTAAAATATCACTGGCCGCCGGCTTTGCCACGCCTCGTAACCAATCAAATCGTTCCTAATTATATTTTTATAAATACATTAAACTTCATATTTAAAAATATAATCTGTTTGAATGTTTAACACCCCGGGAGTACACCTTTACCCTACAGTAGCACTGATTCCTGTAATGGATCTGTGAATTGCAGAAAACGCGTTTTTTTGTATGGTAAAAAGTGACGACAAAGAAATAGCACATAGTTAACAAACCTGCTCACAAAATTTCACGAGAATCGGTTGAGAATTGTGACGTGTAAACAGCCGGACAGCGTGACAGCGTGACAGACGCCGGACACCGGACATACGAACTAAATTTTGCCCCAAGCTGAAGCATATTAGAACTTCATTCGCTTCACTCGCTCGTTCGATTACAAATAACAAAATATTCATTTTATGTAGCGTTTTTTTATCGATATTTTGAACTTAAAATCTATAAATCGATTTAAATTTTGATGGATATATTTTGTGACTAATTCATATGAAAAACCTTTGTACCAATGTCCTACCTAAAGTACATAGAGCTTCAGAGCTTATTAATGAACCCATCGATCGTTATGTTTTCGTAGTACCTATGCATATGTGATAAACATTTGTATCAATAGATGATTGTAATGCAAACCTTTATTTGGAAACAAATTAACCTTCGCATATCGGGGAGAAGCTACGCTCGTATTAAAAAACCTTCATTTTCATACGCAAAAATACCATCTTCCTATTTCATATATATTCACATCTTTGTATACGAAGGTTTGTGTTTTTTACATGTAACCAAAACATAAATGTTTACATGTCTCGACTTATTGTAAAGTAAACACAATAGCAAGCACAGGATTGCAGAAACGCACACCAGGGCGCGGTCTGACGCGAAGTACCGACCAATCACAGCCCGCCGTTTTACATAATGGTGAGAAAACACGTGCGCGTGAGTTTAGGTAAGTTATACATACTTATTTACAGTGCAGTACGTTAAAAATATTTGAATGAAAGTGGAAAAAAATATGCTAACACGACTGTCGAGGGAATAAGCTTTATAGATATGTATTGTCTTTATGTTCATAGGTAATTATATTGGTATTAACACTTTGATGGACACTATTCCAGACACAATAGAAATAAAAATAGAATTACGCCTATCAAGTCAAAGTCAAAAGTCAAATCATTTATTGTTCGAATGTGAGTGATTATATATATGGTAACAGTAATTTTAAAGTTCGCCACAATCAGCCAATATTAGGCGCACAATATTAGATAGATACGCTCATCGCATGTCATTGATTCAATAAAATGTCAAAAGAGAGAAAATAATAGTAGTCAAGGTTTGGAATAATAAAAACAGTATTGATAGCAATTAAAAATAAGAAATTATCAATGTCATACCATGAAAGTGTGAATGCAATGTCAATTGTACAATTCAAAATAAATGCCTAATAAACAATAATAAAAATAAACGTTACAACAACAAGAAAATAATAATAACAAAATAAAGATAATAAAAATTACTTACAATAATATTTTTTGGTAGTTTCAAAATGCTCATTAACAGTATAATACAATTTGTCCAAGCACAAGTTAAGCAATTTGTTTTTAAATTCTGGCAAGTTCTGAATTTTGAGGTCATTTGGCAGGTAATTGAATATTTTAACTGACATATACAATATGCTTTTCCTGAAGTGAGTAGAACTGTGATTTGGGTAACAGAGATTAAAATCATGTAGCTTGGATGTCGATCTAGGATTGGAAGTCATGACCCTATAGCTGTTTATATGCGTTTATATGCGCTATGGGCGTCTACTGTCCATCAATGTGTTAAGTATGATTTTTTATACCACGTCAGTGGCAAGCAAGCTCACGGCCCACCTGATGGTAAGCGACCACGTACCCTATGGACGCTTGCAATAACAAGGGTGTCACATGCGCATTGCTGACCCTATTATACACTCATTTCTTGTAGAACCCCAAACTGTAGTCCCTTCATAAAACCTCGGCAGGGAGCTCCTCGCACAACAGGAGCGTTCGAGGGAGCAAAATTCTCTTAAACCGTGCCGTACGCGACCATTTAGGTTGGTTTAAGTTTGTTATGACTTTGAATTTACGAAGTTAAACAATGATATGATAAAACAACATTTCCCGAAGTTGAACTATGTACCTACAGCTATGAAACTAGGTAGTTATTATTTAATCAACACATTTATAGATTAGGCCCTTTATGAACCCTTACAATTATAGATTTAACATGGTGATACTGAAAACAATGTAAGTAATTATACAATGTAAAAAAGCACATATTTTTTTACTACTAACTACGGTCAGGTATTGAACACATTAGCACCACGTAACTTTTTTTTGATAAAAAATATAATATGCATCAGCAGTCACAACAAACACGAATGTAAGTAATTACGTCAAACGTGGCATTTTAAAGCAGATTACGTTTTATCAATTTCAATCAGTTTTACAGCCCCGTTAATCCCCTTTTGTTTACCCTCCCGCTAATCCCCTGTTTACCGGAGGAGCGGGACAACCCTTCCACTCCCCGCCCCTTAGCACCCTTGCTCTTAAGGGACGCTTGGGCATGTCACTCGTCACTTGTGCTCCGACTCCCAGCCGAGACACACGTATTCGCTTACGATCTTCGACTATTCTTACGATCTCCGCTTTTCAATTGTTGTGTTGATCTTCAATTGTTACCTGTGCAATGGCGTTACTTTGGACCCCATACGCTGACGAAGCCCTGGACCTCAGCAAGGCGGCGGTGAAGACAGAGCCTGCACCCAGCCCGCCACACCAGTACTACGTGCCAGCTACAACCAGCCCTGTGCCGTACTACCTTCATTACCCGTACCCGGCGCCTCTGATGTCCCCAGTCTGCCCCGTACCGCAGATATCTCCTGGCAGCAGCTCAGGATACGGAGAAGGAGTGTATTTGCAACAGCAAGTGACGCTTTCACCGCCAGAATCTCCTGAATCCGACCACAGCCGCCAAAACCTGGCCAGATTATCCAACCACGTCGACATGGAGTTCCTTACCGACGACCCACAGTACCAGGCTTTCGAGCGCGACGCCCTCAGAGCCATGGCGGAGAAGAACGGAGGAACTCTGCTAGGAAACAACCCACGCATGCGCCGCTCCGTCCGGTCGACGAGGGAGACAGCAGACGGCTCCTACAGGCAGCAGAGGGAGAGGAACAACTTCGCCGCCAAGCAGAGCAGAGACCGCAGGAAGCTGAGAGAAGTCAGGCTAGCCCTTAAAGTGACTTATCTAGAAAAGGAAGCTGCCAAACTCAAGGCCATGCTCGCTTCAGGAATGTGCGTTAGATGCAATTCCTTCCGATGCTGAAATAGGAACATGGACATTGAGGATTCGTGCAATTTTGTAAATATCTGTAGATATAATTAGGATAACTATTTATTTCGTGCAATTTATTGTATAGCTTTTATTCAAAGTTCCTATGTTGTGATAAAACATGCCATGACTGACATTTGCCTAAGATTGTTTAATGATAAGTTAGTTTTATGATTTGAGAGTTTTATCTAGTCTACGAATAAAACAAATTGACTGGATTTATTTACTCTTATTTTTATACACACTCCAAATATTCCGTACATGACCTACGAGTATTAGGTAGATATCTCAATTACATAGACAATCATCATAGGTGTTGTTGGTGGAGTATGTCCATAATCTAATTCTTTTCGATTAGGTTATAATGTTTTGTTTGAGCTTCTATTACGTTAGGTTTTTACTTTGACCTTCTGTAGATGTTCTGTGATCCATGAACCCGAGTCTCGGTCGTACCCTGCCTCTATCTGCTTCCCTCTATTTTAAATTAGACCATTATTGAATTAAAAATTGTTTCAAGTAAGTTTTAGGTCTCGTATTCCATATTATGAAATTCAATTAAAGTTAGCCGCAAATCCTACCTACATAAACATTTTACAAGGTAAGTAACGTCAATGTGGTATTTTTTCCCATCTTTACAACCAAATAAATACATTCAAATTTAAATCGCTCCCAATCTTCATTTAAATTACCGCACTAAAACTACACTTTCAATTTTAAACGAGCCACAATAAATCATAACTTAATCCTTTTTACAATATCGACTACCTTTCTGGGTCTATTGGGAATATTGCAATCCCTTTGTCACCGATTGCAGGCTTTTCGAAGG
This sequence comes from Epinotia demarniana, assembly GCA_945867215.1. Classification (NCBI taxonomy): domain Eukaryota; kingdom Metazoa; phylum Arthropoda; class Insecta; order Lepidoptera; family Tortricidae; genus Epinotia; species Epinotia demarniana. The sequence continues at coordinate 22,507,903 of OX244274.1, read as the reverse complement.
CCCGTTACTCCGCCCATTGTCCTATACGATGGACAATGTCGGTTGCAACTTATAATCCTTTTCGAAGAACTTTCTTCAAGGTGGGGCGTTACGAATGAAAATTTTGCAAATTGCATGGTTTTACCGATATGTAGATAAGGATGGTTGCTAAGAAATTAACATTTGGGTACTTTTACTTAATTTTAAAACAGATCTTCCTCGTACCTCCTCAAACGTAGGTTATTCATAATGTTAAAGTATTCAGTACAAACGGACTTTCTTCGTTCGATAAAAAAAACTATGAGCTAAGTTAATTTGTAATTGTGAACTATTTGTAATACTGTGTACTGTAGTACCTATTCCTATCGTGTGAAAACTCTCTAGGTTATACGTCAAGCTGAAAACGGGTGATAGAGCAAGTCACAACAGTTATTAAAAAAATTGCAAAGAAATCCAAGAAATATATTTAAAAAAAGGGGCATTCAAAAAATGACAGCCTGTAATGATGTTTAAAGTACTATGGCTACAACAGTTTACTATTTTTCAATATTTTAATGAGTTTGTATTGTAACCGTAAATACCCCTGCTGTAAATTAAAAACTAAAGTTAAAACACAAATGCCTCTGTTTTAATAAAATTTATTTTTCCAAACATGTACTTAAAATCATTGTACTGGAAAAAAATAACTACGCTAATCTGGCAAGTAGCTGCAAAAGGTGGCTAAGGCTGCGCACACACAGTCTGAATGCAAGCACTGAATCACTCATGAGCAAACAAAACGGTACACTTTGTGCAGAATTGTTACCAGAGGGTTTAACTTTTTTTTGCTCTTGACTGATTCAGTGCATGAATTCAGATTGTCTGAGGCCAGCTTTATTTATTCCATATGTCAATAAGGTTGTCACTTGCTATATATTGAAGAAAAACATGTATTTTTTAAAGGAGAGTGAGTTGCATGTTATTTATTACTGTTTTTTTATTATTATTTTTTTTATTTAATAAATGACTTACTTTATAGTTGACTTTAGGGACACCCCTGTATCAGGATTTGCTATAAAAGCATGACCTTTAATAAAAAGTTTCCTTGGTTACTATACTTACCTCATTTCATATAAATAAAATAACTTGCGAATTTTTTGGTACAATTTCGTCTACGTTCTTTCAACATTTATCTAGGATACCTATATATTGTACTAGTTTAACTTTACTTATTTTTCTAATGTAATATGAAATAGGGTACAGGGGGGCCGGCGGCGGCGGCGCTCCGGGATCTGCGCGTATGTGTCGGAGCCCGAGCCCGCCGCCGCCTCCTCGATGGCCGCGTACATCTCGTGTGCGGAACGAAAGGAAACAATTCTCACTACACACACATACACACTACTTACACTGCACACCCATTACCCACGTGCCACCAAACTAAAGGCTGAACGCCTTGATGCTGTGCCACAAATTATGGAATGGAAATTAAAAAAGACTATCCTGCCGGCCTAGACCTCCAATTTTGTATGAAATGTCATTACGGGTCTCGCTGCGCCCGAAACGTGACACTTTGAAGCCCATTACGAGGGGTGATCAATAAGTTTTGTGAATCGGCATAAAATACAGAGGTTATCCGTTATATATTATTTTTAAATATTAAATGCACTCTTTATTAGTTTACTTACCTAAATAATATATTGAAAATGTTTTAATTTTGCTTCATATAAAAAAAAATGGATAGACGATATGAAGACTAGTTTTTACATCGACGCAATTGCACCGATTTCATTGGAGAGTTTTCAATATCTTAGAATAAGAAGTAATACTAAAAGAGTTGGTCTAGATTACACTGTAGGTTAACTAGTTTTATACAATTCACAAGCCTGAAAAACAGCTCTGGTGATTTTATGAGACGGCCTCACTTAAAACTGTTTAAAATATATATATATATATATATATTGATGGCCAGAAAAACCAAATATTCCGTACCATCATATTTATTTGGCTATTGAAAAAAAACAAATGAATGTAATGTTTTTTAAAAGTTTTTAGTGTATTATTGAATAATGGCACAATAGGAATGACAATCAAAAATTATCATCACGAGACCAAATCATGCTGATTCTCAAAACTTATTGATCACTCCTCGTATGAAGAACACAAAGTCAACATTTCATTGCATGTTTGAGAAATAGTACATTACTGCAGCCGCCGGGAAAGAAGGGCTTGCCGCGTGAGTAGGTAGTAGGGAGGTGAGTAGGTACAGACGGCGGATAGTGATACGAAGCCGGCAAGCCCTTTTCACGGCTAGGCATGTGTGCTTTTCTCAAACATATGCAATGAAATAAGAAATATCACCACTCAAAAAACCGACCTGTATTTATGTACTTGCCCTTCGATTTTGGCGGTCACAAGTTAGTCATTGCCAATTCGGCCTCCGCCCTCAATTCCGGCGAAGTACAATTAGTTTCTTCGTCGCTGTTATCATCGGAACTCATTTTGCAATTTTATTTATAAATATCAACCGCAAATATAAAATCCAGCTACTCGTACATGACAAAAGTCTTTTAATTTTCCCTCCAACCCCTCCATAATGTTTTATTACGGAAGTTGACCGTATTAAGCGTTTGTAGTGTTCGAATAGACCCTATTAGGGCCATTAGAGACAAAGTGATATTGAGAATCTTAATTACTATAATAATTAAAATAAATGCAGAGGATATAAATAAAATACCTAAATGCAGAAGATTTGAAATATTGTCTATGCTCTCTGGAGACTTACGAATAGACAATATTTTAAATTTATTCATCAACACATTGAATCATACAGATTTGTATTCTTAAGGCGCCGTAGGTTCAGCGAAGTTAAGCGAACAGAGTTTTGGAAACAATATAATGCGTCTGTTTATAACAATATGGTTTAAAAAAAATACGAATAGTAATCTTGAGGCTTTTCTGCAGGGAGATCAGTGTATAGAAACATGATTAAACAATATTTGCTCGATAGAAAATAATCACAGAAAGGGTCTAAATTCAAATTATGCACAAAAGCCAAAAATATTATAATGGTTTCTAAAAATCGGCAATATCATGTTTGAGAGAAATCAGTGTTTACTTTTTTATTTATTTAAACGGCCAAAACATTAAAATTAAAAATCACGATTTCCGCGCTTCCGAGCACGCACTTCCATCTCGCTCACGCTTATGCTCAGTGAGAGGGAGAGAAGACCATGAACCTACAACCTACGGCGCCTTAAATCAGTTCGTGTGTAATAAGCTTTGCCGCGGATATTTTTGGTCCGATAACCATTCAGCCACTAGAAAAAAAAACTGCTGTTTTTAGCCTGTTCATGAACACAGACGCCATATTTAGTTTAAAATTAAAAAGAAATTACTTACTACTCTTATGAACTTATGACGCACGTAACGAGTAACGACGACATTTCATTGCATGTTTGAGAAAAAATCATTGTACAGTCAGCGTCACATACTTACATCTGTACTCTTCAGGGTGTTCCAAAATATATAAACATGCACCTTGACCGCTCATATGTATGTGATGGTGACTGTACAGTTGCAGAATGAAAGATTGTCACTTTTGAACCTTAACAGCATTGAATAAAGTTGAAAAGTGACGATTTTTTTTTATTCTTAGCTTGTACGAAACGAAAAAGTACAGCACGTACCTACGGCGGTGAATTCGTGAATGTCCCAGATCGCAGGTGCCGGGATCCACACCCGGGACCCACACACGGGATCCCGGACCCGGGACCCACACACGGGACCCCACACACGGGAACCCACACCCGGGAACCCACACCCAGGACCCACACCCGGGACCGACACCCGGAAACCCACACCCGGAAACCCACACCCGGGACACACACCCGAGAACCACACTCGGGAATCCACAGTTAATTTCTTATTTGTAATATCACAATCTGCCCGCGCGTTTCCGCACGATTGAGACACAACGCCACAGTTAAATATTGGATCGAGGTGAAATGCGATCCGGTGAATAACTACACGTAATTTGTGCTTATGAGGTAAAGGACTAACAAACAATTCCCGGGTGTGGGTTCCCGGGTGTGGGTCCCGGATATGGGTTCCCGGGTATGCGTACAGGGTCCAGGGTGTGAGTTTCCGGGTGTGGCTTCCCGGGTGTGGGTTCTGGGTTCCGGGTGTGGGTCCCGGATGAGGGTCCTGGTTGGGGGTCCCGGTGTGGGTTCCCGGGTGTGGGTAACGGTGAGTTGTGTAAATTTAAGTTTACCGTTAAACTCATATTTTATCGCGCCAGGTTTTAATATTTTAAAACCTGGCGTGATATAAAAAATAGACATAAAAACTTTGTGAAGTAAAATTTGATTAAACGTCGCTGTCTCTTCTTGAAACCTTCACCATTTAGGTAAAAAAAAAACGTATTATTCCCACAATTGAAAAACCCCTAGTTGAAGTATTGTAGGCACCAAAGTGCTTTTTTGAGAAATACAATCTAGGTATATTATTTATTTTTCACTAACTCTTCATTGCGAGTATTGCAACGTACCCTTCAGGATCCGTAGAAATGCTGAAAACCGTCGTGTCACCGCAAATATTGAACCGCCACATAATAACGGGCACATTGTGTGAACGGATCGAATTACGGAACTGTTTCACACAGCTGCACCTCACACTTCACGGGATAACAGTCAGTGTGTCCCAGGTCATAAAGGTCCTTTCTGAAGGACAAAGGACGCGGAAAGATTGCAAATCCCCCGTGTGTCACGCGCCTGTCATTTGCGAACCCGTCCAGTGCAACAACGCCACTTGCCCAAGCGGGCAAAAAATGCATTCATGATATTTGTGCCATATTTTGCCGCATTATGTGGCTTGGATGATTTTTGAATTTCTTTTACCGTTCTCATGTACGACATTGTTCCAATTGTGGAAGCTTGTTCTGGAAAGGCTTTTCACACTATTCAAGTAGAGTTTCAGGTAGTAACTTCTCTTAGCTATTTGACTTTAATTTGTATTGAATCATACTATAAGTGTTAGAATTAATGAATATAAATAAGTAGTAAGTACCAATACTTATAGTCAGTATAAAATAATACGTCTCTGAATTAATGAATTCACTGACGAAGTTTATAAGCAATTCCTACTGTTAACCTAGTGATTCCAACGATATTCTTTCTTTACTAATTAAATACATTATTAAGTGTATATATTTTTTGCACTTTTTGTATTGTGGTAACCCTGAAAAATAAAACAGCTTTAAAATTAAAGTCCAAAATTCACTTACAAACCGCTGTTTGTGTAACATCATCATTAGTGATCTCATGACCATTTCCGGTCAGTGTGTGGCCCGTAATCATTTTGTCAGTACCTTTGTTGATCTTATAAATGATCAGCCCACAGCATCACGAGTTTGAATCCCGAGTAAGACGTATTGCGCGTATTGTGTGTCAATATACTGATGATATGATCATCAATCAATATGTCAATATGTGTCTCGTATAAATAATGAGAGAACTGATCCAGGTAACGGTAAACGTTTTTGGCATTCGTTTATATTATTAAAAGCAAATTTAGGACTCCTCTATGAGGCCTTACCTGTTAATAAAAGCTTAATTTTGACGCTGGACCCATACAGGTATAGAAAACGCCTTTGCGACTCATGACTTGTGTTTTCGGTACATAATTTATTTTGGTCAGTCTTTGACCCAAGTATGCTTGCCTTGCTACATCAGGGAAAATGCTTGTTTCAGCTTCTACTGTGACATCATCATCCTCCTAGCGCTATTCCCGGAAATGCCCCCAAAGGAGCCCGGGGTCCGCTTTGACACCTAATCCCAAGATTTGGCATAGGCACTAATTTTACGAAAACGACTGCCATCTGACCTTCCAACCCAGAGGGAAAACTAGACCTTATTGGGATTAGACCGGTTTCCTCACGATGTTTTCCTTCACCGAAAAGCTAACGGTAAATATTCCCACCCACGACCGCCGCTTGACAGCCGCATGCCTGAACCACTAGGCTACCGTAGCTCTACATGTGTGACATGAAAATACTATTTGAGATTGTGTATTCAAATGAAGTTCTTATCCAGTTGAATATAATCATATTAATTTTATTGATAATGTTACTCACAGCATTTGTGTACTGTACTTAGTTCAATCGTATTCTTTAATAGCCCAAATAATAAACTAAATCTAATTTAAACTGTCCTTAGTTGAGCTAGCGGGTTTTTTCGGAACAAGTGTATATTCTTTTGAACATTTTCTTTAACAATAAACTATAATCTCTGCTACTTAACAAACCCGCTATCCTACGGCTGCAGTCGGCAAAAATAATTACACCACGCAAACGCGGCGTTGTCAACAAGATCATTACCACCCAGTACTACCGTTAATCTTTTCTTTTTTTAGCCACTGCTAGAAACCTAGGCCTTTATTGTTCTGCATTAAACAAAACAAAGCAGTTGTCCTTAATATCAAAAGCGACACCCGCATCTTCAAAAATGCCATCCGTCTTTTAATAACCATAGTTTACTTAATCCGAAGTAACCATGATGAATTCTACACTTTTGTCTTAGTTTCTCATTCAAAGTACAGACGCAAATCCTCAAATAATAACTAAAGGATTACCAACAAACGATCAGTCTCACTTCAAACATCATTAAAGCATTATGGCCTTTATAAAGGACAGAGACCACCGTGACGTCATTAGATTCAAGATGGCGGGCGGAAGCGTACGCGCATTTTATTGAAGCATCAGCGACAGTTGTGGCTTAGTGCGCTCGGATGACTTCAGTGAATGGTTTGGTCAGTAAGAATGATTGTAATTGTAAGTAAGTGATATTCGGAAATTCGACAGATGTCATATCCTGTTCGTAATAGTGATGTTCCGCCGGACTTGTTCAAGCTTGGGTGGACCCGTCCTTTCATATTTTAAATGATGGTGTCTCTCGTAAAAAAAGTCCTTAAAATTATTTTACAAAATCTAATACTACACTACACGTTCAATATATATTGTGTAATAAGGTCACATCAATGGTTTCGTGATGTTCTAAATATCGACCAACATTTTTATATTATTTCATCCCAGGAAAAGCGTTGACGGGAAAGAAAAGGAGACGGCATGTCAAGACGTCTTTAAAACATGTCAAGCTTACCTACAAACCTAGGGAATAGAGTGTGTGTAGTAGGAGTTTTCCTTGAAAATAAGATTTCGAATGGTCCCAAATACCTTATAATTACTAAGCAGCATTGAAAGCGTACCTGTCATGAAATTTATTTATTTAGGCCTACCTCTTTCGGGTCACTCGATGTTTCGGATGTATTACGAGTTGCAACGTCTTTAGTCGCCAGCAGACTTCTTTTTTAAGTAGGTGTTTGAATAAGTTCCCAATTAAGAATGTTTAGTAAAAATTGTGTTTAATAACACTTTGGCTCCCAAGTGTACATTTAGATTGTATAAATATTGCATGCAACTACCAAATTTTGTTTATCTACACTTGTGCTGCCAGTACGTGCCATCATACATGATATTGACATACATACCTAGGTATAGGTACTGGAGTAGCTTTCGTATGATGGATTCCACGGGAATGATGCGATCTTGATATATGTATAACCTGTGTAATTTTAAGGTTCCAATGTATTTTTTATCATTACATGATGGTGAATAAAGCGGCTATACTATTCAATTCTGTGGGCCCATCTAGCAGTTAGCAAGTCACCGTCTGCCAGAGATAAAGATTGAAACAGTTTTATTAGGCAGGGGTCCGATGTTTCACCCAATAGCCCAGCCACTAGTCCATCATTTCAACCCAATAACCCGTTTTATTTAGATTCCATCAACCATCAATAGTCCCTATACACCCCAGCGGGGGCTGTCTCTGTGTGCGTCCCATGACACGGGCAGGGACAGCGTCCGCTCGGTGTACTCCTTGCATTTCATTAAATTGTCAAAAGGGCCTCTACGTGTTGTCTCAGTTGGTACTTTGTAGGTACCTAGCTCCACGCACGCCTCCAAAGGTCCGAGGACATCATTGTCCCGTGAACGGGAAAGACATACTACATAATAATAAGGCGTAGGGATGTGACGGCCCCATCGCTCACCAGATTTCTGGTGCAATCAATCAACGTAAGGCAGCTTGTGGCGGGCTGTTAGGGAGTAGCGACCCTACGTACCTGAGTGCTTCTGGAGGTGTCCTGTGGTCAGGCTGAGCCGATCGGGTGGTTGGTTGGACAGGCCTTCCGCCTCTGGCTTGCCTTTATTGGCCGTCCAGAGGTGAGTCGCAAGAGCTGTTGCTCGAGGGTATAGATGTGGACACCTAAGTGGCGAATTGGCTATATGTTTAAAGTCCAGTGCCACCTCTCTACCCCCCAGCTCTCTGACCGGTGTTGCCGTTAGGCCATTTTTTAATGTCGCTATTAATAGGGGCCCATCTAGCAGTTAGCGAGTCACCGTCTGCCAGAGATAAAGATTGAAACAGTTTTATTAGGCAGGCGTCCGATGAACATCATTGTCCCGTGAACGGGAAAGACATAATAATAATAAATATAATTATAGAGATATCAAGTTATAATTCCTGTGGACATAACAAATACTAATAGCAATAGGTACTACTCGTGTTTGGATCATTATGTTGTCTTTAAATGAATCAATTATTATGAATATCATTTAACGGATGTTAAGGAATTTAAACCCTAGTTTTTGCTTGACTCGTACGTACCCTTATAAAACTGCGTCCTCTAGCGCTCATATATTTTAATATGTATTTTTTTATTAAATAACCCATTATTGTAGTGCATCAGTTGGTTGTGGTGGCATAGGATTACATAGGATGTAAACTACCTATCAACATTCAACAAAGAAAATAAAACCCCGTTATGTAAACCCAATCCAAGTCCAAACAGCTTGTCCCGCAATGATCGACGAATTGTGATCAAATAACCCTCCTCTGATCGATCGCATGTCAACAGTGCACAAAGACTTCCCACCGGCATTCGAAGGGTTAACAAATAGAGACGCGTGACCGGGTTAAGGAATCAAAAGCCAGAGGGTTTTGGTTATTTTACAATGATTATTAAGGTTGATTTTCGAGTGAAAATGAAAGGCAGATGAATTTGATTTCCGCGTTGCAATAATCGTAGGTACACACAATGCAACCGTTAATCGGGTGCAAGTTGCATTTATTTTACACGTTTCATTGTACATAGTTTCCGTTTTATAAATAATATGTACATATTAATGTACAACATTCGTTACAGAGATGTTGACTTGGTAGGTAGTACTGCATGATTTGTTTGAGTAATTATTTATTCATATTTTAGCTGCAGCTACAACAAAGTGGTTGAAATGTGAAGAATATTTGCATCTGGATACATAGGTTAAGTTCCCAAAATGCATCGTCTACCAACTCTACTTTACGGAAATGAATCAATACGGACAATACGGTATAGAAAAAAATATGCATTATACATTTTTCAAGTAGGTAATCTTTTGTTACGTGTTTTGACTTGCCGTTAGTGACATAATTATTTCATTCATTCAGGACTAGCTGCTCGGTTTTCTCCGCCTTCACAAAGAACTAAATGGACGTTTACGTTGACACTACGTAATTAATTTTTTCTTGAACTGCCGAATGTACTTCATAAAGTACAAAATACAAATATTTTAATTAATCAAACCACCGAGTTTGATAAATTAAAATAAAACTGAGCTAATAGTATGTTAAATCAAACCATAGTGTCATAACCCGGATAACCGATCTGTCAAAATATTATTTAGGTAGGTGTACTACAATGAAACCAGGCCTAGCGTGGGCAGAAAATACAGCCCATATCCACCTTAAAAGTCCATTCATTGAACTAGTGAAATTATAAGGAAAATATAACTAGCATATATGTAGATTACCTATGGATAAATTAAATAGACGCCTACCTGCGTCCGTTCAAAGTTAGAATTATGTAGCACGAGGAAAATAAAACCCGAAATAAAGTTTAACATAAATTACAAACCAGACGAGACAAATGGAATATGCAAGCTATTGTGTATTTGCAAAACTCATGTTTGCCCGTTACTTTCCAAAAACTAAAACACTTATTGTGTGAAAACTGAACTAACAATCCCAACCCTTTGTTAGAGCAAAAAATCTGCACACAATATTTGCATACTCTGTCAACCTATGTTAAAGGGCTTAAAAGTGATTGACATTTTAAGGATATACGTCCTTTTACACATTTAATCCAATTCTAGTTGTAAACTTTCTAACTTTCTGCGACTTTAGTCTTTTATTGGATCAATAGTGAAACAGTTAATGTGGCGTGAAGACACATTGTCTCATAAATTGCATAAAATTCGTTCGGCGCAAGTTTGAAAGTTACGCAGATGTCGTTTGAAGAACAAAGAGGTTATTACGAGTTTAGTGGAAATGATGCAGAGAAAGGCTAGATGAAAGTCTATTGTACTTATTTCACACAGCGAATAAGCGTACAGTCTGCCTGGTGGAAATAGCCACTTAATCGTCTGCAATTTCAAAAGTATCATGCAAGTTAGTGAATCTTTAAAAATACAGGTATATGAGCATTATAGTGTTGTTGGCTTATAAGGCCTGTGCAGCCCCCCTATTCTGTAACCTGTTTTAAGCTCACCTCAACGCTCACCCACAAATATATCTTGACACCGCGCATACAAACTGCCAGATGACAAGAGGATACCGTTGCCTATGGGCGCCTGCAACATCAGAACAATCAAAGCGCGCGGCCGGCCCCTGAACCAATTGTTTTGACTGGATTTATTTGGTTTATACGTAATCAATCTATCGATATTGATCATGGAGTTTTGTCTTTATCGCACGAGGAAGCGAAGCGAAAGATGTTCTCCGTTCCAACTTGGGCTAAAATTATTTCGTAGATATGTCCGGTGTCTGTCCGGCTGTTGTCCTCTACATGTTGCATTTCTCAACCGATTCTAGTGAAATTTGGTGAGAATGTTCAATAATAATTATTTATTTTGTTTAAGTAAGTGTTCATCTAGTGTTCACAGTGGGATATATGTTACAGGAAGCGTCTAAGTATACCTAATTACATACATATACATATACATACATATAACCACGCCTCTTTCCCAGAGGGGTAGGCAGAGATCACGGATCTCCATTTGCTACGATGCTGGCAAACCACTTTCGCTTCACTCACTTTCATAATATTTCTCATACATGCTCGTCGGTTTAGGGTACTTTTTAACCGACGAAAAAAACGGATTTTTTTTATGTATGATCACGCATAACTTTTTACAGAGTAGTCCGATGATAATTCTTTTTTTATTAGAAAGGGTATACCTCGAAGTTGGTCCCATATAAATTTTAAATAAAAATTTCAACCCTAAGGGTAGGAAAACAGGGGATGATTGTTTGTTCACTTACTGATTGATATGTATGACCACGCATGTGTGTGTGTGTGTGTGTGTGTGTGTGTGTGTGTGTGTGTGTGTGTGTGTGTATGTGTGTGTGTGTGTGTGTGTGTGTGTGTGTGTGTGTGTGTGTGTGTGTGTGTGTGTGTGTGTGTGTGTGTGTGTGTGTGTGTGTGTGTGTGTGTGTGTGTATGTGTGTGTTGAATGAGCTTTCCACCTGTCAGTCTCTTGTGTGTAGACCTCTCAGTCTCTGCATTTCTGCTAAAGCTCGTTTATCGTGAGGTTTGTGTAATACCTTATTCGGCTCTAGGTCAGATAAAGCAATACCATCAAGTGTATTTACTCTACTCAGCGCCACATATGCCTGCCGCGGCTTCTGGCAACAATCACTGGATATTTTTGCACCAATTTTAGTCGTTCAGGGAATGGTATGCTGTCTCTATCATTTACATTGCGGCCATCCGCAATGAGTAAAGCTTTTATCATATCCGGCCAATTTAGATCATTGCACGAAAAGGTCATAAACCAGGTAGGAGGCCCTAGACTTCTTACCATAGCAATCAACTCCGAACAGCATCGTCTCCAGTAAGAAGCAGACCCTCGCACATTTCTCATAGTCGAAAATCGGTTGAAATTTGAGGTCTGGTTGTGGCATGCTAAGCCGAAAGCAGGACCAGTGTTTAATGAAATGCGAGAAAGCAAAAAGATCTTTAGATCTCGTTTAAAGTGGTGTCAGAAGAACGGAGAACAAATAAAATTAGATATTATCGCGAAGCATCACTCTAAACGAGATTTTAAGGGTTTGTAGAAGGCATTAATGATAACAAATGTATTGCCGACATGTTTCAACACCATTTCCAAGTCGAATTACCACTGGGGCTACCACAGTCAACGGGGTGTCAGATGCTGGGTCTCGTGGTCAGGGGATGATCACCAGGTCTACGGCAAAAGATGTTATCAAAGCTATTAAAGGTATGACACGGGGTGAGTCTCCTGGGCACGATGGTCTTAGCATTGAGCACCTCCAGCATGCTGGCCCGCATCTGCCAAGAGTTCTGGCTATGTTGTACACATTCTGTGTAGGGCACTCGTACCTGCCGTCTCGGACGCGATGAAGACTGTGGTGGTGCCCATCGTGAAAAACAAAACAGGTGACAGTAGCGACAAAACCAACTACAGACCTATTTCACTAGCTACCATTATAGCCAAGGTGTTTGATAGTGTGCTTAACTCCCACATTGATAAATATCTGAAATTACACGATAATCAATTTGGATTTAAGCCGGGATTATCCACAGAAACTGCAATTGTGGCTCTTAAAATACTGTCAAGTACTACATGGACCGACAGACAAATGTATACGCATGCTACCTTGACCTATCTAAGGCGTTCGATATGGTTAATTACGACATCCTCTGGCAGAAATTGAATGACTCTGGCGTGCCAGCTGACCTGACTAGCTCTCTCAAATTCTGGTACCTTAACCAATCCAATGTCGTAAGATGGGCGGGGGCGTTTTCGGATGCATACAGGTTGAAGAGTGGAGTAAGACAAGGAGGACTAACCTCTCCTAAGCTCTTCAACCTGTATGTAAACGAACTTATAGAGGAGCTCAGCAGCGCCCGCATCGGTTGCCATATTGACAGAGTGTGCGTAAATAATATCAGTTACGCAGATGATATGGTGCTGCTGAGTGCCTCTCCATGCGGACTTAAGAAACTGATAGGCATCTGTGAACGGTACGCAATGAGTCACGGTCTGCAATACAATGTGTTGAAAAGCGAATGTATGGTCTTTAGGGTTAGGAATAAAAGTCCACAAGATGTTCCGCCGATAAAACTAAATGGGAAGGTACTGACTGTGGTATCACAGTTTAAGTATCTGGGGCATATTATGACGTCTGACCTTAAAGACGGTACTGACATTGAGCGGGAACGAAGAGCATTGTCTGTGAGAGCTAACATGATCGCTCGCAGGTTTGCTGGATGCTCGAGAAGGGTCAAGTTAACCCTATTCAGGGCCTACTGCACGTCCTTATATACCAGCGGCCTGTGGGCGAACTATACTCAGGCACAATACAGTGCTCTTCGTGTTCAATTTAATAACGCATTCAGGATGCTGATGGGGCTGCCCCGATATTGCAGCGCGTCAGGGATGTTTGCAGAAGCGAGGGTGGACTGTTTCCACACTACTATGCGCAAGCGATGTACATCCCTGGTGCGTAGTGTACGGGCCAGTGCCAACAGCATCCTGAAAATGGTCGCTGAACGTAAATATGGACTGTGTGTATATAAACCACTGCTGTATGGTGCACGCAAACACACATGTTAATTATGAGGTCACATGACATTTGACATTTTGAGATTTAAATGAATTATTAATGTAACTTGACATCCAGTGAATAATTATTATTTTTAAATTAGATTACTTCAGAAATATTTACAAATTTTTATTATTAGTTGACTGTAATGTGAATTTCAAACCGGCCTTAATCGTATTATTATTTATTACTATGTATTATCTCTTTAAATTAACTTTATGTGTGCTAACTATGAACTTTGTAATTACTAATATTAAGCTAAGTTTTACTAACAATAGTGATCCATGTTGGTCTTTGAATAAATGAATTGAATTGATAGTCAGATGCATATTGTCAATCAGTCCTTGGGGTGTGAGTTCTTAAATGTATTTTTCTCATTCGAGCAGCATTTCTTGTAGGCCTACCCATGTTGGTATATAAAGCCTCTTCTTTTAAAGAATTTATATTATACAACAAGCAATATAATTACATTAGGATTATAAAGCAATTAACAGTTTCAGTAAGGTAGGAAGCTATTTTAAAAGTAATCAAAAATATTGCATGTAACTAGAAATTAAGTTAGTAATTAACTAAAGTAAGCCACAGAAAATTGAAAAATAAAAACTTTTTAACAAAAAATTAAACCGCCGAAAAGGAACTGAAAAGCAAAAAATAATAAAACTTTTTTATTTAGTTTAATAACTAAATTCTTAAACTATTGTAAGTACTTATACCTAAGTAAGTATATAATTTTGTAATTATTTTGACTTTTTAATTACCTAACCTTAATAACTAAGTTCTTAAATTAATCTAAGTGTACCGAAGTAATTTTGAGTCGGCGCCAAACAATCAATGAACAAAGATTACTCCAAACAAGTACAAGTTAGACCAAATCAAATGAATAATGCAATGTGAAATCTCCAGACATAAACATTAACATTCCAAAAAATGCGCTCTCCGCACGACCACTCGCTACGACGTGTGCCCTCACGTGTGGCCCGTTCGGGTTGGTGTCTCGCTGACATTAACCATAACTTCGTGAACGCTCGGCATTCAAAATTCAAATATTTATTCTGTAAGCAGGCCTCAAGGGCTCTTTCACATGTCCGATCAAATCAAATAGGTATCAAATCAAATGGGTAATATATCATTGTCCTTTACATAATTAATTAATATGCTTGTTTGGCGCCGACTCAAAATTACTTCGGTACACTTAGATTAATTTAAGAACTTAGTTATTACGAGGGCTGTTCCGAAACTTTTAGTTAAACAAAAACTATAAGGAATATAATAAAACTTTAGTTACAATTTTTCAAAGTATTCCCCTGCTACATTTATGCACTTATGCATTCGACTGAACCAACTTTCAAAACAGGAAAAAAACTGTTCATGCGGAAGGTCAAAAAAAAGGCGCCTGAATTCGTCTACTGCTTCATCCGCCGTCAAAAATCGTCGCCCACGTAATGATTTTTTTAACGTGGGGAACAGAAAAAAATCACACGGAGCCAGGTCAGGGCTGTACGCAGGGTGTGGTAGCAGTTGCACTCCTGATTTGCTAAAAAAATCCATGGTTCTGGCAGCCGTGTGAGCCGGAGCATTATCTTGATGAAAAATTATGCCCCGGGTTCCAGTACTTGGACGGCTGACGTTCAGCTCCTGGAAGGCCTGTGGCAAGCAAACTTCACTGTACCATTAACTGGTAACTGTTTTATGATCTTCAAGTGGAATTACGGCTACCGGTCCACTACGTCGAAAAAAAACAGCAACCATTTTTTTGTTGACGCTTCGGCCGCGAACTACTTTAGTAGGTAAATCATCTTCTTCAAAGACCCATTGCGTGGATTGCTGTTTTGTAAATGGGTCGTAGCTATATATCCAAGATTTGTCGGATGTCAGAATGTAGCTCACTTGTTGTGAATCGCCTTTATCGAATTTTTTTAGCATAAATTTGCACCAATCGACACGTCTATCTTTTTGCTCCTGTGTGAGAAAATGTGGTATCCATCGAGACGAAACCTTCCGAACTTGAAGGTGGTCATGCAAAATGGTAGAAACTGCCTGGGATCCAATCTTCAGTTCATCCTGAATCTCTCGGTGGGTAATGTTTCGAGATTACTTGATTAGCCACTCCACCTTGATAACATTTTCTGGAGTGACTGCCGTTGGCGGTCGCCCCGGTCTAGGCTCATCTTTGACGTCGCTCCGCCCACGCTTAAATTCACGGAACCAGTAACTGACAGTGGCAAGAGATGGGGATAATGCTCCAAAAACACTAGTTAAATTTTCACGAGAATCCTTGTAAGTTAGTCCTCGTTTATAATCATAATATATCATAGCACGAAATGCTTCCCGCGTTAGCTCCATTTTTGCGAGCAAAAAGTGGCAGACATGTTTTTTTTCTGATTTCATAAAAAAATAACGGAATGTCACTGGCCAGAAACATTTACACGAAAAAGTTTGTAATGAAATTTGCCTTTGAGCTACAGTAAAATTATATGAATACGATTAATAGTACGCTGTTGACTAACTATTTTCGGAACAGCCCTCGTAAGGTTAGGTAATTAAAAAGTCAAAATAATTACAAAATTATATACTTACTTAGGTATAAGTACTTACAATAGTTTAAGAATTTAGTTATTAAACTAAATAAAAAAGTTTTATTATTTTTTGCTTTTCAGTTCCTTTTCGGCGGTTTAATTTTTTGTTAAAAAGTTTTTATGACCTGACCTTTTGTTAAGATTTCTCCGATTTGATTTATACCTAATTACTTGTTTACATACCAATATGCTGTATATGTCTGTGACTGTTTCTGTTTTATCTCCGTAATAAACAAATAAATCTTTTAGGATCCGTAAAAAATAATTCCAGACATAGTTATCTATCTATATCCACCATTGCAAGGTAAGTAAACAAACTTGTTCATCAGCCACAACGCTTTAAAACATGAACCAAGCTTCCTCGCGTCGAACCCGTCTGGGAATATATTTGCACTTCTCAGGAGTGTTGGTCTGGTTTAAACTCGATCTAGGTCACATTTTCAACGCACGTGGCTACCTTACGTGCTCGAGCGGCCTCAAGGGAACTGGCAACATGGCTGGAGGTAGCGGTTAGATATTTGAAAACTTATTGCAATATTGGGTTACTTGAGGAATTTAAACCCATATAGACATTATTTTCAACGATTAAGAAGAAGTTTGAATAGGATAAGTAGCTACTTATCACTATTTTTACAGGTATCTTTTCCGTGGTCAATTAGGTCTAGCTTTCCTACGGGGCTGGAAGACATAGCAGTCACTTTCCTAAAACTAATGCCTACGCCAAATCCTGGGATTAAGTCCAAAGCGGACCCCGGGGTCCTCTCAAGTACAATCAGGGGATGAAGTCATATTTTATTAATGTAACCATTTTTTTTTCACAGTCTTGCGATTGCGATTTATTTGAGTCAACAATTTATCCATTGATGAACATGATTGAAATGAAAATAATTTAATATCTACAAGCTCAAAGTCTGTCTGATCACCAGAGGTCGCTCTCACGCGCGATCACAAGGTAACTTAAGTATGATATTGGATGGTAAACTAACTAGTTAATTATACTCGTACTTGCATAGCCTAGGCTATAGTGCTAGCACTATAGTGCTATAGCACTAGAGCACGTAGGAACGTAGGTAAGGTAAACGTCCGAGTGCTCGACGCTGTACTACAGTATATGGCATGGGCGATCTATGTCAAGTGACATGGCTTAAATTCGAATGAAGAAAAATCCTCTTCGTTCGAATTTAAATACCTACACATTTATTTATAAACATTAGGTACCTAACTAGCATTTAATTTGGTACCTAGCTACAAACAAAATGGTATAAATATTGAACGTAAATTATTCACATTCCTCAAGCAGCTATTTTTCTTAATTACTTAGCAGGTAAAAGGACACTGTGCAAATAAAAAAAACATCATTCATTTATGAAATATAATCCTCCAGTTAATCTGCTCTGATATTGTCTGTGTCCTGTTATTGTCTCTGGTTACGCCATCTTACAAGGATTAGGAATACTGTTAGACATTTCAACGTGGAGGTTTTAAAACTGTTGTCTGTCTGTTTATTGCAGATTAGGTGAATTATGGGGGCTCGGGGTGCTGTTGAATTACTAGACAAGGATTTTACACCTACAAGATGTTTTAAATAGGCACTTAAAACATCTTGTAGTAGGTATGTTTAGTGAGAATAACTTTATTTACTTTCAATCTGTGCAAACCCACCGTGGGATAGTGCAATCAGCAGAGATTTTCATGTGCAGTTATGTGTGTTGATAAAAAAGTAGGACCATCCTCTCCCAATTCTTTTTTATTCTCAAATACTTTAGTTTTATCAATTAGTTCTGCCAAATAGGTTGCTTAGTGTGAAAATTGCATATCGTTCACTGAAACTATCTAAATACTTAGAAATGATCTAATATAGTATCACAAAGGTACTTCTATTGCGTAAAACCTTTCTAAGATAAGTACCTATATACTTTTACCATAATCATCACCCTCTATCGTCGTCCTGCCCAATTGTTTTAAAGGCACTTTCAGTTTCTGTCCAATGACCTTAATAAAGCACAATTTAATTTGGATGGGTCTGTACAAGGTAAGTAGGTTTTTTTACTTTTTTTAGGTTATAAAGGCTAGCTTAGGCTTGTTATTCCACTTGTCCAAGATCTTTGCCCAATGTGCGTTGCGTCTCACTCACTCTTTAAAAAATGTGAGAGTTATGTTTGTAAGTACCTACCTATCTCCGGAACTACCAATCCGATAAAAAAATACCATAACAATGGATCTTCACGATACATCCATACTAACATTATAAATGCGAAAATGTGTCTGCTTGTCTTTCTGTTACCTTTTCACGCTTAAACCGCTAAACCGATTGAGATGTGATGTGGAGATAGTCTGAATCCCGGGGAAGGATTTAGGGTAGTTTTTATATAGGAAATGGGGGATGAACGTCCGTATGGAGTTAAGTACTATATAAACGAGTTCCACGCGAACGGAGTCGCAACGAGAAGCTAGTACGCTATATTTTGTCGCACATCTCCACCTATAGGTTCAGAATAGGCATAGGTAATAGGTACTGTGCAGTACAGTACCTACCTATACCTATACCTATAATACAGTCTGTGCGGGCAGCTACTTAGGTACACCTACGTTTCGAGCCCTTTCCAGCGCTCAAGGTCAAACGGATAAACTGAGAACATACATTTCTAGTGTCTGGCTGTCTTAATGTATATTTGCATTTAAAATCATACTCGCAATTCGGTTCTCTATTGTATGGGCAAAAATCATTTCCCAAAGTGTCACTTCCCAAAAAATGTTTCCCAAATGATCATTTGGCAAAAAATCACTAGTCAAATTATTGTTTCGCATTTTATCACTTGGCAATATCTCCTATGGCAAAATATTACTTCGCAAATGATTGTTTGGCAAAGTTTTACATAGCCAAGTTTCATTTGGTCAAACGTATTATTTGGCATAATATTCGTTTTCCAAATTATTGCATGGCATCCGATTTAGATCCTAATTGTGTAGTGCATCGAAATCTATTTGAGTGAGATTAAATATTTTGTTATGCGGGTAGTTTGTAAAAAACAAAATTAAATATTTTACAGGTAAGTTTATATGTTCTTTTGTACTATAGGTACTTAGGTAACAATCCTACTATAATAATATTATAAATGCGAAAGTTTGGATGTTTGGATGTTTAGATGTTTGGATGTTTGTAACTCAATCACGCTTCAACGGCTCAACCGATTTCGATGAAATTTTGCACGAAGATAGTTTATAGCCTGGATTAAAATATAGGATTGTTTTTATCACTTGTCCACGCAGACGAAGTCGCGGGCGGAAGCTAGTATATTATAATGCAAATAAGCAGCATGCATGCAAGCAAGCCCCGAGTCGGTTTCGCCCTTTTCATCGAGATTCTCCAGTAATCGACGCCACCCCGCTGCGCGGGGTGTCTATTTCTGCTTTGAGGGACACAAGTGAACCCTAACCTAACCGACCAAAAACAGAGTTCGCTTATGACAAGCCATTTTTTCCACCTTAATACCTAATGTGCGAAATGAAAATTTGAACAAATGTTTTGTTTGGAAAACAATATTAGCCCGAACAAAGTGTTTGCTTAAGAAACTTTTGTCTTAATAACACTTGACAAAGCAAAATTATGCCAGATGATATTTTGACCAAATGAACAAAATGCGAAACAAAAATGTGCTATTTGTTCGTTTGGGAAATGAAACTGCTGCCATAAGTTTTGTGGGAAGTGAAATTTGGCGAAAAATATATTGCCGAAACAACAGGATACCAAAATCATACTCGCAATTCATGTTTACCTTTCCATCTCGTCTGTCTCTCCAACGATGCATAATAAAGTCCCTAGATTAGCTACCTACCGCCTTAGCATGTTTTTGTCTGTCTGCGACAAGCAACGAGACACGGTGGTCTTATTGTACAAGAATATTGTACAATTTGCGGATTATCCTGCTTTCAAGTTCTTTGATGTTCTTAACATGCTAAACCGAACCTTATTTGCATGCCGTTAAGTCTGTGATACCTACGGATAAAAATACATAACAAAAAGAATAATGGCAAAGACGCAATTCTTTTGCAAGTGTCGAGACTGCGATTGTTTGAATGAATGCACTTGAAAAGTTGTGAACAGTTATGTTTCTTTTGGAGAGGTGATAGTAACTTACACCGTGGCTTTGGGCTTTCCCGAATAGAAGATTTGAGAATTACCTACCTACTTAATACATGGAACTAGTAAGTGTAAGTTAATCCTTTCACGTGCACCTATCAATTAAGTGCGGGTCTTCCGTCATATGTTTATAGCCGTCTGTGCATTTAAACGGGATAAATTCATACAAATGTACAGCACGGGAAAATGCGAAACTTACCAATTATAACATCCATACTTACTGCGCCATCTTGTGTGGCATAGCAGCAACCGATTTGACAGAACACTGTTATAGTGACATCTAGCGGCGAGTAGTAGAACGTACAATTTTGTAGTCAGTTTTAATTTGCGTTTTAAAATGTAACATAATTAGAATCGAAATTGATGAACTATTCTCATATCATTACATTCAACAACGTTAGATTTAACAGCCCAAATTGCTAAATAATCGTGTATTTTCTACAGTGCTTTACCCTCATAATAGTGTTCATTTTCTATTGCGGCAACATTTAGTCAGCCATTTTGGATTTTAGTAGTTAGACGACCGTCCGCCTTAAAAAAAACAATTGTTTTTAATCTACCTGTTATTCATATACAAAAATAACGCGAGTGCAACGTATCAAACCAACCGACATTCTAGCAACTTCACCGCCCCAACCAAGTCGACGGCCATAGCTCGTCGCGGCGGGCTCGATCAGCTGTCACGAACCTTTGACGTGTAGAACACAAACAAATCTGTTAGTAACGTGCTATGCTGTTAACATGAACGCCACTTTTTACGAGCAACTGGGCGGCGTTGCGGGGGTTTTCGAGCAGTGGGGCGCTTGCGAGCGGACGGTGGTCGCTTGCGCTTTGGCGAGGCGGGTGCCCGTGCCAGGTCTGAGGCTTCTTCAGAGGGCTGTGGACGCGGCTCTGAGGGACCACGGCACGGACGAGAGGCTGGAGAGGGACGCTAACGACGAGACAGTGCTCGCCGGCTTACTCGAAGACGACGACGATGAGGGTAAGTCGAAAAAAACCAACGGCGAACGAATTTAAACCAGCCCACTCGTTGCTGAAATCATACTTACAACAGTTGCTTCAAATGTGTCCTGCACTTATTAGAATAGTTTGGTTGTTGTTGACTCTAAGCCTTCATCTCACCTGGCATCTATGCACTTCGGTTTAAAATTGATATGTTCTTGCTATGCTACCCCCAACCTGGGGGAATAAATACTACTTTTAACACATTACACGCATAATGACACATTTTGACCACGCAGAACGCCACCTACGCTAAACGACACATACGCTAAATGACAAATACGCAAAATAGCACTTACGCAGAATGACAAATACGCAAAATGAAACATATCTATCCTATACTACTCTAAGGCAGGTCGGTGTAGGTACGACGACGAGCGAAGCGAGGAGGAGTGTTAGTTGTACGGTGAGCCTAAGCGCGCGAGCCGAGCGAGCGAAGCGAGCGTGCCGCGGCAGCGGCCGGCGAAGCGCCAGAACCAAACAGTGTGGCTACGAGGAAATAGGCTTATGTGTCGTTTCGCGTAAGTGTCGTTCCGTGTATGTGTCATTCCGCGTATGTGTCGTTTTGCGTATGTGTCGTTTCGCGTATCGGTCGATTTGCGTAGATATGTCATTATGCGTGTAATCCCACTAAAAGCTAAGAACAATATATAAGTTTCACATTATCAGTTGGGTTGGGAGTTCACAATATTTTAGGTGAATTAAGAGTGACGTCACGTTGTCATCAGTATGAACACCAAGAGCTGCGTGCAGAAAACAACCAGACACATTAGCGAGCCTTTTGTACTCCCGACATTGAAATGATGAAATAGCGGTTACTGTCCTCAGCATTAAGGAACCATCTGATTCGACAACTTTGTCATAAGGTGGCTGTGTTACTTAGTTATATCGCTCTTTAATCTCATTAAGTAAGCACCATAATTAATTTTGCGAGCTAGTTCTGAAGGAGAGGTAGGTATATATGTATATGATTCCGTATCCAACATACTGAAATCAGACATCTCAGATTCAGCGTTCTGTGTAGTTTTATAGTTGTGCAGTTCAATCCGATTCAATATTCAAAACTAAGATGTATTGTAACTCCAATTTGGAGACTATATTTGCACTTATGGGTATATTTAATTTCCTGTGTGCGTCATTGCTATAAAATTCTCATCCAACTTTGTTAAATAAGTAATTATCCAGAAAATGTAATGTTTAACTGTTGAAGGTATGTTATTTCTGTACACAGCTTTTGTGAAAAATACATGTTAAAACATTGAACTATGTTGATTTTATATAATTGTCTTTTTAATGGAATGTAATTGGAATCCAACAAGAATTTGGCAGCTCATAATATATTAAATCATTCCAGCAATGATAACCAGTATTAACATAAAATATTAATAGTAATGATCTAATGATACAATAATATATTTCTAAACTAAAAAGTTTTAGGGCTTAACAAACTTTCGCTTATTGGATAATCTGTTACGAGAACATTCTTGTGCTATTTCGCTATAAAATAGTTATCAATTATCATATATACAGAAGTCCTGTAAATGAATGCCTGATTCAATCAATTATTTGGATAATCCGTCTTAAACCCCTCTCGTAACACATTTCTTCCAATAAGTTTTACTGTGTTGTTGTTCCACATCCTATTATGCCATAAAAAAATAGATAGCAATAATGAATCAGCCTATATACGTCCCACTGCTGGGCACAGGCCCCCTCTCATGGATGAGAGGGAACAGGCACAAGGCTACCATGGCAACCATGGCAAGCAAGCTAGTATCAAAATTTGATAAATGAATAATAGTCAAAACAAAATGCTTTTTGTAATATTGTCTATCACTGGTATTAAATCTTTGATCCCGGGAGCAGGCTTGACTTCCGCAACTATTATTGTGTATAAAAGTGATTACATAATACAAATATAATACTTGTAACAAAATTATAATTAGGTACAGCAAAGAAAGGGGTCATGTAATTGTTATACATTCTAAGAGAATCACTTTGAAAACGATTGAAAAATACTGTTTTACATGATTTAAGTGGGTAGTTATCAATTATCATAAACAAACAGAGCTGCACTGGCCAGCTACACCTACTTCTCAGATAACATGCAGATAGTCTTTTATGAAGACTTCAGCGTGGCAATATCAATGTTATTGTTTACTAAGCTTGTTACTAGTAATTACTAATTACAAATGCAGATTGTTTGCTCTAACATGCAAGTGTTGTATTTATTCATAACAAATAGTTTACGTTATTTCAGAAAACTAATGGCAGAATTGCAGAAAAAAATACAGTTAAGGCCTTAACTTAATCCATTTTTTTCCAATTGTGTAACAGTAATTTATTTCATATGGGAAGCTTCCGTTACACAATAGAAACAATCTAAGCCTAGACTAAAATGAAAGCCTTACTTGGCCTTACTATGTAAAATTTTCTTTGTATATTTTTTTTACTAGAGGTAAGTCAAGTCAGTCAGTAATAAAGAGGTAGTCTGTAAGGTTTTAAGTAGGTAGAGGACAAACTCCCGAACACATATGATACAAAAATGACAGTATACAGAATGGACCTTTATGATAGATGAATATACTTTATCCCGATTCTGCGCCCGAGTTCTCTACAAGGGTGCCTTTCCACCAGAGATGTGCTATGCCATGCTATGCTATGTTTGACACGTAGCTCCAGCTAATGATACATTTAGCACATCTCTGATGGAAAGGCACCCGACGGAGCCGCGCGGGCAGTTCGTCATATGACAAACGGGCCTATGAAGTCATTAAGGTCGAATACCGCTCGACTCGCTCACACGCTCATGATTAAGAATCGCGTATCGATTCGAAACATGTCAAGCGATATTCGACTTTAATGACGTGGGTGACCCGTTTTCTTACATTCTACTATTTCTGTGATTAATGAGAGTATTCTATACAAAACTGTTTCATGTATAATCGTTCTTTGCTACGATAAATTTTGCTATTGATAAATTTGTTGGAATTTCTCAAATATCCGAATATTTTAAGCTGGTTCGCAAGTTTCTGTTTGACTAAACTATAAAATAGGATAGTCCATATGGCGATAGACCTCTTACTGTTAAGTGCGACGTAGGTGCTCTTTTCTTGGACTCCCAGTTTTTTGGTTTCTACAAAAAACATTCAATTTTTTTTGCGGACAATCTTACACAAATCGATCTAGTCCCAAAGCTTGTATACTTTTATTTATTTATTTATAGCCTATTTTCAGAAAATTACAATTAAAATACTTATAACTACAGTAACCGAAAGAAAATTACATTTCTGTGTGCCTACTGGCAAAGGCCTCCCCCAGTCTTCTCCATTTCTCCCTGTCTGTGACCATTCTGGTCCATGTCTTTCCAGCCATTTCTATAATTTCGTCCTCCCATCTTTTAAATTGTCTGCCTCTTTTACGTTTACACCCTCTTGGGTACCATGTAGTTAAAATTTTACTCCATTTCTCAGGTCCTCTTATTGTATGTCCTCTAGCTTGTATACTAGAAGATGATAAGCATAATTATATAGATAAATAAATACTTGAATACATAGAAAACACCCATGACTCAGGCACAAATATTTGTGCTAATCACAAAGAAATGCCCTTACCGGGATTCGAACCCGGTACCTCCATCTTCGTAGGCAGGGTCACTACTAGGCTAAACCGGGCGTCATTGATATTTACACTTTTATTTTCAGGCGAGTTCCTCAGTCGCCTGGTGACGCTGCTCCCCCTGCTCCGCACGGACAACGTGGCGTGCAAGGACCTCTACGTATCGGCGGCGCCGCGCGTCGTGCAGCGCTGTGTGGACGCGCGCCGGCCGCCCGACTTGTGCTTGCAGCTGCTGCGGTATATGCTTGTGCATCCCGCACTCACAGCTCAGGACCAGAGGTATTTTTTTACAAATACAGACATACTTACATAATCTATATAATAAACATAAATTACATATTTACACGTTAAGGTTGAGTATCCACCAGAGGTAGCAGAGCGGTATGCGAGGAAACAAGTTTCTGTCAAAAAAATATTTTTTGGTACAAGCTTTTATTGCCGACTGTACTTTTCTGTATACCACCATCAACTACTCATTGAGACGATTCTAACGAGCCCAAACTCGTCGGTTCAAGTACTGAATTCCCATGGCCACCTTCTGTCTCCATCATCAGATCAGCTCGATGGTATCATAATACTGTACTGTCATTCAAATTATACTTATACCCAAAATTTCAGCTCAATTGGTCACAGAGCAGTGGGTCAAATTAAACTTGCAAGATTTGATTACAGACAGAACGAGACAGGTGAAACTAAATAAAAGCTTGTAAAATACCACCAATTGGAAGACCCAGCAATGGTTGTTTTCTTTCTCACACTAGGCACCCTGCCTCACACAGATTTGGTGGATAGTCTCCCTAAGACGGCGATGCACCGTGCATTTTCATTTAGTCCAATAGGCTATAAAACCGCCAGAAAAATACACCAAAGCGAGCTTTATGAAGATTCTGGCCGAAGGGTGTATTTTTCTGGCAAGATATCGAGATATTTTGCCTGTTAGCACTCTCGCCACAAATTAACATAAGTAATAGTGTAGTAGAAAGGTGTTCGATACACGATAATGTTTTCGTGTAGTAAGCAAAAGTTGCATTGCAGCTGAGAAACAGCCGCAAGAAACATGATTATTACTTTGTAATACAGCAAAAATGTGAAATTGCTGCATTGTACACAAGAGTAGAATAGGTAGTTTCCAATGCAGTAAATAAAGGTTAGTCATGTAGGTATAGTGGAGTTGGCCAGAAATATAGTAACGTTAAGTTAATTTTCCTACTCGTTTTTAGGGTTCCGTACCTCAAAAGGAAAAAACGGAACCCTTATAGGATCACTTTGTTGTCCGTCTGTCTGTCTGTCTGTCTGTCTGTCAAGATCCTTTTTCTCAGGAACGAGTGGAGGTATCAAGCTGAAATTTATATAAAATACTCAAGACTATTGTCCCTTGAAGCTGTGAAAAAATCAAACTTAAAAGCCAACGCAATCAAAAGATACAATCGTTTATGCTGCAATTTTTTGAGTTTTTCGACATTCGCAAAACCTACGGGGTACTTCCCGTGAACTCAGAAACTTGAAATTTGGCATGAAGCAACGTCATATATCACAGACAAAGGAAAAATTACGAAATGTAGACATTTTTAGTAAAATCATACAAAAAAATGCTTTTTTAAATTTTAAACTTAACACCTTTTTCCTCGTAAACGTGTGGAGGTATTGAATTGAAATTCATGTCAAATACTCAGAACTATAGGACCTTTCAGATGTAGCAAAACCAAACTTTTATGTCAACGCAATCAAAAGAAATTGCAATTTAAGTCGCATATTTTGAAACTAAGTACTCACAACAAACTCAAAACCTAAAGGGTACTTCCCGTTAACTCAGAAACTTGAAACTTGGCACGAAGAAACTTCATATAGCACAGACAAAGGAAAAATTACGAAAAGAAGACATTTGTATTAAAATCATACAAATATCATTTTTTGAAATTGTAAACTTACTACCTTTTTCCTCGTAAATGCGTAGAGGTATTAAATTGAAATTCATGTCAAATACTCAGGGCTATAGGACCTTTCAGATGTAGCAGGCTATAGGACCTTTCAGATGTAGCAAAACCAAACTTTTATGTCAACGCAATCAAAAGAATTTGCAATTTAAGTCGCATATTTTGAAACAGAGTACTCACAACAAACTCAAAACCTAAAGGGTACTTCCCGTTAACTCAGAAACTTAAAACTTGGCACGAAGAAATTTCATATAGCACAGACAAAGGAAAAATTACGAAAAGAAGACATTTGTATTAAAATCATACAAAAATCATTTTTGGAAATTTCAAACTTACTACCTTTTTCCTCGTAAATGCGTAGAGGTATTAAATTGAAATTCATGTCAAATACTCAGGGCTATAGGACCTTTCAGATGTAGCAAAACCAAACTTGTATGTCAACGCAATCAAAAGAAATATAAATTTAAGTCGTATAGTTTGAAACGGAGTACCCGCAAGAAACTCAAAACCTAAAGGGTACTTCCCGTTTACACAGAAACTTGAAACTTGGCACGAAGAAACTCCATATAGCACAGACAAAGGAAAAATTACGAAAAGTAGACGTTTTTAGTAAAATCATACAAAAACATTTTTTGAAATTTTAAACTTACTACGTTTTTCCTCGTAAACACGTCTAGAGGTATTAAATTGAAATTCATATCAAATACTTATGTCTATAATACCTTTCAGCTGTAGCAAAACGAAAGTTTTACAAGTCCACGCAATCATAAGAAATAGCAATATAAGTAAGTCGCATAATTTAAAACTGAAAAAGGTGTATGTGAAGTCTCCAACCCGCACTGGGCCAGCGTAGGTATACGTAAGGGTATCAAAACCTAAAGGTACTTTCCCGTGAACTCAGTTTTATATCAACGCAATAAAAAGAAACAGCAATATAAGTAATCCGCTTATTTTGGCGTTCGCAACTACTCGCAAGGAATAAATCAAGGCCTAAAGGATGATTACTAAATTGATAAAGTGACCCTGTTTAAATTTATGCTCCCTCAGCTTTCCACATTGTAATGTTACGGATTCCATTTTCATTTATCATTTAGTAATAAACATACAACAACTTTTGCTTGTTATAGGTTTGTAGTACGGAACCCTCGGTGCGCGAGTCTGACTCGTACTTGGCCGGTTTTTTTTTACTTTGATGTTTGAATTAAGACTTCGTTTACCAAACTGTTATCACTCACTCAATCACACACACACTTTTTAGGGTTCTGTAGTCAACAACAGTCTGTTTGTCCGTCTTCGGCTTAGCTCAGTAACCCTGACTACTAGAAAACTGAAATTCGGCATGGGTATATAAATCAATCACGCCGACAAACATAAAATCTTGTCTATAGTGTCGGGTATCGTTGGATAGTTTGTTCAAAATTATTATGGGTTTACAAAACCATTTTTCAACTCCGTGATTCGTTTACGATATATTGGGCATGTGTCATCTTTACTGAACTATAGTGAACTTGACCAATAGAACGTCGCCGCGGACACAGAACAAAAAAGACATCAACGAACGCTGAACTGGTGGGCTGCGCTTCGTTTCAGCAGGGCTTAGATTCTTAGTAGATAGTTTAGTATAACCAAGTTTGTTTAATTATTACAGTTGACTCGTAGAAAAAGTTAACCCTCGTGGCCTAAACACGGTACTCCACTTTAAGAGCCCTCAGATTATATATATATTTTTCCTTTTTACTTTTCAGAACACTGACACAATGGCTCCGCTATCTAGAAAGCCACATGTCCGGCGCCCGAACAGATTCCGTCTGGCAACAGCCGAGCGTGCCCGAACACAACATATGGGGCGGGTCCACCTTCCGGCGCACCATCGGCAAGAACGTCGAATTCAGGCACATCACCGACCCCATAGAACTCACATTCTCCACGGACCTTCTCCAAGAATCCTTCTCCAAGAACGGGAGGGACGTAGACATAAGCTTAGACGGAGATAAGTTAAATTTTGACGCCTGCATATCGCAACCCAAGTCCCAAAGGTCGAGCAGCCTCACACCGCCTTCGACTAACTTCATGCACATGTCATCTTCAGCGGAAAACTTGACAGACGAACCGTTTGTTCAGAAGCCTAGAAGTTTCTCGCTTTCAAGTGAACATAGTCTAGGTATCAGGCCGATAATCATGTATGGGACGACGGGGAGTGAAACTAGGCTGGATGATCTGAGGTCCAACAAGTTTACTGAGTTCCCGGGAATGTCGACGGTGGCCCAGTGGCTGAAGAGTTTGAGGCTACACAAGTACGTGTGGCTGTTTACCAACATCAGCTATGAGCAGATGATGGCTATAGATGAAGAGTATTTGGAGAAATTAGGTGAGTCTTTAAGACTTATGTTTTTTTAATCCCTGTCGCAGGGGGTGTCAAATTTATATATCACTAGCTGTATTTGTAGCTTCTGCCCGCGACTCTGTCCGCGTGGAACTCGTTTATATCGCAGTTCCGTACAAACTTTTACCACCCCCAAAAATCACGTCAATTCGTCGCTCCGTTTTGCCGTGAAAGACGGACAAACAAACAAACACACACTTTCCCATGTATAATTTTAGTATGTAGTATATGGATGGGAGATAGTGGAGTGTATGTATGTGTATGTATATATGTATGGGATATAGTGGAGTGTATGAGAACCCGTAGTGGTAGGCTACCACTGGTAGCCCTACGCTTATAAAAACCGCAAATCGATGTACTGTTTAGCCGTTTGGCACACACATACTAGAGGTCAAAACAAATTTTTTGACCCGCAGTTCCTAAAAAAATTTCCCTTAGGGGGGGAGTGCCGAAACATTTTTCTTTTTGTATGGAAAAAAAAATGTTTTTTTTTTCAGAAACCTATCGTGTGTAGTATCATCTGAATGGGCTTTTCGAGGCGATTCTAAAAATATACCACATCATTACATTTTAGCCATATTTTATAAATTAAAACAAAAATAATTTTCGAAACATACCAAGTCCTCCAGACACGATATGGCAGATTTTTTTTTAATTCAATATACCACAAATGAAACGTGATATCCTCATATCTAACCTCAAAAAAGCAATTTTGAAAATAATTGCATTTAGTATTTTTTTTTAATTTTTCAATATTACCAAGTGACACGGTTCTACTTCAATACCTATTTTACGTGACTTATGGAACTGTACTGCAGATACGGTACATATATATTATATAAAATCGGAAAATCAGAACGGGATAAAACACGAAGGAACGAGCGAGATAGCGCCTTACAAAAAACACGATGTTTGGCGTCACGTATCTTAAAAACAACGCAACGAACATGATAAATAAATTTACGAATCAATTCTCTAGATATTAACTTAGAACAAGAGCATAAAGAACGACCTCCCAAATTACCTCCCAGATATCCTAAATGATCATTGCACACTATTTGCTGACGACATTTCCGTATTATTTCCGTGTGTTAAAATCGACGAAGTTGAAACTAAACTAAATTTAATTCTAGATAAAATACTAAACTGGTTACAAATACATAAGCTTGAGCTCAACATTAAAAAAACAAAAATTATACAATTTAAGCCATATCAAAAAACCACTCTTCCAATAAATTATAGCTATAATAATCTTAAACTTGAAAATGTGACCTCAGCTACATTATTGGGAATCGAGTTAGACTCTAGCTTGAACTTTAAACTCCATATACAAAAGCTTACAAAACAGTTATCGTCTTTTGTATATGCTCTAAATCACCTAAAGCGTTTAACTGACCTAACTTCCGCTCTTTCAGCCTGTTATGCATATGCTTACTCCAGGATGTCCTACGGACTCATTTTATGGGGTATTAGCACAGACAGGAAAAATATTTATCTTACAAAAAAAGTGCGTTAGGATATTGGCAAACATAGATCAAATGGAATCGTGTATACCCCATTTCATAAAGTAAAAATTATTGACTATTGATTGACTAATGATTGAATATTTTTTTATCTATTATATATATCGTCGTCTAGTACCCATAACACAAGCCTTACTGAGCTTACTATGGGACTAGGTCGATTTGTGTAAGATTGTCCCCTTATTTTTATTGACTGTCACGTCCATGTACATTTTGGAGTCGAGTAAATTTGTTAGAAAACATAGATTTATATTCACAGATAACGCAAAACAAAAGAAATGACCGAAATTTAAATAAACTAATATTACCTTTTTCAAAATTAAAGTTCGTTACATCTAGCCCGCACTATATGACAATAAAAAATTATAACCACTTACCTAATTTTATAAAAAATGAGACCGAACTAAAATCGTTCTGTACAAAATTAAAAGCTTATTTAGTCGATAAATGCTACTATAATATAGACGATTTCTTTAATGATAAAGTGTAGACTCTGAAGTCTTAAAAATGTGTATGTATAACTAACTTAAAAATAACAGCTATTAAGCTGCCCTCTCATATTGCTGCGCCCTATGCAGGGTATCACATGTAAAACTGCCCTATATTGTACCTACCTTTATAGCTATGTGATATGCAATAAACGATATTACTATTACTATTAAAGGCTTCCGGTTCTGTTGGTTATTTTTTCTACAATCACGTAATGAAATCTCGACAAAATTGTCAATTTGAAGCGTCGCCATTGTTCGGAAATGTTCGGCTCTGACGTTCGGATCTGAGCGATCGGTCTCTCCATTTTACGTAATTTTATTATATCTAAGACTACATTTACACATTAGTATAATTGTTATACAATTGATTCGGCTAAAAAACATACTGTTTATATATAATAACTAGCTTTTGCCCGCGGCTTCGCCCGCGTAGTAAAAGTAATTTTCCAATAATTGTTGAATTGCTACGCCGCCTACTAACCTACTACTACTAACTTCCCCTACGAATAACCCTTCGTCATAACCCACTATGGTAAATTAATTTTTATTTACTATTATTTTTATGCCCGTGTGGTGGCGGGTTAGAATTTCACCACCCTCTTTCTTCCCGTGTGTGTCGTAAAAGTCGATTAAGAGAGCAGGGTTGAAGTGTGTTGTGGGTGATGGGCTAACAACCTAAGCAATATCACTTTTTGTCGGTCTTTTATACACACATTTATGCTAAAAGTGGCGCTGGAACATAAAGTTCATGTGCTCTGCCTGCCCCTTTTGGGAATAAAAGCGTGAATGTATGTATGTATGTACGTATTTCTGTTATTAAATTTACAGTCATGATTAATGAGAATCTGTCTTCTGGAATAAAAGCTACTTTATGTTCATGATAATGTTGAAATACCAAAATATCTCCACGAATGTCAAGTCAAATTTGTGGCCTGGACATTGCTATAGGCTAGTTTCCTAAGATTTTTTTTCCATGCTTTTCGAACCAGTATTTAACATAAATACCCAAAAATTTGTTTTAATTTAACGGCGGCCAAAATGCTTAACTTATAAAAAGCAAGCAGATCTTCGTGCAGCACCTTGAATGTACTTATTACGGATGCAGGCACTTTCCCAATGTCTCCTACCCTCCCGTCCCGCCGCGCCGCCCGCACTCGCCTAGGTACCGATTGCTGACGATCGAGATGGCACCAAATACAAACTTTAAAACCTATAACCCTATATAACGCGGGTCTCGTTCCATACCTCAAAAGCAAAAATAGAACCCTTATTTATAGGATCACGTGTGGCTGTCTGTCAGTCCGTCTGTTACAACCGATTTGCTACGAAAAAAACTGGACCGATTGAATTGCAATTTGGCACAAACATTTTCATGAATTTTCATGTCCACAACATGACATTTCAAAATCTATGTGATTTTCGTTATTAACGTCCCAAAAAACCGTAATAACAACGCCCATATTGATATTTAGACGCCACGTCGGAATGTAAAATCGTTGTTGTTTTCCTAATCAGCGACCCGATAAACCATAGAAACAATAGATGCCGATGTTGATTTTCAGATTTTGTCACCACATGTCTCCTTTTAGGGGTTGAATTCTCAAAAAACCGGAAACACTTGTTTACTCATTTATCGTTAGGAATTATCCTGTGAATTCTCGAATAAAATTGTCTAACTAATCTTTTTTCTCCATACAAACTTTGGACCTCCTTTTTAACCCCTTTAGGTGTAATCATTTCCAAAACGCTGAAAGCACTTTATTTGTAAATGAATAAGTAATCTGTCCACAAAGTTTTAAGTACGTAGTAGCTAAAAGTAAGTTTCCCTTATACAAAATTTGGACCCTCATTTAGGGGTGGAATTTTATAAAAAGCTGAAATTACTTTTAAGTTATCTTCCTACAAAGTCTCAAGTCTCTAGTTCAATAAATAATGTTTCCCCCCCACAAACATTGCATACCTATTTAACCCCCTTAGAGGAAGAATTTTATAAAACGCTGAAAGTACTTTTTTGTATCTTAATAATAATATTCCTACAAAGTTTCAAGTCTCTAGTACAAAAAAATATGTTTCTCCCATACAAACTTTGCACCCCTACTTAACCCCCTTAGGGATAGAATTTCCAAAAATCCCGTCATATCCCTTGCCTACGTCATAAAATGAAGTTCTGGTGTAAATTTCAAGTTTCTAGTCCCAGTAGCTTTGAATACGAACTTTGCACCCCTATTTTACCCCCTTAGGGGTGGAATTTTATATAACGCTGAAAATACTTTTTTTTGTATCCTAATAAGTAAAATTCCTACCAAGTTTCAAGTCTCTAGTTCAATAAATAATGTTTCCCTTATACAAACATTGCACCCCTAATAAACCCCCTTAGGGGTAGAATTTTCTAAAACGCTGAAAGGACTTTTTTTGTATCTTTATAAGTAATATCCCTACAAAGTTTCAAGTCTCTAGTACAAAAAATCATATTTCTCCCTTACAAACTTTGCACCCCTTTTTAACCCTTAGGGATAGAATTTCCAAAAATCCCGTCATATCCCTTGCCTACGTCATAAAATGAAGTTCTGGTGTAAATTTCAAGTTTCTAGTCCCAGTAGCTTTGAATACGAACTTTGCACCCCTATTTTACCCCCTTAGGGGTGGAATTTTATATAACGCTGAAAATACTTTTTTTTGTATCCTAATAAGTAAAATTCCTACCAAGTTTCAAGTCTCTAGTTCAATAAATAATGTTTCCCTTATACAAACTTTGCACCCCTAATAAACCCCCTTAGGGGTAGAATTTTCTAAAACGCTGAAAGAACTTTTTTTGTATCTTTATAAGTAATATCCCTACAAAGTTTCAAGTCTCTAGTACAAAAAATCATATTTCTCCCTTACAAACTTTGCACCCCTTTTTAACCCCCTTTGGGATAGGATTTCCAAAAGTCCCGTCTTATCCCTTGCCTACGTCATAAAAGGACGTTCTGGTGTAAATTTCAAGTTTCTAGTCCCAGTAGTTTTGAATACAAAATTTGCACCCCTATTTAATCCCTTTATGGGTGGAATTTTATAAAACGCTGAAGACGTTTTTTTTGTATCCTAATAAGTAATCTTCCTACAAAGTTTCAATTCTCTAGTTCAATAAATAATGTTTACCCCATACAAACATAGCACCCCTATTTGACCCCCTTTAGGGGTGGAATTTTCTAAAACGCTGAAAGAGCTTTTTTTGTATCTTAATAAGTAATATCCCCACAAAGTTTCAAGTCTCTAGTACAAAAAATAATGTTTCACCCATACAAACTTTGCACCCCTATTTAACACCCTTAGGGACAGAATTTCCAAAAATCCCGTCTTATGCCTTGCCTACGTCATAAAAGGAAGGTCTGGTGTAAATTTCAAGTTATAGTCCCAGTAGTTTTGAATACAAACTTTGCACCCCTATTTAACCCCCTTAGGGGTGGAATTTTGTAAAACGCTGAAAGTGCTTTTTTGTATTTTAATAAGTAATCTTCCTACAAAGTTTTAAGTCTCTAGTTCAAAAAATAATGCTTCCCCCATACAAACTTTGGACCCCCGTTTTACCCCCTTAGGGGGTGAGTTTTCAAAAATCCTTTCTTAGCGGATGCCTACATCATAGTGGCTATCAGCATGTCAAATTTCAGCCCGATCGGTCCAGTAGTTTGGGCTGTGCGTTGATAGATCAGTCAGTCAATCAGTCAATCAGTCAGTCACCTTTGCGTTTTATATATATAGATGATTAAAGCTGAATTTTGAAATTCCGGTTAGAGAATTTTACTTGAAATGGAACGCAACAGCAGACTGTCATGTCATGTCACGTCACTGTGACTTTTTGTTTGTTTTATTATTATTATTATTTATCGTTTGTTATCGTGTGCGGTGTTTTCTCATCTGGACCTTGATTTGGTTATTTACGACATCAGTAGGTAATGCTCATATGTCGTGTTTGATTGTCCTGGCAGCAAGAAGGCATACTAATTAACGGCAAGAACATGATATCAAGATATAACCGATCATTTGTGATACGTTATATCTTGATATCTAACCTAATTAGTTGGGTATATCGTATCTGAAAGAGTCCAACCTTGATATTTTGTGACAAAAACTAACCAAACTATACCAACTGATGAAAAAGCGCAGTTAAAGGGTTAAAGAGGTATTTCCAGTTGGATATATGGATACTACGTATCATTTTATGATTAATATGTACCGTCTTTGCAGTACAGTTCCATAAGTCACGTAAAATAGATATTGAAGTAGAACTGTGTCACTTGGTAATATTGAAAAATAAAAATAAAAATACTTTTTGCTATTATTTTCAAAATTGCTTTTTTAAGGTTAGATATGAGGATATCAGTGATATCACGTATCATTTGTGGTATATTGAATTGAAAAAAAAACAGCCATATCGCGTCTGGAGGAGCCCAAACTTGGTATGTTTCGAAAATTATTTTTGTTTTAATTTAAAAAATATAGCTAAAATGTAATGATGTGGTATATTTTTAAAATCGCCTCGATAAGCCCTTTCATAATATATTTTTTTCCATACAAAAAGAAAAATGTTTCGACACTCCCCCCTAAGGGAATTTTTTTAGCCTTTTATTCATATTCACCTGCCCACTTTTTTACCGTCGTATATGATGGACAGGATTGCCCCAATGTACACTGCATATCATCAAAAAATTGGTTTTGGTGTCAATCCTTTTTTATGA
The DNA here is from genome assembly GCA_945867215.1 of Epinotia demarniana. Lineage (NCBI taxonomy): Eukaryota > Metazoa > Arthropoda > Insecta > Lepidoptera > Tortricidae > Epinotia > Epinotia demarniana. The sequence goes on along the minus strand of OX244274.1, from coordinate 22,471,838 downwards.
AGATATTTAATAACAGCATGTTGCTTCAAATTGTCCATTATTAAGAAAACTCTTTTGACTCGTATTTTTAAATCAGATGTAAAATTTATTTTAAATATTGTCTCACAATTGAATTTTCGCGGGAGGACAACTGAATAATGACAGTTCAATATGGCGGCAAAAAGAATCTTTTTTTTTTTATAGTCAGACCACGAACTTTTCAATCAGCCCTCGTGTGCTAATCGAAACTGTGTCTGTCTGTCTGTTACGATTGAGACAAAAATTGGCAAAGAGATAGTTTCAGTCCCGGAAAGGACATATGATAGTTTTGATTCCGGAAATAATCCCCTAGGTTGGTGAAATCTGAGATGAAAGTGTGTATCACGGTATAAATGAGTTCCACGTGGGCAGAAGCTCATCATCATCAGTCGCTCCCTCAATTCTGAGGACCGTGATATCATATCCCCTTCTTACTTTCCTGTCTTGTCGCTGTGTTGTACTTTCGTTCCGTGGACAGAAGCTAGTCACCACGGATATAGATATACATAGATCACGCAAATGCATGTACTTCACGTGTCCGAATTCGGTCTCCGCGTTGGCACTCCGACTGACATTCCGCGCGCGTCTGTTGTGGGAGCCGGTTGTCCGTGAATATTAAGAAAATGCCCTATTGCACAATCGATTTCACGCGGACAACGGGGAATTCACATCACTAATTCGCCCGTGTGACGTCACAGTAGGTGGAAAAAAGCACGGTCGGTTTTCATTCACATTGAGGAGTTTCAGTTTACTAGTGTATATCTATATCTGGGGCATCTCCCAAAGGGTGCGGCAATAACAGTCATAAATAAATGGAACTAAAATGTGAATGGAATGTGCTAGTCGCACTATAATTTGAAACGTTTGTATTGTTTGGAGGTGTAACAAAAGGCGCGCGGCACAAGCTGCTGCTGTCGATCAGCAAGCTGCACGAGCGGCCGGCCGTGCTGGAGGGCGTGGCGGCCGAGCTGGCGGAAGCGGGGGCGGGGGCGGGGGCGGGGGCGGGGGCGGGGGCGGGGGGCGCGGGGGCGGCGGCGCGCGCGCTGGAGCGGCTGCGGCAGGTGCTGCTGAGCCCGATGCCGCCCGACTCGCCGCTGCCCGCGCAGATCGTCAGCGTCCTTGAAACTGGTAACATGAGCGCTTCTAATGCTGGGGCCACACTAACGAGAAATGCCATCAATTATCGCGATAATGGACGTTAAAGGTACAGCCAAACTACGATTATCGCGATAATTAATGACATTTCTCGTTAGTGGCAGCAAAACACCGGCCAAGTTCATTCCAACCGGGTTTCTCTGCTACCATCATACCTGTTATGTCCTTAAGGTGCAACGTCACTGACGAATTCCATACAATTTTCGTTCGGACTAGACGACTAATCTATCGATGTCAGGAACTTGAAATTGTGATATTTAGATAATATATGACCCTCTTCTCCCGCAGTTTGAATAAATACACGCAAAAACCAGTAATATTCAAACAATAGGCATTTGAAATTCATATAATTTTACTCCGAGCCTTGTATGTGTGCGTGAGTTAGACACTGTCCGTGTAAATGACATGGCCGCGTCACAATGACAGCACGTTGCCTAAAACCTTCACTAGATGTCTTTAATATCAAACAAGATTAGTTAGATAGCGGAGTGAATAGTAGTAATTATACTCACCAGACGGTGACACCATCGTACAAACACTTTTAGTTTGTGGTGAAAAAGATAGCATTATTTTTTATCTTGCTAAGCTGCTCATTTTGGTAATGACGTAAGAGCAATGTCATTTGTTTTTGATAGACTGAATTTCAAGCAACAATGAATGAATTTCAATGCTTTGCTCTTTTGTCCACGGAACGATAACTATGCATAGGTACATTTTGCGTCTTATTAGAAAGAAGTAAGATCCAATATTGAAACGTAATCTGTGCTACCGAACGTATACATATATAGGTTTTGATCAAATGACATACATACATACATACATACATACATTCACGCCTTTATTCCTAAAAGGGGTAGGCAGAACACCTGAAACGTATGTTTCAGCGCCTTAATGTTGGTATAAAATATCGACAAAATGTGATATTGCAGTGATAGGTTGCTAGCCCATCGCCCACATCTAACTTCAACATTGGTCCTTTAGTCGACTTTTACGACACCCACGGGAAGAAAGGGGTGCTGTTGATCAAATGAACCGTTTGAATTTCCAACTTGCAGATTATAAGCAAGTTTCGATTGAGTGAATGTTACGTTATGTAGCATTAAATATAACAGACAATTATTGGGAGTGTAAGTACCTGATAAATTTAAACATTCGCTTTAGTCGACTGCACATCGATTGACAGTAAATTACCTACTGCAACCTATTTAGGAATCGACTGTTCAACTAGAATATTAGATTACCCCCAAAATGTAAATTAACTAAGTCACAATTTTTCTTCTTTACGAGTACAATGTTGTGAGGGTAGAATTATACACTCGTAGGCATTCTTCGGTGCAGGGACTGATGCCAGTTACGACCGGTGGTTAGGCAAAGTGGTTAGGGGACAGCATAACAGTGCCGCAACCAGTTAGAAATGTCCATTACCGGTATTTTTTTAAAGCCTTGTGATATCTTTTTAATACCGGTTTCAAACCGGTATTATTTCGATACTTACTTAGATATTTTTTTGTTCTTAAGCGGGTCGACCTTGCCCTCCACGCCGAAGCTGAAATATCGGTTACCTTTGTAACTTTTATGAAACCGTATTTACGGTACCGAAAAAAATGACATAAAATATAAAGCTGCAGCCAGCTATGTCCCGGAGAAACCCAATATATTTAATTAATTATGCTATTATTAACATACTAGGTACAGATAGGGAATGCAAACCACCATCATGGAATCCCGAAATCCCGGAATCTCCTACCGATTTTTCCAATATTCTAATACCAGAATTTAAAAGGACCAATGTCGAAATAAGTGTATTATTATTATTTTTATCCTGCTAGTATTGTAAATGCGAAAGTTTAGATGTTTATATGTATAAATATTTGAATGTTTAGATGTTTGGATGTTCGTAACTCAATCACGCTTAAACTGCGCAACCTTATTGCCTGCCTAACCTCTTAAAGCCCATGGGCCTACTCATGGGACTTATTCTGTCGAAGGCATTTAAATTATATTCAACTGGAATAGAGCTGAATTTGTTTTGTTTCGGGCACTTTTCAAAACAAACGAAAGTCAACTCTATTTCCAACACAATGCGATTCCAATTCCAGTGCCAATTTGTAATATTTGCTGAGCCTTAGGAGGAGCCTAGATTAAAATATAGGACATTTTTTTTATCCCAGGTTCATGCAGACGAAACCGTGAGTGGAATCTAGTTTTTAATAAAAAAAAAAATTGACATGCATTTGTAAAAAAAAGGAACGCATAATCTAATGTAGTTAAATTTATTTGTTAGTTGTTATTGTCTGTCCTACGTAATTTTTCTACTGAAGAATAATCGCTTTTCCACTATTGTTGCTGGTGGTAGGAGCACTATTTGAACTGTTAGAAGGTAAAATGGGCTTCCGCTAGAATGGGTAACTTCTATGAATGAACGTAGAATACCGTAACTGGGGAATGTAGGAAAAAAACGATTTATTGATTTTTTTTTCTACTAAGTTTTTTCTTTTTTCTCAAAAAAACGTAGTTTTTAGGGTTGTTACCTGATTACACAAACGTTACCTGAAATAAAACTTTAAGTACTAAACCTTTGGTTGTAAACATGAATGTTAAAAAAATATTATGCATCTAAAAAAATATACTGTTACTACTATCGGTTCAGGGAGGGCACTAATTCTATTGTATAGACAGTTTCCAAATTTACAATGACTCCCTGAACAGATAAAAGCAGTGGTCGAAAACAGCCCCATAGGTATTTTTAAGTAAATAGGTTGGTTTTGCTGTGAGAGATGAGTGTTTAATTTTATATTAGGTAATATACCACTAGTAATGTTTGGACAAAAAAATAAGGTGTAAAACTTCCAATAATGTAAATCCAAAACACAAAAACACAAATGTATTGTTTACACTTTTAATTTCAGACTTATTTTACAAGAAAAAGTGAACTTTATAGTGCTTTATTTTAGCATTAGAAAGAAGGATAAAGCACAAAGCACGAGGTCTTTTATATAAGACACTTTATGCCACACAGCTGTGTTGTTCCACATACAAGTGTTTTTATTATTTATATCTAAATAGTACTTACAACAATCAATATATTTATTTTGAATGTATTTATTATTTAACTCTATAATTTTACATTTCGTTATTCAGTTCTCGAAAAGTTGCTAAAATAAAAAACCTAAAGAAGAAGAGGTTTGAAACGATCGGTTCGTATTTTTCGCTATCGAAATTGTCAAAATTGAAAATCGTATCACGTTCTTTTTCCTGTTTTCTTGCTAATCAACAAATTATTGAATTCAGATCACGAGATTATTAAACGAGTATCTATTTGTTAATTAATATTAAGATTTTATTTTTCGCTGTGTGTGGTGGTGTGCAGACTGCGATGGAGCTACCAGAGGCAGGCCTAAGTGGCTTGCAAAAAAGACCGACTCGTTCTCTCCCGAACGTTTTGCCTTCAACAAAAGCAAAGAGGCAGAAACAAAGTCCATTAACAACAAATGAGAAACGTTGGTGTTCAACATTTACAAGTTGGTGTGTGAACTTTGCAGCAATAATGAATTTCCGTGTAACAAACCGTGTCTGTTCAATATTTATCCCAAGCAGAAAAGGTTGACGACAACTTCTTCTTTGTTTAGCGCATTTCTAATCCTAAAAAAATGCACTATAATTTGTAACCAAATCTTGATAGGTATTATTATCGAAGCCCCGGTAATCCCGGTATTTAGGTCCAATATCAAAATTCAATGCTACCAGCATTGAGGATCATCTGATATTGAAGGTATATATCTATTTCGTTTTTGACGATTATAATAATGACTTCGTGTAAATTGGCATAGTAAATAATATATCAGTTTATATTACGTTCCACTGCTGGGCACAGACCTCCTCTCATGGACGAGAATTTAATGAAAAAAATAACGGTATCATAATTATACCGGTTTGGAAAAGGAATTATAAAAGTTTCAGTAAAATTAAAAATAAATACCGGTAACCGATATGTATTTCTACACGGTTCCCAATCCGGTACCGTTACGTTGGCGGCGCGGCTAACCTTTACAATATAACGCTATTGTAATGGAATACCGATTCCATACCGGTATAACGTAACCGAAATCAGTCCATGCTCGTAAGGCAGCCTTTGAAAACAAAAGTGTTCGCCAATTATTAAAAACTGAATCGATAACAATATCCATATACTTAATTGAACGAGCGAGCGAGACGAACGAAGATTTTCATTTCAGCTAGGCAATTAATAAGCTTAGGCAAAAAATCCAGATTTCCAGATTCGCGTTTAAAAGATCTTTACTTTACGCAAGTTGTTTGCTAGCAGAGCCGTAAATTTTTAGTGTTTCTGTTCTCGATGTTCGTCTGTTTATATATATACATATATATTGTATGAAGGTATTTATATGTATTTTATTTATTTGTCTATTGTCGTTATTTATTATGTATGTATAACCACTGTGTGTTTATATCTGTAGTTGCACCGACCAAAATTTGTCTGCTTTGCCCAAATGTTGACTGGTAAATGCTTACGGCTTTAAGTCCGCCTTTTGTACGATAAGTTGTTCTTTTGTTCAAATCAAAGATTAAATAAATAAATATTCTTTCGTATGTCCGGCTGTCTAGACTTCTCCTCTATATGTCGTAGGTAGCTATTTCTCAACCGATTCTCGGGAAATTTTGTGAGCTGATTTGAAGATTATACAGAGTGACATTCAATCCGAAACTATAAGGGACACGGAAATTTGCTCTAAGGAGTCACCCAGACCGATTTTAGAAAGAATAAAAACTGCATTTAACTTAGTACGCAGTCAAATCTGTCTAAAAATCCGAGTTTGTTTTTTGCGTTTAAAGTCAGCTTAGGCATAGTAAGTATACCTAAGTATACTTACTATGCCTAAGCACGGCTATGTCCCCCCAGTAAGCATCACCAGTGAAAGATTTTTTATAATCGGATAAGTGGTTTCGGAGGTTATAGCGTACATACAAAGATACAAATAAATAACACTTTACAATAATCGTTCCGGTAGCATAGTGGTTCAGGCATGCGACTGTCAAACGGCGGTCGTGGGTTCGACAGATAAGTTTCATCTCATATTTACCTAAACAAGACATTCAATAATTTTGTAAGCAAATGCCCATAACCCAGCCATTGAAGATTAGTAATGAATGAGTGAAAGCATCATAAACGTATAGAAACGTAAACGCGTGAAAAAGGCGAATTCGAATTTTGAATTTTGACGTTCATCGAAAACAGTACCATATTGTCAAATGATATATTTCTCTCTTTCTGATGCGGTCTAGGTCCAGATTCGAGAGACTGGCCACTAAGAGTTTTGATATACAAACTCGCCAATTATTCACAAAGCTTACTAAATTCGTCCGTCCGGTAACGCAAAATTGTTACCAACTTTGAGGTCATTATTTTAGACGCGAGTCACGGGCGAATACAAAACATTTTGTGAATAATACGTAGCCTCTCTGATTGTAATTATGTAGCAACTGCGGGTGAATATGGATATAACAAATCAAAGTACCAATATACTTCCTAAGTATAGATACCTTATTCCTTATAACGTTAGATTTTTGTAAGGAAAAATACCTCTTTTATCTTCCTTTATAAATATTGTACTTACTAGTGTTATTTCGATTATTTAATGTGTTTCAAATGGAACAATGTAAATGTTTTTGTTTATCAAAATAGTTTTCATGACGCGAATGACTTGAAGATTTACGCACGATTTGTCTAATATCATTTGGAAGAGGGTATAGAATAGATAAAGGTAGTACTTTGATTTTTCAACAGTAAACCTACGGATACTCATGAATCATGATTTTCCAATTAAATGAAGGCGTAACATCTTTTGAAATGAAATACCTATGCATCATAATATTTACGTAGTATGTAACATGACAGAATAGGTCCACCAAAAATATAGGGGGTTTTGTGGATAATCTAGATACAAATCATGCTTATCAAGAAAACTTAAACAAGTTAAATAAGAAAAAAATTTTTTTTGCACATTACAAGTAAATCTAAGTTAGTTAAGACGGTCATATTGGTTTAGAAATCCAAAATTGAAAAACAAAAAAGATGTACGTTCATCGGGATTTGAACCCGGTTCAACGATGGCATTACAGACAGATTTAAGCAAAATTGTATAACACTGCGCTACCGCATGACATTAGGTAATGAGTGAAAAAGTCAGATGCATTCGTCGTACATTCTAGTGTGCCAGACACAAGTACATTTAGTTTCGCTATTTCCTAATAGAGGCGCTACTGTAGATTTAGTTTTGCGCCCTCTAGTTTGATTTATGCAAAATGTTTGACAATGACAAACTTCGAAGTGACATTTAGCTACGTTAGTCTGCGTAAATTCACGAAAAAGCACTTTTATGCATATTTTCGGACTACATTTTAAAAAGAAACAATGTTTAGTGCAGATTGATTGCGATTCATACGTAGCAAGCTCTTCGGCTTCCGCAGTTTGAAACACATGTTGGTACTCGTCACGGTTTTGCGTAAAACGATGAGCAACCATCGAACTTATATATCGCGACATCTGTTAGCAACAGCTCGACAGGAACCAGTGACGTTGAACCTTAATCGGTTCACATTTTTGGGACACTGTATATTTGTGTGCCAAACCTAAGCTGGCCGACATAAGTATATAGTCCTCGAAATCTCACGCCAAATTACAAACTCAATATATCACGACATTTCATAATCTAGTACATGCAGACCTATTTCCGTGTTACCTGCAATTTCAAAGATTGAAAAACTTATTAACTATAAGCTTATTTCGTACTTGAACAGACTTAATATTTTATCGCAATTACAAATGGGGTTGAGGCATGGAAGGTCTACCGAAGATGCTGTGCAAGCATTCGCGTCCTCAATAACTGGATATGTGGACATTGGACAAAGGCGACAAGGGAATGGCAGTCTTTTTGGACCTCAAGAAAGCCTTTGATACGGTCTCCCTTCCTACCCTTGCAAATAAACTCGAACGCATCGGCATAAGGGGTAAGATTCTTGATTTATTGAAAGACTATCTCAATAATTGAAGTCAGCGTGTAAGAGCTGATCATCGTTTAAACTAGAGCACTAGTATTTCATATGGCGTCCCTCAAGGCAGTGTGGTAGGGCCCACATTGTTCTTGATACACAGAACCCATATTTGACACCCAGAACTTGCGTCGCGCGTCGCCGTCTTAACGTGTATTTGTGTTATGTTATAAGTTTTGTATATTGTTATGTATGTTAGTCTGTAAGGTATTTGTAAATATGGGCCTTGTTGTCTGACTCAAATAAAAAAATAAAAAATAAAAAATTATTAGTATATTAATGACTTGGCCGATATGATAATTAAAGATGATAAATTGTTTCCATACGCAGATGATACGGTTATTTTATTGAGTGGAAATACCTGGTACAATGTTTATTACACTTCTAAAACTGGACTTAGGAAAGTAAATCAATGACTCAAATCTAATTTTCTAATGTAATACTACCAAAAGGAATTATAGGTATCTGCTTCAGAAAAAATATAAGCACCCGGCCGCCCAATAATTTCAAATCCAATTCACTCATGTAGCCCAAATAATCCCGCCATTTGAAATTGTCCCTTAATCGATAAAGTGACTTCAACCAAATATCTCGACATCGTGTTTGACCATCGTCTTTCATGGCTTACACATAGAATAGGTTAATTATAGAACCCGGAAACGGGTATGGATATTTAAAAAATTTAGAGTATCAAGACATTCAGATGATTTATTTGCTGTTCGTACAAGTACATGCAAATACAATTAATACAATTTTAGGTACAATTAATAATACAATTATAGTTACAATAATACATTTTAAAATTAATTACTTATTCTAGGTGCACATTAATAAAAGGACACATTACATTGGATTTTATTGGTTAAAATATTTAATAGATGTCATTTGTGATGTCAAGGGCATTGGCGAAAAATTCTTTAATTGTATAAAATGGTCTATTTATGAAATATTCTTTTATCTTTCTGTCAAAAGTTCTCATGTCTGTACATTGTTTGATATCCTGACTTATTTTATTAAAAAATTTAATGGCCATATTGTTAAAGCTGTTATTGAAATGGACAAAGTGAGGTGTAGTTAGAGACAGTTGACTATTATTCCTAAGATTAAAATTATGCATTTCTCCAGCTGTCGGATAGAGATTTTTATTTAAATAGACATATATACATATGTGATACAAGTACATTGAGATAATGGTGAGGATTTTGTGATCTATAAACAAGTTTCGATGGGTGTCAGGTATGCTTTTGCATCCAGAAATAAGTCGAATAGCCTTTTTCTGTAGGAGTAAAACAGAATTTATGTTTGTACCGTTGCCCCAAACTTCAACACAATACCTGATGATACTCTCGAAATAGTAGAAGTAAACAGTTTTTAATATATTGGTGTCTGCTATTTTTGAAAGACTTTTCAATGAATAACACGCACTAGCCAATTTTTTACACACGGTGTCTATATGACTATGCCACCTCAGATAGGGGTCAAGTTGTACTCCCAAGAATCGGATACAATCAGATTTTTCTATAGGCACATGACAAATAAAATCAGCGCTCCTAGAACTACGGCGAAAAATTATGTAAAAACTTTTTTCACAGTTAATCCTAAGACCATTGTATGAAAACCAGTTGTCGAGTTCATTCCAACATTGTTTTATAATTAGATTAAATTCTAGGACAGTAGGTGCACTTAGGATGATGCTGGTATCATCCGCGTAGAGATACGGTGTACCCTGTGTTAAATAATCAGGCAGATCGTTTATAAAAATAAGAAACAGCAATGGGCCAAGGACTGAACCCTGAGGTACCCCGTATTTTATCGTACCCTCCTCGGAACGAGTGGCTCGATCAGGATCACTACAAGCTATTTCTACGTATTGAGTGCGACCTGTTAGATACGATTCAAAAAGTGTGAGGGCTATGCCGCGAATACCGTAGTATTCAAGTTTGTTTAGGAGTATTCTGTGGCTGACACAGTCAAATGCTTTAGTCAGGTCACAAAACACTCCCCCGCACTTGTGACCGTTATTCAGATTACGCATAACTTCGGTGACCAAGTTTATTACAGCTTTTGATGTATTTTTCCCTTTTCTGAAACCGTACTGATGTGAAGTGAACAGATTATTCTTTTCAAAGTGACTTTCTAATCTAGTAGCTAAGCATTTCTCAAATATTTTAGAAATAATGGATAAGAGAGATATCGGTCTGTAGTTATTCAGTTCACTACGGTTTCCTTTTTTAAATATTGCGATTACTTTTGCCTTTTTCAGTAGATTGGGAAATACGCCTTCTTCTAAACAACTGTTAAATACTATGCATAGCGGCGTACATATTAAATTCATATTTTCTTTTATAAATTTTGTGTTCAAGTTATCAGGTCCACAAGAGTTACTATTTTTCAGGTTTTTCGTTATTCTAATTATTTCTGCGCCAGTTATGGGATTCAGAAATATTGAACTGTTGGTTTTTTTCTTTAGTGTCTGCATAATTATCAAGTGTTGCCTATCATGTGAGTTACATGTTGTCTTTCCTACATTTAAAAAGTAACTGTTAAAAGCCTTTGCTATGGTATTTACATCTTCTGTCTTACCAGTTTCAAGTTTCAAGGTTAATTTGGGTTGTGGTCTGACACATTTTCCTGTATTGTCCTTAACTAAATTCCAAATAGTTTTGACCTTATTCTTTGCTTTAGATATGGTTCGATGCATATGTATTTTTTTAGCATGAACTAAGACCGCTTTAAATGTGTTCTTATATTGTTTAAAGTGCTTAATGAAATTTTCGTTATTCACATTTCGCGATTGTATCAGCATTTGACGTTTGACTTTGCTGGATTGTTTAATGCCCTTCGAGAGCCATCCGTTACTTTTATTTCGAGACTGGACTTTTTTAAGTGGAAAATGTCTATCAATTAGTGGAAATAGTATGGTGTAAAACTGATTTAATTTACCATCACAATCTTTATTAGCAAATATCGATTGCCAGTCAATACATTTAAGACTCTCCTGGAATTTATTTGTGGCTTTTTTGCTGTAGACACGTTTCTTCATAACTTTCTGTAAATCGTGTTTCCTATTGCATGAAGCTGGTAGTTCAAGTAATTGCACATCATGATCTGAGAAACTACATGGTATTACAAAGGCAGCCATATAATCATTAAAATCTGTTAATATGTTGTCTAATACTGTTGAGGTATTTGCTGTTACTCGGGTAAAATCTGTTATTGTAGGCTTAATGTTGTGCTCTAATAGGCTTTGTAAAAACAATTTTGTCTTACTATCATTGTCCGCTGCAAGATTGACGTTAAAATCTCCAGCAATAATAATGTTATGTGACTTAAAGTCGGTTAGAAGATGGCACAGTCGGTTAAGAAAAAGATCAAAACTAGAGCTCGGAGAGCGGTAGACTACTAGCAGGTAAAAAACTGTATTTTTATCTAGCTCCAAACAGATCTTACACACTTCAAAAATGCTTTCTATATAGTATTTGGAGACGTCAATTACTCTAAAATTGCTTGAGTAGTCATTACTTACAAAAATAATCGTGCCTCCGCCTTTAACAGAAACTCTTGAAGTTTGCGTTGCAATCGAGTATCCTGGCAAATGTATGCATGTATATTCGGTTGGTTCAAGCCATGTTTCAGTGAGCATTACTACTTTAGGTCTAGATTTAAGTTCGCATTCAATAAAAGCTTCCAAATTTAATAGTTTATTTCGGAGTCTATTTATATTTAGGTGCATAATGCCTAGATTCTCGGTTCCAAAATTACTTTCTGTAGGAATGTTATTTATAAAAAATTAGAACTATTGTAATATTTTTCGTTGATTTGCTTCAATGATACATTTAGTGATGTAGCTATTTTAAATTTACCCTTTATCCGTAAGTTGTAACCATTGTACGCAAAATCATTCTCATTTAAGTTTTCGTCGATATTTTGCATTGTAACATGATTATATTTTGACAATGTTTGCATAAGCCTAGCATTGACTTTATTAGCAAATATATTGAACCCTTTATAATTGTGATTAATGTGACATGTCGCGTCAAACAAAATTATATTAAATCTTGACTTATATGTGTGTCTATCTATAATCTTGAATTATATGCAATCATTACTCATGTATCACGTATCACAATCTCATGTATCACAAGGTATACTAACGTCAGTAGTAACAATTTACGTATGTTTGTTGCAGCGTCGACGTGTATCCCGGAGAGCACTGCCGTGGTCCACCGAGACATGGACGACGACGAGGCGCGGGACCCCATGTCGCTGCACTGCTGGCTCGTCGAAAAGGTAAGGTACACTTGAGGCCGATTAATGAAATCTTCTTTTAGCTTCTATCAAACCTTAAGAAAGCACTTGGTGGCTGAAGGCCAATTATATTATACTATCCCCAGGTGGCAGCGAGGCCAAAGGCCGAGCTTTACGTTGGAATGAAAGGCCCACAGCATCCCTTTAGAGAGCGCTCTCAATGCGAGCCCCTACGCCACTCATTATCTTCGGGTGTCTTGCAAGCGAAACCTGAAGGTAAATGCAGGAAACGCTGGTTTGTCAACTGTCCACTCGGTTAGGTTCCTTGGTGTTTGCATAGACTGTGAGCTGAACTGGAAGGAAGAACTTGCTGCTCTGAAAAGCAGCATCTGTTCTGCGTGCTATGCGCTAAGGACCTTACGTGATGAAGTGACGATAAAACAGCTGGTTGTGATCTATCATGCACTAATTGAGTCAAGCTTACGGTATAGCATTAAGTTCTGGGGTCATAGCTTTACTTATAATATAAAGAAAGCGTTTGTTATACAAAAACGTGCTATTAGAACCATGGTGCGAATACCGTCATGGGAGTCTTGCAAGGAACATTTTGTCAGATTAAAATTACTAACTGTTCCGAGTCTATATATCCTTGTTTTACTGACTGATATTGTTAAGCATCCAGAGAGGAAAGGGGCTGTAGGCAAGACACTCGAAGGAAGGACTTGAAAAAAACAATTATGCCTAAACTGAGAGTAGTTAAGCACAGCGTGCAATACCAAGCTGTCAGACTGTACAAGAACACCTACTGGTGAAATGTTACTATGACATCAAAGAATTTACTTCTGACTGATATGTTGTGTGTGTTAGTTACATTTATTTATTTATTCTTTTCTTCCCTCTTATTGTATCGTGATTATATTATTATAATTTAATGTATAATGTAATTTATAATGTAGGTAATGAATATTGTAATTAATCTTATAATTTCCGACACAGTTTATATTGTTATGGAATAAATTGAATTGAATTGAATAAACTGAAGGTTTTACGATTGCAATCCAAGACCAAATTAAAGACACTATAGGAATTATAGAAAACATATCATTCGCGATCGTAACTTAACTACTGATTTATAAACACCGACATGACCAAGTCGCAGCAATCATCCAACCAATACCCTGCACTAAAATACCGCCTTATTGCAAACAAAACCCCTTACTATAAATATACCTACACCGCAAATTGTTTTGGAGTAATCCGATCACTAACTATACTGGGACAGAACTATAATCACCGACAAAACCGTGCATTACAATAGACCTGACATTATACTCCACGACAAACCGGCAAAAACTGTGTACCTGATTGACGTAGCCACACCCAATACCCACAACTTAGCGTCTACTCACACTGAAAAGATCAGTAAGTACACTGACTTATCCGTAGAAATAAAAAAACAATGGCGAGTAAATATGGTGAAGACCATTCCAATTGTAATTTCATCTACAGGTGCGCGGCGGCCTCTCTCTGCCTCAAAACCCTGGGTGTCCATCCACTTACATACATCCTCCTACAAAAAGCTGTAATTATGAACACATGCAGAATAGTACGCAAATTTTTAGCATTACAACAACAATAAGTAGGTAGTCCTTAGGTAGCTTAGCTACCTTCTGTATTCGTTTGGCCAAAAGTTTGGTCCTTAGGTAGCTTAGCTACCTTCTGTATTCGTTTGGCCACCTCGAGCAATCTCCTTAACGCCATGGCATACCTGATGCCACAAGTTGACGAGGGGGTGCAGGTTGACGCCGCGTACTTTGACTTCAGGAAAGCATTCGACATGGTTGATAATGACCTCTTGTTGTCAAAGATGGCGGCGGTGGGCTGCACTCCCAAGTTGCTACAGTTTTTCGCGGACTACATGAGAGACCGCCAACAATACGTGGAGTACGCGGATTGCAAGTCTCAACCATATTTCACCAGAACCGGGGTAAGTCAGGGTAGTAATTTGGGACCGCTGGAGTTCATTATTATGATTAATGATCTGCCAGAAGTGGTCAAGGAGGCTAAATGCCTGTTGTTCGCGGATGACCTCAAGCTGCTCTTGGCAATTAAGAATGAGGAAGACTGTAAGCGTCTCCAGAGGGACATAGACAGAGTGGTGGAGTGGAGCCAGAGAAACAAACTGCATTTTAATGTGGATAAATGCGTTTCCATGACATTCACTAGGTCCAAAACACCTATCAACCACAGCTATGAGGTAGCCGGAGCTCAGTTGAAAAGAGTGGACTCCGTAAGGGACTTGGGAGTGCACATGCAAAGTAGCTTGTGTTTCAGGGCCCATGTCGTCAGTGCGTGTAAAAAGGCGTTCAGAATTCTGGGCTTTGCACTCCGCCGAGCAGTAAGCTTCTCAGACATGAAAGCCGTCTCGGCGCTGTACAATGCTCTGGTAAGAAGCCAATTAGAATGTAACGCGGCAATATGGGCTCCGCATGAGACCAAATACTGCATCATGATAGAAAGGATACAAAATAAGTTTACAAGATACTTATACTGGAAACGTTATGGAGTGTATCCTTTCTATCCGCTGATATATCCCACACTTTTTGTGATTGGCATGGTCGGTTACGACAAATTAGAAACTCGCAGGAATCTGGCGCTTGCGTGCTACTTGCTTCGGGTTCTCCGCGGTAGTATTTGCAACCCGGACATTTTACAACTGTTTAAGCTATGCGTGCCTGACAGGTGAACCGAGCGGCGGCGGCAACCGCGGCTGCTGGCAGAGCCAACCGGCAGGACGAATCTGCTACGTAAAGCACCTCTCAGCCGAACTATACACGTTCTGAATCTCGTTGCCGACAAGACAGATCTTTTTTATTGCCCTATGTGGGAATTGTCAAAAACGTGCTTATACGTATTATGTTATGTAATGGACTGAATTTGAATGATATATTGAAATGTAATGACATATTTAAATCTAGACTGATTGTAATAAATTGAATTTTAAAGTTTAGTTATTTAGTTACCTATTTTAATAAGGATTATTTTTTTAAATTTAAGGTTATAGCACTATTGTATTAGGGTTACCTGTAAGGATAGTTGCTGTATTTCATAAAAATAAATAAATAAAAAGCCCGCGGGTATGGAAGTAAAATACCCTCCACTTGGAGAAAAACTTAAATAAAAACAATAATAATAATAAGTGCTCTTCGACATCACCATTCCCCATGACGAGAACCTCTTGAAGGCCGAGAAGGACAAATCCAGCAAGTACTTAGACCTGGCTCACGAGGTCACCACCATGTGGGATGTTGATTCTACGATTATCGTCCCGATAGTCGTTTCGGCGAACGGTTTGATAGCGAAGAGTCTCGACCGTCACCTCAAGAGACTCGCTAGATGGCTGGATCAAGGGTCAGATACAGAAGGCGGTACTCCTGGATACTGCGCGGATAGTGAACCCAGGACCTCTTGCTTCGTAGGCAGGGTCACTACCAATGTCACGAAGTTAAGGTCTGTGCATTAATTCTTGTTAATTATAATAATTCAGTATTCCAGAGATGTATAAGGCCTCTGAGCGTCCAAATACAATTAATAATTATTCTAATTTTAAATAAAAAAGGAAAATTAATGTACCTAATACTGTCACTGATGTACAGGGTCAATAACAATAAAACGTGTCAAGATCGGAATGATCTCTCTCGTTAATACGATAATGATAAAATAACACTAGTATTTAAGTAATTAGGTACTATGCCGAAATAATGAAGGAATTAAATACCCAAAATATCCCTTTAGGGGGCGCTCCTTATGCGCTCCCAATAATATTTCAGAAAGTCACGGGAGTTTTCTACATAAAAAATATGATACCATTTCTCCGCGGAATACCGTTTTGTCCAAATTGAATTCCCACATCCCTTGATGTTGGTAAACTATGTTTTTTTTATACAACGACGGTGGTAAACAAGCTTACGGTCCGCCTGATGGTAAGCGGACACCGCAGCCTATAGACCAATGTCACTCCAAATAAGTAACATGGGCGTTGCCGACCCTTGATTTGTTTGAGGATTCGCCCTGTTGACAGCTGAAGGAACAAGTTCCCTCGCTCACAACACAAACGCATCCTCGTCGGGAGCTCTGGCGACCTTGCTCACCTCCAGGAACACAACGCTACTACAGAGCAAGTAGTAGTGTTATTATGGCTGTGATCTTCTGCAAGGCTTACTTCCCCAGTTGGGCTGCTCCACATTCGAGCGGGATGACATCTCGCTGTGCCCTACTTCCTTCAAAAAAATATGCTAATTCCCGATAAGTGTTCAACACAACCTTCAAACAACTTCGGTGGGAATCGTACGTAATGTATTATTTTGCCTCCTTAGGCGGTAATTGACGTTCCACGTTCCTGTTGTCCTCAGGCACTCCACCACGGCTCGTTCCGCTCGTCGGCGCTCCAGTCGGCGCTGCGGCGGCTGCGGCACCGCCTGCCGCCGCGCACCTTCTACCGCCACGTCGGCGACCAGCCGCCGAGACGAGCACCCAAGCCACGGTACGTGTATACTGTTGTGTCGTGTGTACACGCTCGTCGGCGCTCCAGTCGGCGCTGCGGCGGCTGCGGCACCGCCTGCCGCCGCGCACCTTCTACCGCCACGTCGGCGACCAGCCGCCGAGACGAGCACCCAAGCCACGGTACGTGTATACTGTTGTGTCGTGTGTACACGCTCGTCGGCGCTCCAGTCGGCGCTGCGGCGGCTGCGGCACCGCCTGCCGCCGTGCACCTTCTACCGCCACGTCGGCGACCAGCCGCCGAGACGAGCACCCAAGCCACGGTACGTGTATACTGTTGTGTCGTGTGTACACGCTCGTCGGCGCTCCAGTCGGCGCTGCGGCGGCTGCGGCACCGCCTGCCGCCGCGCACCTTCTACCGCCACGTCGGCGACCAGCCGCCGAGACGAGCACCCAAGCCACGGTACGTGTATACTGTTGTGTCGTGTGTACACGCTCGTCGGCGCTCCAGTCGGCGCTGCGGCGGCTGCGGCACCGCCTGCCGCCGCGCACCTTCTACCGCCACGTCGGCGACCAGCCGCCGAGACGAGCACCCAAGCCACGGTACGTGTATACTGTTGTGTCGTGTGTACACGCTCGTCGGCGCTCCAGTCGGCGCTGCGGCGGCTGCGGCACCGCCTGCCGCCGCGCACCTTCTACCGCCACGTCGGCGACCAGCCGCCGAGACGAGCACCCAAGCCACGGTACGTGTATACTGTTGTGTCGTGTGTACACGCTCGTCGGCGCTCCAGTCGGCGCTGCGGCGGCTGCGGCACCGCCTGCCGCCGCGCACCTTCTACCGCCACGTCGGCGACCAGCCGCCGAGACGAGCACCCAAGCCACGGTACGTGTATACTGTTGTGTCGTGTGTACACGCTCGTCGGCGCTCCAGTCGGCGCTGCGGCGGCTGCGGCACCGCCTGCCGCCGCGCACCTTCTACCGCCACGTCGGCGACCAGCCGCCGAGACGAGCACCCAAGCCACGGTACGTGTATACTGTTGTGTCGTGTGTACACGCTCGTCGGCGCTCCAGTCGGCGCTGCGGCGGCTGCGGCACCGCCTGCCGCCGCGCACCTTCTACCGCCACGTCGGCGACCAGCCGCCGAGACGAGCACCCAAGCCACGGTACGTGTATACTGTTGTGTCGTGTGTACACGCTCGTCGGCGCTCCAGTCGGCGCTGCGGCGGCTGCGGCACCGCCTGCCGCCGCGCACCTTCTACCGCCACGTCGGCGACCAGCCGCCGAGACGAGCACCCAAGCCACGGTACGTGTATACTGTTGTGTCGTGTGTACACGCTCGTCGGCGCTCCAGTCGGCGCTGCGGCGGCTGCGGCACCGCCTGCCGCCGCGCACCTTCTACCGCCACGTCGGCGACCAGCCGCCGAGACGAGCACCCAAGCCACGGTACGTGTATACTGTTGTGTCGTGTGTACACGCTCGTCGGCGCTCCAGTCGGCGCTGCGGCGGCTGCGGCACCGCCTGCCGCCGCGCACCTTCTACCGCCACGTCGGCGACCAGCCGCCGAGACGAGCACCCAAGCCACGGTACGTGTATACTGTTGTGTCGTGTGTACACGCTCGTCGGCGCTCCAGTCGGCGCTGCGGCGGCTGCGGCACCGCCTGCCGCCGCGCACCTTCTACCGCCACGTCGGCGACCAGCCGCCGAGACGAGCACCCAAGCCACGGTACGTGTATACTGTTGTGTCGTGTGTACACGCTCGTCGGCGCTCCAGTCGGCGCTGCGGCGGCTGCGGCACCGCCTGCCGCCGCGCACCTTCTACCGCCACGTCGGCGACCAGCCGCCGAGACGAGCACCCAAGCCACGGTACGTGTATACTGTTGTGTCGTGTGTACACGCTCGTCGGCGCTCCAGTCGGCGCTGCGGCGGCTGCGGCACCGCCTGCCGCCGCGCACCTTCTACCGCCACGTCGGCGACCAGCCGCCGAGACGAGCACCCAAGCCACGGTACGTGTATACTGTTGTGTCGTGTGTACACGCTCGTCGGCGCTCCAGTCGGCGCTGCGGCGGCTGCGGCACCGCCTGCCGCCGCGCACCTTCTACCGCCACGTCGGCGACCAGCCGCCGAGACGAGCACCCAAGCCACGGTACGTGTATACTGTTGTGTCGTGTGTACACGCTCGTCGGCGCTCCAGTCGGCGCTGCGGCGGCTGCGGCACCGCCTGCCGCCGCGCACCTTCTACCGCCACGTCGGCGACCAGCCGCCGAGACGAGCACCCAAGCCACGGTACGTGTATACTGTTGTGTCGTGTGTACACGCTCGTCGGCGCTCCAGTCGGCGCTGCGGCGGCTGCGGCACCGCCTGCCGCCGCGCACCTTCTACCGCCACGTCGGCGACCAGCCGCCGAGACGAGCACCCAAGCCACGGTACGTGTATACTGTTGTGTCGTGTGTACACGCTCGTCGGCGCTCCAGTCGGCGCTGCGGCGGCTGCGGCACCGCCTGCCGCCGCGCACCTTCTACCGCCACGTCGGCGACCAGCCGCCGAGACGAGCACCCAAGCCACGGTACGTGTATACTGTTGTGTCGTGTGTACACGCTCGTCGGCGCTCCAGTCGGCGCTGCGGCGGCTGCGGCACCGCCTGCCGCCGCGCACCTTCTACCGCCACGTCGGCGACCAGCCGCCGAGACGAGCACCCAAGCCACGGTACGTGTATACTGTTGTGTCGTGTGTACACGCTCGTCGGCGCTCCAGTCGGCGCTGCGGCGGCTGCGGCACCGCCTGCCGCCGCGCACCTTCTACCGCCACGTCGGCGACCAGCCGCCGAGACGAGCACCCAAGCCACGGTACGTGTATACTGTTGTGTCGTGTGTACACGCTCGTCGGCGCTCCAGTCGGCGCTGCGGCGGCTGCGGCACCGCCTGCCGCCGCGCACCTTCTACCGCCACGTCGGCGACCAGCCGCCGAGACGAGCACCCAAGCCACGGTACGTGTATACTGTTGTGTCGTGTGTACACGCTCGTCGGCGCTCCAGTCGGCGCTGCGGCGGCTGCGGCACCGCCTGCCGCCGCGCACCTTCTACCGCCACGTCGGCGACCAGCCGCCGAGACGAGCACCCAAGCCACGGTACGTGTATACTGTTGTGTCGTGTGTACACGCTCGTCGGCGCTCCAGTCGGCGCTGCGGCGGCTGCGGCACCGCCTGCCGCCGCGCACCTTCTACCGCCACGTCGGCGACCAGCCGCCGAGACGAGCACCCAAGCCACGGTACGTGTATACTGTTGTGTCGTGTGTACACGCTCGTCGGCGCTCCAGTCGGCGCTGCGGCGGCTGCGGCACCGCCTGCCGCCGCGCACCTTCTACCGCCACGTCGGCGACCAGCCGCCGAGACGAGCACCCAAGCCACGGTACGTGTATACTGTTGTGTCGTGTGTACACGCTCGTCGGCGCTCCAGTCGGCGCTGCGGCGGCTGCGGCACCGCCTGCCGCCGCGCACCTTCTACCGCCACGTCGGCGACCAGCCGCCGAGACGAGCACCCAAGCCACGGTACGTGTATACTGTTGTGTCGTGTGTACACGCTCGTCGGCGCTCCAGTCGGCGCTGCGGCGGCTGCGGCACCGCCTGCCGCCGCGCACCTTCTACCGCCACGTCGGCGACCAGCCGCCGAGACGAGCACCCAAGCCACGGTACGTGTATACTGTTGTGTCGTGTGTACACGCTCGTCGGCGCTCCAGTCGGCGCTGCGGCGGCTGCGGCACCGCCTGCCGCCGCGCACCTTCTACCGCCACGTCGGCGACCAGCCGCCGAGACGAGCACCCAAGCCACGGTACGTGTATACTGTTGTGTCGTGTGTACACGCTCGTCGGCGCTCCAGTCGGCGCTGCGGCGGCTGCGGCACCGCCTGCCGCCGCGCACCTTCTACCGCCACGTCGGCGACCAGCCGCCGAGACGAGCACCCAAGCCACGGTACGTGTATACTGTTGTGTCGTGTGTACACGCTCGTCGGCGCTCCAGTCGGCGCTGCGGCGGCTGCGGCACCGCCTGCCGCCGCGCACCTTCTACCGCCACGTCGGCGACCAGCCGCCGAGACGAGCACCCAAGCCACGGTACGTGTATACTGTTGTGTCGTGTGTACACGCTCGTCGGCGCTCCAGTCGGCGCTGCGGCGGCTGCGGCACCGCCTGCCGCCGCGCACCTTCTACCGCCACGTCGGCGACCAGCCGCCGAGACGAGCACCCAAGCCACGGTACGTGTATACTGTTGTGTCGTGTGTACACGCTCGTCGGCGCTCCAGTCGGCGCTGCGGCGGCTGCGGCACCGCCTGCCGCCGCGCACCTTCTACCGCCACGTCGGCGACCAGCCGCCGAGACGAGCACCCAAGCCACGGTACGTGTATACTGTTGTGTCGTGTGTACACGCTCGTCGGCGCTCCAGTCGGCGCTGCGGCGGCTGCGGCACCGCCTGCCGCCGCGCACCTTCTACCGCCACGTCGGCGACCAGCCGCCGAGACGAGCACCCAAGCCACGGTACGTGTATACTGTTGTGTCGTGTGTACACGCTCGTCGGCGCTCCAGTCGGCGCTGCGGCGGCTGCGGCACCGCCTGCCGCCGCGCACCTTCTACCGCCACGTCGGCGACCAGCCGCCGAGACGAGCACCCAAGCCACGGTACGTGTATACTGTTGTGTCGTGTGTACACGCTCGTCGGCGCTCCAGTCGGCGCTGCGGCGGCTGCGGCACCGCCTGCCGCCGCGCACCTTCTACCGCCACGTCGGCGACCAGCCGCCGAGACGAGCACCCAAGCCACGGTACGTGTATACTGTTGTGTCGTGTGTACACGCTCGTCGGCGCTCCAGTCGGCGCTGCGGCGGCTGCGGCACCGCCTGCCGCCGCGCACCTTCTACCGCCACGTCGGCGACCAGCCGCCGAGACGAGCACCCAAGCCACGGTACGTGTATACTGTTGTGTCGTGTGTACACGCTCGTCGGCGCTCCAGTCGGCGCTGCGGCGGCTGCGGCACCGCCTGCCGCCGCGCACCTTCTACCGCCACGTCGGCGACCAGCCGCCGAGACGAGCACCCAAGCCACGGTACGTGTATACTGTTGTGTCGTGTGTACACGCTCGTCGGCGCTCCAGTCGGCGCTGCGGCGGCTGCGGCACCGCCTGCCGCCGCGCACCTTCTACCGCCACGTCGGCGACCAGCCGCCGAGACGAGCACCCAAGCCACGGTACGTGTATACTGTTGTGTCGTGTGTACACGCTCGTCGGCGCTCCAGTCGGCGCTGCGGCGGCTGCGGCACCGCCTGCCGCCGCGCACCTTCTACCGCCACGTCGGCGACCAGCCGCCGAGACGAGCACCCAAGCCACGGTACGTGTATACTGTTGTGTCGTGTGTACACGCTCGTCGGCGCTCCAGTCGGCGCTGCGGCGGCTGCGGCACCGCCTGCCGCCGCGCACCTTCTACCGCCACGTCGGCGACCAGCCGCCGAGACGAGCACCCAAGCCACGGTACGTGTATACTGTTGTGTCGTGTGTACACGCTCGTCGGCGCTCCAGTCGGCGCTGCGGCGGCTGCGGCACCGCCTGCCGCCGCGCACCTTCTACCGCCACGTCGGCGACCAGCCGCCGAGACGAGCACCCAAGCCACGGTACGTGTATACTGTTGTGTCGTGTGTACACGCTCGTCGGCGCTCCAGTCGGCGCTGCGGCGGCTGCGGCACCGCCTGCCGCCGCGCACCTTCTACCGCCACGTCGGCGACCAGCCGCCGAGACGAGCACCCAAGCCACGGTACGTGTATACTGTTGTGTCGTGTGTACACGCTCGTCGGCGCTCCAGTCGGCGCTGCGGCGGCTGCGGCACCGCCTGCCGCCGCGCACCTTCTACCGCCACGTCGGCGACCAGCCGCCGAGACGAGCACCCAAGCCACGGTACGTGTATACTGTTGTGTCGTGTGTACACGCTCGTCGGCGCTCCAGTCGGCGCTGCGGCGGCTGCGGCACCGCCTGCCGCCGCGCACCTTCTACCGCCACGTCGGCGACCAGCCGCCGAGACGAGCACCCAAGCCACGGTACGTGTATACTGTTGTGTCGTGTGTACACGCTCGTCGGCGCTCCAGTCGGCGCTGCGGCGGCTGCGGCACCGCCTGCCGCCGCGCACCTTCTACCGCCACGTCGGCGACCAGCCGCCGAGACGAGCACCCAAGCCACGGTACGTGTATACTGTTGTGTCGTGTGTACACGCTCGTCGGCGCTCCAGTCGGCGCTGCGGCGGCTGCGGCACCGCCTGCCGCCGCGCACCTTCTACCGCCACGTCGGCGACCAGCCGCCGAGACGAGCACCCAAGCCACGGTACGTGTATACTGTTGTGTCGTGTGTACACGCTCGTCGGCGCTCCAGTCGGCGCTGCGGCGGCTGCGGCACCGCCTGCCGCCGCGCACCTTCTACCGCCACGTCGGCGACCAGCCGCCGAGACGAGCACCCAAGCCACGGTACGTGTATACTGTTGTGTCGTGTGTACACGCTCGTCGGCGCTCCAGTCGGCGCTGCGGCGGCTGCGGCACCGCCTGCCGCCGCGCACCTTCTACCGCCACGTCGGCGACCAGCCGCCGAGACGAGCACCCAAGCCACGGTACGTGTATACTGTTGTGTCGTGTGTACACGCTCGTCGGCGCTCCAGTCGGCGCTGCGGCGGCTGCGGCACCGCCTGCCGCCGCGCACCTTCTACCGCCACGTCGGCGACCAGCCGCCGAGACGAGCACCCAAGCCACGGTACGTGTATACTGTTGTGTCGTGTGTACACGCTCGTCGGCGCTCCAGTCAGCGATCAGCCGACCTATTCAGCGCAAGTGTTCCTTCAGGAAGAAGACTCTCGTCTCAGCAATTTTTCGGCAGAAGTAGGGAAACAGTTCGGGCAACTCTATATTAGGTTATTTAGAAATAAGTATTTAATTATGAAGCTCTACCAAGACGCAAATGCGCTGTGTTTTTGTATGGCTTTTGCTCACTTATTTGTTATATAATTACTTAGTACGCTACCGGTGAGAATTTGTTATTATCTCACTGTCACTACTGTTTTAAGTTGATGATCTTCCTATACCTAAATAAATAGATATTGCCCGGTTAAATCACATTTGAAATGCTTTACGCCCTTGTTTTGTTTCTAGTTGGCGCTCGGGCCCTTTCCCGCGCGTGCCCCGCGCGTGGCTCCCCGCCCCCGCCCCCGCCCCCGCCCCCGCTGCCGCGCCCCCGCCCCCGCCCCCGCCGCGGCCCAAGTCGCACTCGTACCCGCCCTTCCCGCCCGCCCTCCTCCGCCCCGGCTCCGGGGACGACTACTCGAGCCTGGACGCGCTCTGTCTGCAGATGACGGAGCAGGCCATCAACTGAGGGGACCAGGTTTACTTTGCCACTATTTAATGTTGGTGTGGAGCAGGGACGAGGACTCTAGGTATAATTTGACTTTGGTGTGAAGGAGAGAAGCTTCGGCGCGCGACTTCTGTCTCAGTCGGCCAGCGCACGCTAGTAAGAGAAAGGTAGCATTTAACATGCGCCAATTGTGCTAGTCCAGCTGGGACGACACGTAGGCGAGCCGAAAGTTTTTCCCACTAGAGCGGAAAAAGTACCTCCATTGTCGTAGCGGGCCGATGAAAACTAAGTTCTACCCTTATTCAGTTATTCTCCGCAAAGATAAGTATACTGGAATAAGTATTATTTATACATCCATTCCTTATGATGAAAACTTCACACCAATGGTTACAATCACAACAGTACTAATTTATTATTCTTCCTGGTGATTTTGGAAGCTATTTATGTTTTAAAATTACGAAAATTAACACGAAACCTGTTGCTAGAACATTCGTATAATTATGATTATTGCCTAATTGTTTGTAGGCAGATTTGGTTGATTTTTTTCAAACTGACCGGTTGAAATAAATCATCGATCAGGACTATGTATAACTTATGCTAGCATTATTATTTATAATCGTTTTTAATGTTCCAAATCGAATTATTCCCAATATTATGAAATCTTAGTATATTAGCGTGATTATGTTGCTTGTAGCAATTTTAATGTATATTTATTATCTTTTTGGCACAATTTGCACATGGACAGATTTCGTAGTGGAATCCTTTATTTTAATTATTTATTTTCTTTGACAGTTCGACTACAGGTCGAAAAGTATTGTTAAGTAGGTTAGGGTTACACCTTACGATTTACAATCCGACTTAGGATTGTAGTCAAAAATTATCTCGATGTTAACAAGAAAGATGAGTGTCGTTTTTGACGCGTCCACACCGCATTATAATATGGTAATGATCGGTAAAAGCATGTTGCCGCCTCATTTTTAAGTATGACTGTTTCAGATCAGATTGTGTAACCACAATTAAATAAAGGTATTTTTTGTAAATAAATGCTAGAGAAATTATAGGGTATGCTTTAAATTAGGCGATGACGAATAGCCTAGGAGAAAATACAAATTATTCATAAGATATAGTACCTATGACATATGTTTATTCACGGCCACTTAGCGAGGGATGATTTGCTGTAGCTTTTTTATAAACGCTTCGTTGTACCAGTGAGCTTGTAGGTACTGCGACAGTTTCAGCGAACTTTAGGAAATTATACACATATATAGGGAAATGCACTTTACGCGATATATTTTTCATTGCCACTGTAATGTAAGTAAATCCTCTATGGGCGGTTATAAAAAGTCGGATCTCTATGATTTTCTGAAAATATTGTGTTATTGGTGGAGGTTGGGTAAATATGTTACATTTTTTTCATTTCTTTTCGATATATTTTCAATATGGAAAAAAGTCTTGTATGTCCAAAGGGGAATGAATGTCAGAACTTGTATGGGCAGTTTTTCTGTAATCAAATTTAGTGCTCGTGACTTTGAGTAAGGAGATGAAAGTTATAAAAACTGGTTTTGGCAACCGCCTTCTGCAATTTTACGTTTGGTAGATAGTTATCAGTATCGATTATAGAAATATTTTTCAGCAAGATCCAAATAACTTTCCGAGACTAGTTTCTTCTCCCCTTATTCTGTTTTTTTTCTGGTGCTAACTGCGCGAGTTTTATTTAGGTTTGATGGGAAAACTTGTGAAAACGCCCAATTGGACACAAATACATTTTTGTTACTGAATATAACATCTTCCGAATATTAGGGGTAATTTTTCCCATATTTATTATCTTGGCAAAAGTTTTCCTAATGAAATTTAGTTTATCTCAATCGAAAGCACAAACGTTTGGGCGTTTTTACAACAGTAGTTGTAGGTAGTTTAGGCGAAACGGCCTAAATCGTTTAATGTTCGCGTAAAAGGGACTTTGTATGAGAGAGACGCGCTACTATGGACGTGTGAATGTTAGCTCCTGGTAATTCAGTACTCGGTATAAGCGATTCTCAAGTGTTAGAGATCCTGATACGTAGTATAATATCGCTTTATGTTCGTTTTACAAGCATCCGTCCCTTGGCTCGAAAGGATTGTATCAAGAGTCTCATTTTCTACGGATATATTTACTAAAGCATGTTACCAAAAGGTGAGGTTTAGACAGTTGGAAGGGACCTAACGCTGCGTCTACGCTATAACAAGATGCTTTATTACAAATTTGACGAACTAAAGTCCCTTTCTCCTGAAGACGACCCCATATTAATTACTAGAACATTGTAGAGGGTAGAATGAGATTTTAAATTAATAATAAAGTTAAAAATAGGTCCGTAGAAATCAGGCTTCAGCTTCCGAATTCGTGTGGAGTGCCGGGAGATATGTACGTGTGACTGTGTCGACAAATTAAACTGTTCATCTCATTCCAACGGATGACTCCATCTCGTTGTGCTAGACACGATTACCCCGTCGTTTCAAAGTTGTCTATCCTCGTCGAACCGTATAAGGGTGCATACGCAACGACTGAAGTCGTTACGAGTCAATGTGAGATTTTTCAGACGACTGACACGCTGCGCAGCTGAACCGGTGCCATAGCTAGGAGGACAGGTTCCATGGCCATGTTTTACGTGACCATATGGGACGTAAAACGTGACCATAAAACCTATAGTGCTAGCTTGGCTGGAAGACCTATTACGTTGCGGAGCGCGCGTAAACCATGCGTGTTCGTGAAATCGTTTTCGTGCAATTCGTCTGGATCGGACGTTAGAAGAGATGTTAGCTATAGTGTGGTATAGTTTAATTTTGTCGACGAATGTGTCGTGTCGTGTTTTCGTGTTGGTTGTTGACTCTTTGTTAAATGTTGCGCATTCGCCGTGTTCGTCATTATTGTAGATAGACCTAATCGTTGACTGAATACATAATTTATCTAATTTCAAACGATTTTTTTACACATTTTTATTAATTTATATTCTGCAATATTTATTTTGACTGGATCAAAAATTTGATGGAACGAGTGCAATTTTGCGTAATTAATTATAGTTGTAAATATGTTATGAATTAATTTGCAGTGTATTTGATGTAAGAGTTATTGTTTTGTACAAATGAAGTGTATCAGTTGACCAGGCCTACACTGACTTGACAGTTGTCATTTGACTGACAATTTGCCGTTCTATTTTTAGGGCGACTAGTAAAGATTTTAATATCGGGTGTGATACATTTAAATCAGGGACCCGCCCGGTATCCCCTTCGAGGGTTTTTGAAAGGGTTTTTCGTAACGCTTTGCTTACCAAAGCCGATGCTCCTCAAAACCCATTCATTTGGCTATTAAAGCGCTCCAATACGGTATCCCCTTCAAAGGGTTTTTGAAGGGGTTTGCTTACCAAAGACGATGCTCCTAAATAGCCATTAATTTGGCTTTTAAAGCACAATGAATGGGTATTCAACACGAGGAAGCGCTTCAACCCTTTAAAAAGCGCTTAAAAAAGCCTTTCGAAAGGGTTTTTCTATCAGTAGCGGTAGTGCCCCGTAAGGGAAACCCCTTCATACGGCTAAGTTAAATGAAGAGTTTTTAATCAATAAAGGACAGTAAGTGATTTGGGCTATTAAACGAACGACTAACCCGTTCAAAGGTTTTTTCTGGTAAGGGGTGGGCGGGTCCCTGATTTAAATGTAGTCTTACTTCTTGCCAACGAAGCAAAGAGTGTCAGACATTAATAAAAGTAAAAAAGTCGTTAAGTTTTCGATCAAAAAATACAGACAGATACAAGTGTAACACATGCTTTTTCGGTCTTGTCAATAAGGGATAAGATAGATGTTTCTATTTGATTTACTGTACAGCAAATTGCCAATGTCAAATGACGACCATAAAGTTTGTGAAATACGTGCCAGAATGAATTTTAATATAGCCGACCGCAGTCTGCTGTCTTAGGCCACCAAAACATAGTTTTGTAATAGACAAAGATTCTATTTAGTAGCAAATATCTTCTCTGTCCACGGCTGTAACTATTGCTTCTTACTTCTGATTTACGAGTTTATCTTTAGCGGACTGTGATATGTGGTTTGTTTTATGATCATGTTTATCGGCACTAAGTGAATATAGCATAATGTGACAGTTTCTGGATCTTTTATTTCACCCTTACACTTCCTTAAGGAAACGCCACACTAGCGAAATCGGCAGGACGTCCAAGCAAGGTCACAATAAATCTAGTATGAAAGTGACCTTGATTTGTCTCGTATTTCCGATAATCTAGATGGACCGAATAGCAACAATGTGCAGTCCTGCCGATGTCGGCCCGTATAGCGTCTCCTTTAGGGCTCAAGCCGGGTTCTCCCTGCACGGTTAGCTTAAGACGGCGCGCGAGCTCTCTCGCCGTCTCTCTATTATAAGAAAACTTAGAAAGTGATGGATAGTGCGACAGAGCTCGCGAGCCGTCTTGTCCTAACCGTGCTGGACGCATGCTCGGCCGCACGCCTCGCCCGCAGCATACCCGGCTATTTACATAGATTTGTAATCGACACATGCTACAGATCGTGGCTTGTCAATTTACCCGTTGACAATTACAAGGATAGCCATAGCCCCCCCGCTTGCCGGATGCGGGCGCTGAAGACCATTAAAAATGAGCCTTTACGTGAACGAAAGCGAAGAGTTATCGTAAAAACAGAGCATCGTGTCCTAGGCGCCTGACAGCTGTAGCCCGCTGTTTTTCGTGACCAATCGACCACCGTTCGATAACTTGTGAGAAGGTTCAGAATCTTGTATCATGAAGCCCCGTGGACGTCAGCAGCGGCTCCGTCAGAGCACCAGCCTCCCAAAAAATAAAAACAATTGCCATTTACCCTCCATTCATTTTAGCTTCAAATTATAGTGCTAAAATATATTCCTACTAAACGCGCGGTTAAAGCGACGGCGTACTTTGCTATGCACTTTAAAGGACATTAACGCCTGCTATTTTTTTCGTCATAATGCCTATTGGATTAACTATCATTTGATGACAAAATAAAGATAAAGAATAAAAGCTTCTAAATGAATCTGGGTTAACATTCTTAAATCGCCAGGGGGTGTCTGACAAAAAAATGCTCCTAGCTCACGGTCTACTAAAATATGCATCCAGAAGAGGTACAACCCATCACCGCCCAAAGAATCTGGAATTTCCTTGAGGCAAAGGGCCTTCACGGTGAACTCTAGAAAAAGGGCTGCCACAATAGATCACTTGCTGGTCAAAGTGGCATAATCAACAATAATAATAGTGAAATTTTCCCAATACTAAGGATGCTAACCTTTATTTATTTAGTATTGTATCGGTGGGCAAATACTGGACTTTTCCTGGTATTTAGTTTACTCATTTGTTAATGTGCTAAGGAGTTTTGTTTTAGTAAATAAATATTAAATACTGGAAGAAATTTATTTATTTTCAAACTAAAAATATTTCAATAAATACTACAGGACTAGCAGCTTTGTTATAATATCCACATATAAAGACAACTGGAATTTAATATAAATAAATAAAAGTATTCTAGTGAGTTTATGTCAGTCTTTCCTTATGGGTTCCTATCTTATGCCTTGCAAGATCATTCTTTCTGTAGAAACCTCTAGAACACCGGTCGCAAGGGAACGGGATCCGGGTATCGTGAAGTTTGGCATTGTGAAAGGCAAGCATTGGCCGGGAAGGGAACGTCATCCCACAACCTTCTATCAGACACTTATACTTATCAGTATTCTTGTGCCTAAAGCTCATATGATGAGCAAGAGCTTTCAGTTCGTAGAAGCTGCTGGTGCAAAGCTCACATTTCAACGGTCGTTCTCCAGTGTGACGCCACATGTGGGTGTCCATGTTTGGCACATTCTTGGCACAGATTGTGCAGAAGCCAGACTTTTCCGAATGCTGAGTCTTTATGTGCAATTTCAGGTTGCCTTTGACATTGAAGGTGCGGCCGCAGTAATTGCAAACGAAACGGTTGGGCTCAGCATGTAACCTGAGATGTTTCTTTAGATTGTTTTTATACTTAAATAGAGAGTTGCAGAGTGAACAGCTGTACTGTTTTTCAGTTGAGTGTGTCATAATGTGGCGCTTCAGTTTCTCTTTCGTACCAAACATTTTACTGCAAGTTGGGCAGCCATGAGACTTTTCAGAAGAATGTGTTTTGATGTGCCGCAGCATAGCACTGCTTTGTGTGAATTTAGATGGACAGATGGTGCAAGCGTACGGAGTTTCTCCTGTATGAGTCCTCATATGAACCGCTACATCTGTTTTCGTATAAAATGCTTTACCACAGTTTTCGCACATGAACTTCCGTTCTCTCATCTTTCCGAAATGGTTCCGTTCTACGTGTCTTTTTAGGCCGCCTCTGTCTGCATATTTCTTGTCACAGGAGGGGCACTGGTAGGGTCTTTCTCCGGAATGTACTCTGTTGTGTATGAGCAGTGCAGACTGACTCGCGCATGTGCGTCCGCACTCCTTGCACTTACAAGAACTTGTGGTTTTGAGTCGCGCTCTCTTCTTATATGCTCGTTTCGGTTTGGTTTCCCTTTTAACCTCATTATATTCGATATACGGGTACGTTTCTGATTCATCAGCGTCTCCGTATTGGTCATCGTAGTCTTCTTGTTTGACTTCAACTTTTAACTTGCTATCATCGGCGTTATCATCGATTTCAGCTTTGCAGCGCAGTGTCTGGTCGGTGGCTTCGCATTTTAGCACGAATTTGTAGGAGGCGGTCAGCTCGGCCTCGCAAGAGCTGCAAATATGTGAGGGCAGTCCGTCGCCCTCCGAAACTTTTACGTTAGCGCAACAATACAATATTTTAGCGCAAATTGACACACCACTGACGGCGCTAAATATACACAAAGCGCCTTCATTTTCGCAGCACAGCCGGCAAATCTTTTTATCCATCTCCTGTCAATATTTAGATTCAATTAGAGTGCTAACATTATGATTCCCATTAAATCGATTAGGTCAAGCGAAGCAAACCAAATAATATCGTATGTAAAGTCAATTTGACAATGACATAAAAATAAAATTTAGCTATTTCTACGTATGAATTTCGAATTTCGAATTTTTTTTTTTTTTTTTGCAACTGATGTCTAATATAATTTGAGTATCAATATGGACATTATCATAATATGAATTAAAAATCAAGTCGGAATACAATGGTGTAAAGAATGATAAAATTAAAATACGTAAAAATAAATAAAAGTAATACTACGAGTACATCCCGCTCTGCGTCAAGCCCGAACCAAAGGTCCCCAAAATGCTAGCGGCATTGCCTCGCTGAACAGCAATGGAGACCTGTTGGACGAGCCATGACCCAGAGCGGGGGTCAAGGCCCCTGTCCCTTAATCGTCTGCCTAACTCCTTGCACAGCCCGAGAGCCTCACTGCCCCAGGGCCCAGCTGTCTCCACAGCAACCGGAACGAAATCATAAGTCGGTTCCAAGGCAGAGTACTTTGCGTGTTTGAGCTTGGCGGCATTTTCGGCCGCCGAACCAGCTGACTTAATTGTGTGCTTTAGATGGGACGCTGCAAAAGTGCTAACACAAGTTGCATCCCATAGGAGGCACCGCCCTCTCTGCCAGGGAACCAACGTCAACCCGTCTGGTCTTTTTCCGTCAGTCCGAGACAGACCCGGGGGCTCCAGGATGCACGGTACGTTGGCGGACACCATAGCCCGACGCACGATCTCATTGATAGAATGGTGTCTAGGGAACCGACCCGCACATCTTTTGCAGCTTAGCCCGTGGTGGCCATTCTCCTCCACCATTGTCCCACAAACGCATCGGTGCGCTTCGCATACCTTGCTCCCCAGCCTTAAAGCAACTGCTATCCTCAGGGAGTCGTTGTCGAGCAAAGTGCCGAGTTGAGGGGAAGGCAAGGCATGCAGCCACGCACCGGATTCGGGCTTTGTGAGAGCCTTGAGACGTGCTAGGTCAGTCCCCGAGGCATCACTCAACAAATGAGAAAACGTTTGCTGACATAGAATATCGTCCCATCCTCTTTGGACCGTTAAGCTATCCGGATGATCATTGGACGGACATAGTGTCGCCCACTTAGCCAGGGCCTCGGTTACGAATGGAACTCGAATGCTGCTGCCATCAAATGATAATATTCGAGCAACAAGATCCGACGAACCATGTGCCGACGCTAAAAAGGCTACCAGACCTATGTCCTGGACCCGACGCACGCCCAAGCCACCGTAACGAACTGGCAGAGCCGCCTGACACCATTGTTTGTCGTCTAAACTCACATTGAGTATTGACTCTAAACAAGATTTAATAGTGTCATCGAACGATTTCAAATCCGTGTCATAAAGCCAAGTTGGAGACGTCCGTAACATATACACCATGCGAGGCAGAGCAAAGCAGTTTCGCAGCAAGATAAGGGAAACATGTCCCGACAATTGTGTCAAATGTTCCTGTGCCGCCGAAAGTGCTTGTCTTTTGGCTTGAAGGGCCGAACTAACACCCTCGGTGAAAATTGGAGCACCCAGTAAATTGAAAGAATGTTCGTGTATTTGTCTAATGCCAGGTAAAAGTGACTCTATTTCTGCGAGAGAGTTGGTGTCTAAAAAACTGCAAGTATAAAACTCGCACTTAGACGGGTTTATTTCAAGACCAATTTTCTTCAAGGCAGGTATCAATGTTTTCAAGTCGTTTAAGACCACTTCTGGACTTCCTCCTATAGTGCCATCATCCAGATACCACACGTTAAGGGGCGCCTTTAATCCAGAAATAATCTTTTGGATGCCGAGACAAAACATCAAGGGCCCTAATGGGTCGCCCTGCTGGGCACCAACTTGCGACTGTATTAAACTGCCTGAGAAGAAAAGATTACTTGAGGAGGCGTAACATTGGTAAATGAAAGGGTAAAGAGAAGGAGTTTGCTCTAAGGTTTCGTTGAGAATAGTGTCCCTTTCTAGGCTATTGAAAGCGTTTTTGATATCGATTTTAACGATTATGGTATTGGATGATCTGCGATGTAAAGCAAAAGACCGGGTGGCATGTATTGCCGCCTCACAACCAAGTCTGGTACCGAAGCCCATTTGAATTGGTTGCAGATAGTCAGACATAGCTTCTCTAACAGATTGGCAACAGAGCTTAGCCGTAAGACGACGAAAAAAGCTGCCCACCGCAATTGGTCTAATACCACCATCTTTTTTAGATAAGGCACATAACGAAGCACCATATAGGAACGGTCTCACCTCCAAGTTTAGCATACCTCTCAGTAAAAAATTGCATAATTTTGTGAGTGATTCTAACAATCGGGGACCATTATTTCCTGCGGAGGGTGAAGTCAACTCTTTGAGATGCTGCGGTCGCAGACCATCTAGACCGGATGCAGACCCATTGTAGAAAGACGCAATTGCGTTGGCTACGTCCGAAGTTGTAACAGAAAGGAAAGGGCTTGTTAAACTCGGTTCAGGTGGTAAGATTATTGACCTCGATGGGCTGGGGTGTTTGTCTTTCAAAGCATGTAGTGTAGTTTCATTCACAGGAGCGAGAGTAGCGTCGGAAAGGAGCAAACGAACCGCTCCTCTTAAGTCTCCGTCGTGTACTTTGGCTTCGATGGAACGATATATCGAAGTTTGTTTTATTGGGGACTGTAAAATAGCGAAGTACAAATTAGAGTCATTGATATTATTTTTAACTTTAGTCGTCAACGATTTATTTTCAGTCTTATCTGGTACCCTCAAGGCTGAAAAAGAGAAAGAGAGTAAAGTAAACCAATTTTCAACACTGTTCGAAAGCAAACAATCCTCAATAACCGTGCATAGCTTACCGGCAGCTAAACATCTGGCACCCTTGGGAATATGGGTCAAAACTCGAATGCTAGACTTTAAAGTTGGTAAGTCGTTTAGACTAACGTTCGCATGTTGCGTTTGGGAAGAAATGTCCGAAGTCCCAAGGAGCGCTGCTCGAGCTAGAGGAATATGATCTTGCCATATTTGGGTTGTTTGTGTGGTGTTTAAAGGTGTTGGAGCAGGTGGCTGCGTATGGTTAGCATGAACACGACTTATATGGATGTTCAGTCCCCTCTTTTTAAAATAACGAATCTGGGGGCAATAGGGGCATTGCACGGAGCTATCCAGAGGCAGAGACAGGGGAGGAGCCATATTTACTTGGTTTGAAGTGGATCCTATTATGTTGAAGAGTATGATTAAAACTAAACAAGAAAAACTTACAGTTGCAAATATAAAAATGTAGTATAAAAATACCGCAACAAAGTAGAGCATGTACAGTCCTTTACATTATTGTTTAGCCGCTGAGAAGAGCGTAGGCAAGGACGTAAAATATAAATACACAATGCACTAAATATTAATCACACTTAACTGATTATAAACAAATTAAAAAACACAACAAAGAATGACATCAGTGACACTGGAAACTGTCAAAAACCCGGGGCGCAGCCCCCCATACGCAAGCGATTTTCTTGTTTCTCGGGCGCGGATTGTTTTCGGACAGGACTCCGAGTGTGCGGAGGCCGTTGGCCGTGGCCGGCGATGTTTACATGTCCCGACAAAATCGTCGGATCGGTCTGGATGGGTCCTCAATGGGTCGGATCGATACGGGGATCAATGAAATATGTATTTCGCCGAGTTATAACAATTTCGAATTAGGCTACTATTATAAACGCTAATAAAAATAATTAAGAATTTATTTATTTTCATACTATTTTTTGGTTATTAGATAAGGTAATTTGTTAATGCATGCGTTTAAAAAAAATGTGTTAGGAAGCAATAGATAATTTTATTAAAATCAACCCTAGGTTATTTTTATCAAAACTGATACAATCAAAGTGTTTCATGATGTCTCAAACAGTACCAAAAATGTATGTTGATCTATTTCTACGTCGCAATAATTATCCGTTTCGCGTTTAAGAATTACAATTCCTCTTTTTTTGAGAAATAATTAAAAAACCAGAGATGAATTAGGTAGTCATGGTTGTATTAATATTTAGGTCCAGTTTATGAATTAAAGTTATAATTGTACTTTTAATTAAATACCAATCGTATAATTAGTATCTTTTCAATTATTCCATTCCGTTTTCCAAAAACTTCAATAGTTGCTGCGCTATTTCCCAATAAGGTAGGTAGTTTGACATTAGAATATAATTAATTTAATGGCAGCTTGTTTATTTATTATGTTTTATCTAATACGACTTCGTGCCATACAAGAGAATCTTCTTATACAAAAATTTAAGTTCCCATGGTAGCATTGACCCATTAGAATCTCAAGAACTTCAACGCATTATGGATTCCAAAATTTGCCGAATTTGTCTCGGCAGGCCGGGCGACACATCTCTATTCGACAAGCACGAGGGCTTGCCGTACAGCGACAAAATAATGGGGTTCGTAAAGATTACGATCGCGGAGGACGACGGCTTCCCCAGCTCAATATGCCTCAGTTGTATCGCAGAACTT
Organism: Epinotia demarniana; assembly: GCA_945867215.1. Classification (NCBI taxonomy): domain Eukaryota; kingdom Metazoa; phylum Arthropoda; class Insecta; order Lepidoptera; family Tortricidae; genus Epinotia; species Epinotia demarniana. Next base: position 22,436,060 of record OX244274.1, on the reverse strand, counting down.
TCCGTGTCGTACGAATTCGTACAAAAGTGCGAGGCGTCCGACCAGACGCTGAAATCCTTAAAACTGAGCAGTTCAGAAGCGTTAAAAATCAAAAAGGAGGAGATAAAAGACGAACCAGATGATTATATAAACTTTAGCTTCTTGGATGAGGATTATGATGGGAGTTGGGAGATTAAAACTAAGGAAAAGAAAGGGAAATATGTTAAAAAGAGGAAGAAAGGGAAGATGGAGCCAATACAGTGTGTTACCTGCGGGCAGATGACCAGCAGCCCGTCTGCCATGGAGATTCACATGAGAACTCACACTGGAGAAAAACCATTTCCCTGTTCAATTTGTGATGGAAAATACGCAACTAAAGGAGCTTTGAAGCGGCATTCTGAAACTTTTCATGCTGAAAGGGAGAGGAAGTACACTTGTGAGCATTGTGGAAGTAGCTTCTTTAGGAAAAACGAGATTATCACTCACATTAGAGTGCACACAGATGAAAGACCTTATGTTTGCCCATATTGCTCCAGAAAGTTCCGACAAATAGCTTCACTCATCCGCCACAAGCGGATACACACTGGAGAAAAACCATTTGCTTGTTCTATATGTAATAAGAAGTTTGGAGACAGAACCGTTGCCCGGAAACACCTGCTGGTGCACAGCGATGAGAAACAGTTCAGCTGCCATCTCTGCCACAAGTCCATGAAAAGCAACAGTGCATTAAAAGTTCACATGAATCTACATGTAAATAAAAAGCAAAATGTTTGCAACTACTGCGGAATGACATTCTCTATGAAGGGAAACCTAAAAACACATATAAGACGGAAGCATTCTGAGAAGTCCGGAGCATGCAGCATTTGTGCAAAAACCTATTCGGACTTAGAAGTTCATATGCGGAAGCATACAGGTGAAAAACCATTCATATGTCATGTCTGCCAGCAGAAGTTCGCAACGAAGCGAAGTCTAACACACCATCTAGCATTCAGGCATGAAAATGCTGCCAAATTCAAGTGCTCTATTGGGGATTGTACGAAAACCTTCCCTACTGCGCCTATGTTAGAGTTCCATTTGCTGAAGCAGCACACAAACCACACTCCGTATGTGTGCCAGCATTGCTCCCGAGGGTTCTTCCGCATGAGTGACCTGTCCCGGCACCTTAGAGTCAGCCACATGGACATGCAACTTAAAGAACAGTTAAAACCTCCGTTAACATAAGTTAGTTCATAGTTCCTATGTATGCATTTCTTAATCTATGCCCTGACTGATATGTTAATTTTTCTAGTCATAAAGTTACTCAATACTTTATAGTGAATACAGTATTTGATTGTGATGCCTTTATTAATAACCATATTTTTGCACCCTCTCTGAATGCCCTCATGCCCTCCGATTTAATTTAATTATAATTAAGATTTGAAAGTGTGGGGTCTACTGCCCGTTCCCACTCATCCACGAGAGGAGGCCTGTGCCCAGCAGTGGGACGTATATTTACGTGTTTTGTGGAATTAGCTATAGAATAACAACCTCAACGTCCTCAACCAACCAGGTACAAACGCCAACACAGTTAACCGACCATCCTGTATTTATATTGAACCTTATTAAAATGCATGTAAAGACTTGCACGGATGGGCAGTTAACTGTGTTGCGGATGGTACAAAGACCAAAGCAGGAGATGAATTCAAAATGTTCCTTGGCGCTAGGGTGGATGAAACGTTGGCCCGGTAAGCTAAGTGCGGGTATTTTCTTTGATCTTTGTATCAATACATCTCCACAAAACTTAAGCTTCTTCCCACTGGCGCAGCGAGGCGAGAATTTAATTCGCGTACAAATACGATCAATAAAAAAAGCAAACGCATATTTATCGCCGATAGCATAAAATTTCCCGCTAGGCCTCGCCTCATTTGCTCCTTTAACAACAGTTGCGTGTTGATACTTTTGAACACTTCATAACCTATTTCTGCCGATTCCAACTAAGTAGGTAGTTTTGAACATTTCGGCGAAACCTTCCTTGCACTTACGAGGTTTCCCGACAGCCAACCAAACTTAATTAGAGCAAACTGACCCGATTTACCCATCGGAAACCCCCTTCCGACCTGCCTTCCTGTCTTGTCTGGCCCCAACCCTCAACCAACGGACCGTGAATCCGCGTTCGAATTTCAAAATGGCGGGAATCGCCATGTCGGTAAAGCAGCCAGGTGTTGTGTTATGCCCCTTTCTCTTTTCTACAGGTAAAGTTATCGAGCCCTCTCACTCTCGCGATTGCGCGCGGCCACTAGATGCGCGGGAGGTTCGGAGGACTCCATTCAATTTTAGATACTATTTGTTTAGCCTTCCACTTCAAAAACTATATAACTAGTACTACTAGTAGTGGGTAACTTATAATTATATTTTTATACTCGTCGACCTTAATGTTTGAATTAAGACTTCGTACACCAAACTTAAATCACATACTTTTTACTATGGAGCTCCCAACAACTAAAATGAAATTGACCAATCACGTGGCGCCTTTACTGAACTATACATGAGAAAGTCAAAAGGTAAATATACATCAACGCACAAAAAGAACAGCCGTTGGCTGTGCCGTTGGTTGCACTTCGTTTTCAATAGATACCAAGTTGTTTAATTAGTTCAGTTGGTTCCTAGAAAAAGTATTTTATACAATAGTTATATAATTAGCTTTTTAAGTCTCGTACCCTAATTAGACCACTTAGCAAGCTTCGTGGCCTAAACGTGGTACTCGACTGAAAAAGCATAGGTACCTACATTATATAACGATTGCACAAAATACTATTTAAGTCTCGTATCTTAATTAGGCCACTCAACAAGCTTCGTGGCCTAAACGTGGTACCTACTCGACTGAAAAGCATACATAATACTTATAATGATTGCATAAAAAACTATTTAATAACATTATATGAGTTCAATTTTTCGGATATGATATATTATTCGAGTCTTATGTCACTGAGGTTCTTCGTAGTTTTTCTAATGTTCATCCAACATTCTTCATACTATCAGTGGCTTAGAGATTTTGTGGGTAAGTACCTTACTTGTAAAAGCTCTAAAGTGGCCGTCAATAGAATTTGCCAACTATGTAAACAAACCGCCATAGTGAAAGACAATTTCATTATGGCTTCGTTCCCACTATGCCGGACCGGTGGATTTGCCGGGTCGGTAAAACTGCCGGACAGGCTAGTGGCTGTACAATTTATATGAAGCTGTTCGCATTATGCCGGACCCGAAACATTTTTGCCGGGTCCGGCGGCTATGGCGGTTTGTTTACATAAGTAGTTAGCAAATTCTATTGTACCTAACTAAAGGTAGTTAGGTACCTTAGAGGGTAGGTACCAAAAGTGAATCTTGTTATTTTGAACGTCGACCGTTCTGTCATTTTCTCAATAGCCATTTAACATGCATACCTAATTCATTCAGGTTTAATTTTGAAGAGTACCTACTTATATTTTGTACCTACTTCGTTTAGCAAAGTAGTATGTAGTAGTAGTGTTTTTTTGTTATAGCTTATAGGGTTTTTAAATTTATTTACACAGTAGTTACAAGTATAAACATTAACCAATCAGATTGCACTAATGATCAGCGCCAAAATGCGCATATAACGAATTCTACATTCACCAAATCGCTTCCGCCTCCGCTCCTTCTAAGCCTCCGCTCGCGCTACAGCCTCGCCGCCGGCGAGGCGATACGCGGCGCCCGCGAGTGCCGCGAGGACGTTAGCCCGCCGACCGCCGGCCGCCGCACACGCGTCGCGCTCGCTCACTATGTTCAGTGCCCGTTCCATGTGTTAATCTGTGTCTGGATTGTCTACTCTAGTTCACTATGGGTGAAGTAAGTACCGTTCTTTATAAAACTTTGTTTCCCGAACGCGGGTCACTGCTCGCGTTACGACGGATTAATTAGCGGTGCCATGCGAGAATAGCGCAAGTTTGGGAATGTCTGCCGTGTAGAAAGCTTTTGTAAATGCCTTTCGGCGACAATCGGAAGCTCGAGACAGTTTCAGACCAGCTTCGTGGCCATACCTACAGCCAACAGCCACGCACTGCCTGGTTGCCGCTGAAAACGCTCGAAATTTGAATTCCGAATTCGATTAATCGATGTTTATGGTCTTCGTTGTACCTACTTACCCTAGTTTGTTTAAAAATGGTAATTTGCCGCAATCTGTTGACCCTGTGGCAGCCATCGCGATACTTTGCGATAACGATAAACTATCGACGATATTGTTCCATTTTATTTATTGTCGAACGATTGTCTTATCTTCCGCGAATCACCTTTAATATCGATTGTTCTTAGTAATCAAGTTGATGATGCTTGTCACGTTTCAAGTATGAAAAGCAACAGTAACAATTGTTCCGCTCGATTGGTTAATCCTACTTATTAATTACAAGAACGGAATGAACAAGGAACTTATTGACTTACCTTTGTTTCTATCTGGAATCTAATAAGAAACTGGTTCAGTTTTAATAGCTGTCGTGAAACAAGATTTAATCTCTTGAGTTACTCGGGGTAAGTAAAACATACCATAAAACTGCCTAGAACATTTACTTACGAGCTCATCTACAGCAAACACGCGCCAACAGGGGGCTCTGAACAATTACTTTTTATGCTGAACCCGGCCAACCAAAACAGACATAAGGACTTAATTTAACGTCAACCCCTTTTTTTTCATAATTTCATAGTAAATATACCACATTATAGCATCTTAATAACTCACGTGTCATGTCCTATCTCCTAAGAAAACCTACCAAGACAGCAACATGGTTAAATTTCTGAGTTCGGACCAATGTTACCTACCTGCTTACTTTAGTATTTCTTGTGCTTCTTCTCGCGACTATACCAAAATGTTTTCCATTTACATTTTATAATGACTGTTTGAACGATTACCTTCAATCTGTGGCAAGCTTCTCACAGGTCAATACTCTTCTCAATCCCATTAAAAGAAGCATATCATGTCCACTTGAGTGAGAATAGGATTGTGTATTGCGTCCTTCCTGTTTCACTCGTAAGGGCTTGACCCTTGTGCAGCCAAGCGCAACAGTTCAAAGGTCATAAGACCACCCTATACAAATTGTTCTACCATATTGGTTCTACCATTGGCCATTATTACCACACTTGATTATAATATAAAATATTGGTTTGTTGTAAATTTTTAAATGATTTTAAGACGATAAGCCGGATATTCTAGGTATACTACCGTAAACACGGAAGGTTTTTAATTTGATTCAGATCTAACTGTAAATCTACGTAGGTACCTTCTTTATACCTACTTACAAAACAAAACTATACGTAATGCAATGCAACTCTAACCCAATTTTAAATGATTTTACATTCTAGTCAAGTATTAGTAGGCCCATATGATGGTACTTGCAAGCTAGTGAAACAAAGAATCCTCATATTTCGAAAGGGTCAGCAACGCATGTGAGATCATGTTATTCTCGCAAGTTATTGGCTGTAGTCACCGTTTTCCGTCTGACAGGTCTTATGCTTAATTGCCACCGACCGTAGCGTTAAAAAAAACACAATCAATGTCTATGCTAGATAACGCGCAGTATTTACGCGCGGACTATATTTCTATAAATCTAAACTAGCCATGTTATGCTAAATCAATTAAACCCCGCCATGCATGGGCGACCGCGCGATATGTGTCTGTACAAAAACCTTGGGAACGCCGGCATTCACGTGCGATTATCGGGCGTAAAATAACACGACTTTGTTCGCTCTTTGTGTATAACTGGCCGAATATAATTGTATCAAAGTATCAAATCATGACATTACACTCTTTAGCTACCCGATGTAACATTTTAAACAACTTTAAAAACTTACCATTTAAAATGAAATAAAAATCAAAACTGGAGTAAGTACGATAAAAAATTGAAAAAGCAGATCTAGTCAAAGAAAAGTTCAAATCTATAGTTATATACATACCCATATACCCACATATCATACACATTTAGGGAATACGATTTTATAACCATCATAAGGCGATACATTACCCTCCTTACATCAAATGGTAATTCATATACCACCGGTTAGCCTAGTGGGTAGTGACTGACTAGTGACGCTGCCTACGAAGCTGAAGGTCCTGGGTTCGAATCCCGGTAAGGGCAAATATTTGTGTGATGAGCATGAATATATTTGTTTCTGAGTCATGGATGTTTTCTACGTATTTAAGTATTGATATCTATTATATATATCGTCGTCTAGTACACATGACACAACATGACTTACTGAGCTTATAATGACTAGGGACTAGGTCGATTTGTGTAAGATTGTCCCCTTATATTTATTTATTTATTATTTATTTATATAAACCAATGGTTCTGCGACTGTAGAAGTAAGAAAGCTATATTAACGAACCTGCTCACAAAATTTGACGTAAATCGGTTGAGAAATGCGACCTGTACCTAGAGGAGAAGCGGGAAAACGGGATATCCAGATATACAAACGATTTTCGGCCCAAGCAGTGTCATCTGAAATGACCTTCGCCTCCCGCACGTCACCCGCGCCCTTTTATCGTCCTACCCCCGCGCCCGCGCGCTGCGCAGGCGAAATTTGAGTTAAGCAGTCTACCTATAGTGGTGTATTGCCAGCTCTGTAGAGATTTGATATACGTATAACCTCTACAGAGGAGCTATCGCGAAACGAAAACGAACTTCGTCCGTGTATCTCCGTCTTTGTCGGTCGAACTGGCAAATGCAACAGTAGGTACACTTACCATGAGTTTGACAATGACGGCTTACGCTAACGAGTATCGAGTTTTCTATCTGTGCATCTCTATTGCACTTTGACAGTACGAGCGGGATGCACAGATAGAAAACTCGATACTCGTTAGCGTAAGCCGTCATTGTCAAACTCATGGTAAGCGTACAGAGGGGCTACCGCGAAGTGAAAACGAACTTCGTTTGAGTATCTCCGTCTCTGCCGCTCAAACTAGCAAATGCAACAGAGAAGGAGATACAAAACGTAAAGCTAAAATTCGTTTTGGTTTCGCGGTAGGGCCTCAGGGAGGGAGATGTACGCAGTACGAACGATGTTCGTTTTCGTTTCGCGGTATTAGGCCCTCTGAGGGTAGGGTTGCCAGGTGGAAAAATACAAAAGCCGGACTCGTCACTTAATTAAGCCGGACATTTTACCCTAAAGGCCGGACGGACCTTTTATGCGCTAATTATAGATTTTTCAAAGCCAGACATTACGTTCTAAAAGCCGGACCATTCATAATAATCATAATATAGCACTATAAATGCAAAACTAACCCTGTCTGTCTATCTATTCACTTTTCACGCCGAAACAATCGTACCGTTTTGAATGAATTTTAGTACGGAGTAGATGATAAGTTAGATTTTATTCCGAAAATCATCTCTTAAGGTAGTGAAAAGTAAAAAGGGGATGAAAGTCAGGAAAAACTACGATTTCATGCATATCAAAAGTATTTTTTTTTTCTTATTTTAATTGTGTATTCGTTAATCACATTAATAAACATTCCCATAAAACATAAAAATGTTAATAACATTTAAAAGAAAACAAATCTACCTCTTCACAATCTAAGAGAATATACATATTTATTTCAGTCAAAAACAAAAAGATCCATTCTGGACAAATATAAACAAACCTATACTTTGCCAACCGCTGCACTAGTCACAACACACGCACGGCACGGCACGGCACTGTTTTACTTGCACTTAGCGCTCAAATTTTAACTCGCGCGGGTTACGCGGCCGCCAGGCAAAAAGCCTAACAAAAGCCGGACAGGCCGGACGAGTGAATATTTGGCCGGACACGGCCCTAAAAAGCCAAACATGTCCGGCTAAAGCCGGACACCTGGCAACCCTATCTGAGGGGCTACCGGGAAGTGAAAACGAACTTCGTTCGGGTGGCTCCGTCTCGGTCGCACGAACTAGCAAGTGCAAAAGAGAGGGAGATACACGAACGAATTTCGTTTTCGTTTCGCGGTAGGCCCTCTGAACTGTAGAACTTCGTTCGACTATTATTTGCATGAAGGAAAAAGGAGAATTCATAGCTGCATAAGATATTGTTTTTCATATCACATTGAATCATAATATATCATTTCTCATGTTCTTGAAATACTTCGTTAAATATTCAAACGCACCTTACCATTAATAACCCATGCAAGCGCGCAACAAGTAAATTGAATTATTTAATCTAGGAGAACTGCTGGCAATCGCTGACTAAACAGCGGCATTACATTATGCAAGTTTTACTATAAATATGGATGATACTACTTACTCAGGTTTATGAGGGCAGTTTACATATATGGCGCTCTGCCCATATGTTGAATTAGAGCGAAACTTGTAGCCAGCAACGACTCTTTACGTCCCAATATGTGCGTTTAAAGGTTAAGTAGGTACCTAGATCATGCAAGTGTATGGCGTATTATCAATTAAACATACGGGATTTCTTGTTTAAGTATGTGATACTTAAAACCCTAATAGATATGAAGGTATAAAATAACACTGGGCATATGACAGTGTGGAGCCACAGTCAGGTACCAATGACTGCTGGAAAGAAGACTAGACTTCGGTTTAGTTAGGTTATATTACACTTCTTTATAAAAAATACCTAGTTACCTCTTATTCCAAGTTAATACAATCAACTCCCACCAAGGGTTGCAGTAAAATGAATCAGACCTTATTGTTTCTTAACGGCGTTTTAAAGCACGCGATAATTTCCAATGCACCCTTTAGTAGGGACTTAACCTACGACTATGATTATGAACCGAATAAGTCTAGTCTTTGTGTTATTCTTTGGGAGGGTCTTATGGCTGAGGAACATACGATTTTAATGACGAATTGACGATATTAATCATACCTAATCAATGGTTGTCATCGTCATATTGCCTTGAAGGATAATTAAAATTACCATTGGTGGTTAATTATCCTTCTTGTATCATTTTATATTTTTTACAATACAGATTGGAATCCTCTTTTACCACACAACATAACGCTTGCTTTTTTCCATTTAACCACATAGCCCACCATTTTCCGATCAGTACTTACCCCTTACTATACAAAATACCCATTTAATTTAATATACTATACAATTTTAGGAGTTTGATATCAATCAGCGAATCGGGAGACCTTAACGGTTTGGTTTGGAAATAATCTTTAGATAACAAAAATATGACCACGAATTGAGACGAGAATCTCCTTGTAAGAACAGTTAAAAGTTCAAAGACCTTCCAATTTCGAATTTCAAAATTGGAAGCTTTACTTTCACTGTCCTGTGTGATGAGACACGAGATAAACGGTGCCCTTGCGCGCGCGCATGTATCAGTGAAAGTCGCCCCAGTTCCAGTACTTCCTGAGAAGCTGTTTCATCTCCTGTATTGCTACAAAAATCGTATCCCGAAGTTCTACCTCCGTCTCTGTCGCTCAAATAACATAAATAATGTGGTAGAGACGGAGATCTTCGAACTTCGATTTCGATTTTCGTGGGTATAAGTAGTTGTTTCATCTCCTTGGAATTGGGGCGGCTCTAATTACGTAAATAAACGCTAAATATAGCGCAAAACGGACTACCAAGCACGCCACTGTTACTGTTTTTCGTTTCAATAATATCGATGTGGTCGGGAAAGTGTTATCAATTCCTTTTGGATATTATAAACAGCTCTTTATGTCTGATGAAATTTGCTTTGAGCACATTGATCAGAGTTTACGTTGGAATTAGGCATAAACCTGATTGCGTATAGATATAGAGAAAGAATGCGCATAATTTCAAAGATTAAGATACTAATAGTATTGTTCAATACGTCATATAAAGATAACTCTATGTTCAATAGGTACCATTCGTCGGCCCTAACTCGAGCGTACGCGAGCATTTGCATTAATAAGAACTTATTAAAACTCAAAACGCGTGGTATGCTACCTGATCTCTTGAATTGGTTCTTGAAAAGCCAAAAACCAATATTGAAGTTAATGAAACGGAAACAAGCTATATCAGGCATCGGATTACGATATGAATAGGTAATTTAGTAATCGCCGAGCGATAAGATAAAGTATCGACGGACAACGCAACTGGCAATTAGTCACGTGTGTTATATTCTAGATTTTTTTCTAGAATCAAACTAGCAAACTAGGCAACACGACTTGAGCTGAATTGTATCAATAACTCGTTTTCTCGTTCGATAACTCGTATCTTTTAAGGTCATGCGGCGGCCTAGACGCCGCACCGCCGCGGAGCCACTATTATTTATGACACGCCATTTTCTTTTCTTGTAAAACAAATTACTACCAGTAATTAAGAAGGTCTTCGCGTACTTTGTAATTAGAAATCAAATGCATGCACATAAATAAGATTGATATCTGATGAAAGCAACGAAACGAAATTTTATGACTACTTTATAACATCATTTCTAACTTGCATTTCGTTTTTTCCAGTCGCTGCTGAAAGAGGATCCGCTCTCCAGGATACAGAGGGAGATAATAGAAGTCACAGAGAGGGAGAGAGAGTTCAAGGAAGGGCACTTCAGGGTGAACAGACTACTGTCCGAGTCCACTATAGACATGAATCATCATAATGGTCACATGAATGGAGATACAGAGCATTCGCCACGTACACTGAATCGCGCTGTTTCCACGTCACAGCTCCTCGGACCTGTCGCCCCCTCGCCGCCGACACCGCCGTCCTTGCTGAACACAAACGGCTACACCCGACGTTTCACGCCACAAAATGGAACCAAAGGGATGATGCAGAGGTTCATAGCCAACAAAGGGAAGCTCCCCGCCTCGTCGCCTATGACGCCGACATCGCCTGTAGCGTTTGCTCCACCGCTAACCTTTACGCCTTCCCCTGTAGTGGTTCCTATCAGCCCCGTGACACCGAATGTCATCACACGCACGCCTGAGGGTAAACCCGTGAGGAAAGGCTATGTACCTGTTGAGGAGAAAATCCAGAAAGAACTTCAGGATATGAAGGACAGAGAACACGAACTCAAACGCATGAGAAAAAAACAGAAACCGTTTGATCTAGAGCTGAGCGATAATGAGACTAGCTCTGAGTCCGAGGACGAAGAAATCCCGATGCCGGGAAAACTCAAGGCGACTAAGTCTATAGGGGAGCTGTATGAGGCGTTGAATGAGGAACTTCGATCGCCGTCACCGCGGAACAGCTCCGGGCACGAGTCTATCGGGAGTCTGAAGCCAGCGAAGTCGTTGGCAGAACTCTGCGAGCTGAGTCCTGGACAGGAGTTCCTTGCGCCCAGCTCCACGAGGCTCATCGCGCAGTGGGAGTCCATCATCCAGCAGAAACATGAAACTGGAGCAGCCTAACTCAAGACTGCAATAGGATATGCTTGTCCAATGTGATCGTTGCTCGCGAATAAACTCGGACGCGGAGTCGAAATGTGTGTGGGTTTTTGTAACTTTATCTAGTGCGAAACACGATACGGTACAGCGGACTATCTAATGAGCAGGTCGCGAGTGTGAGTGAACGCCTGATGAAGAAATTACAGCGGTTTTTGTCCCAAGAGCTGCGACTTCAGCTGATCGATTTCTTTCATCGATCAGTCGCGGCGCGCAATTAATTTTCTCCCGATCGCGAACAATGCAAATGATGGTTATCCGTAACAGCAATTATCTCGCGCATGCGCTGTTGGAAAGCGGCCGATATATGATCCGAACTCCCCGAAGTGTGAGTAAGTTTCTTCCTATTGTTTGGTTGTTAAATACTGAAAAACCTGGCTGTTTTGCGGCGCTTTCCCAGTCCGCGGTGTGACACGCCGCCGGCGCCATTGTGCTGGCTTTCTTGAGTTTGTGAGAAAACTGTGGCTCGTAAAAACTGATTATTAGCCGGGAATTCGCTCCCAGTGCCACAATATAGCGATTAATAACTCGCTATTCAGCTGTCTGACGTGGATTGTTTTCTGTTTTCCGTCGTAGTGTTGCGGTACTATAGTCGCGTGGTCATTGCGTTTACAACTCCAATAATCGTTATTCATTGCCGGTCAAAAGATTAGGAACTTTCTAGTTCCACACAGTAGGAGATTGATGGATGAGTTACAAATGAGTGTTCGGGTCGGAGCAGGCCTTCGAGTGAATGGTTTTTATCGGAGACGGGCCTGCCATCTTCATTCGTGTTCATATTTTATCATCATTTATAATGACTCTAATGAGAATTCGACTGGCCCGTCAATTAGGTCATCAGAATGTTTTGATTCCTTTCAAGTTCTAGTATTAATAATGTACTTAACTCTTCATTTTATCAAGTGCCTTTCAAAGTCAGTAGTGTCAAATAGCGTGCCTTATTTACATGTCCAGTGCTCAGAGACATTTAATTTCTTTTTCAATTTTGTATTTGTTTCTTATCGTAATCGTTTCATGTACTGTTTAAGGAAATAGTGTTCAAACAATAATGTTGTTAATTTATAGCAGACACAGATCAGGTAATTATAAAAATTATGATTCGTCGGTGCGTTATTAAGGCCCAACGGCATAAACCTTGACTGTAGTTACTTTTCGTGTTTTTATTTTAATTTCTTTTGCAATGTTGATGCGTATTTTTATATACGAGTGCATAGGCGTCTAAATAACCATGTCACTAGCCTTAACTGTAGCCATTAAATGTGCGTGTGGGATGGGAAGGTGTCATAACACGTGTTTTCCGACATGACAGATCGAATGAGTGTGGAAATGGATTTTGAGTTTTTATAAAAATACCGGGCTGGGTGTGTAGGTACTGAGTTGTAAAGTTTGTACAGGTGTTAAAGTAATTAATTGTAAGTAGTGTCTGTGGTATCTCGGTTGTATTAATACTGGTGAAACTACGTGCTATGGCATTCTGTCGAATGGTTTGCAACATTGTGTCTTGAAGGAAGTTACTCGCTGTCTATCAGCAAAATACATTAAAAATAACGTATCATAAAATAAATCTCATTGTCCTTTAATTTATGACGACAAATGACATTGCACTGCTATTATCGCCAAGGGTGACGTAGTCTAGGCATCTATTTAAACACTGCAGCGGCTGGCTTCGAATATTCGCTGATCTCTTTCATACGGTGATAAAACCGAAGAAAAAGATGAATCAATTTCCCGAGTTTGGCTTACATTAGCCACATTTACTGACCAGACTGTAGCATTTTCAACCCGATTTTGGCAGAGCCACGTCGCAAGTCGGAACTCGCCTGTGTCAACTCTTAAAGTTTTAAATGTATTTTGCTGATAAACGACTATTTTAGCATAATAATAAATTAGTCAAATTAATTTTATTTTATTAGTGTTTAGAGCAAATAATAATAATTGAGATTGATAGTATTAATTGTTGCAATAAGGCGCAGTTAGCGCCAGCATAGGATCTTGTTGAACTATTTATTGTGATTGAGACAAATATGTGCTCGTCCAAATCGAAAGAGATTTGGCGAGTTGGTAACGCCATTCCTCAAATGTCTTTCTTCAAGGAAAGTTAATGAAACTAAATTACAAAGGGCATACATAACTCGCGACAGAACCGCATGACAAAGTAGCATCATCGAAATCTGCGACGCGGTGCCGGTGTCGTTTCCACGGTAGGATTTTTAGTGCGATTTGGCGTTGTCCAATCTAGTTTTTTGTAGTTGGTCAATAGTTTGCGCCCGTGGAAATGATCGTTTTGTGTGACTGATTGATATGATGTAAAGAGGCGCAGAAAATGTCCAAAGTAAATGCCTCAATGGTCGAGACTGACCCATTCATTGGCACCCAATCTTAATTCAATGGATTTCTTTTCGGGATTTTAAATTGGAATTAGGGTTTCAAACATTGGGGCGTTTACTGGATTCTAAAGGAATGCCCTATGGTATTTTTTGATGTGTACTACTTACAGGTACATAAAATATACATTCTTCTGAACGTTCCGTAAAAAATATTGTGATAATAAATTGCCTTAAATATTGTTAACTTTACATTTTAATATACGAAGTTTTGTAAAATACCGTTCACTCGGCCGTTTACAAATCAAATGAACTACTTATTTATATTGTATAGTAGGTAAATTGTTAATTTATAAATATTTAAGTTTTGGAAATAAATACATTGTGAAAAGCAATAACTCTTTTCTTCATCCACATCACTAACGTAACGAATACAAAGGAATAGTATGCTTCTGATAGTTAAGCAATCCTTTTCCCGTAGGTAATTTTGGATCAGGCCAAAATACTTACTTTGCTATAGGTAGCATGTAGATGGTTATTATTAGGTAGGTACTTTCACATCCAAAAGTTTTGCTCCTATGCTCTTAACTTTTCCGAACAGAAAGAAGATTTCGATTTATTTCACTACACGCACTTTCATCCAAATGTGTTCATGATCTTTGAAATGAGGAGTTCTGTTTGATATCCGAGGATTCATTGTTTGTTAAAATTATTTGTTTGGATTGGGTTTGGCAAAAGTGGTGATGACAATCAGGGGCCGTAGACAAGGTTACAATCGACAAGCGCTAACGCCAATGGAAAACAATATAATGTCCCATACATTATATTATTTTCCATTGGCGTTAGCGCTTGACAGATGCCGACGCAACACTTTTCGTTAACATCTGTCATTCCCATACATTTTATTAGTTTCCTATTGGCGTTAGCGCTTGTCAATTGTAACCTTGTCTAGGCCTCCTGGATCACTTCAAGTATATAGGTACTTATACGATCTTGTTCATCATCATAGTGATATGCATTATGATTCTTACCTACAGGTTTCCCAAATATGCTTAATGTATTATGTCAAACCTTGACTATCAACTTGGGCTCAGCGATTTGAAGATCTTGGCCCTCTACCAAGCGCGATGGTTCCTCTCATTGTGTGGTTTGGCTCCTTTTATTGCTTGATTATCCTTGCAAACGCTGCTGGATCTCTGCCAGTTATACTGAATAAACCAGCGTGCTTGCCATTAAAGTTTTCATTGTTATATTCATTTGTCTCCTTATATTGATATAGGTCCCCAATTGATGAGGAACTTATAATACACCAGTACTACAATTTTCCAAGAAAAGCGCTTTAAAGGAAATTTCAATACTAAAGACAGAAAAAATGCAAACTTGATTCGAAGTAAATATTCTTGAACCAAGACTTTAATTAGGAAAATGTAAAATCAACTAGAATCTAGCGAAATCATCACGAGCCAAGATGATTTTCCCTTGGATCCAGAGAATCATCTTGAGTTATTCAACATTGTATCTACGCAGTTCATTCAAAATAATGGCGGTGCTGTGTACGTACAACAACTTACTTCTTGGAAAGGTTAAGCTGCTTGGATAAAATTAAAACTCATTTGAAATAAATAATGACATGAACTTTATGCCCTCAAACAGTTCTTGCACAGCGTTACCAATGTACGAGATGTATGATATTTTGAGATTGGTATAGCTTGGTAAGGAAGACAAATAAAAACGATGTCATAAAAAAGAACATATATTTATTCAATGTGATAAAATTATTTAGTTGATATTATGTGATGATGTGAATCCTCATCACTATTAGAAAAAACCCAAATGTCATGGCTCCATTACTAATCACCTCCAAGATCCCTCACACGTCGTCGAAGTCCAGCATGAAGTTCATCTCGTAACACTAGTCCTAACCTAATTGCTCTCGAAGACGATTCGAAAAAACCCAAATGCCATGACTCCATCACTAACCACCTCCAAGATCCCTCACGCTTCGTCGAAGTCCAGCATAAGGTCCACCTCGTAACACTAGTCCTAACCTAATTGCTCTCGAACCACCTCCAAGATCCCTCACACGTCGTCGAAGTTCAGCATGAGGTCCATCTCGTAACACTAGTCCTAACCTAATTGCTCTCGACCAATGCATTCATTATTAAATTCTAATTCATTCTACTTTTTTAGCAATAGCTAAACTTCGACACTACATACTCGCATTATTCTACAATACTCTAAATTACCCAATAAATATAATAAAACTACTTAAACCAACAAAAAATTTCCAGCACGGCTATCATGCGACGGCGAGCTTTCTCGAATTTTCTCGCACTATCCGTCTCTTTCTTATTAGAACACTTAGAACAAGAGGTGCGAGAAAAATCGGGAGTATGTCGCAGCCGCATGATAGACGTGCTGTATGTACTACAATTATATATTCCGTTTATTAGGAAGTTCGCTCTATTTTGGAAGCTATAAAATAGCGCGAGATAGT
Source organism: Epinotia demarniana (assembly GCA_945867215.1). Lineage (NCBI taxonomy): Eukaryota > Metazoa > Arthropoda > Insecta > Lepidoptera > Tortricidae > Epinotia > Epinotia demarniana. Next base: position 22,419,930 of record OX244274.1, on the reverse strand, counting down.
AATTTACTACGTCTCACTCTACCTCATAGCTTGTAAGATGGTTGCAGTCCGCCACGCTGCCTTCTTGGTGCAGTTTAAACCTCTTTAGTACATCGTATACATTATCTATGATTTCTAACAAAATAATTTTGACAATGGCTATACATATAATATTTAGTGAAATTTCATATTAAACAATCGTGTTTCCTTAAATGAATCTGAATCGGTATAATTCGAAAACATTCACTAGCCCATCACTAGAGTGTCACGTGCTTTCGTGAGAAAGGAACAGTATATTGCCATTTCCATTTGATGAAAAGGGACATGCATACTTCACTACTTCTTATAGACCAGTGTAAAATGAACTCCGCGTGACAGAATGAAATTTACATTTATGTGATAAATTTAACTTACCTGTGAAATGTTATTCCATCGGTTGTAAAATTAGACGTTCGGGAGTTTTCCCACACCACTTCACACAGCAATAACTCATTTTTTCAGCGCAAAAACAATTTTAATTTGTTGGTTATTTGAGGCACGTATAGATCGCGTACCTGGTCGCTACTGACAATATGGCGCGGGTCAGCGGGGGGTTATCAGTGCTAGAACATATATGCGAGGTGACCGCACGTCGCCCTATAGGCTCTATCTATAGGAGTAGGGCATGCGGTACCGGTACCACTCTCAGAACCGGGACTAGATTTTCGGTACTGAGTCAGAACCGGGAATTCCCGGGATTTCCCGGGATTTTAATTTTTTCGATTAATATAATAAAACACCAATTAAATTATTATTTTTTAATCATATAACCCGGAATAGTCAACATAGGACAAAATAAATCAACGCATGACAAAAATAAATCAACAAATACAAAAATAAAATCGTATCAGTTTCAGCAGTATCATGGTCTTTCATAGCTCTCCGTACAATATTTTCTTTTAAGTTCTGCATTTCTGAGCTGGTCGGCCTTGGAAATGTCAGTAAATCTTCATTTTGAATTTCAACGAAGTAGTTATCGGGATTGTGTAAATAATGTAAGACAGACGTCTCATTTAGTCGTCGAGATTAATACCGGATTTTTAATGCATTTGCCATTGCAATGCTTAAGGTTGTATTCATCAAACTGAATTTATTCAGTGCAAAATTAATTGATATTTGAGCTGTAAGTAACGTCGCATCTCGGCGACACAGAGCTTCAATCACCGTTTTCAAAATGTCTAAAATGTCGTGCAGGCGTTTTAGCGTTTCTATTTCACTATCTGTAAAAACAATGTTAGACTTGATGTCAATCAATGCCTATTGAAGCATAATCTAGCATATTGAAGATTTAAGTTTAAGGAAACGATTGATCATTTCTGCCATGGAACTCCAACGAGTTTTGCAGTCCAACATCAAAGCATATTCTTTTCCATGTTCTTCGGTCACATACTTTTGAAGGATTTCGTCATTTTTTGTAGGACTCTTTCGGAATGTTTTCGCTACAGCACGAACTTTCGACACAATATTAAATATTGAACTTAAACCTTGTGGCTGTGCCATCTGAATCAATAATAGGCCTCACTACCATTAAAAACTCGGCACCATCGTCTTCAGAATTTATATCAACAGGATCATCAGTTTCTTCATTTATCTCTTGATTATCTGTTGTTACCAAATTATTCATCTCCAAATTACGTGTTAATTCAAGTTTCGCTAGGATCGTCGGTTTTTATTCGTATATGTCAGCAATGTCAGCATTATCTTGTACTGTAGGTTCTTCCAGTTCAATTGAGGTACTTTTGTAAAAAAACATCTACAATAGCCAACTGAACTGCATGCGCAAGGCACAGCTGGTGATAGCACGGTATAGTTTTTCCCAATTTCTTCATGACACTGCAGCCATCCGTGACCAACCCTACAATATCTTCCTCCAAGTTCAATCCGTACTGATTAAGTCGTCGATTTATTTCTTCTGTACATTTGTTAGCAGGCATGGACCCAAAAGCTCTTCCTTATAAGGCCCAAATTTCTAAATTTGAACACCCCAGACAAAAATTGAAAGTGTAAATTCAAATTCAGATACCTTCCGTTTCTGTCGGAAGACCATTCATCAAGTGAAATTGTAAATTTTCTATCTTTCTTCTTTAAACCCTCTAATTCTTGTCGAAGGCGGTCTCTTTTTACATCGTACTCCCGCAAAAGAATTTATCTGATCGTGTTGGGAGATTTTGGGAGTGCTTGACCAGATTGCTCAAACAACTGTCTTAAGTCAATTGATGTGACAAACAGTCTAAAGGGAACTCCGTCCAGTGCAATCATGCGACATACTCGGTCATTCCTATTATATTTAGGTTCACCTTGAGATTCAAAATAATCCGTGAATTTAATTTTCTTAGCAGGTGCAACGGCCGGTTGTACCGAATCATCCCTCGTACTGGGCCCTGCTTGTGGCTCAGGCTCTGCGTTCAAGCTAATTAAATGAACATTTTTCAAATGCTTCCGTAAACCACTGGTTGATCCTCCTAACGTTTTTAACACTTTACCACAATGTTTGCATTTGCCGTCTTTCTTGTCTTTGTCGAAATTTTGAAATAAAAATATGCCAAATAAGCAAGCAACAAACTCAGTTAATCAAAATCAATTATTTATTTAGCAAATAGGCCACTAGGGCACTATTACATGTCAAACGGTAATTTACAATAAAATTATCTTGCACAATAATTTCAAATTTGTAAATAATCGATTAACAAACAAAATATCAGTAGGTACGATTTTTTATCCATTACATAAGGTTCATTAATTGTATAGGTAATGTTACCTGACCGACTGTTTAATGCGACCGAGCACTGCTCGTTTTCTAAAAATGAAACCTAGTTAGATCGATCTATCGCCTCCGAAACACCCTGCATACTAAATTACATGAAAACCGTTGGAGGCTGGAGCCGTTTCCGGAATCAGATTATATATATATATATATATATATATATATATATATATATATCTAATATAATAATAAAAACATCAAAAGGTCTCTCATTTAAAGGTATTAGATAGACATACTATTAGATAGATAGATATATGGTCCGTAATAGTATTAGCAAGAAATGTATAGTATTAATATCAGTACCGATGGAACCGAAGAACCGGGATTTTTTTCCGTCAGAACCGGTACCAGCTTCCTAGAAAATTCCCGGGATTTCCCGGGATTTTCAGTACCGGGAATTCCCGGGAGCATGCCCTATATAGGAGGTTATCTGTGGACCGATCCGATCGTTGTCTTTTTCGCTCTTATAGCGTGGACATAAAGCGTTTTTTGATCGGATAACGCTGATTCCGTGTGGATAGGTGTGGGGAGACCCTCAGATGTCATTAGACGTTCCCAGAACACCAAATGTACAGACAAGTTACATTGGTATATGGGTATATGTATGTTACTGGATTGCCAATTGAGTCTAGACGACACGTAGAAATATTGAAACTCTGAGATATAGAACAGCATGTGGCCTATAATTGAACCTTGAGGTACTCAATCTCTGATCAGTCAGTCAATTTGGTAAACTCTAAAGGGATTCATAATACCAAATGAACACTGTCCGAGACTACTTTTACCTACTTATGTCGTCAACCCGTACACTGCGGCTCTCGAAAGCTTAGAGGATGTGAGCGTGTGAGCGTACTTTGGATTCAAATGCCTATTAAAGACCACAATTTCTTTTGATTTATTATTATTCGCAACCGCTGTGTGACCCGAGTGAATGGATGTCGTAACCGGCCATTGTCTGATCGCCCGGTTATTAGCCATTCAAGGATTTAATAATACTATATTGTTTATGTAAAACAATCGTGTTAATTAATTGGCGTTGCTTTTGACCATAATTATAATATAAGTCGGCATTTGTCTAGGTCGAGGTACATAATGGACGTAGCATCATTGTTGTAATGTCATATTTTCGTAAACAGACACGAGAATGCTCATTTAAATTCTCTTGATATGGTAATAAGCTTTGAAAATGTACATGTGCTGATTTGGTAAAAGATACCACCGTGAATTTTCAAGATAAGAAAACATATATTAGTGATTTACGAATTTCCTTCGAAGAATTCTGTAAGTTCGTCAATTCGTCATCAAATGCATCAACCGTAGCATGATAGTTGCAAAGTTTGTCCAGACACTACACTCGTGTGCAGTTGCTGGCTCCTTCTGAATTCGGCTGTGCTACCTACCTCTACTCGCATCAAAATCGGTGCGCAATTGAAATAGGAAACTTACTGTTAGTCTGCGCCTGATAAAAACAAATACTTACTATTATTAACACACCGTAGGTACACTATACATAAAGCAGTGAAACTTATTAAATTACTTTCTAAATCTCTCAAAAACCAGCTCTATTCGAACCGTATAAAGTGCACATTGGAACGTCCTCCGAATTTACTCGATATAAACATACGAAAATCAATTAGAACCACCAACAATGCGAACGATTTCGCATCACCATCAGATTTTAGGCGCGACAGAGCCACATATACATTCAATAAAACGATATTCAACTTTATTTTGTACAGTTTAAGGTCCTCGAGTGTCCCCATGATGACCTGTCCTCGGAAACAGACCATTGACATGGTTTTTGTGCGAAAATGTCCCGTTAGTGCCTACTCATTCTGTAGTAACGTATTAAAATGGTATGAACTCAATCTGTGTACTGTATTACAGAGAGTTAAGGTTCATTTTCGAGGTTGCTGTGAGGCTGGAGGTGTTTTGTCGGAAATCTCGTTAGACGCCGATGGACCTGGTTTAGATTTGATAGTAATTTTGTTATGGTGAAAAGAGGTGTGAATTTATACAAAAAAACTTATTGTAGTTGCTTTAACGATTTTACGAATACATTATAAATACGGTATTCAGTAGGTATCTTCTTCTTCGTCGTTTTCACTCGATCAGTTGAGTGGTTGTGGTCATTCTTTCGGGAGCCAATAATGCACGGCCCAATAATGTACAGCCTGATAATCCGCGTCCACTTTTTGTGGACTCGGATTATTGGGTCGTGCATTATCAGCCCGGACAAAAGTCGCTTCCAATTATTGCCCCGGGCCAAGTTTGCTCAAAGTGATAATGTACGGCCCAATAATGTACAGCCTGATAATCGGCGTCCACTTTTTGTGGACGCGGATTATTGGGTCGTGCATTATCTATCACCTAGGACAAAAGTGGCTTCTAATTATTGCCCCGGACCAAGTTTGCTCAAGGTGATAAGATAATGTACGGCCCAATAATGTACAGCCTGATAATCCGCGTCCACTTTTTGTGGACTCGGATTATTGGGTCGTCCATTATCAGCCCGGACAAAAGTGGCTTCCAATTATTGCCCCGAACCAAGTATGCTCAGGGTGATAATGCACGGCCCAATAATGCACAGGCTGATAATCAACATACAGTATGGACGCGGATTATTGGGCTGTACATTATTTGGCCGTGCATTATCATGGCTGTACATTAACCGGCACCGTTCTTTCAGGCCGAAACGCACTGACAGCGGTGGCGGAGCGGCGCGGCGCGGTGCGGAGGCGGTACCGGTTGTAATGTTCTAACTAATACCAAAGGGACCGCACAGAATACCGCACCGCTCTGTGCGGATCCTTTCATATTAGCTCGAACATTACAACCGGTATCGACTCCGCACCGCGCCGCGCCGCTCCGCCACCGCTGTCAGTGTTTTTGGGCCTTTCAGGTGTGGTAGCCAGCTTTACAACACGACGCCAGTCCTCTCTGACATACAGTCAGTAGGGATGCCTGTCATATGTCCAGTAGTGGCAGCAGCGGACGCCTTTTGGCTGATAATTATTGATGATATAGTAGGTAAACTAAGTAGGTAAGGTACCTATCACATTTTGAAAAAGGAATTGATATCATGAACATACAAATCATGATACATTAGAAAAGTTGAAAAACCCCCGACATTTTCATTTCAAAGTTTTATATCTCAAAAACGGCTGTACAGATTTTCATCAAACATAGCTAAGAACACTCGGAATAAAATTATCTACGACACAAAAAAAACTACATTCAAATCGGTCCATCCGTTTGGGAGCTCACGTTAAACTTATGATGACACCCCTCTCTTTGCATCAGGGGTTAAAAATGGATTTCGAGGAAAATTGAGAGTTTGTTCCCGGAAACGAAATTATCGTACGGAGAGAGCTAGTTTTTCCTTTGAAGATGTGACGACCATTTTGCCCTGCCTACCCTGCCTACGAAGTAGGTGGTTCAGGGTTCGAATTCTGATAATGCTTTTTTATATAATTTTTTATCTGTGTGCTGATCAGTGAGCACGAATATTTGTGACCCAGTGTTGAATTATATATTTATCTAGGTAAGTATTTATATCGTAGTCTAGTTCCCATATCTAGTAGCTTTGCTTAATTTATAACTAAGTCGATTTGTGTGAGATCATCCCCCCAAAATTCTACACTGCTATTTCTGGCTCATCACTTAGTTATCTGAATCCAAAGTGGTAAGTTGTACTTAGGTCTGAATGTTACCACTAGTGCAGTCGACGTCAAAGATATGTATACATTTTTCGCCCTACTGCATTGGAATAAGGTACAAAAGTGTAGACATATCATTGACGTCGACTGTACCTATGCATGACACCGTTTGTAAAAACAATGCTTTTCAATGTCAATGTTAAAACTGGCTCCGTCTTGCACCCGTGCTGAGTACAGTCGACCGCAATAATGCCATCAAGGAATGAACAGCGGGTAAATACTCGTATACAAAGTGGTTTTTGTGAGTGTCTAGCTTTATAAGTGCGTATGTATGGGTAATATCCAGAACTACTCATTCGACAAAAAATATTTCACATTTAGGTATTTATATACTTAGAATGGAATAGGCTATATATCAGTGTTGGGCGTAATTAATTACTTTTTGTAATTTAATTACAAATTACACAATTATTAATTCAATTACGTCAATTCAATTGAATGTAATTAAAATTTCATGTAATTGAAATTACTTGTAATTGGTAATTGCAATTACTTTTTGCTCAATTACTTTTAACTGGAACTTCGATATCTCTCTAACGACACATGTTAGAAAAAAGTTTACTTGACAGTTTGTGCTTATTTTTGCGCGTTTTTTATAGTGAACTAAAAAAAATATTGTTTCGTCCAAAATTATCTAAGTCCTTAAAGATTCGTTCGACCATTGTGGTTCAGCATAACGATGAAAAGAGCGATTTTGGGAAAAAAGTTATGTAACGTTTTGTGCTTGTTTTTAATCATTGTTTTCGATAGAAAAAAACAAAAACCAAAAACTAAGAAAAAATTTTTTATGGTAATTTCACTAAGTCCTAGATAGCACCGACGTCTAACACATCGAGTATATCGTTGAAAGAAGCGATTTTGGGGAAAACTTTATATGACATTTTGTGATGCTTATTAAGCATTGCTTTCGATAGAATAAAAATAAAACCATAAACTATGAAAAACATTTTTGATGGAAATTTCTCTTAAGTCCTTGAGAACTTCGCTTCTGATCCATCGAAGTTAAGTATATCATCGAAAAGAGCCATTTTGGGAAAAAGTTTATAAAACGTAATATACTTTATTTTAGGCATACTTTAAGACGCAATTGAAAAAAACAACAAAACGTCAAAAAAAATTATTGACAGAAATTTTCTGTCCTAAAAACCGTGTGCCGATACTGCCGATGGCAGTTGATAGTTTAAGAGTTGGTATTGCATATTTCTGAAAAGGGAGATTTGTTTAAAATATAATTTTACAATTCTGTGATTCTTTTGATGCGCACTTAAAATAAAAATTAAGATAAAGAAATTTGTAATTGACTAGGTATGCCGATTGCTTAGTTATGTAATTTGTAATTGCAACTTTCTGCTCAATTACTTTTCACTAAAACTTCGATATCTCTGTAAGTATACATCGTAGAAAGAAGTTTATTTGACGTTTTGTCTTTATTTTTGTGTGTGTTTTACGATTGAACTGGAAACCAATAATAAAATTAAAAATATTTTTTTTGCTCGTAAATTCTTCGTAAGTCCTGGAATCGATTCCTTCTAACATTGTGACTGAGTATATCTTTGAAAATAGCGATTTAGATAAAAAGTTTATTTGACGTTTTGCGCTTCTCCTTAAGTATTGTTTCAACGGAACGAAAACCAAAAAGTAAGAAAAATTTTTTTTATGGCAATTTCTCTTAAGTCCTTGATAGCACCTGCACCGCCGTCTAAAACACATCGAGTATATCGTTGAAAGGAGCGATTTTGGGGAAAACTTTATATGACATTTTGTGATTGTTTTAAGCATTGCTATCAATGGAATAAAAATAAAAACCGAAAACTAACAAAAACATTTTTGATGGAAATTTCTCTGTCCTTTGATCCATCGAAGTTAAGTAGGTACATCGTTGAAAAGAGCTATTTTGGGAAAAAGTTTATATGACATAATATGATTCTTTTTAGGCATACTTTACGACGCAATTGAAAAAAAACAGCAAAACGTTAAAATAAAATTATTGTTATAAATTTCTCTGTCCTAGATAGCACCGCGCCGTCTAACACATCGAGTTGAAGTATATCGTTGAAAGAAGTGATTTTGGGGAAAACTTTATATGACATTTTGTGATTATTTTTAAGCATTTTGTACGACCGAATTAAAAAAACACTAAAATGTGAGGAAATATTTTTATGAAAAATCTCCAAGTTCAAAATATACTCGAACATTGTGTTAGAAAAAAGTAATTTGTAATTGAAAAAGTAATTAATTACCAATTTTAATTACAAAATGTAATTGGTAATTGAAATTACAAATTACATTTTGTAATTGCAATTTGTAATTGAGGCTTCAATTACTTTTTCCATGTAATTGTAATTTGTAATTGCAATTAGTAATTTGTAATTCAATTACGTTTTGCCCAACACTGCTATATATAATGGGATTAGTATTTTCGGAGATTGCACACGATGATGTCCTCTCAGACGTCCCCGACGACCCGTCGATTATATACATAAATTACATTTCACAGACAACACCTCACATCAGATTACCGCTTTATTACAAGATCTAATTTTACTTGTATTGTATTTTACTGGTTCGCATATTTGTACGTGAATTGTCCCAAAAAAAATCAAAATTCTTCTCACCGACTTTCTGATATCCGTGAGCTGAAATTTGGCATAACTTACGTGACTAAACTAAATTCGGCTACCTACAACGCAAAACTATGACAACACTGGGCTGATCTGACGAAGGAGACAGAAGGCGGTCATAGCACTACAAAGATAATACTAAAGATTGGAGACTACACATTGCATGTTGAACCGATGGCCGTTGGGACGGAAAGGTTCTCGAGTGGCGACCACGTACCGGAAGGCGCCGCGTGGGTTGACCTGACTCGGAGTTTTTGCATTAGGTATAATTGTATGGCGATTATGTGAGTCACCAACGGTTCTGGCTGAAAATCAGCGCTGTAGGTGTCAGCTGAACATAACGCTTTTTCCATGTTTTATGCGTTTTTTTATCTTGTTTTGCTAATTTTATTGTTTAATATATGTGTCCTGTGTTAATATATACTTCTTGCTTTCACATAGCCCAGGAAATCCCACATTTGTGGGCGACAGTACTTGCCACGGAATGCCATTGTTCTATTACACGGTGAGCCGCGCGCCACGGTGGCAATTACACCCCATTCATGAATATCATTATGAGCAGGTTACGAACAAGTTCATGGATCTCTGCTTTACTTGTGTACCATTATGTGTGGGTACTTAAGAAAAACATGCCTCGTATGACATTGTATGTCTTAGAACGCGGGAGCTCTGCTCCCAAGAGTGGCCACACAAGGCGACTTTTAGCAGCGACACAAACGCGTGTTTAGCGAACGCGCGACTGACGCACAATAGCCTACCTATAGCTATAGATCACCTGTATCGATACTGGTTAAAGTTGTAGGAGCCAGCTGGATGCGGGTGGCGCATGTTTATTGTGGCACTCTTTGAGAGAGGCCTAAGTCCAGTAGTGAACGTCCTTCGGCTGATATGGTGATGATTCTAATTTCTATTCTATGCAAATAGCGGCAAATAAGAAATCTGCTAAGAAATAAACATAAATTATACACAGGCAGCCAACAAGGTTTAGTGTTTGTATCTATAATTATCTAACTACTTATAAGGAAGACTAGTTAAGATAGCCGTCAAGTCGTTATCACCGATAAAATAAAGCCGTTATTCAGCCTACGCTACACAGCCATTGTAATGCACGCTCGTTGATGTCTTTTAAGTTTTAACCTTTGAATAAGGGTGAGTATTATTATTATCCAACAGAGCTGCGATCCGTCCAATAAATCTTCCTTTTGATACTCAATCTATCTTCGAAAGTACAGTAGTACCTAGATATAGAAATCACATATATACAAGTAGGTTAATTTACGTTAAGAGGGCGTTCAAAATTTCGTCAGGAATAAGCGACAATTACCGATTTTTGACGGTCTAAATCTAAGAAACGGAAAGATTTTTATAGATTCCGATTACTTATTTGCATAGCTCAACTCCTTTTATTGTGCGTAGCGGCCTCTGATTTAAGAAAAACTGAATATGTTGACCGAATATGCCCGATTACCGACAGTAGTTTTCGGAAAAGAGCGCCGAGCCATAAATTTGACCGCCTAATTCTCCATGATGTTACATGAGAACCTAGTTGTTTTTTTTCTTTTCACTATTGTAATATGTCCGTATTGTGCGTAGCGGCCTCGAATTTTCCTTTTTTTCACGTATGTATATGTAAATTGATCTCAATTACACCATATTTTGCAACAATATCGTACTAAAAACACAAGGATTTTCTCATTATTGTTGAATTATTAGTAAATTGAATCTTAAATAAAATTAAAGTTCATACTTTTACCAACACAATACAGTAAAAAAAATACAACTTTTTCCAACATTTATATTTTTAAATAATCTTTCAAACATAGTATAAATTTACCGTCGCGCGCGATCTCTTGCCAGTACCGGCTTAGCCGTTGTCCGGGTTGGACCTGTACGTCGTGTAATTGTGGCTATTCACGAAGGCTAACCGTCAACTAAAATATTATTTTGATCTCCGACTAGGCATAGTTGTTATCAACGTCGGGGTCAAACTATACTAGTGAGTCATTCGTGAGGCTAATCGAGACAACTTACGAATTGCATAACTGCCATGTCAATTATTTTACGAGTGATCGTGATACTTGGTGATTTTTTATAAGCTTTTATTTAGTTCACCTATCCGTTGCCTGTAATTCAATCTTTCAAGTTAAATTTGATCCACTTCCTGGTTTCCGATTGAGCTGAAATTTTGCATGCATGTATAAATTGGATGACAATGCAATATTATTATGACATAAAGCTGATCTGATGATGGAGCTGGAAGGTGGCCATAGGAACTACGTAATTAAACGACGCAACCCCATCGAGTTTGGGCTCCATTAATTCGTCTTGACGAGTACTTGGTAACCAGGGTCTGATGATGGAGCTGGAAGGTGGTCATAGGAATTCCGTAATTAAACGACGCAACCCCATCGAGTTTGGGCTCGTTTAATTCCTCTTGATGAGTACTTGGTAACCAGGGTCTGATGATGGAGCTGGAAGGTGGTCATAGGAATTCGGTAATTAAACGACGCAACCCCATCGAGTTTGGGCTCGTTTAATTCCTCTTGACGAGTACTTGGTAACCAGGGTCCGATGATGGAGCTGGAAGGTGGTCATAGGAATTCTGTAATTAAACGACGCACGCAACCCCATCGAGTTTGGGCTCGTTTAATTCGTCTTAATGAGTACTCTGGTACTATATGGTAACCAAGGTCTGATGATGGAGCTGGAAGGTAGCCATAGGAACTCCGTAATTAAAAGACGCAACCCCATTTCATCAGTCCACTCTGTGGGGGGTCCGCTGCGCCATCTGGTACGTGGTCTCCGCTCGAGAACCTTTCCGCCCCAACGGCTTTAAAGTATTTCATTTCTCTGTACAAGAAACTACAAACCACCGACATAATATGCAGGGTTGTTGAAAATAACAATATGAATAAAAAACTTTTTAACCGACTTCAAAAAAGGAGGAGGTTATATGTTTCACTATTTTTTTTTATGTACGCACGTTCGCCGATTTCTCCGTCAGTTGTGGCCCGATTAAAAAAATATATTTAAAACATGTATACTTCGAGATGGACCCATCGTCACCAAGTCAGGATCTGATGATGGGATCCCAGGGAAATCGAGGGCAACCCTCAAATATTACGTACTTATTACGTGTTTCATGAATTCTCTAAAGCTTTTCAGGTATGAATTTGCGTCTGGTAGTCATCAGTTCATGTTGTTGGGCTGATGATGGAAGGTACAACTCCTCAACGTTTAGGAGTTGGAGGAGTTTTTTAAAATCTTATACACCGTTCATCATATTCTTTCAAGTTATTCAGGTGAGCACACGTCAGGATCTGATGATGGGATCCCAGGGAAATTGAGGGTAACCCTCAAATTTTATAGGCACGCGTGTAGTCGACATCGGTATTTTCTATTATGACTCGTGTATTTATCCTTGGAAATCGTAATTTTGGTGAAGTTGAACTGGTGATGAAGAGACCAGGCTAATGGAGAGATCCATTCTCCTCCTCCTGAAGCAGTCCTTAAGGATGTAAAATACGAATTTCACGAAAATCAGTTGAGTGATCCAACTAGAGAGTGCAAAAACCGGTCAAATTTCAAAACGGGTTATTAACCGGTTTTTACTAAAAGCTAAAAGAATTGTATTGGAGGATAATTTTACTGTAACAATGTTAGTTCTGGTTTATTAGTAGGCGATGTGTAGTTCAATAAGTAACTAACTTTTTTTAAACTTTTTATACATCATCATAATTGTCCTTTTACAGTCAAGGAAAATGATTCGCTTACCGTTTCGCTGAATTATTGCTTGAGAGATGGACATATCTTAAGGTTTATATTCGCTTCAGCAAGCGAAAGTGTTGACAACGACGATTGATAACGTGAAAGTTCGGAGGCTGGTCCGAAATTATTGACGTTAATATCATCTACGATAAGATGATTAATTCAAAGTCTATGTCATGGTAGTGCTGTACATGACTCGTAAGGCCGATACGTATTTTATCGCTATCATACTAACTTTAATTAAACTTACTAAAAATTAATAAGTTACAATTTACTAATTTTTTTGCTAAATAACGGTCTCGGCTCACAATTTCAAGTATTTTATAAATGTAACTCATTTCGGTTAGTAACCGGTTTATAGTGTCCAAACCCGGTTATTTACCGAACTCAAAAAGTTCCGGTTAACCTGTTTGCATTCCCTAGAGCAACCTATAGAGGGGACAGCCGGATAGCCGGACAAACGAAAGCATTATTGCCCTATAGTTGAATATCGAACTCGCTCACAAAATTTCACGTGAATCTATTTAGAGATGCAACCTATAGAGGGGACAGCCGGATAGCTGGACAGCCGGACATACGAAAGCATTTTTGCCCTTTAGTTAAATATCGAACTCGTTCATAAAATTTCACGAGACTTGGTTCAGAGATGCAACCTGTAGAGGGGACAGCCGGATAGCCGGACAGCTGGACATACGAAAGCACTTTTGCCCTATAGTTACATATCGAACTCGCTCACAAAATTTCACGAGAATCTGTTGAGAGATGCGACCTACATATAGAGAGGACAGCCGGACCACTTAAAAAAAAGCATTTTATATCAAAAAAAGACGTAACTACTTAAATATTATACTTTGTCAGAGTATTTTAATATGTATAGAAAATATGTGCACAAAAAGCAAATACTTGCATTGTTCAAGTTAGGGCACCACGTTAGCGAAGTAATACTTACCATCTTTTAGTGCAAGTATTAATATCGGTCGCGCATTCGCTCCAACGGTGCGCTATACAGCTACAGTAAGCTTGTGTGCGTGCTAGTAGTATTTACACACACACTACGCACTACGCGTCTCAAAATACCGAATCCTGAGCGAGCGCTTTTTTCAATAGCACTCTTAAAACTAAGTTAAATCTAAAAAGTCCCTCGAGGCATTGTACCGAGGATTCTGGCGGCATTTCCTCGCTGTATTGCAACTTCTAATGCTGATTATGCATTTAGCGTGAAAATGCCGCCAGCTATTTGATCGCCAGTTACATCGACCATTATATAGTAATGAAATAACACATGGCCTAATGTGAAAGACCTGATATACATAGTCCTACAAGACTACTTACGTATGTATCACGTCTTTGTGCGACAAATGCCAAGTTCACTGGCTCACCTTGGAACCCGGGCCGCCTGAGATATAATAGGTGTGCACTGGATTGTCTAGATTCTAGGCTACGCTCAACAATAATGGACGCCGCTTTAGAAAGGATGAAAATAATATTGTGTACAAAACATTGATAAATCTTTCCATACACTATTGATTTTTCTTTTTCTACATTCTTACACAACTTCCCGTCTTGTTCTTTTCCCGTGTGGTGTCGGTTTAGAATTTCACCACCCCCTTTCTTCCCGTGGGTGTCGTAAAAGTCGACTAAGGGAGCAGGGTTAAAGTGTGTTGTGGGCGATGGGCTAGCAACCTATCACTGCAATATCACATTTTGTCGATATTTTATACCCACATTTATGCTAAAAGTGGCGATGGAACATACGTTTCATGTGCCCTGCCTACCCTTTTGGGAATAAAGGCGTGAATGTATGTATATATATGTATGTAGGTATGTATTCTTACACAAATGGATCTATAGTCCCAAGCTCAACTAGAATCGTGTTATGTGCACTAGGCGATGATTTCACATACTAATTTAATAATATATAGATAACATGGAACGAATACTCGTTATCATCACACAAGTATCCTAGATCTACGCTAAGAATTAAACTATGGATAACTTTAATGACTAATATTATAGTTTTTTCTAAAAAGGTACTTACTGTGTAAACTTATTAGAAAACTCTTTGAACTGATTATGACGGGGTTACCATTACCACAGGCAGGGGAAAATATAGTTTTTTAAATATCTCTCTATTTTTAGGCACCTGGCTACTATCACAATTTTGATCGTTTTGAATCAAAATTGAGCCCACGCAGTCTCTTGCTATCGGGACACTCAGTAATTTTCCTATAATTTAGCAAACATGTATTCCCCGGTTCCATTAGAATATACGATAAAAAGCATACGTTATCAAGAAATACACGTGTTGTTTTTTGAAATTGGAACCTTGCAAGGTAGGCGTCGAAAATAAACTCGGCCCTACGGCCCATCAAATCTGCCTACTCGACAACTGTATCGGGTTGCATACCATTCACCAACCCTCTGTACTCGATCGTCTGTGGTCTATGTTTACCCTAGTATAACAACTACGTGTAGTCGGAGGTCGATCTTTATGCCATCGACCGTATGCTTATTTGCCACCGTCGGGCAAACAAGCATACGATCTGATGGTAAGCAGACACCGTAGTTTTTGAGCGCTTGCGATTCCAGATGAAACACAAGCGCATCGCCGAACCTTTCTTGATTTCAGGATTCTTATTATTGATGCCGTAAACTGGGGGGGTTACTTTGAATCACGGGTTTACTTTGATAAAAATTTCGTTTTATTTTTAAACGCGAAAATCTACATTTACGAACGCATCTGTACTTTTATTTTTTTAAGGTTGGCAATATCGATAGTTCCTGCCATTAGTTGCTCAGACGCAGTGAACAAGGATGGTCGTTGGCGGTGCGGATCACGTGTCAAAATGTAAGTATAGTTTTTACTATTTTTTCATGTTCGAATAACTTCTAAACTAACGTAGTGGGTATTAAAGTAAAAGGTTCCCAGTGAATATTATCTTGCCAGAAGTGTGTTTATGTATACCATTATATTGAGTTTTGTGTCATAAATTGAAACTGGGTATTTTATTACTAATTATTTACTTGATGGGGTGTCTTTGATCACCTGCATGGGGTAACATGTTGGGAAGATGGGAACATGGGGGAAGTTGCATCTACGTTCGTACCGGTATTAAGGTAATTAATAAACAAGATTATTGCGATCTATCAGTCGAACAACTGTTTGATGTGTGTGCCGTGCAGCTCGTCGTGGAAAATATATTAGTCGTTGCGATATATCACTCGAATCAAACAGACGATATTGCTTATATGAAATTATTTGAAAAATTACTATCAAAAATTTGTGACGAAGGACTAGACGCTGTTATCATGGGTGACGTCAATATAAACTGGTTTAAAAGTTCTAAATCGCAAAAAGAACTAATCGATATCTTATCTAGACAAAATTTTTACCAAATAGTAGATTTCGCAACAAGGACGGAGGGAGATACGGCGACATTAATAGACCATGTGTACTGTAACCTCCCTTCCAAGCGCATCGTGCGCGTCGCCGGCGTTGCCACGCACCTGAGCGACCACGACGCACAGCGCGTGTGCGTCGCGCGGTGCGCCGCCGCGCCGCCGCCGCGTTGCACCGCACGACGGGCTATTACGAATGCCAATAAAATTCATTTCGCAAACGCCCTCGAGGCAATAGATTGGACTGCGGTGGTGGAGCGGTCGAGCAGCGACTGTCATGACCTTGCAAATGCTCTGTTGAACATTATAGTCGACAAATTTAACATTTGTTTCCCCATACGGAACCAACCTAACCGCTCAAAGCGCAACACTTGGATTGATAGCGAGATTTATAATTTAAAATGCTTATTATTTGACGTACTATATTTGGAAAAAAAGTTCCCAAATAATGATAATTTGGTGAATATAGCAGAAAATTACTCCGCAAAATATAATAGCCTGATAAAAGAAAAACGAACTGACTACTATTCTAAAACAATTCGTGACCACCCAAACAAAGCTAAATGCATGTGGAACATTATATCTACCGAACTCGGCCGACGAAATTATGAGAGGGTTGACTATACAGACTTGCTGCGAAATGCTGACGGAGTATCATTTGACACAAAACAACAATTAGTCGATGCACTAAATACAGAGTTCACCACGGCCGCCAGCAGGTGCGGTGCACCGCCGGCCGACGTTGCGCGCGCGCATACCGCGCTGCGCGGTGCCGCGCTCGCGACCGATGCCTCGCTGCGGCTGACGCTATTCTCCCCGGGCGAAATAATAGTAATATTGAACAAACATATAGCCCCAAAGAATAGCACGGACCTGTACGGCATATCATCTACTTTACTCCGATCAGTCGCCGGATCTATCGCGTCCATTGTAGCCTATCTTTTCAATGCCTGCGTCAGGGAAGGCATATATCCCACACCTCTAAAAAGAGTTAAAATATCGCCCCTTTTCAAAGGAAAAGGCAAAAAGTCAGATATGAAATCTTATAGGCCGATATCGCTGGTCCCCGCTATTAGTAAGGTATTTGAAGTAGGTTTAAACAAAAGGCTCCTGTCCTTTATTGGACAGCGTGACATAATGACGGCGAGGCAGTACGCGTACAGAGCCGGACGCGCCACCACCGACCTGGTCCGCGAAGTGGTGTGGCGCGTGTTGAGCGCGCGCGAGGCGGGCCAGCACGTCGCTCTGCTGTGCTGCGACCTCTCGCGCGCGTTCGACACCGCCGACCACCACCTTATCGCCGACAAACTGGACTTTTACGGCATACGCGGCCCGGCCCTGTCCTTACTAATATCCTTTATGTCTCAACGCTCTCAAATTGTTTTCGGTGAAAAAGGACGAATCAAATCATCCGAAATGACGAGTACGATGGGCGTGCCGCAGGGCTCTTGCCTATCAAATACACTTTTCAGCTTGTTGCTCAACGATTTACCCAGCGCCATAAGTGAAGCGGAGATCTACATGTATGCGGATGACGTGGCTGCTGTAGTCACCGCGCCAACGCCATGTGAGCTGGAGGATAAGCTAAACTCCGTGATCCGAGCGCTCGAGTGGTGGTTCCGATTAAACGGTCTAGCCTTAAACAAAGAAAAGACTATGTTTCTTTCATTCCAGCTCAATGGCACTAAACCACCAGCCTGTAAAGTAACTGCCGATCAAACCGCTTTACAAATGGTCCACAAGGCAAAGCTGCTGGGATTTCAGATCGACAGTGGTCTTACTTGGGAATACCACATCGACGAGCTCTGTTCCAAGCTGGGCCGCGCATGTTTTGCAATCCGTCGGCTCGCTAGCACCGCTTCTCGTGGCGTAGTATTATCGTGCTATTTCGCGACCGTCCACAGTCTCCTTACCTACGGCGTGGAGCTGTGGGCGCGAGCAGCGGATGCCGAGCGAGCCTTCAGAATGCAAAAGCGCGCTGTACGCGCTATACTGAGCGTACCCGAGGATGTATCATGCAGAGGACTTTTTAAAGAATTAAATATCATGCCCCTTCCCTGTGAACTTATATACCACGTAGCTCTCTTCACACACAACAACTTAGATGTATTTCGTCCACGGGGCGTCAACGCATCCCGCATGATGCGCAGCAACAAGCTCGCGCACCTCCTCGTCACGCCCGCACACAAGCTGCGCAAGTCAGAGCGGTCGGTGTACATCATGGGTCCGTCGGTTTACAACAGACTGCCAGACACTATTAAAAAAGACGCAACTTCCACGGTGGCATTTAAGTTGAGATTGCGTAAGTGGCTTCTTGACCACAGTTTTTATTCCATAGACGAGTTTTACGAACTCCCTACTCAATAATTTATAAAAATACCCATGTATTGTATATACCTAGTATAAAATGTAACAAGTAAATAGATAATGACGATATGAATTTAATAATGCATAATGCACCAACTAATTAAATATGCGTATGCAAAAAAAAAAACCAAAACCTGACATGTAACGTGGTGTTATCAATAAAGTATTTGTATTTGTATTTTTGTATTTGTAACATTGATCACTGATCAAAGAAACCCCATGAGTGGGTCTTTTTGCTCACAGCGTTATTTTTCATGATTTTCGTTACTACAAAAGAGTATTATCGCTAAATTATTTTTTTTTTTTCAGAAAGATGCCTAGAAACTACGTTAAGCGGTTGGGGTCACGCGACTACAAAAACTATTCTGATAGTGTCCTAGAACGAGCAGTTACTGCAGTAGTTGACATATGTATGTCAAATAATTAGCACTGTTCCTTTGCTGGTTGAGGGATACAAATCAACAGGCAACACCAAGAAAAAAATCAAAAGAATTCAGGATGATATATCGGAAATAGAGAGCTGTGACATCATATCATTTTTGCCTAAACCTGCAACAATTGATGATTATGTAGAATTCCCATGACATAAATATTTTGGAATTGTGATTTCCTAACTAAGCAGACATATGTTCACCTAGTTGATTATTGTTTAATCGGTACATCTACCTACTACTAATAAGGCTGATTATTTTTTAAGAAGATAGATCTATACCTTTTTTGTTTCCTATTTGAACTAAGCAACTGCTTACTGCTATTGTGTGATTATGTCAAAGTAAATACCTACTTATTGAGGCTGATAATTATATAACAATGTTTGATCTCTTTTTGTTTTAAATGTTGAGGTAAACCTGAAATAAAGTTGATTTTTCTATGATGATATTTTTTATTTTTGATCAAAGTAACCCCAAAACAACAAAAATTGTTGTAACTTTTGAACCTGTGGACCGATTTTTTTCTTTCCTTGAGATAAAATACTTCTGTTTGGGGTTACAATCGATAGTAATCACATATTAAAGATGAACGATCGGATACTGACTGGAGACCTTCAGGTAGCTGGCACATTTCAAGACTTCTTTACAAACATAGCTGTGAATACTACGCAGTTTTTAAATTCATCTGTAGCGAAGACTGATTCTTACTTAGATCCTAATACAAACGCGAAATATGACAAGGAACTTCACTTTGAATACGTTGAGCCCCATGACATCATAAAGGCGTTTAAATCCTTGAAGTTAAAGAAGACCGAAGATCTCTGGGGTATGTCTGTAAGAATTATGCAGCCCGTCATCGTTGTCGTGGCGCCTTACCTTGCCATTTTGTTTAATGCATGTGTGGACGAATGTGTGTTTCCCGATTTGATGAAATTTAGCAAAATCATTCCTTTGTTTAAATCAGGTGCTAAGGATGATCTTGGAAACTTCCGCCCAATTTCCATATTACCGGTTTTGAGCAAAGTGTTTGAAAAGATCCTGCTAAACCAGTTGCTTCGCCATTTCAACAAAAATAATTTACTCCACAACCAACAATTTGGGTTTACCCGGGGCCGTTCGACGACTTATGCCGCCTCTACACTTATGAGTCACGTTTATGACGCATGGGAACACTCCCAGGACGCTATAGGAGTTTTCTGCGATCTCTCCAAAGCTTTTGATTGCGTAGAGCATACGATACTCGTACACAAGCTCAAACACTACGGTCTATCAACTCATGCCCTAAACCTTATCAATTCTTATTTAAGTCGAAGGATCCAGACGGTCGTTGTCAATGAAACTAAATCAAATGGTTCAAACGTCAAACTTGGAGTACCGCAGGGATCAATTCTGGGACCTTTTCTCTTTCTCATATATATAAATGATTTGCCTGATTTAGTGAAGAACAAATGTGAGATAGTACTTTTTGCTGATGATACTTCGCTAATTTTTAAAGTTAATAGAAAGGTAGATGACTATAGCCATGTTAATGAAACTTTAAAGGAAGTACTTGAATGGTTCACAGCAAATAATCTTTTACTGAATGCGAATAAAACTAAATGTGTAAAGTTCTCGTTACCTAATGTGAAACAAGTTGCCACACTTATAGAATTAAATGGAGATAAACTTGAACTGGTTGATCACACGCTATTTCTAGGCCTCACGTTGGACCACCAGTTACAATGGACGCCTCACATATCTGTCTTAGCGAAGAAGCTCAGTTCTGCCGCATACGCAGTTAGACGAATAAGACAATACACAGACGTGGAAACGGCCCGTCTGGTGTACTTTAGTTACTTTCATAGTATTATGTCTTACGGCATAATAATCTGGGGGAAAGCAGCGGACATAGATACTATCTTCGTTCTGCAAAAGAGAGCCATTCGATCTATCTATAACCTAGGCTCTCGAGATTCGCTGAGAGAACGGTTCAAAAATATAGGTATCCTTACAGTAGCATCACAATACATACTAGACGTGATAATGTACACACATAAACATATTAATAATTTTAAGAAGCAGTCTGAAGTCCATAATTTTAATACAAGAAATAAGCACAAACTACTCATGCCCAAATTTCGACTGCAGAAAGTAAAAAAAACGTTTATGGGTAACTGTATAAGTTTTTATAATAAAGTACCCTTAGACGTTTGGAAATTGTCTTATTGTTCATTCAAACGATACATTAAGAATGCTCTTCTGAAGAAAGGGTATTATAAGATCAACGACTACTTGGAAGATAATGAAGCGTGGCCTACCATTCAGGTTCGATAGTCGTCGCTTTTATGCTGTTGGTTTAATTTTATTAATATTTTGACATTTTCATTGAATTATTTTTCTTGAAAAAAAATTAATTTTAATTCTGACATTATAGAAATTATACATCTCTGTACCTAATTGTTTTTTATTTTAATTTATTGTGACATTAGAGACTCTATACATCTCTGTACCTAATTATTTTCTTTTTAATTTTAATTTTACTTTGACATATCTGTATCTGTACCTAATATTTTTTGTGTGACAATAGTGACTCTTTACATCTCTGTATTAGTTATATTTAATTGTCATAAGTTGTATTAATTTGTCATTGGAGACTATACATCTCCCGGTGCGTATGTGCCCATGTTTGTAAGGCTGTTGCTCATTAAGAATTGTTATGTTATAATCATGCTTATTGTTGACTTGTGAAAGAGCCCATGTGGCCTACTTACAGAATAAACGTTTGATTTGATTTGATTTGATTGGCCTTAAAAAAACATAGGGTATCAAAGTAACCCTAACGTCAGTTTAAATTAGATCATTCCATTTTTATTTTTTTTCTCCGTACATTTTCATGTCAGCCTTTCAAGATTTTTAGCAACGAAAGATTATAAAAAGTTGATGTTCCTATTTTTTTTATTTTTTTTTTACAACTTAATTGTAGAAGTTAGAGAAGTTTAAACTTTGAAATTGATCAAAGTAACCCCAGTTTACGGTAGCTAGAGAAGAGACGAACACACTCCCTCACTCTCAACACATCACAGCACCACATTTTACGCGAACAGAGGAAGTTGTGGCGGGGCGGTATTATACTTTTGCCTTGGTGAGGTAGGGCACAGCGAAATGTCATCCCGCTCGAATGTGGAGCGGCTGCAACTGGGGAAGTACCTCCGCCTTGCAGAATACCACAGCCACAATATTAACACTATACTACTTGCTCTGTAGTTGTGTTGTGTTCCTGGAGGTGAGCGTGATCGCCAGAGCTCCCGAGGATGCGTTGTGTTGAGAGCGAGGGAATTTGTTCCTTCAGCTGTCAAGTCAACACGGCGAATCCTCAAACTCTTATGTTATTATATGTTACTCCTTTGGAGTGGCATGCGTCTATAAGCTGCGGTTTCCGCTTACCATCAGGCGGGCCGTACGCTAGTTTGCCACCGTCGTTGTATAAAAAAAACTTCCTCAGTTGCTGGTGTTCGTGGTTGGTTGGAGGTTCTTACACTGGTCCGTATGAAGTCGCTTCGCGCTCCGCAAGCATTGTGAATAGGTATTTAAATGCATTTGCATTCCGAAGCAAATAAAACGACATTGTTATTACGCAATACTTTCTCGTTAGTGTCTGCGCGTGAGTTGGTTTTGTGTAATATAATACCTTTAACATTGCTTGCTATGCGTATTACATGTAATACTTTTACTGAGAGCAAGCTAGACAAGCGTGTCGCAGCGCTGACGTTTGAAAATGGGTGCATGAATTTCATCAGTCAATAGTTTTGACAGATGACCAGACCACCGTGTCACACGCATCTAAACAAAACGGCAATCATCATCATCATCATATCAGCCGAAAGGCGTCCACTGCTGGACATAGGCCTCCCCCAAAGAGTGCCAAAGTGACCGATCCCTCGCCACCCGCATCCAGCGGACTCCCGCAACCTTTACCAGATCATCAGTCCACCTTGTCGGGGGCCTACCCACGCTGCGCCTTCCGGTGCGTGGTGGTCGCCACTTAGAAAACGAATAAAATACCGGCCAAGGCTGATATTGGACTTACAAATATGTCACGTGTCCCCCACTGTTCAAAATTATGTAATTATACATGCCTGTAACATTTACACGATTTTAATAGTTTCTATACATTTTTCATAAAAATTATGTAAAAATCATGGTCTTTCGTTCATAGTTTTTTCGGCCATATTACAGTGTGTTTTAGGTTGGTAATGTAATATTAAATACATTATTTTATAACAGTGCCGAAATCTGTGTCGCTTTTTCTAAATCTGAACAATGAAAGCGACGAAAGTGTTATCATAGTTTTATAGTTCGTATATTTAAGAACAACACGTGAATTGTGTTTGAATAGATCTTTGTCGTCGTCTACATACCTAGGTCCCATTACAAGCTATGCTTAGTTTAGGATTTAGGACTGGGTCGATTTGTTTAAGATTGTCCGCAAATATTTATTTAAGTAATATGTTACATAAATATGTAATAAGGGACACTGTTTTTTTAAATAAAATATTTGCTACATATCATAGGGATGTTCATTACTATGAGCTGACACGGACTCATGGCTTACCCATCCCATTTTTACAAAAACACTCTCGATCCTGCCACCTCTGCATAACGAAATTAAAATAGACTCATCCCTTCCAGAGTTATATACTATACATTTTTTCGTGTGTGATGGGTCAATAAAAATTGCGGGTTCAAGCCTCGGTCACTACTTACAGAACACATAAAGTCGACAAAATAAATGCAAAAAAGTGTCTAAAAAATGTGTGCACAATCCTAAAAAAACTTAAAACGAAAAGAAAAGTTAAATTCGTTAAGTCTGTATTACGTGGTAGCAATGTCAACCCGGAACAAGTGTCGTGAAGGGGGTTAATTCCACTTACTAACTTTCACTTTCAAGCCGAAACCGAATTCTCGCTCGTAATTTAAGATTTTCGCTGTCAGTTGTCACACACGAATAGGGTGTTGATATTGCAAGACACTTTGAGACTTGTTGAGAGAGAGCTTATACCATATAATGAAATTAATGAAGTATTGATACTAATACGTGCTAATAAGAACGTTGTTATTATTAATGTCAGTGGGTAGCTTCCTACTTGAATCGTTTGTTCTATGCGCAAAATATAATCACTACACTACCTACATCATTTTAGTTAAGTAGTTGTAACCAAAGTCTTTAGCCACGTCTGTCGAATAATCCATTAGAATAATTAATCCATCCCTGTTGAACAACATAAGTTAATCTGACAAGAAGTTAAGTAGGTAGCTAGGTATGTCGCGTTTGGGTCGGGCGAAACGTCCCGTCCGATTTAAGGGGACGAATTTGAAAATATCGCGTGCCGTTCTGACTACATTAAGAAACAATAAGGGCTGATTTTCAGATATACGAGTCGTATGATTCTTGACTATATTATTGTTGATCTGATTTAATCGATACATGATTGCCTACATTTTCCTCGCTATAAAAATATCCAAAGTTGGGTTTTTATTTTCCTTTCTTTACTCAGCCTATATACTCTAAACAATACACCCATCATAAATGTATTTTAATTACGAATAAAATTCCAAATTCAATAAAATTAGAATCCCGAAATTTATTATTTAAGCGCAAACTTGAAATGTTATTAATTGATAAATGTTATTACTCGGTTACGGATTTTCTTAATGATAATAGTTTAACATAACATGTAAATTGTAATTTAATGTAATTAAATGTTACTTTTTAAGTATTATTGTGTGCCCTTACAGGGCGTCATGGTCTAACTTGTAAATATCGTAACATACAAATTAATTATGTACATGACAATACAATTATTAAATAAATAAATACATTATTTTACAACAGAATCAAGTTAATACTATAGTATTTTATGTAAACTAAAATCTCACTTAATTAAATATAAATAAAACTGCACTAAGTTAGGTATTTATCGAAATGTGTAAAAAAAGACATTCCTGAAGAGTGTTGCATCTCTTTTTTTCATGCGCGTATCTCTATCAAGGGGTCGTGCTCGACTCGAATCAAGGCATCCCTTTAAGGGCCTGGCTCAAAAATTAATCGACGAAAATTATAAAATATATACAGGGTGTAACATAAATGGGGTGTGAACCGATCAAGGGCATAACGGGTATCGTGTACTGATAAGAAAAAACTTAGAGAAAAACAAATGTATGGACTAGGTCGCCCCAGTCGGCCAACGCTCCATACAAAAGTGAAAAAAAAGTCGCATCAAAAAAAATAATCTGTTACTTATTTCTTATCAGAACACGATACCCGTTATGCCCTTTATCGGTTCACACCCCATTTCTGTTATACTCTGTATATCAACTGTTGGTACATAATTTTAGTTTAATTGTGAAGTGGGACGCGCCGAATCACGGAGAGGGAGTCTGAAGCCCGCGCGGGTTCTTACCAGCACGTCTATCATGAGACGGCCGCGACATACTCTCGATTTTTCTCGCACTGTACCCCTTGTTCTAAGTGTTCTAATCAGAGAGAGACGGATAGTGCGAGCACAATCGAGAGAGCTCGCGCGCCGTCTTGTGATAGCCGTGCTGGTGAAGGCTGTCCATCTCCATTCAACGTGGCAACGCGGCCAGTGCATGTGATGGGTAGCTTTGCGCCAGAGACAACTCGAGGGGGACTATTTGACTATTACGCTCAAGTTATCTCTCACTTATAATAAATCTCTAAATTAAAAAAATAATCAGGCAGTATCAAACTAACCATTTTTGTATCCCCCGATGATTTCAGCTTGCCATGAACGGAAAAACATGTAACTTTTTTTATAAGCACATTATTACTCTAGCCTCCGGTTAGGATAGTTTTTATCCGACTGCGACGATTAATTAATTATCGGAAACATTTGACCTCATTAAATTATTCATTTCTTCTGCTTGAAATCGTAGCCGCCATATCTGTCAACTGTCAGTGACGTCAAAATGGCGGGCTTGCCATAACTATCCAATATTAATAATTTCGATCCGGTGTTGTGATGATAGACCTTCACAAAACGCATATTAAATTCTAAAGCGTAAAAAAATAATCGATTCTGATATGGAAACTTGTATGCGATAAATTCGTATTGAGGCGTAATTTAAATAAATTTTTCAACAAATTCCAACAAGATAACGTCAAACGACAAAAGTCTGACTCTCTTCCTTTTTTTAATAGCATGGCAATAGCGTTGTTCTCGCGTTCAGACATAAAGTCTATTTGAGTTTCTGCAAGATTGAATCATACGCCGAGTATTTAATTGTCATGATACTGCACGGCTATTACAAGGCGGCGCGTGAGCTCACTCGATTTTTCTCGCACTATACGTCTCTTTCTAAGTTGTCTAATAAGAGAGAGACGGATAGTTGGAGAAAAATCGAGAGAGCTCGCGCGCCGTTTTGTGATAGCCGTGTTGGTTTGTGAGTATTTATATTTATCAGCAATAAACAGTATTTATTAAAAAATCAGTATAGAACGGGCCTATAATATAAACATTAATTATCAAGCGCGTCAGTATTAAGGCGACATTCAGCCAATATAGAGACACAGAAATTAGCCAACATACCTACAGGAACATTCTTTTATCATAAAGCCTGCAACACACATTTATTATGTTGGCAATGGCGGGAACATACACAAGATTTGACAGAATGTGATAGTGCAATCTGAAACATTGCAAGTGGGGCAGAGTGCTCGAACAAATTGACGAAAATGTGGACACGCTGGACAAAAGCACCAAATTTTTTTCAGGTACTTGTCCATAGCTTTAAGTTTTTGATAGGAACCAACTCCTCCGTCGGCCATCTATAATTTTATGGCGGCCATTTTGATTTTTAATAAATTAGATAGTTTTAGAGTCGAGTTCCCAAAGGATATCAAACGGAACCCTGTTCTTGAGCTTCCGCTGTCCATCCAGCTATCTGCGTATCGGCAATAGCTAGACTATTCAAATTTTCACAGAAGTAGTGTTTCTATTGTTGCTTTAACATACATTCACAAAAAAAACAGTGCTCTCATACATGAAACGTAATTTTATGGCGTTTTTTTGCCCACCCATAACAATCGGTATATCTCTAGAACCGTAATATGTAGACACTTGAAATTTCCGGAGATGATGTGTCACTATAGCATCTATAATAACGAGTAATATAAATATAATAATGTTAATATATAAGTGGGGCAGAGTGCTCGAACAAATTGTCGTACATGCGGACACGCTGGACAATAGCACCATTTTTGTTTGAGCCACTTATTAGAGCTTTAAGTTTTTAATAGGAACCAACTCCTCCGTCAGTCATATTTAGTTTTAAGGCGGCCATTTGGAATAATTGTTAATTTATTAATAGGTACCTCGAGTTCTAAGTCACTTAGAATCACAAATTTGGTGTCGAAATATACATATGTGGGGTCAGGGAATTCAACTAGATAAGTATTTTACCGAGATCTCAGTTCTCAGAGTCTCAGTCAGTCAAATTAGCTTTGGGATTCCCATACTAACTGTATGGAAAAAGTTTTCATTGATTTCTGGGCGTTCTAGTCGGTCCCAAAGAGTTTTTTAATCCTTAATAGGAATGGAATCGAATGGCATAAAAAAAATCGACAAAAATGATGATTTTCTCGCCGACTGTACTTTTTTTCACAAATCTGTGAATCATCACTTAAAAAGTTAGGAATGAAATTCTAATGCCATTTTTGCGTAGCGGCAAGGGATCTAGTAGCTGTCCGAACTGCCCCGTTTTAACTTTCCGCCCTGTATATATAAAAAAACACCAATTTTGTATCTTCAAGTAATTTAGTAACTGAGATATCGGTAAAATACTTATCTAGTTGAATTTCCTGACCCCAAATATGTATATTTAGACACCAAATTTGTGATTCTAAGCGACTTAAAACTCGAGCTACCTATTAATAAAGTAACAATTGGCCGCCTTAAAACTAAATATGACCCACGGAGGAGTTGGTTCCTATTAAAAACTTAAAGCTAGGGACCTAATAAGCGGCTGAAACAAAAATGGTGCTATTGTCCAGCGTGTCCGCATGTACGACAATTTTTTCGAGCACTCTGCCTCACTTATATATTAACATTATTATATTTTTATTACTCGTTATTATAGAGGCTATAGTGACACATAATCTCCGTAAATTTCAAGTGTCTACATATTACGGTTCTAGAGATATACCGATTGTTATGGGCGGGCAAAGAAACGCCATAAAATTACGTTTCATGTATGAGAGCAGAACCAAACAGAAAAGCAAGAAAAACACAAATGAAAAGTATGTATGGGTGTATGGGAGATAGTGGAGTGTATGTATGTATTAAGTATGGTGTATGGGAGATAGTGGAGTGTATGGTTGTATTCAGTATGATGTATGGGAGATAGTGGAGTATATATATGTATTATGTATGAGGTATGGGAGATAGTGGAGTGTATGTTTGTGTATGTATATATGTATGGGAGAAAATAGAGTGTGTATGTATGTGTATTGCAGCGTGAACTCGCAGAAATCGTCGTTCATCCTTTTTTAATGTGTTTGGTGATTTAATCTTTTGTGGTTAATTTCCACGACATCTAAAGCATGTCTCGTGCACTAATTTCCTTCAGGGTACACTTAAAATAAAATATATGTTCGTTATTTTTACGAATTTATAAGTAAAAAAGCTTGTCAAAAAACCTACATTAATCAAAACCATTGTTAATTTCTTTGAAATAGTGATCCGTTTCCAAATTTCCGTGCGCGAAGGGCTCAGCATAATCGTGTCAAATTAACATACGCGAGTGAGTGAGACAAGGGTAGCTGTAGCGGATAGAATGGAGCTATAACACTCATAACGTGATCCAACATTCTTCGGTAACCATCCAGCAGGATGACATCTCGGCTAATAACTCTCTTCCCCCATTACTGAGATAAAGACTCCGCGTAGTCAAAGGTTAGCAGGCGACATTCCATTCCAGGACCATTTTTTGAAGCCTATAGAATCTCATTGCTGGGCAAAGGTCTGCTGCTCAATTTCGATCAAAATTCCCGACCGGATCGATTTGATTATATAAAGGAAGTAGGAGTAGACAGAGACATAAAACAAAAGCGATATCGCTAGAGATCTCTGCTTACGTCAATTAGGACAATAGTGGAAGCCCCACAAGCCCAATTTCATAAGAAAACCGCAAATCGATGCACAGTTTAGCCGTTTGGCACACACATACTAGAGGTCAAAACAATTTTTTTGACCCGCAGTTCCTAAAAAAATTTCCCTTAGGGGGGGAGTGTCGAAACATTTTTATTTTTATTTGGAAAAAAAATAAAAAAAATCAGAAACCTATCGTGTGTAGTATCATATGCAAGGTCTTTTTGAGGCGATTCTAATAATATGCCACATCATTACATTTTAGCCATATTTTTTTAATTAAAACAAAAATAATTTTCGAAACATACCAAGTTTGGGCTCCTCCAGACACGATATGGCTGATTTTTTTTAAATTCAATATACCACAAATGATACGTGATATCCTCATATCTAACCTCAAAAAAGCAAATAATTGCATCAAGTTTTTTTTTTTAATTTTTCAATTTTACCAAGTGAAACAATCAAATAAAAAAATTCAAAAAAAAAAAACTGTAGATATTATTTCTAAATTGCTTTCTTGGGGTTAGATATAACGTATCATTTGTGATAAATTATATCTTGATATCCTTATCCTTATATATTACCTTGATGGGTGCCTATCGTATCGCATAATGTTGATCGTCCTAAAATTTTTTGGCCGAGAATGTTTGGCATAATGTTGAGTGGCATACTACTTATTTAGCCTATTCATTTTTGCGCATACACATTTAAAAGTCCTAAAGTATGTTTATCCTAATATTGATTACTCGAACATCGAATTACCTAAAAAGTAATAGTCCTAATTTTCATTGTCATAGTAATTATTTTGCCTATTGTTGAACGTGCTTAAATTAAACCACCTATACTATTTTTTTCCTAAATTTTATACTATTTGTAAACTCTGAGCAGACCCGACCTACATCTAGATAAATAAAATAGGTTTGTTAGTTGCCTTTTGCCCCTCAGAGCAGTAATAGGGGCCCCGCGAAGCGCGGCTCCGTCGACACGAAGGCGGGTCATAGGTTATTCAAGTATTAGGCAATTCTCAGCAGAGCCAACCTTCATTTAGATAAATTAGATAGGTTCGTTAGTTGCCTTTTGTCCCTCGGAGCAGAAATAGGGGCCCCGCGAAGCGGGGCTCCGTCGACATGAGGGCGGGTCATATGTTATTCAAGTAATAGGCAATTCTAATAGATATGTATGCGTAACAAAATGTATGCACAACATTTTTCGTACATTAAATATTAGTAACATCAAAGTTATGCACATCAATAATTATAAAAAAAAACCTTCGACACAATAAACATTCGGGCAATAAATATTTAGGACAATCGATATTAGGAACAAAAATTTCGGCAAATAAAAAATATGCACAACAATGTTTATGCAATTCGATATTCGGCACAAAGTTGGTATGCGACAAAATATTACAATTTTATGCCACCCGATATAGACCCTACCTTGATATTTTGTGACAGAAACTAACCAAACTATACCAACTGATGAAAAAGCGCAGTTAAAGGGTTAAAGAGGTATTTCCCGTTGGATATATGGATACTACGTATCATTTTATGATTAATAAGTAACGTATCTGCAGTACAGTTCCATAAGTCACGTAAAATAGGTATTCAAGTAGAACTGTGTCCCTTGGTGATATTAAAAAATTAAAAAAAAAATACTTAATGCAATCCTTTTCAAAATGGCTTTTTTTAAGTTAGATATGAGGATATCACGTATCATTTGTGGTATATTGAATTTTAAAAAAAATCTGCCATATCGTGTCTGGAGGAGCCCAAACTAGGTATGTTTCGAAAATTATTTTTGTTTCAATTAAAAAAATATGGCTAAAATGTAATGATGTGGTATATTTTTAGAATCGCCTCAAAAAGCCCTTTCATATGATACTACACACGATAGGTTTCTGAAAAAAAAAAAACCCATACAAAAAGAAAAATGTTTCGGCACTCCCCCCCTAGGGAAGTTTTTTAGGAACTGCGGGTCGAAAAAAATGTTTTGCCCTATAGTATGTGTGTGCCAAACAGCTAAACTGTACATCGATTTGCGTTTTTTTTAAGCGTAGGGCTACCACTACAAGTGAATTTGGGGCCCTCGACGAACCTTTTTCGAAAATATGAAAAATATAGATACCTA
The DNA here is from genome assembly GCA_945867215.1 of Epinotia demarniana. NCBI lineage: Eukaryota > Metazoa > Arthropoda > Insecta > Lepidoptera > Tortricidae > Epinotia > Epinotia demarniana. The sequence continues at coordinate 22,388,565 of OX244274.1, read as the reverse complement.
TTAAAACTTAGGCCTTGTGCACATGCAACGAGTGTGGCGTCGCAACACGCGTGCTGTCCGGCCACTAGGGAAACGGTCACACCTGTACAATTACTACTTGCATTATATCCCGCCACAAAGCGAGTTTCAATTCATTTGTGGTGAGAGTACCAACCGACAAACTGTGGACCTTCATGAAGGAGGAGATTGTGAGGGTAGCCCCTCTGGCCGAAGGGTATAGTTTTCCGGCGATTTCGAGGCCGGCGATTTGACACCCAGAACTTGCGCCGAGCGTGTTTTTGCGTTATAAGTTTTGTATATTGTTTTGTATGTTAGTCTAAGGTATTTGTAAATATGGGCAATATGTTGACATACTCAAATAAATAAATAAAAAATATCTAACAAGACAAAGCAGGCAAAAACAGCTGACACGTTCTTACAGTTCTAGAAATACGGTCGTGTCAGATTTGAAGATTTGGCTACGTTGGCTGCTATATGATGCTGACTGAACAAAATCACCCGTTACCGTTAGTAAAGCTCGAAGGTACAATAACCCCATCAGCATATTGTCTAAAGTAAAGGCAAGTGAAAAACAACCAAAAAAATATTTCTTAAGGGGATGCCTTGATTTGAGTCGTACACGCCCCCTAGACAGAGACACGCTGATGCCTTCCACCCACGAGAAAAAGAGATGTAATACTCTTCGGGAATCGCTGTTTTGGACAAATTTCGATAAATACCCAAGTTAGTGAAGTTTTATTAAATTTTCGTAAAGTGAGATTTTAGATGAGATAAAATATTATAGTATTAACTTGATTGTGTCGTAAAATAATGTATCGATTGAGTAGGCTGAGTAAAAAAAGGAAAATACAGACCTAACTTTGGATTTTTTTCTATCGAGGAAATTTTAAGCAATCATGTATCGATAAAATCAGATGAATAATCATATAGTCAAGAATCATATATCTGAAAATCAGACCTTATTGTTTATTAATCTAGTCAGAACGGCGTTTCAAAGCACGCGATAATTTCCAATGCACCGCCTTAAGAACCAACTAAAACGTACAACCGTAAAAAACGGGGGGCTACTTCGGCTACTAAACTAGCATTATTGTCTTAAAAACGTTATTAAAACCCACTTCCCCGTGTGACCATTCCACTCCTGTACCGGCAAGGAAACTCCGCGCTGCAATTACGAGCTGACACTTTACTAGTTAGCCGAGTTACTGCCATATAATCCGTTCCAATATGGATTCTATTGGATTAGCCAGAAGGTTCCAATTATAATGGCAGTTCTTTTGAATTTTCGGGCTGTTCGAATGCGACAAACGCCTGCAATTGTGCTATTATTACGCGACTAAGTCCCGTTTAGTAAAACTAATGTATGAGAATCAAGAAAGTTAAGTATCGTTTTTAACAAAAAAACATGATTTAGTAATTATAGAACCTGCTCACAAAATATCAGAAGAATCGGTTCAGAAATGCGACCTGAGAGAAAAACAGCCTTACACCCGGACAGCGGGAGAGCGGGATATCCGAACATATGAAAGAACATTGGTGAAAGCTGAAACGGAGAACTTCGTTCCCTTCGCTCGCTTGTTCAATGAGTTAAGACAAATACCGAGACCATATACAATTTTGTCTATGCCTGTCACCTGTCATAAGAAGGTATAGTAAAATTACCCAGTTCGGTTCGGTTAGGCTCCCACATACATCGATCGATGGCATTAGTATAATACGTAAAGTGGCAAAGTGGTTGACGACCTTGCCCCACTGTCATAACGCGTCGCGACCCAGAATCGCTAGCATGACGCTCAAGCTAGCGAGAAATGATGGAAATGAAGTCACCTTTTCATATTTACACCATTTCTGCAGAATTATAGTGTCCGTAAAATTGTAGTAGTATACTAGTAGTCCTCAGTTAATACCATATGTTTTGACTTACTTAATATTTTCTTTATTTGCAACCTATAATGCGTGTGACTGAAACTTTAGATCAACCTCATAATGGAGGTTACGAATTCAAAGTTTATATTCCGCTTTTTTTTCTTTTTTCAAACCCTACCGAGTGTCCCATTGCTGGCAAAAGGCCATCGTATGGCACCCACTCTATGGCTATTTTGCCCCAACTCTGTGGATGTATGCGGCAGACCAGACGTGGCCAGCCCATTCCCATTTCAGCTTGGCGGTCATAACCCCAACGTCGCAAATGCGGGTTTTTTGAGCGCAGCGTAGAGTTTCCGACACGGTCAAAAACACTTATTTAGATTATGCTAGCCGCGCAGTCTATATAGTGGGTCACCGCTCTGCATATTTGATTTGATGGTTTGATGACACAGGCGAAATGTCTTCGCTAAACTACTAACTTAATTCCGAAGGCAAATATCGCCTAACAAGATTTGTGATGCCTAAAAAGATTATAGCTAAGTGGATGTGGCTAAGCTGTCTGGTGTCCTAAAAGCCTATTAGAAAGTACTAGGTATGCTTAATGAAACATTAGGAAAAGAAAAATGAGTTTTTTATTAATTAAGGTGGTAAATGTATCATAGGAATGATTAGGTCTAAAATACCATGTGATAAAATACGTAAAATGTTCATCCAGTGAACAGTAGTTCACTGGATGAACCCAAAGGAGGACGCTCGCTGCAAAGCCAGCAGCATGCCGAGTTTCTTTTTCTTGTATTAGTGTGTCACGTATAAATGTTTGACTCTGATTCTGAAATATCACAACCTTTACCTACGCCTCCTGCAAAAGCACTATGACTCGCTCGGAATTCCAATAGATGGGCGCGCGTATCGTCGAGGGCCTCATCTACAACTCCATCCTCGAACCCTGCCGCGCATGTTAGTTCACTGGAGTTAGAGGCCATCAAAGGCTACGGCTGTCCTAAATCTTTGTTCTACCGCCCTAGGTGAGTAAGTACAAAATATTACGTCTCCCCGGGAAATGGGATCAGGCCAGGTGCGACGTAAAACCTATAGGTACTGATAGACTGCAGCGTTCACTTATAAGGAGCATTCTAGCGAAATGCTAAATATAAACGGGAGCGTTTTAGCGAGCATTCCAGCGAAACGACATTTGCTACGAGCTTTTAGCCGAGCCGAGCAATTTGGTTACGCGACCGTCAAGTCTGACATCTTCATTAAGAATATATTTTTGACGAGCATTTAATAGAGCGTTAGCTAAAACGGTCGGGAAAATGTTCGTAGCGATGTTTGGCTGCTCTGTTCGTAGTTCAGCTCTTCTTTTACAATGGCAAATGCTGGGCTGTTATTCGCTACGCGCTAATACGGCTCACTCCGCCGATCACCCGTCACGAAACTAGACCTCTACCTACGCTTAGTTAGTACGCATTGCGGTTTCATGATATATTTGTGGGTCAGCGTTGAGGTGAGCTTAAAACAAGTTACAGAATAGGGGGGCTGGATGTTCTGTTAAATATGAATACGAATGCTTAAAGTCTATCCTATCAAGACCTTTATCACGCGTGCCAAGCCTCTCCTGTCAGAACGAGCGCGCAGCAAATACAAGCCGGTTCCAATTCAACTCGTCAGGTCGAATAGACCCTCAAGGTATTGAGCATAATCACGGACGCCGCATCGGCATCGCCACGCCTGCCGGGAAATAGGACGTTCGCTAATGATCCGCCGGTGCCGAACCGATTACGGAAAACCTGTAAAGGCGGTCACGACTCACGACTATTTACAAGTTCTGATGTCGTTTCAGCCAAGTTCACGTACCTGTCATATTTAGGTATACCTATCAAATTCATCACATATCATATCAGCTGAAAGACGCGGGTGCGCCAAAGTTCATATAAAATTGCAACTTCGATTATTGGATTTCCGAAAATTTCTCTCATACAATTTTATCTCATATTTCGATCATAGTGGAAAATTGAAAAATTGTTTGCCACGAGCGGGATTTGAACCCACAACCTCTGGAATCCGTTCATCGCTATCGCACTAGCTCAATTGGGAGAGCGATGGACGGATTCCAGAGGTTGTGGGTTCAAATCCCGCTCGTGGCAAACAATTTTTCAATTTTCCACTATGATCGAAATTTGGAATTTCGTTAGCGGACGTTTCTGCTTCATAAACATTTAATTTTATCTCATAATGATCACCATTCATAATTATTTGTGCTTATAACTATAGTAACTCCGAATTGTCTATATTCATAATGTTATTCAACATAAGTATCTCTGTTACTACTATCTATGTTTATATACTTTCATATTATAACGATTTTTAGCAATATAGTTTAATATCATATTTATTTCTTTGCGTACTAGTAGTTATTGCTAAATTTTGTATTAATAAAGACTTACTCTGTGATCAACTACCTACTGCCAAGATAGTGGTGTATAAGTTCAAGTAGGCAGTAGGGAACAGGGACTTAGTGGCAAAACCGACTCGGATCGCGGATAGGTTATTTTTTTATAAAAGAGCGGAAAACAAAATTATAAAGTAACCACAACAATCAACAACAATAATATCAAATATTAGGACTAACAAAATTATGATATATGTCCGTTATGAAGGAAATTGTTATGAACAACCAAATTATGGGTTCAAGTCTGTTCTTAGTAATGACATTATGAAGAAACATTTTATGAATACAGGTCGTTATGAGTTCCGATGATAGTAACAGAAATTTAGGAACATAAAAGGTAGGAAGAAAAACATTATGAAGAGTGATGATTATGATTACAAAGCGGTATTACTAATAGAAAAAATCGACACATCAAGTTTATATGAGCCAATATGGACCCTGAAAGACGTCCACTGCTTATGTGGGAAGTATAAACGCTAAAATTACCTAAGGTAGTTATAATAAACACAAGAAGTTTAGTAATCGTATCTTCATATTCATTCCGATAATGTAGCACGTGTACATTTAGTGAAGTCTTTTATTGAAAATTTTATGGCTGAAAACGTAAAAAGACAAAGGATAATTATAATTATGTGCAGCATTTTGATGATGGCTAGGCTGCTTGGCATATAATATAGAGACACGTCGAGTATTATGACTTTGAATTTAAGAAAACTTCACTATAACGCGAGAGGAATAGTAGTAAATGACAGCTTCGAATAGGGGCCTTTCTAAATGATATTGTTTAAACAACTGTCTCCAGATCGTATTTGCATATCGGCCGGTGGCATTCCGACGGAGGACCTACTTAACTAGTAGGTACTCTCACGTTTTTAACATAAAATCATCGATCTGCATATATAATATACGTCCCACTGCCGTGTTTTCTCATGAATGAGAGGAGCCTCACCCTAACTAACATATGGTCTAGGAACTCCAGCTTATTTTTCTTTACGAAGATTTCCTAAACCAAGAAGGTTTTTTAAATTTCTATTACTGATATTAAATTCTGTACAAGTGATTCAAGTAAGAATCCAGGTTCAAACCAAACGCTCAACAACTCACCCACCGCTTTTCCTTCTAGGGTAAAGAAACAGAGAATCACGACCCCAAATAAAACGCAACGAAAGACAACTAGACAGCAAACCATTGTGGACCGTTATTCATACCATTCCGTAAGTTATTTTGGGGGTCGAATTGAAATCAATAGAAGCTGGAGATTACGAAAAAGTGAGACGTTCAGCAAGACTGTATGTTTTTTTTTCTTTTTGGCATCATCTAGTACTAATTGATTGACTGAATATCAGAATGTTTCATTCGGAAGTCCAATGCGGTTCGAAAACATATTTTAATGAAGAATGCTCTCATGCCGATTTGCGTCACAAACTGAAAGAAAACCATTTAAGAATTATAAAACCTTCTAGCTGGGATGAGACTACTAGCTAAGTATAGAACTTGGAAGTTCACAGTAATTATAAACGTAAGCTATGAATGGAGTTACGCAAAGCATCTTAGATCAGTAGCAATGCCAAGCACAAGGCCCGATGCATCGCATGCTACCGATGCATTGTTTCAGCGGCTGGCTCTAGGGTTGGCAGCACTTGATGGACGAGGTTGACCATAATAGTGTAGGTTACAAATTACAATGTTTTCAGAATATTAAATACAAATAATGTTTTTTCCCTTTCATTATGTTTTTTTAAATCTCAATGTCAATCAAGGAGAAACTTGCTTGGCTAATATTTTTTTTCATGAAAAGTCACACTGTTTAAAAGCTAGCATATTCTAGACTCCGCGCTCGCGCAGCGCCTCCGCGACGCCAGCGGCGACCAACGTCCTGTCAGCGCCCGCGGTCACCGTCGTATATGGACGCATGCAACTCCAGGGGTGTCACATGCACGTATATGAAAGGGTTCTCTTTAGGAAGTTATATACTCCTTTCTTGAAGAACCCCATACTGTAGTCCCTCCGGAAAACCCGCGGCATCGCTCATTCCACAACCGGAGCGTTCCAGATCTTTAGAACCCGCCTAGCGGGCACTCGTAATGTTTGCTCAGATGCCGGCTGAGCCCGCTAGGTGGGTAGTAGTAACTTACACGCCTAGTGAATTCTGTCGGTTTCTGGTAATTTTTTCCATTTTTACTCCGGTTGCGAAAGCGCGAAAGCTCAATAAACTTTTACAAAAGCGGTCTTCGTGACTAGTGACAGCCCTAGACGGCGGTGAGGTCGTTCCTCTTGCGCGCGCGCATACCTACGGGCTGCACGACCTCACCATACATTCTCTGCCCCAAACAGAGACGATATTCCACTATACTTTTTGACAGCTTGTGATATGGTAAAACTTGGAACGATAATTCCGATTTGACTCCGACTACTGTGCATTTTGACTTGCGAACATTGCCGCTGATAATTTTGGCTATTTTAGTCATATACTTACTTACTAAAAATACAAACATAATATAGGGGGTGTCACTTGAAACAGTGAACTTTTCGGGTTTTCTTTAAATATCATCAAATAGAAGTCACTAGGCTGAGTTAGGTTTGTTTCGCTATTAATCCTAAAAAGTTTACTGTTTAAGAGAAATGGTTTAATGAAACATTAGGTCAAATTAAGCATTTAGGGCTAAATGTAGTTAGGTGACAAGGGAAAACCTAATATTTTTAAGTTTTAAATTGTACTCAAGACACAGGTAAAATACAGACAAAATATTTTAAATCGGTACAAAGGCGAACTAATCCCTGTAACGGATCTCTTCCAGTTCACCTTTGAGCGATTGAGTGGAGATCAGGAACAAAAAGATAGACAAACTAACACGTGCGCACAGACGTATTTACCTTGAGCCTACAGTAAATTAATCTTAATACATACTAGATGCGAGTGAAAACACAACAGAATCCTATTAAATCACAAGTCATACGGTTGAGATATATGTAGTTGTACCTAACACCAATGTCTCCAGTTGTTGATGAAGCTAGTCGAATGCCGCCCACTGAGGTACAATACAGATTGTACATAGTGTCGCAACAGTCTTCATCATGATTACCGTTCATATCGACACATACTATTACACTGAGAATTGTTGTGCGAAAATATATTAAGATTGAGATCCATACCTACACGGTAGCGATGAAAGATAATCGTTCTCTTTTTAAAGCTACCACTCCCACACATAGCTGTGCGTGGCTGATTCGTGAGATTACTCCATGGCCTAATCTTACGAATTAGAACCAAACTGTTCTCGCCTTCCTTGGTTCTATAAAGCTGGATATCAATAGTACCTTTTACTCACCTAGCGCGGTAAATCAAAGATTTCACTATGCGATCTTAGAGTAAGTACAACATACGACATTGGACGGTTTCCAAGGTCAGCCAGATTCTGCGCAGGCGAAGCGGGCGGTCTTCTTTCCTCGTAGTCGAAACGAAAGGTGATCATCCTTCAAAGTTCTCGCAAAAACAGAGCTATGCTGCATGTTTGCCGTGATACGTGCAAGGTCATGTCTTAAGTAGGTAAGTATTCTAGTATTAATTTTGTGCATAACAGTTTTTGTCGTGTACGAAATTAATGCTGATGTTATTGTGACCTCATATCGTTGTACGCTGGTCAACAAAAACTCTATAAGTATTGAAGTACCTACTTCATACCTAACTTAGCGCTTAGTGATTAAAGATATTTATTTACCTAAATATCTTTAATCACTAAGCGCTAAGTTAGGTATACCTACACAGTAAATAAATACAATAGGACTTCATATTAGTTACAAGGACATGTAAATATTTAAGAATGTCATGTTTATCGCATCCATAATTTACTAATACATAGGTACGTAGCTTGTATTGTCATTAAAATATTCGCAGCAGTGTACCTACGTCTTTCGACTAATATGATGATGATGATTATGGACAAATGAAACGGAAGATGAATACTCCTCAATCTTCAATAAGTAGGTACAATAGGGGTGTAGACTCGAATTTTTTTATTACTTGAAAAGAAAGTAGGCAAAAAATATGCCTAATGACGAAAGTCCCATTTAAATGTCTCAAAAAATTGCTTGTTAGGGAGAGAAAACGCTAGCAGACCGTGACGTCACGATCCTCGAGCGTCATAGTAAATGAGAATCGTTTCATATGAAGGTGCGTTTTGCGGAGACACTAACTTAGTGATAAACCTACTTGCGTTTCTTTTTTTCTCCATTTGACTAGGTACATTATTAATCCTTCCACAAGAAAATACATCATTATTGATTATTTTGTTTAGTGTCTATACACCCCTATTGCATTTGTTACCCACTTAAACCAAGATTTGCATCTGACTAAATCATTTGCATCAGTCAGATGCAAACTCTTCATTTTGCAAAACTCGGGTATTTTCCTAGATCGAAGAACATTAGTCACAAACGATCAACGCGAGATCGTAAAAACGGCACCGAAACCGGAATTACCCGTTATTTATCCATTAATCAATCCATTTGTGTTAACTAAAGTGTCTAGTTAAAAGCGTTAATAGTAAACGAGTTCATTTTACTACTAATTCGATAAATTACATACGTCGAAATTAATTTGACATCGTTCATTACCTTGTGCCACTCCTCTGTAGGTTTAACAATGCAGAACGATTTTTATAGGTTAGTTGTCTATCGCCCACATCGCTAGTGCTTTCGCCCTAACGTCCATTTTTTGCGGGATACGGTTTTCTGCTGAAAACCTTACCCGCAACATACTGGATGTCAGTGGGGACGAGCTTTTAGGGTAGGTACCTACCTAATATCCACCAAATCGGTATGAGGTAGTGGCGGTGTGCCAGGAAAATATCCACTTATATAGCATGGTTTCGCTACCCCTCACTAATCTGACATATAAAAATAATTGTATAGTTTAGTTTACCAACATTTTCAAAACTGTAGTACCTATTGTGCAGATGATGAAGGGTTGCTCTGGCTCAGAGTTGGAACAAAGATCAAACTTAGGTTCATTAGTTAGTGAAAATATACACAGCGAGTTGCGTGGCCCAGGGGCCAAAAGTCTCGAGGGCGACTGCTTGACATCTTTGAATCTTCTTTTGTTTATAATATTTCAGACAGTGTCATCTGGAATTACCGATTAATGGTGCACCGCTTAACTTAGTCCTCGCCTGTGTTTCGCCTCCCGCACGTCACCCGCGCCCCTTTAACGTCCTACCCCCGCGCCTCCTATAGTGGTACATAGCCAGCTCTGTAGAGGTTTGATATATAACCTCTACAGAGAGGCTTCCCGCGAAACGAAAACAAACTTCGGTCGTGTATCTCCCTCTATGACGCTCAAACTAGTAGTACATTTTCGTTTTGCTGTAGACCCTCAGTACTCATCTTTAAAGTACCTATTCAGTATGAAATAGAAAAATGTATTATATAAAACCGTGTAGACATACAAAGGTATACAGATGCACAGTTATCATTTCACGGTGTCATACAACAGTCCATAAACCACCATCATACATATATGTATACCTGAAGGATTTTCATCTGTAATCCACATGGCAGCGGTGGCCTCTGTGCTGCCCCCCTATTCTGTAAATTGTTCGAGCTCACCTCAACGCTCACCTACAACTATATCTTGACACCGCGATGCGTAGTAACTAAGCGTAGGTAGAGGTCTAGTTTCGTGACAGGTGACCGGCGGGGTGAGCCGCTTTAGCGTGTAGCGAATAACATCCCAGTACGGCCGCACTAAGCAATAAAGGCGTATCTTTAAGCGGGTGTCGTATCGACATACGCGGCATACGCCCTTTCGATATGAATCAATATGAATCAGCTGATCGATAACGATAACGTATCGGTGATAAAAGTAATAAATGTGAGTGACTCAACGTAAAATATATGTATTATGCATATGCATCAGCAGTCATATGACTGCTTACAATGAAAATGAAAATAGAATAGAATAAAATTTATTTATTTCTGTAAGTAAGTATAAGTAAAGGAACTCAAGGAACACAAGTAATACAATGGAAGCAGGAGGTGGCGTGTGGTCTTCCACGAGTAGTTACGTCTTGATGCAGATCAGGCTAGGGCAAGTTTCACCATATGGTCCTCTACCAAGAGACCAAGTCTTTGAACATGACAGCACCACTGTAAACGTTTTTCTTTAACCTTATCAACAATTGGGGCAACTCTAAAACTTCCCTAGATTTACTATATTCCGATTTTGTCTAATAGTGTGACGCCCGCTGACTAACGCAGCTTTCAGGGCGCTCACGCTGCTACCAGCCACCGATGCCAGGTGCTCGTCCAAGCTGCTAGAGATGCATAGGCTGTCTGTGTATAGTTTAAATTATTTAAACTAGGCTCATGAATGGCCATTGTATTGAGCCTTTGTTTGCGTTCAGCACGTGCCAATTTTGCAGGAAAAAGGTTAGCGCCACATAAAATGTTCATTGTATAATGTGCTCTATCGTCTTATTCAATAAATTCAAAATGGACTAAAAGATAAAAAAAACTCCGCTCCGCCGAGTCAGGCGACGCGAGCTGGCAACGTGACTTCAGGGTGCTGCCCGCCGCCTGAAACACTTTTACTCCGTATCCCCTTCACTTCAACTGTACGTATAATGTGTAAGTACCTATAGGTACCTATCCTTACGTACCTATAGGTACTTGTTCACGAGTACTCGTTCACGAGTACTCGTTTGTAGCAATGTCGTTTTGAAACTGTATTTATGGTTCCGCTTTCGCGGCAGCCCCGGGGACGAGAAATCGACATTGGACGTCTGATCACAAATCACAAATGCATGCGTGTCCTTATCTTTTATAACTGTAGGTACTTAATTGGAGACTTTGAGATAAATGTCGTTACATTACAACCAATATTCACTATTGTACTACAATATGTAGATGACATTATTAATACTATAAGCCCGCATGCACACTCCTTTCAACACGATTAAGGGCCGATTTACACATTGATTAGTGATCAGTGCGAGTCCATACAAAAGCTACTCGCACTTGCAGCAAATGTGTGGACACGCTTATTACGTTACCTAGTTTGTTGCAATAAAAATATATATAGTTAAGTGCATACTTTTCCTTACAACTACATAGACATATCGTCAACGTCAACAACAAATATCGTCTTTTCTGTGGTCAATAGTTAAGGGCTAATGTTTATAGGTAGCTATGTCATATGTTTTTATAGCATAGAATTAAAGAAGAGGTGGTGCCGTTTATTTATGCGGATTTAGTGTTCAACCAATAATAATTAGGCTTCATAGAGTTTATAGCCCTTAACTTTGGCAAAGTCCACTGAAGAGACGCGAACCTTTTTTTTCTACATTGGTAAAATTTCGATCTAAAAAGGAAAATGTAAAAAAATACCATTCCCCCCTTATCTCTGAAGTTATCCAAGCGAGAATATTGTTACTTGTAATTAAGATAAACATAAATATTACTGGAAAAAGTATCACTTTTTCTGTATTTAGCGTATTTTTTGTTTTATTTTCAAAAATCATTTCCTAGTCAAGTTTGCAATTTAATAAACTTTATAAGTATTTTTTTGTTTTGAAACTCCTATAAGACTATTATAGAAGTACTCTCTTTCTAATAAAAAAAATATAATCGAGATCGGTTCACGTGATAAACAATAATCGCTAAAAGGCCTTCTACACGATCGGGACCAACCGCCAACCATCGTGTCCTTGGTCGGATCAACCATTTTTTGTATTCGTTACACGATCGGTGGTTGACTCAACTTGTCAGTTCTTCTTCGGTATTTGAACAGAACTGTAGCGATGGCTACTTGCCTTTCAAAGCAACACAAGATCGGTTTGGTAATAACTTTTTTTATGTTTGAGTGAAGAAGAAAAATGTATTTGAGCTTTAGCCCTAGAACTTTATTTTCATTAGTATGGAAAAAAATGGAAATTTGGGAATAATTCGTAACAGCAGCTTTTTTGTGTGCAACTGATATATTATCATTTTAGTAATTACGTAGACTCAAAATCCACCAAAATATTAGTCATCAAAAAAATCGATATTTAACCAATTCCTAAAAGAAGAGGAATAATATTAATAGATATTTTAATTTTTGTTTTGGTTAATTTCAAGATGCTCTTAAAGAATAATAAATAAATCACACAAAAAACATAATGGATGTGTCATTAATTTTTATATATTTACTTCCCGATGGATATTTTGGTGGATTCGTGGATAAGGCATCTTAGAATAACATTTGAAAATTAAACAAACAAAAAAAACGCTGTTATAAATTAATGTTTGAAGAAAACTTAATTTTCCTGCGGTACTTCTTTTTCATAAGCTCCCATGCTTGAGTTTCAGATCCAACGATCTTTGAGATCCAATGTCCCATAGACATGGTAAATCAAAATATAAAGACATAAATTCGGTCAGAACCTCTCGTTCGCGGCTTTCTTTTTGCGAATCCATTGCACAACGTGCGCTCGCGACTACTGAAAAGCACACACTGATGGGATGGGCTCCCGTCGGCCGACAGCGTTCCAGACGGTTGGGACCAACCACGGACGCAGCCTGTCGCGAGGGATGCGCTCGCGACCAAGGCCGTTGACATAAAACAAATATCGGTCGGGTCAACCGCATTCTACACGGTCCATTTTTATATCAACCAAGGACACGTTGGTTGGCGGTTGGTCCCGATCGTGTAGAAGGCCTTTGATGGATCAGGATGGCCCATCGTGTGGAGCAGCCATAAAACACCAAAATTAAGTTATTTGCCCTTGCACGTGTACCAAATGGGGCCGATAGATGGCGCTGACCCCATTTCTACTTCACCCTGTTAAGATTTTTCTAGAATTAAGGGGTTATCCATAAATTACGTCACACTTTTTTTCGTGATTTTTTGCCCCTCCCCCCTCCTTGTCACAGCTGGTCACATTTGTGAGACTCCCCCCCTCCCCAGTGTGACGTTACCAATCTGACAATTGAGCCAGGTAGGTACTATATCTGGGTATTATTTGTTGTGTGCATTTTAGATCCTATAATGTGGTATTATTTATCGTAACTTCTTCACTCCTGTAGAATAAAATTTATTTGAAAAACTTAACAAACATTAAGGTACTCCAAAGTGTTTATCAACCTTCTTCAAGAAAGTGTAAAATACCTACATATTTCTTTTATGAATAGTTGAATACTTACACAATTCCTGTAAATATAAACAGCTTATCAATTTATTTGTTTATTTGTTCAAGGGCCGCTGGATGGATATTAGCGTATCGTGTGTTATCGACGATAAGATAGCAAACAAATTAAACGTATGCACACCACGAGACCAATTGACTCGGGATTAGGTATTGATAGTTATTTGCTAAAATAAATGTCTGGATAATTATGTGGCTTCATGGCTTGCGTTCGTTTCAAGCATGTGTGTATTGTTTTATTTGATTCGTTTTATTCTGTTAAGAGGGGGCGCTCCGCGAAATCGGAGTTCTTAAATTGAATATTTACCCATGACAAACTAAAGCGAATGCCAGGAAAATGAACATACAGAAACTACATCATATTTGCAATCTATTTGTCTGAAAAAAACCATACAAAACCAAAATTGCCTCGATAGAAAACAATCGCCAAAACATGTCTTATTTTTACCTAATTTCAATTGTGTGCCGTTCCCGTGCATATAATTTACGTAAAAATTTAGTGTATAATAGCTCTTGATATTGCCTAGTGATTTGACGAGCGGCGTTTTTTTATGTAGTCCCTTTTCAGACTTATCGAGGTATAACGTATTTGGCGTATAAGTCTTTTTTATTTAGCGCGATACTGTTTCTCCCGTCGCATGTTTCGTGCAGTTTGGTATATCTTCTGTTGCCGTTCGCGGGCGGAGTCAATCGCAATCGCTCCACTGAGACGAGAGGACTACGTTCTGTGCTCTCACGACAGCACGGTGAACATAATTATTTCAATAATATTGTGACCCAGTATATTCGTCCAGTAAATGAATGTATCATTACATTCCAGTAGATATTTTGGTATATTTTGAAATAATATATTGAAAAGTCGACCTTAACATGTAGACCTTAAAGTTCAAAATACAACCATAAGATTACGCAGCTATCGGCCAGCGACCGGCTTCTTAGAATAATTTGTGCAGTACACTAGACGGCATAAGTGCATGGTCAACTGACAAACTGTTTCCTTTGACGCGCTCGCTAACGCCATCTATGTGCACGACGTGTAATATCATTATAGATGTAAATGTAAACCTCAGAGGATCAGCAAGGTTTCACTAGATGGCGTTGTTAACAAAAATGGAAACAAAAAGTAATTCTTCGTCTTGGATATAATTATAATTATTTTCTTGGGTTATTATTTTTCCTATATTATATTGTCAAGTAATCTTGCCAACGCATTATCGGTCGATAATGGCGGTATTATGACGCAATTTGGAATGTGTATTCTATTTATGTGCTACCTTTGTGCATTTATTTTTCTTGCGATGTTTCCGATTCACTACCAGTGAATATCCAAACAATTCCAAAAACACATCTTTCCCAACATATTTTTGGTTGGGTGCGGGATTTGAACCCACGACTCTCAAGCTAGGTGTCGACCTAGTTACTTGCCTTGTTAGCCACTCGACCATCGGTTCAATTGACTAGGCAGTTGAAATTTATCATAAGTTTAATTTGCTGCTCAGATATTAATCCATTACTACTACGATTAATATAATAATCGATGAGGGTAGACGAATGAATCAAAACTACCATACTTATTCGTTTTTATCACAAAGATGTTACGTGTTCGTTCGTAGGACTACTCAGCTTTGTTATTCATATTTTTTTCTGGATAACATGAATATTAAAACTAGTTTTCGACGTAATATTGATCTAGTTAAAAGGTCGCAAATATTTGCGATATGTAACGAAGCTACAAGCTACAGAAACTGATCTAAACGTAAGTAGTTATTTTACACGTTTGTGATATAATTATTTAGTAACTACTACTGAACTATCATACATTTTTCTGATGATTTATTTTCAAATAATATCGTTACAGCTAAAAAAAGGTTGAGCAAAAGGAAACGTCTCTGCTACACCGACAAAGAACGGCCACCAGCCATTGACAATGGACTATGAGCCGACTTAGTTGGCCAGAACGCCATTAATAAAAAGAAGAAGAAGACAATGGACTATAAAGAAAATGATTTTGAATCGACAAGTCATTACGTCGATTTATTGCACAAGTGTGGAGTTCGTCGTGTCTCCATAACGAGAAGGGTTTATAATTATCATGGGCATGCTGTTAAACCCATACTTACAGAGAAGCACATAAAACAGCAAATTGTCGCAATTTGGACACTGGACAACTGGATTTTTGTCATGTTTAGTGATGAGAAGTGAGAAGTGTTTAAATTTATTCATAAGGACATATAAGTTCACGTTCAGTGATCACGTAGTGCCTAACGCGGAATCTGGTGGTATATCTAACTGTGAACATGTAGGGTTTGAATAAAGACAGACCGGGTTATATATAAACAAATGACAAAAGTAAAATATGAGTAGAATATTGTTTTCATCGTGCTTTTTTATCCCTGTAGACACTATTAGTAATAGATGTGTTACGTTAAGGAAAATTATCATAATAGAATATAATCATTTTGTTAATTAACGAGATCGAGTGAGATAGATAACCGTAGAAGCCTACCATTATAATCTATGAAATACTAGTATCAATAATAAAAGCCTTAGTGAACTGTAAGATTGTTTCGTATTTTTTTATTATTTTAAATGGCGGGTTTAATTACTTATTTCAAATCTCACTTAAATAGAAAATGCCAATAAACACCAGAATGCGTTCGCCTGATATATATGTTAGAATATTGTTTTCATCGTGCTTTTTTATCCCTGTAGACACTATTAGTAATAGATGTGTTACGTTAAGGAAAATTATCATAATAGAATATAATCATTTTCTTAATTAACGAGATCGAGTGAGATAGATAACCGTAGAAGCCTACCATTATAATCTATGAAATACTAGTATCAATAATAAAAGCCTTAGTGAACTGTAAGATTGTTTCGTATTTTTTTATTATTTTAAATGGCGGGTTTAATTACTTACTTCAAATCTCACCTAAATAGAAAATGCCAATAAACACCAGAATGCGTTCGCCTGATATATATGTTATCATAACCCGGTCTGAAATTATTAATAAAATTGACAATAGGTATTATTTTTATTGAGGTAAAGCTTCAATCTTTTTCCCATTTTCGGAAATGAAACTTAAGTTATAACCTCGATAACATGTTAAAAAGTGGCTAATTCACTAATACTACTACTGAATAAATATAATTTTAAAATGAAAAGTTCTTTGAGTTATTTAATTGTATTTAATTACTGTTATTTATATTTAAAAAATCTACTTTTGGCTGTGCAAAATAGTGTAAAAAACAGAAATCATAAAAACACTAAAAAGGCAGTCAGCACCGTGTCATTTGCACTTAATAGGCTAATCCACAAGCCCATCCAATCTTGTTGTTGACACTGGTCAGTGGTTTATCACGGGTATACATATTTCAACTGTGAAATATATACCTTTGATAAACGAGTAGGTAGGATGACAGTTCAGTCACACTCAAATACGGTTACAGTAGATTAAACCTTGCTTAACTTGTCAATAATTGTACTCGCATCGCAAGAAAATTTTTTGGTGATTACAGGAGTCAATTATTATCAGTGAATTAAGTTATATTCGTCTATATATCAATATTTTTGGCCAGCAGCGCCATCTAGTTTATTTTGTGCGCAACCCATGCAATCATATCAGCTGTAGATGTCAAACGGTGCAAGCGAAACTAGACCGTAAGGTGTCCATGCATTAATGCAGCCGATAGTACATGCAAAACTACACGAACATTTTTTCTGTCGAGCGTGTATTTACTTTATGAAAGATTATCACTATCACTACAACAACATAGTACTCGTATAATAAAACAAAGTCGCTTCCCGCTGTCTGCCCCTATGAATGCGTAGATCTTTAAAACTACGCAACGGATTTAGATGCGGTTTTTTTTAACAGATAGAGTGATTCAAGAGGAAGGTTTATATGTATAATATAATTTAATATAGTATCCGAGCGAAGCCAGGGCGGATCGCTAGTTGAGAATAAATCCGGTTAATTTCAAAATCGATGTCCTCTCGGTCTCTAAATACGAATTCGAAGTCGGAAATAATTCAAAAAGTGGTCGCATTATTTTCATTTTTGAAATATTTGTTGTAAATTACGATGCGCGTTTTTTTTAAAGAACAACATACGTTTTCAGGCTTTTCGAGAAATGATGTCCATTTTGAATTCCAAGATGGCGGACATTGTTTTTCGAATTTAAACTTTCGTGAGACATGTTGAAATAATACTAATACAAGGTTCAACTCACGTATTAAATGTCACTACGGGCGACATGTTTCGAACTCTGCGGGGGTTCATCAGGATGAGTGTTTTCGCGGCGGTTTCGCTTGAATCTTGTCGTGATTCAAGCGACACCGCCGCGAAAGCATTCATCCTGAAAAAGAACTCCCGAAGATTTCGAAACATGTCGCCCGTAGTGACATTATTGACATTGTTTTTCTTTGAAGTCATCACGGGTGTCGCTTTTAGGGTTATCGAGGGTGCAGATTCCAACAATTATTGCCTGCGAACTTGGTCATTTTTATATTAAAAAAGTGAACACAATTAAGCAGTTTTTCTTTAGTACCTACCAGTATGTTCAAAATTGATAACTAGAGGGCCAAAGCGTCTCCATTGTCTCCAAGCAGGAATCCGAGATCAGAATTGAAAAATTTGGCCGCAACACTGTGGCCTTAAAATCTGACTTTCATAGACATGATCGAAGGTTTCATAATATATAACAGTTTTTTTAATGCTACTTATAAATTCACAATTAAATTCACGTATTCAATGACATTACAGGCGACATGTTTCGAACTCTTCGGGAGTTCTTCTTCAGGATGAGTGTTTTCGATGATTGTTTTGAAGAAGAACTCCCGAAGAGTTCGAAACATGTCACCTGTCGTGACATTTAATACGTGAATTTAACCGTGGTTTTATTAGTAGTATTTTAGACATGTATCACAAAAGTTTTAATTCGATTATGGATTTTTTTGCTTTATGTTTTTACTAGCCATTGTAACCCTTACGTGATTTAGTAAATAAAAAACCGGCCAAGTGCGAGTCAGACTCGCGCACGAAGGGTTCCGTACCATTATCTATAAAACAGTAAAAAAAAGTTTATTGTATGGGAGCCCCCCTTAAATATTTATTTTATTTTGTTTTTTAGTATTTTTTGTTATAGCGGCAACAAAAATACATCATCTGTGAAAATTTCAACTATCTAGCTATCACGGTTCTTGAGTTACAGCCTGGTGACAGACAGACAGACGGACAGAGAAGTCTTAGTAATAGGGTCCCGTTTTTACCTTTTGGGTACGGAACCCTAAAAAACGGAAGGTCATATTTCAGTTATAGCTTTCGAAACTCTGACTTAATAGCGAAAATAATATCTTCAAATATAGGTACAGATTTTGTCTTGCTTCCCACTTTTTATAATAGGGATGATGACTAAATTTTTTTATGATGTCATTTGAACCAGTTTTTGGACAGGAACAAATGTTTGTATTGGAGGAACTACAATTAAAGATCATAAATACCCAAAAATTTGAGACAAAGATTAACCTCGCTGGCGGCAGCGCAAAACGCTTAATACTGAAAGACAGACAGGCGTTACGTCACAGCCGACATTTGTTAATACAAAGTACCTACATGTATCGTCGTATGGAAAATCAGGTTCTTAAATTGTTGTTTCATTCGCGGAATACTGCCTTTAAGTACATAATTGTTGTACAATTTTGTTTCTATAAAAGCCTAAGGATTCTATTGGTACCTTTAAATTTACTCTTGTACAATAAAAAAAAAATCTAAACTTTCAAGGTTCATATCTTTTTACGATTTTAATTATATTTTATTATTTATACTTTATTACGGTAATTTGATGGTTTACTATACATTTAGCATCACTACGTTATCAATTTGAACATGAGTCATCATGCCTATTATTCATAGGTATTCATCATGTTTCATCTGACTGTCGGGGCATGTACTATGCGAGAAGGAGCGGGGCAGCAATAGACGCATCAGCGCGGCAGGTGCGGGGCGCGCGGGTGATTTCTGATTTTTCCCTGGCGGTACGCGCCCTCTCGAATCCAGCACTACTATTAACCACGCGCTAAAGTGGCTCACCCCGCCGGTCACCAGTCACGAAACTAGACCTCTACCTACGGGTACACTACATAAATACGAAAAACTAAATTCCGAAAGTCGAAATCACGAATTTCATAATACCGATTTTTATAATTCCGAATGTTTTAAAACTCTTAATATAAGTATTCCGATCCTTCATAAATCCGAAATTTCAAAAGGTCTAACGGTTATAACTCCGATTATCAAAATTCCGAATTTCACTACCCCGAATAATAAGAAGTCCGACGGAATAATAATCCGATATATCAAAAATCCGAATTCAGATTATTAAAATACCGATTTTCAAAAATCCGAATATCATTACACCGACCAATTATAAATCCGAATAAACAAAAATCCGAAAAATCACTGTTACTAATAACTATTAAATAATCATTAAAACAACTCCCAACGTCTAAGATCACTACCGCAGCTAACACACACACGAATTAAACACCTAAGATCCGCATTTTAAACGCCTGGAGTGGAGAACCTGAATAGCAAATCACATGAATACACAATTAATCGACTTTATCATTCATAAGGGACAAGTCAACTATTTATAGGAAGATGGGTAGATGGAAAACGAATTACAAGCAATTCCTATACTAAATATTGTGAGCAAATTGTGTACAACACGTTATCCTCGTCAATATATAATAAAAAGAAGATTAAGAATAAGAAGATTATAAAAAATATATAATTTTGGGCGTATACAGGCAGACTTAATGCAATAATGCAACCTAGCCGCCAGCGGGTCGACGTCACCCCGCTTCGCGGGGTGCCTATTTCCGCTCTAAGGGACACAAGCTAACCCTAACCTAACCTACTAATAATTCCATTTTTAACGCCTATTTGTTGTTTTTTTTTACTTCGGGGGGCTTTGGAAAAAGGGCAGAACTCTATTCTCTACGGGAAATAAGTATCGTAATTTTCGGATTTTTTATTCCCCGTGTAGTTTCAAAAATCCGAATTTCATAATTCCTAAGAAATAAAATTCCGATTATTGAAAACACGAAGTTCTTTATCCCGAATATCAGATTTCCGAATTAGTAATGAATTTTCGGAAATTTGATAATCGGAGTACTGTTTTTCGGGCCAATGACACTTCGCGCTTTTGATTGTTCGGAGTTATAAAAATCGGAAAAACGAACTATCGAAATTATGAAATTCGGTAAAATGAAATTCGTGTTTTTTAGTAATCGTAATTATGAGTCTTAGGAATTATGAAATTCGGAGTTTTGAAAATCGGAATTAGCAAATTCGGCATTAAATATTTCGGAGTATTTGGGTGTTCCCTCTACCTACGCTTGGTTACTACTCATCCCGGTGTCAAGATATATTTGTCGGTGAGCTTAAAACAAGTTACAGAATAGGGGGACTGTACGGTTAGCTAGCACAGGACAGAGCGCGAACTGTCTCACGGCGAGATAAACTATCTGTCTCTTTCTAAGTGTCTAAATGAGACTATAGACTATCTCGCCGCGAGACAGCTCGCGCGCTGTCTTGTGCTAACCGTGCAGTTATTATGTGTACGAGTATTATGTAACTTGCTTTCCGAATTATAAAGAATTAGCCACAGGATATAAATATACTCTTTAACAGTCCCAAAGGGCCATGTGGTCATGTGGTCCTTTGTATATATACACCGTAAATACCAGTACTTACTAGACATAACGGTGTAAGATTTTTCAAAATCGGATGTGTAGATTACCCCCTAGACAAATATAAAAGTGTTTCGCGTCGAGCTAGCATATCAGTACGCTTACCATGAGTTTGACAATGACGGCTTACGCTAACGATTATCGAGTTTTCTATCTGTGCATCCCGCTCGTACTGTCAAAGTGCAATAGAGATGCACAGATAGAAAACTCGATACTCGTTCGCGTAAGCCGTCATTCTCAAACTCATGGTAAGCGTACTGATGTACTCTATAAGAGCGCGATATGTAAATACCATGCTCTAATGACGAACCATATTAAACATGCGTTTCACCCGTTTCACCGAATGCTCCGTTTCATCGAACTTTTTTTCTTCGAGACCGTTAACGTTAACTGTGTAGAACCCATAAGGGTAGGCTAGATTTGTTTTATAACAATCCTGAAATGTTTGATGTTTCAGGAAAAAAAAATGTTTTCGATGAAATGAAAACTCCGGCGAAACATCCATTCAATTAAACGTTTATCGGTAAAAGAAGGAACATTACACTTTGACCCCGTTAGCTGCAGTGTTGTCTCCTTCGTAGAAGTTCGTAACTGCGCTGACTTTAGGCACATGGATTTGTAGATAAGTGATATAATTTTTGACCCCCGACGACATAAAAGGATCGGCTGACCCAATTCGACGACCCTTTTACCGTCGACCTTGCAACTATACAAAGCTACCGTTTGCTTCATAAAATATTTTCCACCACTGGTAGTAACTTGGTCCTCACACTCCTGACGACTGTGCGCGATCGGAGTTTAACTTACACTGGTTTGTAAGGAAGTGTGTGTGAATTTGGGTGGGCAGGGCTCGTGTAGCCGTTCATGATGCCGCTATGACATCATTCTATATAAGAGAGCAACATTATTAGAGAGCCCCTATGAGGGTGGCATTTATAACTTTTGTTACTTACCCATGTAAAATGTATGGGTAATTGTCGTTACTAACATGTGAAAAGTTAAAGCGTAGATTAGATTAAGGCACTTAACCAGGTCGATTTTTTTTGATTATAGAGGCTTTATATGATATAATAATATATGAATAGATAATATATGACACAAGCAGAGGCGGCTACCCACGATAAATAACTGTCAGTGAAAACTAATAAGCGGTCCAGATACTGACATTAGTATTGACAGTGCAAAATATTATCATAGTCAATATCGCAATCTTATTTTGACAGGGTGTAACTGGTATGTTTAAACGATTTCAAAGTGAAGACATTTATGTAGTTGACAGTAAGTACCTACCTGCCTTCAACGGAGACAAAGACATCTAGAGTCGCAGCATCCAGACTCAAAATGACCTAGACGTAAATTAAGCGCGAATTCACGCAATTAGAAAACTAAATTAGTACTAATTAGGTGCCAGTGAGACGAGCAATGTCAATCCAAAATGGCTCTTATCACAAAACTATAAGGTGTTAAACCGCTGTAGGTGCACCTAAGTCGAATTTGTGACGAAGTGATTCGTTTTGCGATCAGTTGATCTTTGTAAAGTGCCTACACCGTTTTGTAAGCAATATTTTGACACCGGCAAGTGTTTTTTGCTTGGCACGTCTTGAAGGTCAATTACACCGGAGCACAACACGTGTCCAAAATATCTGAACACAACTCTGTTCTCAAAGGCATTCGCTTTTATTATGAGACAGTATAAGGTAAACGTCTTAGTCCTTGACCCCGTATCATGGGTGGCCATATCACGCGATAAGTGACAAGATAGGAGCGTCGTCTCGTTCTATCTAACGGTGTCAGCCAGTGACGGACGCTCTATCTTATCACTTATCGCGTGATACGGGGTCTGAACGTTGCACAATTGCTCGTGTGTACGTATGACATGGGGACTTAGTGTCAAAATTTATTTAACCGTAAAGTCACGTGAACTGTCAGGATACTACATTTTTAATTAAGATAATTTCATTATGATAAATTTATTTTAAATCATTAATATTCACTTTAGTGAGTAGGTACCTAGTGAAGATTCATTTTTACTTTAGTTATGTATGTATCATTAAAGCGCAATTAATGTCACTGGGCCAAAAATAATAAGTTGAACTTCAAATTGACTCCTCTTTGCCTCGTCACGCCATATAATCACCAAGATTGCTGGTTTAAGCCAGCGTTACCGACCCTACACTTAGTGCAGGAGGTCACCTCATCGCATAAAAATGTGAATTTTAATTTCTTTGTAGTGGGAGTGCCGGTCATTGTGGCACTCTTTGGGGGAGGCCTATGTCTAGCAGTGAATGTATTTCGGCTGATATGATGATGCTGAGTGTGCCAACACTGCCAACGAAACGCCTGGCAGGTGGCGACCTTTACAGAGTGTGGTACTTCGATGACGACGATGTCATTGATTCTGGGAATCCTTAAGGGAATCTCGGAGCATAGCATGTTTCATAGCTCGCTTGGGTAAAGTCGTGGACCAACCCTAATTCATTAATTTCATTTACCAAATATATTATTATGTATTTAATGTGATTTCATTTTGCGATTAGCTCAACGCACGGAAAGTGGGCGCGCGTCGTTATCGTCATCATGTCAGCCGAAAAACGTCCACTGCTGGACACAGGCCTCCCCCAAAGAGTGACAAAATGATCGGTCCTATGACGCCGGCATCCAGCGGACTCCCGCAACCTTCACCACTAACCAGGCCATTAGTTCTTGAGGTTAGTCTACCCACGCTGCGCCTTCCGGTTACGTGGTCACCACTCGAGAACCTTTCCTCCACAGTACGCTTACCATGAGTTTGACAATGACGGCTTACGCTAACGAGTATCGAGTTTTCTATCTGTGCATCCCGCTCGTACTGTCAAAGTGCAATAGAGATGCACAGATAGAAAACTCGATACTCGTTAGCGTAAGCCGTCATTGTCAAACTCATGGTAAGCGTACTGGCCACAACCGTGCTCGAGCGTGCGTAGGTACTAGGGCTCGCGGTCGTGTCCGGGTTTCGTGTATACGTGTCGGGTACCCGTGTTCGTGTAACCCGCCCGCGGGTCTAAGCGACCGGTCCGAACGGATCCGTGTAATTAGCGCACGGGTACCCATGTACACGTGTACACGTGTACACGGGTACCCGCGTCCTGTTTACACGCGGGTAGTACTACCCGTCCTTGAGTTGTGATGTGAAGCTAGGAACTATCCCGTTGTTCTAAGAATGTACATACAAGTACTAAATGAGTGTTCGTAGCTTTGCAATTATAACATATTATTTGTGAATAAAAATAGCATAGGAATAAATGTAACAAATTATTACAAAGTACGTAAAGTTCGCCTTCTCAAATTCATATTTTAAAAAAGTAAGTACGAATCCATGCTCATGTTATAAATATGAAAGTGGGTCTGTCTGCCTGTGTCTTTCTGTTACCCCTTTACGCTTTAACAGCTGAGTTGATTTAGATAAAATTTGGTATAGAGATTTGAGTCTGGGGGAGGGACAACGAAACGAGTACGTAAACGTACGTAAACGAGTTCCACGCGGACGAAGTCGCGGGCAGAAGCTAGTAAGTTTTATCCCATAAAAAAACATTCTATGTAAAAAAGAGGACAAGTCTCGAAACTCTTCTACCTTAAAAAGCTGTGAGATATTTCGTAGTACCAAGTCTCAGGCATTCTCATTATTCTTTATTTGCCAGCTAAATAGAATTCTGCCACTTGGCAATCACACCGCTTTACTGCTTTTATGGATTTTTGCACACCTTAAACTATGAAGTATTGTGTAATTGCCAAGTCGCAAAATTATACTTAGCTAGCAAATAAAGAAGAATAAGAATGCCTGAGACTTGGTACTACGAAATATCTCACAACTTTTTACGGTGAAAGAGTTTCGAGACTTGGCCTCTTTTCTACATGGAATGTTTTTTTATGGGATCTTACTTCTTTTTGTAGGTTATTGTGTCATCAATACATACAAATTATGAATGCAGTCTCATTCTTGCTTTTGAATTTTTTCTCCCATTCGCTGCAAATGTAACTTTGTAATCCTATATATTTGTATGGACCTAAATTTGCAAACTATTTTATTTTCATCTTGATTTTAACACTAAACACTAATTATGTTCTAAATTAGTGTTTTTGTTGATCGTTCAGTGAGTATGTGTGACAAAATGAAGAAACTTTGACTAGTTATAATACTTAAACTACTGCTTCAAATTGAATGAAATTTGAAATATACCATGTTTAAACAATGCCTGCTTGCTGGTTACTGAAAATTCAGGCTTCCAGTTTTATTCACAACGAAGTTATTGGGGGGTCAAAAACGGCCTGAACTGCTTCGAAAAAAGATGGTACGGCAGTGCCGCTTTTTTGCTCGACTTGGCGGGGGTACCGCCGTGCCCCCAGATTTTTATTTGAGCTTAAAATGTGAAAAATAATGTAGTCACATTAATCTAGTATTGGTTTTGAACCATAATAGTAACGAAGCTGGTGGTCTAAAATTGGCCGGTCCCAATTTAGAAATAATGATGAGACTTTACTGCATTTATGAAATTTTGCATACCTAAAACTATGTAGTATTGTGCGATTACCAAGTCACAAGAGTACATTACGTAACTAGGGCGGTGAATTCGTGAATGCCCCAGATCGCAGGTGTTTGTGCGCAGCGTGCAGTAAAACTCGTATTATGGCCAGGTGTGACGTAAAATATTATTTAGCAAGTAAATAAAGCCCCCCAAGGTGGACTGAGGACCTGGTAAAGGTTGCGGGAGTCCGCTGGATGCGGGTGGCGCAGGACTGGTCACTTTGGCACTCTTTGGGGGAGGCCTATGTCCAGCAGTGGACGTCTTTCGGCTGATATCATCGTTATCATCATCATATGATGATGATGACGAAGATTAAATAAACATTAATGAATGCCTGACTTGGCTCTACGAAATATCTAACAACTTTTTAAGTTAGAAGAGTTTAGAGACAGCCTCTTTTTTCCATGAAATGTTTTTTATGGGATGAGACTTACTAGCTTCTGCCCACGACTCCGTCCACGTGGAACTCGTTTATATCCTATGTCCCTTAAGACCCCTTCCACCTGCCCCTTCCACTTCCCTAATATAGCCGTTCAGCGGTAAAATACCATAGCTCAGGTCGGCGAAGATAACAGATAAAAGTACATTATTGTCGAAGCAAGGGAAGTAGGCAATTGCTGGCTGAGTATTAATTTTAAATTGACGACCTTGGGAGACCCGTTTCGCCGGCAGGTGACGAACAAAACAAACAAAGTAAGCTTAAGAGTCTTAAGGCGTAAGCGCTTCCATTTTTTTGTTGAAATTTCGACTTTATCGCAAAAGGCATAAAACTTAATATTGCTTTGGAATTCAACCACTTCTTTATCTATAGTTTAGTCGCTAAGACTTTTGGGTTTATCCAAAAAAAGTTGCAAGACACTGATAACGCCTATACAAATGATGATCTCTTTACTGCAAATTATTTTTACCTCGTTAAACTACATCAACGATGTTGAGTACGTCCGAAATTGTAAGATAAAATCCCGTCAAAAACGCAAGCAGCAAACGACTTTTTCATGAGAGCATAAAATCGTACCGTTATCCGATATCGAAATAATTATGGTATACTAGGAATCGGTAACGTAAAATCGTTTTGTTTGAGTAGGTACCATTATTTTAAAATGATAACGGTATAAATTGAAGCAGTAGCCAAATAGTCGCAATATCGTAATGTTCGAGTACCTTTCTTTTAAAATGATTACTGTATCCTTTAGATAGGTAGGCAGAGTAATGATGCAAGTATCGTTTTGATTCAGTGCCTTTATTCGGTGCTCATATTCAACCTCGTGAGTAAAGGTACGGTTTAAAAAGGTATACCACATTCAGTCCCTTATTTAGAACCATACTGGCATGTACGGTGGAGGAAAATGAAGACTTAGCAAATGTCAACTCTATTTGAATGACGTTAAGGATCAAAAGTGCTAAACATTAAATTTCCTCGACTGTACAATACAATAAGCGCTCGGTTAATATTAAAAAGTTCTCATGTACAGTCAGCCATGACAGTGGGCTACCACTTTTGGACCTTATTTTGAATGCAATAAAGTACAAAAGTAGTAGACCACTTTTGTGGCTGACTGTACTTACCTACTGTTTTTGTTTAGCTATCATATCTATAAGCGGCTATTAATAAAAGTTAAACAGTTTGCGTGCCCTTTGTCGGGCAATCATTAAATAAAATACTGGGTTTATACATTATGACGCATTAGAGCAAACATAGGCTTCCTGCGATATTTCCTTTTGCCACATAGCTAATATAAAATAACATCATACACACCAAACCCATAGAGTTGCTAATGCAAATAGAGTAAAATGAAATAAATAAATTATATTTGCCTCAACACAAACGGCCGCGGACGGTCCGAACCCGCGTGTAATTAGAACCCGCGGGTACGTGTGTACGGGTACACGGGTACCCGGGTACCCGCCCGCGGACCGGGCGGGTTCGGGCGTGTCCGTGTGGAACGGACGCTTAGCACCGCGGGCTTAAGAACACGGGTATTCGGGCGGGCGGGTTTACACGTGTAGCGGGAGCCCTAGTAGGTACCACATTGAAATCACATTGCGGTGTGATGTGACGACCCTAATTGATCGCTAGGCAAAGGTTATGGATTAGAGCCAGGATTTCCTATAATGCGTTGCAATATAGTGACGTTTTGTATTTCTCTTCCTCGATCTCTTGGCGACAAATACCAAGCGGAAGCGATTCAATCCGAATTGTAAGACCCCAGTGGTGTCGATGTAAAAGGATATGTTTAGATTAAGCGTATTCCTTCGGTCAATCGTCGAATCCGACTCGGCTGGGCAGCGTTCGGGAAGCTACGGCAAATCTTTTCGTCCAATATTCCGCAGTGTCTCAAGACGAAAGTCTTTGACCAGTGTGTGTTGCCAGTGATGACATATGGCACTGAAACGTGGTTGCTTACTATGGGCCTCATAAGAAGGCTCAAACTCACCCAAAGGGCAATGGAGAGGGCCATGTTGGGAGTTTCTCTGCGTGACCGCATCAGAAATGAGGCTTTCCGCAGCAGAACCAAGGTAACCGATATAGCCCTCCGGATCGCTAAACTTAAGTGGCAGTGGGCGGGGCACATAGCACGTAGAACCGATGGCCGTTGGGGCGGAAAGGTTCTCGAGTGGCGACCACGTACCGGTAGGCGCGGCGTGGGTAGGCCCCCGACAAGGTGGACTGATGATCTGGTAAAGGTTGCGGGAGTCCGCTGGATGCGGGTGGCGCGGGATCGGTCACTTTGGCACTCTTTGGGGGAGGCCTATGTCCAGCAGTGGACGTCTTTCGGCTGATATGATGATGATGATGATGAAGCGTATTCCTTTGTAATAATACCCTTCAGGCGGAAAATGTTAAGTTGTTTAACACATCATTTTTGGTGTCGGCTCTACGAAGAAGTGCTTGTATAAATGTCATGCTAAATAATACTTAGAATGTATTAAGTAAACATATAAGATCAAGTAAAATAAAGACAAAATGTTCGTAGAATAAATACTTACTTTATTTGCTAAATCGAATGGTACTTATATAAATGACTGGAATTGTTGAAACAAGGCGTAAACGCGTCGAATCCAGCATCTCCGAGCGCGAATCAAACTATGACCAAACGGTGTTTTCACGGTTCACTGAGAGGTAAGAACACAGCATGAGGTATAACCTCATAAAATGGTATGAGGTACCTTTTGAACCCCCGACGCAAAAAGAAAGGTGTTTGTGTAACATCTCTGGCGTCTGTCTGTGGCATCGTAGCTCCTAAACGAATGGACCGATTTTAATGTGTTTTTTTTATCCAAAAGCTGACGTCGAGATGGTTCTTAGCTACGTTTCAACAAAATCGGTTCAGCCGGTTTTGAGATATTGAACTTTGCAATAAAAATGTCAGGCGTAAAGTTAACATTTCTAAGTTGTTAATTATTTATTACCTATGATAAGTAGCTATAACATAAATTAAATTAATGAAATACTTACTTCAATAATTGTTGGTCCGCAAGTAGCACTTTCACAAGCCTGTCGTTGTGTCTGAAAAATAAAGGTCGCTGTCAAGAAGAAACGTTGAAACGACCTCAACAATAAAATAATAGGAATTTACAAATAGAGTTAGAAGTGTTATTGTATGGTCTATGGTTTCCTGTCAAATTAATGTACTAATACTCACCTAAATTCCGGCTGCTCCGAATTTGAGGGTGATCGAATAGGCATTGATTCGTACGTTTTTTTTTCAATGTCATTCGTACCAGTTTTTATAGAGGAAAAAATGGTTGCATGGGAGCAACTCTCTTAACGATCGAACGAGATCGACTCTTCTAAACTTACAAAGTTATTTTTTTACGATTTTATTTATATTTTGTAATTTACACTTTATTACAATTTACTTGCGCAATAATTTGATGGTGTATTATCCATTTAGCAACACTACGTTATCAATTTTAACCAGAGACTGCCTATTCCGCTGTGCCGTGTCTCCAAGAAACATATTTTTGGGCTTGCATTATCAGTCCGTGTCGATGCTGATTTGGCTGACGATTAAATATTAACGTGTCTTACACTACACGGACAAAATTGCGAGAATACTTTTACTCATCTTTAATACTATTACACCTCATGACTCCACAGCATTTGCATGCGGCGGCTGCGCGGGCGCTGGGGCGTGTATCAGATTTGCATCACAATAGGACGTAGTTTAGTTAAAAGGATCTAAGCCACGCAACGTACAAATTTGAAATTGGAACCTTCTGGCTAAAACAAAAGCCGTATATTTCAATGTTGTTCCCGTGTGGGTTGGATCCTTTTCCTAAACTACGTATGACAGTACCAAACAAAGTCGCTGTGTTGATACACTTCTACGCATAAGTTGGGACAATATTTTGCAAGTAGCGTAAATTATCAATTTGTACCTGTTTGTACCCACCTGATGAAGGTTACCTTACGAATTTGCATTTGTTTTGGCTGTGCTCCGTTTTTATGGTTTGTGAAAATATATGATTTATACCTAAAAGTAATAAATTGATCAGACAGTGGTTGGTGGGTAATATCCATGTCATTTGCCTTGAAATATTGAATACTATAGCTTCTGCCCGCGACTCCGTCCGCGTGGAACTCGTTTATATCGCAGCTCCATACAAACTTTTACCCCCCCCCCATTTCACCCCCTTAGGGGATGATTTCGGGGATAATTACTATTCTATGTCACTCTCCATCCTTTCACAAATCTCCACTTAAAAATCACGTCAATTCGTAGCTCCGTTTCGCCGTGTAAGACGGACAAACTATACTCGAAACTGGAATTCAAGACCAAAAAAACTACGACAGATACGTCACTGTCAAATCTGTCAAAGTCACTTATGTCATTGTCAAATAAAGTTTTCAGGTTTCGCCAACCTTATTATTATATGCTTCTTTGTATTAGCTGGCACAATTAATTCATCAGGATCTTCTCAAAAAAACCGGTCAAGTGCGAGTCTGACTCGCGCACCGAGGGTTCCGTGCAAACTAACAATTAACTCAAGGTAAAGTAAAAGTCCCAATATATTTGTTAAATTACTTATTTTAACCCAACACAATAGAATTCAATTTCAAACAACGAGTAACTTTTACACCAAGACAATTGAATAGTGATCTTTGTTTGACCTGCTATTGAAAATAAATATACGTGTCCCAATCCCAACCCCATTAATTCTAGAAAATCTTAACAGCGCGAATGGAGTCAGCGCCATCTATCGGCCCCATTTGGTACTAACGTGCAAGGGCTATCGGCTTAGTGTGTATGTTGGTCTTTTAGCGATTATTGTTTATCACGTGAACTGATCTCGATAATTATTGTTTTATTTGATAGAGAGTACTTCTATTTATAGTTTTATAGGAATTTCAAAACAAAAAAAACTTATAAAGTTGATTAAATTGCAAATCTAACTAGGAAATGATTTTTTCACACCTTTCATTCGGAAAAGTAAGTTTTGCTCCACGACGAGAGGGACCAAAACGCTACTTTTCTGTTCTAGCTACTTTTTTAATTTATACATTGGCATTGGAACATTTGTACGCAATGTACCTATTGAACACAGATGTTAATAAAATAATCGATTGTAATTTCATCGTAGTCGATTCAAAACAAACATATTTCAAGTTTTAACTATAACAATGTTGTAAAAAATTTATAAATATTTCGTAATATTTAAAAATTAGTAATAAAAATTAAGATAATTTAGAATATATTTTAACAATAGCTTTTTTTTAAATTTCCTCATAGTCGGTGTGAAAAATAGTATATGTCCGTCGGTAGCAAAATTATTTTCGTCTCGGGCGTAAACACTTGTATCCCTCACTACGCTCAGGATTCTATTGTAGGATCCCTCGCTACGTTCAGGATTCAATACACCGCCCTCGCCGTAAATATACTATTTTGCTCCCTTGTGACACAAATAACTATTACAAATAAAACAAAAAATATGCTAGATACGGAAAAAACAAAACTTTTCCCGTAATATATATGTTTATCTTAATCACAAGTAATTATTTCAAATTTTTTGTTTGAAGAAGTTCGGAGATAAGGGGGGGGGGAATGGTATTTTTTCTACATTTTCCTTCATAGATCAAAATTTTCCGAGTGTAGAAAAAAAAGAAAAACTGCTTCAAAAAGTGCAACTCAAGCCCTTTCGAATGATACCCCACATGACCCTATAGATGAATTTTTTATTTGCCCCCTCTTCATATTCGTAAGTTTTTATAGAAAAATTAAATTTATATTTAAATTTTTCATTTTCCATGCAAGCGGATAACTCTCATTTATAACCATTCCAAGTTTCAAGTTGATAGCTTGAGTAGTTCGTGAGATATTTCACTTTGTGACAGACAGACAGACGGACAGAGTCGCACCATAAGGGTTCCTTTGTTACCATTTTTGGTACGGAACCCTAAAAAGGAACTTAATTATAAACTTTATTTTTGACTCTACTAACATTGATAACATTTTATTGTAATGAACTTAAACAAGTTTAATTATCAATGAACACACACGACAGTGTGCCATATTATTAAGACGGTATGGAAAAGTTAAATATAACCATTTTTTAATAAATTGTTTTTATTTATCTTCATCTTCACCATCACTAATGTCAGAATCACTAACTTCGGAATCTGAGTCGGTCACTTGTATAATAAAGTTTTCCACCACTCCCGTAATTAATCCGTCTAGTTTGCACATCTCGTCCTCTACTTTCATGACATGACTTATGCCACTTCTGCGGTGTCACCTCCCGGAGGCCTACATGAAAATTTTAAATGATTTAGTATTCCTGGCTACATGCCCTTTTACCTGAGCCCATACCAACTCAATTGGGTTCAATTCGCAGTGGTAAGAGGGCAATCTTTATACTAGCACGCTACAAACTATTATTCTGCAATTAGCTGAATGTATCCAAAAATAGGTTATTAAATAACTCATACGTAGTTAAAATGTTGTACCTACCAAATGTTATTTACACCTGAAGTGATACAAGCGCAATACCAGCTTTGCAACCAAAAATTACGGATGATTAAGTTTTTATTAAAGCGTCTTGTATTTAGGTAAAAATAAGTTTAAAAAAAACTTCTTTAAATTATAGAATTAATATTACCAATAAATAAATTAAACCAGCGTGTGTTTTCAGAAAAAAGGGATATTATATACTATTTTACGATCATTTTATTGCAGTGGCAACATTGTCGTAGTTTTTTTGGTCTTGAATTCCAGTTTCGAGTATAACATACACACTTTCCCATTTATAATATTATTATGGATATGGATTGGTGAAGAAGAGGGGGGGCGGGGTATGTAGACACTGTGGAATACATCCCTTAGAGGAGCCGAGAGCCGAGACTCGGTAGTAGGTACTTGTGGTATCTCTGAATGTTGGACATTTATTCGAAAAGCCTGTTGCCTATGTCCGTCAAGACCTCTTTATACTCGAAACTGGAATTCAAGACCAAAAAAACTACGACAGATACGTCACTATCAAATCTGTCAAAGTCACTTATGTCATTGTCAAATAAAGTTTTCAGGTTTCGCCAACCTTATCGTTAAGTGCTTCTTTGTATTAGCTGGCACAATTAATTCATCAAGATTTTCTCAAAAAAAGGAACTTAATTATAAACTTTATTTTTAACTCTACTAACATTAATAAAATTTTAAACAAGTTGAGTTACTAATGAACACACACGACAGTGTGCCATATAGAAGTTAAATATAACCATTTTTTAATAAAACGTTTTTATTTATCTTCATCTTTACCATCACTAATGTCAGAATCACTAACTTCGGAATCTGAGTCGGACACTTGTATAATAAAGTTTTTCACCACTCCCGTAATTAATCCGTCTAGTTTGCACATCTCGTCCTCTACTTTCATGACATGACTTATGCCACTTCTGCGGTGTCCACTCCCGGAGGCCTACATGAAAATTTTAAATGTTTTATTATTCCTGGCTACATGCCCTTTTACCTGAGCCCATACCAACTCAATTAGGTTCAATTCGCAGGGGTAAGAGGGCAATCTTCATACTAGCACGCTACAAACTATTATTCTGCAATTAGCTGAATGTATGCAAAAATAGGTTATTAATAACTCACATGTTGTTAAAATGTTGTACCTACCAAATGTTATTTACACCTGAAGTGATACAAGCGCAATACCAGCTTTGCAACCAAAAATTACGGATGGTTAAGTTTTTATTAAAGCGTCTTGTATTTAGTTAAAAATAAGTTTAAAAAAAACTTGTTTAAATTATAGAATTAAAATTACCAATAAATAAATTAAACCAGCGTGTGTTTTCAGAAAAAAGGGATATACTATTGTACGATCATTTCATTGCAGTGGCAACATTGTCGTAGTTTTTTTGGTCTTGAATTCCAGTTTCGAGTATAGGAGTAGGTATGTATAAAAGATAAATTGTATGGCAGTCAGACGTAACCTCTGACAAATCTAAGTTAACGACAACAGCGCACTTCTATGACGTGGACGCAACAACCGCTCGGCCACGACTTAGGGTTTTCAATTCGAATATTCGTCATAAATATTATTCGAATAATACAACACGAACTATTCGAATATAATGTATACCATAAAAAAAAATTACTGTTACACTTAATAAAACCGTAGGAATATGTTTTTGCAGGTGAATGTTACACTAGATTTATAAGGAATTGATATAAAACACAAATATGAAAGCCCCAAAACTTAAAATTTTCTCCTTATCTGGAAGTACCTACTCGTAATGATACTGGGAAAGTCGGCAACTCGACGTGTTACAATTTAAATGCATATGCGAGAATCCCGGGACCCTTTTTCTATCTGCTAAACAATTAATATTACTTTAAGTCTATCTTCTTTTTCTACCTAGCGTTATCCCGGCCTTTGCCAGGGTCCGCTTTCCTACTCGCTTTCCTCCACTTCTTCTTTTGTGAGCCCGTTTTCGCTCATGTCGGCCTTCACGACATCCAGTCATCGGTCTGCCGCGGGGTCGAGGGCCGTCGAGAACTAGGCCATGGCTTTTGTTCCCTACGTAGTCCGACGGCCTGCGAGAGACGTGACCGAACCAACGAAGGCGACATTCCTGGAGCTTATCCGCAACGTCACGAAAACCGAGGCTGCCATCGATGTACTCGTTACGAATGCGATCCGCACGCGTAACGCCGCACATCCACCGCAACATCTTCATTTCAGTAACGCGAAGCTCCTAAATGTGCCTTCCAAGAACTGGCCACGTCTCACTGCCATATAACAGGACTGGTCGTATGACGCACTTGTACACTAGCCCTTTGAGTCGAAGTGGTATTCTGCGATCGCAGATGACTCCTGTGACCTCTCGCCATTTAGACCACGCCGCGCTGATTCGGGCTCGGATGTCGTGATCAATGGTCCCAGACTAATGCAGTACTGATCCTAGGTACATAAATTTGCCATTTTTCGTGTCAAATTCGTCATCTATCTTAATAGAATCGGGATTTCGGGATCCGTACTTCCGCAGGCCATGTATTCGGTTTTTGCGACATTTAGTTTTAGACCGCCGTTCTCTAGCGAGCCCTTCCATTGAATATTATGCTCTAATGCCTGTTTGTCCTCGTCTGTTAATGCGATGTCATCTGCATACATGAGAAACCACGGCGGCGGATCTTGTATTTCCGACGTGACGACGTCAAGCACCACACTAAACAGAAATGGACTTAGGGCCGAGCCTTGGTGTACACCCACTGTAATAGGGAAGTGTTTTGTGTCGCCAACGGCGGTCCTCACTAGAGAAACCGAGTTGCGGTACATATGACATATCTCGGATGATGTCAATATAGACCTGTGGAACGTTCTTCACCTTCAGTGCCCACCAGATCATCTGACGTGGGATGCAATCGAAAGCCTTTTGCAGGTCAAGAAATGCCATGTAAAGTGGCTTTCGTTTTTCCCTGTAAGCTTCGGTCAGACTGTAAGCTTCGGTCAGATATTACTTTAAGTTTATGGCTCTGCTAACCCCATCACGGTTATATAAGCAGTACTTAGCAGTTCTGGGAGTTAGTTGTTATTGTTTTTGTCGTGCCGTGCGTAGTAGGGACCTATTAACATTGTGTTTTTAACAATTAAAGTGCATGTGTTTAGTTTGACACGCTACTGCTGGCCTGGGTGATGTAAGTAAATTGTTTTCTTGTATGCATTAAGTACTGTGGTGAAAATAATTGGACATTAAACTGATACCTATTTTACGTGCAAATTATGATCTAGTATGATTTTACATTACTACATATTCAATTTGTATTCTAGCTAGCTAGGGCGATAAAAGGTATCACGTCTGAAAACTTTATTTATACTTTTATTGCATCAGTTAAATAAAAACAGTATTACATATATTATATTACAATTTATTCAGGAATGATCATGAATATCATGATCAAAATAATCCTATAGATTATTCACAAATTCAGCGATACGAAAACTATTAAGAAAAATTAAAAATTAATCAGTGAAAAACATTCTTACTTATTCGTTTTTTCTTTAGCAGATCGAGTTCGTTTACTCATGTTGAGCAAGAAAGGCTTCAAATGGAGGACAATAGTGACTTTACCGAATATAAAACTTCTTTTAAAGAAAAAAACTATGTGACTATTGAAATTTGATACCTAATAGTACAATTTCAGTAATGTTCATTTGTATAATGGTCTTAAATGGACAACTTTTTTAAATCTAACTTTATAATTGACTCAATTATAATTGATGACATAGTCATGTCAAAATCGAAATTTTGTTTTATTTTCTCAAATATTCGTATTATTCGAAATATTCGAATATTCGAATAATGAAAATTTTACTATTCATATTATTCGAATACTAAAAACGGACGAATAATGCAAACCCTTAAGCGACCTGCGACCAGCGTTTTATCTGTTCATTGCGCGGTCGAGATGCGCAACGCACTGTGGTTAGATGGGATCACGCGCAATGAACAGATAAAACGCTGGTCGCAGGTCGCTTAATACCAAAGTCGTGGCCGAGCGGTAAGTGCGGACTTTTCGCGCTTGAACAACTGCTATAGGTAAGGTACGTTCTCGTAACTCAAGTGCGTTGTTCACGTAAAAACCGTTTTAGCACAAATTATAGAGATTTCGGTTCAAAGTCGAATGTTGTATTGGATAACAAGAAATCGGGCACTTAGACCATGCGAGCGAACAAGTGTTCTTGCGCTTGGGTCGTGTTGATTTTTCGTAATGAAAACTTGGCAAATCCCGGCACGGTGGATAGGAATACATATAGTTCTTTTTTTGTTTTAGCCTGCTATCAAATGAAGGCCTTTTTTATGCGTACAGATGCTGGCAGGTGAGTATGGACACGCTCACACCTATTCATAAACAATAAAACACTGCTAAGCAAAGCCACATGTCTGTGTTTGGGCGACTTTCGGGACGCGCACCGCCGCTTGCGTCCACAGGTCCTGAAAGACCTGGGAAGGAAGTGGGAACACCAGATCGATAGGGACGGACCAGATAGAGACGTAAGTAAACGTAGACGTGCATGTAGACATGCACGTTCCGCTGCATTCCCATAAGATATGTCCCGCAAGCGGTGTGGCGATGGCGTGTATTATTAGGAAATCGCCGAATCTGATGCACTTTTTCGTGAAATCATCTGGGATCGCATACCAACGACGTATTGAACCATTATGAGCGTGATATAAACCCCTCACAAGAAACGGTCGAACGGTGAATTCGACCCAACTATGTAGCGCGGTTAGGTCAGCAATTGTCACAAAGAATGTGCAGGTCAGCTATGCGATTTCCGTATCTCTTCAGCTAATTCGTACTATTGTAAATTGACCCCGTTATCTTTAAGAAGTATGCGTGATCATTCATGAAAAGTTGTTGGTAAGCGTTCTGAATGTATGAGGCAATTGTCGCATGCGCAGGTCAGCCCCCCTATTCCGTAACTTGTTTCGAGCTCACTTCAACGCTCATCCACAAATATGCCATGCCGTAGTAACTAAGCGTAGGTAGAGGTCTAGTTTCGTGACGGGTGACCGTCGGGATGAGCCGCCGTATTAGGGCGTAGCGAATAACACCCTGGGGTCGAAATGCTAAAGAGGCTTGCTACGTTTTTATACTTTTTATATGTACGCAGTACCAGGACATGAAACCGCCTTGCTGGCAAAGCTGGCACATGCCAGAAAAAACGAAAGACTAATATTTTTGAAGTGTACGTGTGTCCCTCGCGACCTGTGGCCCGAGGAAGCTACAATTTACAATTACAAGTTTACTAGTCTAATCAGGCAACACAGTAGCTTGCAGTTTTACGAAACGCGCCACTGGTTAAGATCGCACAACACAAGACCAGTCGTTGTGGTACTTAATTTTTGGGGGAGGCCTCTGTCCAGCAGTGTACGTGCGACTGGAATTATGATGATGATGAAACATTTAAGCCCGTTTGAGAATAGGTGTTTATCTAGGTAATAGCACGTAGATATCTTGATGATAATTGATATCCACCACGTACTACTAATCAGCAACTGCGTACAAGAACGGCGTACTAATGCACGGAGAATTACATTCAAAAATATTACTCACATGGTTTTATTAGTATAGTTGATAGGCTTTTGCTTGCTGTAGCGCGTAACGAAATGTGCGCGCGAGACGCTCATACCAACACAATTCCAATTTCAATATGTCAGTAGCATTCATAAATATGGCATCTAAACATACTTTTGGATAGGTTTATGCTGCAGTTAAACCTAATGGGTTTTATAAATATACGATACTCGTACCGTACGAGTTCCTTTGACCATGTTTGTTATCCGCACTTCACCTTAGGACTCCAGTCTAAGCAAGAGCTCCAATTATTTAAGCTTGATATGATTCTCCGAGTCAAGTTGTAGTGGGCGAGTGTTGAAGTCAATCTAGACAGGTTTTATTATTATTATTATGTATGTTTTTTCCATATCTCAGGACCATGGGGTCCGGGACTTTTGGAAGGCATGCGTGGGGCCGAAGCCAACAGCGCAGAGGCCCTTTAAAACAAATATAATAAGCGAGGGATACACATAGCGGATACCATCTCCGAGCGCACAACATGATACACCCAGTGATGGTCCCCGCCAGGTGCAAAGACTACTACAGTGCAACACTGTGCTGCGATGGAAATTAAGGTCATGGGTTATTGGGTTGAATGGTGGGTGGTCTGGAAAATGGGTTATGGGAGGAGACTAGCGGACACCTGCCGTGACAATTAGCCTCAAAATTGTGAAAAGGCAGGCGGTGCCTTGCCTACTCGTTAAGTGGGCCCCACAAACAGTCGCACGCACAGTGCGACAATGGAGCAACACGTCTGAGCGGCTGTGAGGTTGTCGAGAGGTGAGTCTGCGGTGCGCCAGATCCCGGTAATCCGTTCAAGGGCGCCGGCGTTATGACATTTTACACTTCCAACCTGGAGCATAGGTTCCGCTCTTGCGACTCCACTCTGGCCGGCCGGTTAAGGCAAGCACAGAGGCAAGGGCCAGATCACTCGGGCCCTCTGGAGGTTAGGGGTCCGCGGTGTCGCCACTCACCGTCAGCTCGCCACAAGCTGCCCCCGCTGCTGCAAACAAGCTTACGGTCCACCTGATGGTAAGTGGTTACCGTAGCCTATGGACGCTTGCAACTCCAGGGGTGTTACATGCGCGTTGCCGACCCTTTAAGAATTTACACACTCCTTTTTTGAAGAACCCCATACTGTAGTCCCTTGGGAAAACCTCGGCAGGGAGCTCATTCCACAAACGAAGCGTCCGAGGGAAAAAAAATCTCTGAAACCGTACGGTACGCGACCATTTAGGTTCCAGGGTGTGAGGATGAATGCCCTGCCGACGGCGAGCGGTGCGTTGGTAAAAAGCAGCCGTAGGTATCATGTCGAACAGTTCTTCGGAGCACAACCCGTTATACAAGCGATAGAACACGCACAAGGTTGTGAAGCTTCTGCTATCACCGTGTATCAAAGTCGCTCTGATTGAAACACCCCAAGCGTTCAAATCAGAAGTACAGTCGAGTTCTCCAATATCTATACAGACAACTTTCAAAAATATCTACACATACATATCGATCACGTAACGATTTGTACGTACGTCGAAAATATCATTTTTTCTGTGGTAAAATGACAGCTGAGTTGTGTTGTGTTACCCTAACCTGTGTTTGAAAAGTTACGTGGGCACCCCTCTGTTGAAGTCAATATAAAGATCAATCTCACATGGAAATAATGGAACTTGGAGCATCGAAAAAAAAGTTTTTCCTCAGGCGAAATTAGTCTCTCTCTCTCTGATATATTGTAAAATAAGATATCTTAAGATTATTAGAAATCGTGCGTATAAAACAGAAAATTATGTGTGGGCGCAATAAATGATTATCTCTGACTCTGACACAATGAAAAACACCAATTGCATAGCCAAAGGCAGCGATTTACAAAACCAACATAACTCGTAACGGAGCGAAAGTGGATTGAAAATAAAATAACACCACATTAGCGAAGTCAGAGGTCGCGAGAGAACACAATGAGCTTGCATAATGCTGGTAACAATAAGTAGGTAAACAATTTTGAATTTATTTTAAATGATTTCGATGTAATAATGTTGCGTAACGTTTTTTTCAGGTTAGTAATGAGGCAGTTTGGTGTTACGAGGCATCTTACTGGTTTAGATTTGCTATGTGGGATCTCTGAAACAGGATACTTCACACCCCAGAGATGATTACTTAAGAAGATGAAATCCACTACTTGATCTGAAGGCGTGTGGTGCTGTGTTCCTGGTGATGAATAAGGTTGCCTGAGAGGTTCCCGAGGGTGCACTGATCTATTCTGTGACTGTGTTAAGATTGAGAGTGTCAGCAATTGTAGGTATTTAACTGTCAAGACAACGAAGGTCGAGGTGCACCAAAGGGTAACCAGGTAATTTAAAGAAGTTGTATATCATATATTTTCGGAATATTATTATTATTATAAAAAAGGGTATTTCAACCTAACACTCCTGCTCGCTTCGCTCGTCGCACCTACACCGACCTGCCTCGGAGTTTAGATTACCTACCCTTTGCTAAACCCCAACCCCATCTAAACCCCAACCCCATCATGGTATTAAAAAGGTAGGTACCTAAAATAAGACCGTAAATCGTGGAAGAGTGCAATAAACAAGTAGCGGCCAATAGGTTGTTCAGTTAATAAACGAACGATTATTGCAGAAATTTAGCTTCGCGATCCATTTATTGGGCATTGCCATTTATTAATCGTAGTACAACACGACATTTAGAGGTTGGTTCTCCTGCTCCCACA
This sequence comes from Epinotia demarniana, assembly GCA_945867215.1. NCBI lineage: Eukaryota > Metazoa > Arthropoda > Insecta > Lepidoptera > Tortricidae > Epinotia > Epinotia demarniana. The sequence continues at coordinate 22,347,468 of OX244274.1, read as the reverse complement.
CTTTAGAAGTAGAGCAGCGACGTTTAGGTACTTCAATGCAATTCAGGTTGTGTTGCTCAGAAAACATAGGTTTCTGTCTAACGATATTATAACTGTTCCTGCATGACAGTCCTCAAATGCGCCAATGTTACACATTTTTAATACAATGACGGCGGTAAACTAGACATGCTAGGCTCCCCTGATAGTAAGAAGTCACCGTAGCCTAAGGATGCTTACTAACCGAAAGTTACATACGATGATACAAAAGTTATGTAAACATGATGGATCGTGGATTTAGGATACTTGGGCAGAGCAAATAAGACAATTTTTTCTCAATTTTTGAACCATTATTTTTTCGGAACTTTTTGACAATATGTTTTAGAGCTCATTAGGTTCAGTTTGTTTTATAAAAAGAAATATGAAGGTATCCAGAAAAAAAACTGAAATATATATCAACACCTTTGTAGGTACATGATTACTGCATTAAAGAAATGCTTAAATAAAGATCAGGCGATCATTTGCGAAAAATAAGTGAAGCATTCAGCAACCCATTATCAGGGTTCTCGTCATCTTAATTGGGTTCCGAGCTTTAATAATGGCAGGTTTACACGTAAACGGACGGCTCACATCACACGTCACAGACAAACGGACGCATCGCGTGACCGGGCTTATAGTTTTTGCCCAAATTAGTGAACCTAGCATTAGCCCCTAGCACGACTGTTGTAACCTATACGATGTTATTGTTTTATGCTCGCCGTCAATTGTGAATTCAGTCGAATGCGTATTACTCGTAGGATGGGACTGGATTTGACAGAACAAGAATAAGAATGTATTAAGAGGGGGCGCTCCGCGAAATCGGAGTTCTTAAATTGAATATTTACCTATGACAAACTAAAGCGAATGCCAGGAAAATGAACATACAGAAACTACATCATATTTGCAATCTATTTGTCTGAAAAAAACCATACAAAACCAAAATTGCCTCGATAGAAAACAATCGCCAAAACATGTCTTATTTTTACCTAATTTCAATTGTGTGCCGTTCCCGTGCATATAATTTACGTAAAAATTTAGTGTATATTGCCTAGTGATTTGACGAGCGGCGTTTTTTTATGTAGTCCCTTTTCAGACTTATCGAGGTATAACGTATTTGGCGTATAAGTCTTTTTTATTTAGCGCGATACTGTTTCTCCCGTCGCATGTTTCGTGCAGTTTGGTATATCTTCTGTTGCCGTTCGCGGGCGGAGTCAATCGCAATCGCTCCGCTGAGACGAGAGGACTACGTTCTGTGCTCTCACGACAGCACGGTGAACATAATTATTTCAATAATATTGTGACCCAGTATCATATCATATATCATTACATTCCAGTAGATATTTTGGTATATTTTGAAATAATATATTGAAAAGTCGACCTTAACATGTAGACCTTAAAGTTCAAAATACAACCATAAGATTACGCAGCGATCGGCCGGCGACCGGCTTCTTAGAATAATTTGTGCAGTACATGCTAAACTACACGAACATTTTTTCTGTCGAGCGTGTATTTACTTTATGAAAGATTATCACTATCACTACAACAACATAGTACTCGTATAATAAAACAAAGTCGCTTCCCGCTGTCTGCCCCTATGAATGCGTAGATCTTTAAAACTACGCAACGGATTTAGATGCGGTTTTTTTAACAGATAGAGTGATTCAAGAGGAAGGTTTATATGTATAATATAATTTAATATAGTATCCGAGCGAAGCCAGGGCGGATCGCTAGTTGAGAATAAATCCGGTTAATTTCAAAATCGATGTCCTCTCGGTCTCTAAATACGAATTCGAAGTCGGAAATAATTCAAAAAGTGGTCGCATTAATTTCATTTTTGAAATATTTGTTGTAAATTACGATGCGCGTTTTTTTTTAAAGAACAACATACGTTTTCATGCTTTTCGAGGAATGATGTCCATTTTGAATTCCAAGATGGCGGACATTGTTTTTCGAATTTAAACTTTCGTGAGACATGTTGAAATAATACTAATACAAGGTTCAACTCACGTATTAAATGTCACTACGGGCGACATGTTTCGAACTCTGCGGGGGTTCATCAGGATGAGTGTTTTCGCGGCGGTTTCGCTTGAATCTTGTCGTGATTCAAGCGACACCGCCGCGAAAGCATTCATCCTGAAAAAGAACTCCCGAAGATTTCGAAACATGTCGCCCGTAGTGACATTATTGACATTGTTTTTCTTTGAAGTCATCACGGGTGTCGCTTTTAGGGTTATCGAGGGTGCAGATTCCAACAATTATTGCCTGCGAACTTGGTCATTTTTATATTAAAAAAGTGAACACAATTAAGCAGTTTTTCTTTAGTACCTACCAGTATGTTCAAAATTGATAACTAAAGGGCCAGAGCGTCTCCATTGTCTCCAAGCAGGAATCCGAGATCAGAATTGAAAAATTTGGCCGCAACACTGTGGCCTGAAAATCTGACTTTCATAGACATGATCGAAGGTTTCATAATATATAACAGTTTTTTTAATGCTACTTATAAATTCACAATTAAATTCACGTATTCAATGACATGACAGGCGACATGTTTCGAACTCTTCGGGAGTTCTTCTTCAGGATGAGTGTTTTCGATGATTGTTTTGAAGAAGAACTCCCGAAGAGTTCGAAACATGTCACCTGTCGTGACATTTAATACGTGAATTTAACCGTGGTTTTATTAGTAGTATTTTAGACATGTATCACAAAAGTTTTAATTCGATTATGGATTTTTTTGCTTTAGGTTTTTACTAGCCATTGTAACCCTTACGTGATTTAGTAAATAAAAAACCGGCCAAGTGCGAGTCAGACTCGCGCACGAAGGGTTCCGTACCATTATCTATAAAACAGTAAAAAAAAGTTTATTGTATGGGAGCCCCCCTTAAATATTTATTTTATTTTGTTTTTTAGTATTTTTTGTTATAGCGGCAACAGAAATACATCATCTGTGAAAATTTCAACTATCTAGCTATCACGGTTCTTGAGTTACAGCCTGGTGACAGACAGACAGACGGACAGAGAAGTCTTAGTAATAGGGTCCCGTTTTTACCTTTTGGGTACGGAACCCTAAAAAACGGAAGGTCATATTTCAGTTATAGCTTTCGAAACTCTGACTTAATAGCGAAAATAATATCTTTAAATATAGGTACAGATTTTGTCTTGCTTCCCACTTTTTACAATAGGGATGATGACTAAATTTTTTTATGATGTCATTTGAACCAGTTTTTGGACAGGAACAAATGTTTGTATTGGAGGAACTACAATTAAAGAACATAAATACCCAAAAATTTGAGACAAAGATTAACCTCGCTGGCGGCAGCGCAAAACGCTTAATACTGAAAGACAGACAGGCGTAAACGTCACAGCCGACATTTGTTAATACAAAGTACCTACATGTATCGTCGTATGTTGTTTCATTCGCGGAATACTGCCTTTCAGTACATAATTGTTGTACAATTTTGTTTCTATAAAAGCCTAAGCATTCTATTGGTACCTTTAAATTTACTCTTATACAATAAAAAAAAAAACTAAACTTTCAAGGTTCATATCTTTTTACGATTTTAATTATATGTTATTATTTATACTTTATGACGGTAATTTGATGGTTTACTATACATTTAGCATCACTACGTTATCAATTTGAACATGAGTCATCATGCCTATTATTCATAGGTATTCATCACGTTTCATCTGACTGTCGGGGCATATACTATGCGAGAAGGAGCGGGGCAGCAATAGACGCATCAGCGCGGCAGGTGCGGGGCGCGCGGGTGATTTCTGATTTTTCTCTGGCGGTACGCGCCCTCAAGACTAGCGGGCAGCGGGCGCGGCTCCGTCTACATATTAAACAGAACCCAGACGGAGCGGGGTAAAATATAACTTACGCCCATCCTGAAAGCCCATTCTGTTTACTGGTGAAGAATTTTTGGAATCGAATAAGTAGTTCCGGAGATTACATCCTTATACTCAAACTCAGAACCTCACCGACTCTTTTCATTTTAGATAATAAAAATGAAGGGTTCCGTAGCATCTATAAAAACGGCAAAAAATCACGTTTGTTGTATGGGAGCCGCCTTAAATATTTATTTTATTCTGTTTCTTAGTATCATCTGTGAAAATTTAAACTGCCTAACTATCACGGTTCATGAGATACAGCCTGCTGACAGACGGACCGACAGCGGAGCCCTAGTAATAGGGTCCAGTTTTTACCCTTTGGGTACGGAAACTTAAAAACCAATTTGTCCGATGGCAGTCGTCGAGCCTAATGATAACTTTTAGTCGATGCAAAAAATATCGTTATCCCCTAGTTTACAATACAAAGTAAACTTGTCATATAACTGAGGTGCCCAGATATATACGGTAACCTGGAAGAGTGGCAATGTAGCACCTGTTAAACAATCATCGTGCTAGCACCATACATTTAGGATTGTTGCGAATCCAAATACAAGATTACGTGGAAAGTGAAACCACCCGTTACCTGTAACAGTCCACTTTCATTATCGCGATATTCGCAATCCGTAATGAAGCTTTGTAAGTTGCGTGGATTAAGTTACATATATGTAAGCACCTACAATAATTGAGTTCCATAACTTTTTGGCAGCAGGTTAGTGATAGAATTATGTTGCAGAATATTGAGCTTTTTTTAAGTAGTACGGTTTGAGGTCATCCCATGGGATGAGTGCCTATTTCCGCTAATTCCTCGTATGGGTTGAAATATGTTAAACTTCTTCTTATTGAATAATTTATTGAATCAGGCGTTACTTTGCGGAAGTCCATGATATATTAGGAGAACAATATTTCTTTGCTATTCCGCTAAAAAACGTGCTGGTCTATTAGTGAAGATAAGATGCAACTATTTGCGTAAAAACATGCAAAAAATTACAGCAAACCACCACCAATAATGACAAAAACCTCGACACGTGTTTCGCCTCTCTACGAGGCATCATCAGGAGATGCTGGCAGGAGATGTTGCTTGCGCCACGTCCACTGAGCAAATGACCCGCCCGGAGCCATCCGCCATATTTATATTCTGTCCCCCCATACTACCGTTCATGCGTGAAAGAGATGGAAGAACACGTAACAACGGTGATGACGCAACATTCAATTGTTCGTTGATAATAACGCCTCTATTGCTGTACCTAATTATTTCTAATTGTTCTAGAACACTTAGACGCAATCCTTTTTCGCAAACATGCAAGATGTTGAAAGAATGATTGTCAGATAACGCATGGTTAGTCTCCAATAAATGTTTTGCGAAATTAGACTTGTCCGGGTGATTATGCCGATACGACGCAACATGTTCCTTATACCTTGTGCTAAAACTACGGCCTGTTTGTCCCACATAAACTTTATTGCAATTATCACAGGCAAGTTTGTAGACTCCCGACTTTTTGGCACTTTCCACTTTCTCCTTGCCATTGCACAGTCTAAAGCGCAAGGTGTTATTCGTTTTGAAAGCCACGTTTATGTCGTTAGACTTTAAAATATTGTAGATCTTATCAGACAACTTGCCAACATAAGTTATGCTTGCTTTGTACTTTTTAGGTGGGTCCGAAGATCGTGCAGCGTACAGAAGATAGTTTGTCATTCTAGCCCGTTTTTTCCTAATAATACCATCCACATGAGACTTGCTGTAACCGTTTGAAATTGCTAAATGGTATATATTATTTAATTCCATTTTATAATGAATATCAGAAAGAGGCACTGTCAATAACCTATGTGCATAACAATGAAAAGCAGCTAACTTATGTTGCCATGGATGAGCGGAAGAAGCCGGGATAACAGTATCTGTATGCGTAGGCTTACGGTAAATTTGGAATTGATGTTTGTTATCCACCTTAGTAATCGTTAAATCCAAGAAATTTAGTGAGTTATTCTGTTCTAATTCCTTCTTAAACTTGATTTTAGGATGCTTGTTGTTGATTTCATTCACAAAAATATCCAGTTGACTCATACTACCCGTCCAACAAATAATCAAATCATCAACATACCGGAAATAATATAATATATTATTATTATCCACAATGTGTTGGTTCTCAAAATGATCCATGAAAATATCTGCCATCAAAGGACTAAGTGGGGAACCCATTGCCAAACCATCACCTTGCAGATAATATTGCCCCCCAAATCTAAAATAATTCTGTCGCATACAGACTGTCGCCAATTCTATTAATTCATCTACCTCCCCTGGATGCAGCCTCTGTTTTTCAAAAAGTGCCCTGAGAATGTCTAAAGTATTCAAATATGGTACATTTGTAAACAAACTATCCACATCCAGCGACAAAAGAATAGCATTTTGTGGCATGTTGATGTCTTTGATCCTTTCGATTAAATCCAAGCTATTCTTTAAACAGTATTTTGGTTCAAAATTAGACTTCTGTCTTATGATACCATTCAACCTCTTAGCCAATTTATAAGTCGGTGCACTCAAATACGAGACAACTGGACGAATCGGGATATTGTCTTTATGAATTTTTGGAAGACCATACAGAATTGGTGCTTGAGGATTCATGGATATGACCGTGTTTTTCTGATGCTCGGTTTCAAAGACAAACATAGAGTTCTTGACAACATTTCTTAGATCTTTCTGGAAACCAGGCGTTGGATCCTTCCGTAAAACCGAAAAACCATCATCCTGTATAAGATCCATTACTTTCTGGTTATATTGTTCCCTACCCATGATGACAATGCAATTCCCTTTGTCTGCTTTTGACACCACTAAATCGTTGTCATCGACTTTCTGTTGAATAGACCTCAGCAATAACCAGTCAGAGTCAGGCGCACTCCTCCTCAATGGACATGTCTTTTTTAATGCATTCGCTACGGTGAGCTTTGCATCCATATCATTATTGTTAAGAACTATCGCAACCTCTGCGTCCACAGCTACATTTTCCAAAACTTTTTGAGACATCTTAGGCCTTAAGTTATACTTTAATCCCTTATCTAACAGTTTGACCTCATCTTCCAAAAACTCAATGCCGGTTAGGTTTTTTACACGAGGGTGGAAACTGTGCTGAGTCGTTAGGGCATCACGCCTTTCTGTTAAGTTGAAATCCGAACCCGACCTAGTAAGCCTATGTAGTTTATCGATCTGTTTCACATACATTTGGTGCGCAAGCTCAGAGGCAAAATATCTCGCTTTTTGGTCTAAAATATCAAATTCAATGTTGTGCAATTTAAAGGAAAGCTCTGAATACAAAACTTTAAGGTGTAGCTTTAAGTTATCCCTAATTGAAAACCAAGATCGTGATTCTTCATTCAGCCATATTTTCCGAGCCCTATTAATAGCCACCTGAGATGCCCTACTAGAACTATTACAACGTATGTTGATATAATTAGGTACCACATTCAGACGTTTACACTGTTGATTAAACCAAACGTTCTGGACAGCTGCTCGGTGTTGTTTAGTTAGTTTGACATAAAGTCGTGCCTGTTCGGCTATGCTTGCCGTTTTCAAATAATTTATTGAATCAGGCGTTACTTTGCGGAAGTCCATGATATATTAGGAGAACAATATTTCTTTGCTATTCCGCTAAAAAACGTGCTGGTCTATTAGTGAAGATAAGATGCAACTATTTGCGTAAAAACATGCAAAAAATTACAGCAAACCACCACCAATAATGACAAAAACCTCGACACGTGTTTCGCCTCTCTACGAGGCATCATCAGGAGATGCTGGCAGGAGATGTTGCTTGCGCCACGTCCACTGAGCAAATGACCCGCCCGGAGCCATCCGCCATATTTATATTCTGTCCCCCCATACTACCGTTCATGCGTGAAAGAGATGGAAGAACACGTAACAACGGTGATGACGCAACATTCAATTGTTCGTTGATAATAACGCCTCTATTGCTGTACCTAATTATTTCTAATTGTTCTAGAACACTTAGACGCAATCCTTTTTCGCAAACATGCAAGATGTTGAAAGAATGATTGTCAGATAACGCATGGTTAGTCTCCAATAAATGTTTTGCGAAATTAGACTTGTCCGGGTGATTATGCCGATACGACGCAACATGTTCCTTATACCTTGTGCTAAAACTACGGCCTGTTTGTCCCACATAAACTTTATTGCAATTATCACAGGCAAGTTTGTAGACTCCCGACTTTTTGGCACTTTCCACTTTCTCCTTGCCATTGCACAGTCTAAAGCGCAAGGTGTTATTCGTTTTGAAAGCCACGTTTATGTCGTTAGACTTTAAAATATTGTAGATCTTATCAGACAACTTGCCAACATAAGTTATGCTTGCTTTGTACTTTTTAGGTGGGTCCGAAGATCGTGCAGCGTACAGAAGATAGTTTGTCATTCTAGCCCGTTTTTTCCTAATAATACCATCCACATGAGACTTGCTGTAACCGTTTGAAATTGCTAAATGGTATATATTATTTAATTCCATTTTATAATGAATATCAGAAAGAGGCACTGTCAATAACCTATGTGCATAACAATGAAAAGCAGCTAACTTATGTTGCCATGGATGAGCGGAAGAAGCCGGGATAACAGTATCTGTATGCGTAGGCTTACGGTAAATTTGGAATTGATGTTTGTTATCCACCTTAGTAATCGTTAAATCCAAGAAATTTAGTGAGTTATTCTGTTCTAATTCCTTCTTAAACTTGATTTTAGGATGCTTGTTGTTGATTTCATTCACAAAAATATCCAGTTGACTCATACTACCCGTCCAACAAATAATCAAATCATCAACATACCGGAAATAATATAATATATTATTATTATCCACAATGTGTTGGTTCTCAAAATGATCCATGAAAATATCTGCCATCAAAGGACTAAGTGGGGAACCCATTGCCAAACCATCACCTTGCAGATAATATTGCCCCCCAAATCTAAAATAATTCTGTCGCATACAGACTGTCGCCAATTCTATTAATTCATCTACCTCCCCTGGATGCAGCCTCTGTTTTTCAAAAAGTGCCCTGAGAATGTCTAAAGTATTCAAATATGGTACATTTGTAAACAAACTATCCACATCCAGCGACAAAAGAATAGCATTTTGTGGCATGTTGATGTCTTTGATCCTTTCAAATCATCCATTGCCAAACCATCACCTTGCAGATAATATTGCCCCCCAAATCTAAAATAATTCTGTCGCATACAGACTGTCGCCAATTCTATTAATTCATCTACCTCCCCTGGATGCAGCCTCTGTTTTTCAAAAAGTGCCCTGAGAATGTCTAAAGTATTCAAATATGGTACATTTGTAAACAAACTATCCACATCCAGCGACAAAAGAATAGCATTTTGTGGCATGTTGATGTCTTTGATCCTTTCAAATTAGCTGCTTTTCTTTGTTATGCACATAGGTTATTGACAGTGCCTCTTTCTGATATTCATTATAAAATGGAATTAAATAATATATACCATTTAGCAATTTCAAACGGTTACAGCAAGTCTCATGTGGATGGTATTATTAGGAAAAAACGGGCTAGAATGACAAACTATCTTCTGTACGCTGCACGATCTTCGGACCCACCTAAAAAGTACAAAGCAAGCATAACTTATGTTGGCAAGTTGTCTGATAAGATCTACAATATTTTAAAGTCTAACGACATAAACGTGGCTTTCAAAACGAATAACACCTTGCGCTTTAGACTGTGCAATGGCAAGGAGAAAGTGGAAAGTGCCAAAAAGTCGGGAGTCTACAAACTTGCCTGTGATAATTGCAATAAAGTTTATGTGGGACAAACAGGCCGTAGTTTTAGCACAAGGTATAAGGAACATGTTGCGTCGTATCGGCATAATCACCCGGACAAGTCTAATTTCGCAAAACATTTATTGGAGACTAACCATGCGTTATCTGACAATCATTCTTTCAACATCTTACATGTTTGCGAAAAAGGATTGCGTCTAAGTGTTCTAGAACAATTAGAAATAATTAGGTACAGCAATAGAGGCGTTATTATCAACGAACAATTGAATGTTGCGTCATCACCGTTGTTACGTGTTCTTCCATCTCTTTCACGCATGAACGGTAGTATGGGGGGACAGAATATAAATATGGCGGATGGCTCCGGGCGGGTCATTTGCTCAGTGGACGTGGCGCAAGCAACATCTCCTGCCAGCATCTCCTGATGATGCCTCGTAGAGAGGCGAAACACGTGTCGAGGTTTTTGTCATTATTGGTGGTGGTTTGCTGTAATTTTTTGCATGTTTTTACGCAAATAGTTGCATCTTATCTTCACTAATAGACCAGCACGTTTTTTAGCGGAATAGCAAAGAAATATTGTTCTCCTAATATATCATGGACTTCCGCAAAGTAACGCCTGATTCAATAAATTATTTGAAAACGGCAAGCATAGCCGAACAGGCACGACTTTATGTCAAACTAACTAAACAACACCGAGCAGCTGTCCAGAACGTTTGGTTTAATCAACAGTGTAAACGTCTGAATGTGGTACCTAATTATATCAACATACGTTGTAATAGTTCTAGTAGGGCATCTCAGGTGGCTATTAATAGGGCTCGGAAAATATGGCTGAATGAAGAATCACGATCTTGGTTTTCAATTAGGGATAACTTAAAGCTACACCTTAAAGTTTTGTATTCAGAGCTTTCCTTTAAATTGCACAACATTGAATTTGATATTTTAGACCAAAAAGCGAGATATTTTGCCTCTGAGCTTGCGCACCAAATGTATGTGAAACAGATCGATAAACTACATAGGCTTACTAGGTCGGGTTCGGATTTCAACTTAACAGAAAGGCGTGATGCCCTAACGACTCAGCACAGTTTCCACCCTCGTGTAAAAAACCTAACCGGCATTGAGTTTTTGGAAGATGAGGTCAAACTGTTAGATAAGGGATTAAAGTATAACTTAAGGCCTAAGATGTCTCAAAAAGTTTTGGAAAATGTAGCTGTGGACGCAGAGGTTGCGATAGTTCTTAACAATAATGATATGGATGCAAAGCTCACCGTAGCGAATGCATTAAAAAAGACATGTCCATTGAGGAGGAGTGCGCCTGACTCTGACTGGTTATTGCTGAGGTCTATTCAACAGAAAGTCGATGACAACGATTTAGTGGTGTCAAAAGCAGACAAAGGGAATTGCATTGTCATCATGGGTAGGGAACAATATAACCAGAAAGTAATGGATCTTATACAGGATGATGGTTTTTCGGTTTTACGGAAGGATCCAACGCCTGGTTTCCAGAAAGATCTAAGAAATGTTGTCAAGAACTCTATGTTTGTCTTTGAAACCGAGCATCAGAAAAACACGGTCATATCCATGAATCCTCAAGCACCAATTCTGTATGGTCTTCCAAAAATTCATAAAGACAATATCCCGATTCGTCCAGTTGTCTCGTATTTGAGTGCACCGACTTATAAATTGGCTAAGAGGTTGAATGGTATCATAAGACAGAAGTCTAATTTTGAACCAAAATACTGTTTAAAGAATAGCTTGGATTTAATCGAAAGGATCAAAGACATCAACATGCCACAAAATGCTATTCTTTTGTCGCTGGATGTGGATAGTTTGTTTACAAATGTACCATATTTGAATACTTTAGACATTCTCAGGGCACTTTTTGAAAAACAGAGGCTGCATCCAGGGGAGGTAGATGAATTAATAGAATTGGCGACAGTCTGTATGCGACAGAATTATTTTAGATTTGGGGGGCAATATTATCTGCAAGGTGATGGTTTGGCAATGGGTTCCCCACTTAGTCCTTTGATGGCAGATATTTTCATGGATCATTTTGAGAACCAACACATTGTGGATAATAATAATATATTATATTATTTCCGGTATGTTGATGATTTGATTATTTGTTGGACGGGTAGTATGAGTCAACTGGATATTTTTGTGAATGAAATCAACAACAAGCATCCTAAAATCAAGTTTAAGAAGGAATTAGAACAGAATAACTCACTAAATTTCTTGGATTTAACGATTACTAAGGTGGATAACAAACATCAATTCCAAATTTACCGTAAGCCTACGCATACAGATACTGTTATCCCGGCTTCTTCCGCTCATCCATGGCAACATAAGTTAGCTGCTTTTCATTGTTATGCACATAGGTTATTGACAGTGCCTCTTTCTGATATTCATTATAAAATGGAATTAAATAATATATACCATTTAGCAATTTCAAACGGTTACAGCAAGTCTCATGTGGATGGTATTATTAGGAAAAAACGGGCTAGAATGACAAACTATCTTCTGTACGCTGCACGATCTTCGGACCCACCTAAAAAATACAAAGCAAGCATAACTTATGTTGGCAAGTTGTCTGATAAGATCTACAATATTTTAAAGTCTAACGACATAAACGTGGCTTTCAAAACGAATAACACCTTGCGCTTTAGACTGTGCAATGGCAAGGAGAAAGTGGAAAGTGCCAAAAAGTCGGGAGTCTACAAACTTGCCTGTGATAATTGCAATAAAGTTTATGTGGGACAAACAGGCCGTAGTTTTAGCACAAGGTATAAGGAACATGTTGCGTCGTATCGGCATAATCACCCGGACAAGTCTAATTTCGCAAAACATTTATTGGAGACTAACCATGCGTTATCTGACAATCATTCTTTCAACATCTTGCATGTTTGCGAAAAAGGATTGCGTCTAAGTGTTCTAGAACAATTAGAAATAATTAGGTACAGCAATAGAGGCGTTATTATCAACGAACAATTGAATGTTGCGTCATCACCGTTGTTACGTGTTCTTCCATCTCTTTCACGCATGAACGGTAGTATGGGGGGACAGAATATAAATATGGCGGATGGCTCCGGGCGGGTCATGGCGCTCACTGATTAGGGGCGCTCACTGATTAGGGGCCGCACGGTCCGGCGTCCTAGGCACACACTCACGGACCCGGACGACGAAATCACAGCGTCCATCGAAAGATGGAACGCTGCGCTTTCGGCGTCCAACACATCGCGTACACTTCAGCGTTCCCGCCGGCGGGGACGTCCACCGCGAGACAACACAGACACATACAGTCCGCTTTCGTCCCGGTACCGCCGCATACCGGGTAGAGTCAGTCCGACGCAAGTCGGGCCTAGCTGAGTTTCTTGCTGGACTCTTCTCAGCTAGGCTAGGTTTTAGCGAACCAGCGATAAAACTCCCAGTAGTTCGATACCACTCACACCCCAGATTCGGTTGATACCGTTCAACCAATCTCACTGGAGCGCAAACTCTTAGAGTATTCCAGTGTACAAACTTCCCCGCGTGGTCGTGCCGGAGGCTTCCCCTGGATTTTCCCCAGGCCACCCTCCAACCACGCAGTTCGACCGCTATATTGGGTCCGTCCTATTATAGCAACAGTCAGGGTCAAAAAAAAAAAAAAAAAAAAAAAAAAAAAAAAAAGGGCGGGTCATTTGCTCAGTGGACGTGGCGCAAGCAACATCTCCTGCCAGCATCTCCTGATGATGCCTCGTAGAGAGGCGAAACACGTGTCGAGGTTTTTGTCATTATTGGTGGTGGTTTGCTGTAATTTTTTGCATGTTTTTACGCAAATAGTTGCATCTTATCTTCACTAATAGACCAGCACGTTTTTTAGCGGAATAGCAAAGAAATATTGTTCTCCTAATATTCTTCTTATTGCTTGTAGATTAACATTTACATAGTTTTGGCTCGATGAGTCAGTCAGGACAAACGGTTTTATACATACCATAGATAATATAGATATACATAGATTAGATTATGGTGATCAATTATTGTGCTTACCACTCCACTGCTATTAGACTCATATATCTATTATTCGAAGTTGTAGAAACACATGGTGAGCTGAGGACACTTGTGTCAAGTGCTTCCTTCAAGAATCAAAGATCATTAAAGCAATGTTGAAGATCAGTGAAGCAATGAATAAATACTGAACACAATGACGATTGTTGAAATCTAGCGTAATCCGTATAGGTACCTACGACGAGCGTATTTTGCACTATGCTTCCTTTTTCATTCAAGATTATGACGTAACTACTGATAACGAGCTAAAATAATCGTGCGATACTCAAAAACAAATGTTCAGTTAAAAATAAATCAACTGAACTGACCCCGTGTGGTGTCGGGGTAGAATAGCACCACCCCCTTTCTTCCTGTGGGTGTCGTAAGAGTCGACTAAGGGGGTTATAGTGTGTTGTGGGCCATGGGCTAGCAACCTGTCACTGCGATATCGCATTTTATCGATCTTTTATACCCACATTTATGCTAAAAGTGGTACTGGAATACAAGTTTCATGTGCTCTGCCTACCTCCTTTAGGGATAAAGGCGTGAATGTATGTATGTATGCATGTATGTAAACTGACTGAAGACGGGGACATAGCTGCTACATTGGTGGCACTGCAGTTACCAGTTCACTTAGCGCATAGCGGTGTGTCCCGTTGCGGACCAATTTACCTCAATTGGACTTGGTCAGGTAAACAAAACCGACAACACTTGACTCGCAGAATCTAAACCTACTAATAAATGTATAATCAACTAGCGGCCGCCCGCGACTTCGGCCGCGTAGATTTTTGATGATGACAAAGATATAAAATAGGTAAGTGAATTTTATTCTTAGTTAATATGGTCTAGACATATTACATTTCAAACAGTGGCAGACACTGATATGCGATTGTTAAAGAATTTTTAAAGATTTTCCAATCAGATTACGGGAATTGTTTGCACAATGCTTAATACTTGTTCCGTCAGTTACCTGATGCTTTAATCTAATTTTAATCTTTGGCAAAATGACTGCAAGATATAGAGCGACGCATGGATTTGGAGCTAGAAAATGGGGATCTTAGTTATTATGAGTGAGATTAAAAAAAGTTAAATATCGTAAGGCTGTTAAAATAATCTTAAACTCAGCACTGGAAATCGAGAAATAGAGACAGGTTAATGAAGAGTAGGTACAAAAACTTCAACCTTTTTTAACCCCCATTGGGACAGAATTTTCATAAACGCTGAAATTACTTTTTTTGGAATCTAATAAGTAATCTTTCTACAGAGTTTTAAGTCTCTAGTTCAAAAAATAATGTTTCCCACATACAAACATTGCATCCCCATTTAACCCCCTTAGGGGCAGAATTTTCTAAAACGCTGAAATTACTTTTTTTGTACCTTTAAAAGTAATCTTTCTACAAAGTTTTAAGTCTATAGTTTACAAAATAATGTTTCCACCAAACAAATATTGCACCATCATTTAACGCCCTCAGGGGTAGAATTTTCTAAAACGCAGAAATTACTTTTTGTATTTTAATAAGTAATGTTTCTACAAAGTTTCAAGTTTCTAGCTCAAAAAAAAAGATTTCCCCATACAAGCTTTGCACCCCTATTCGACCCCCTTAGGGGAGGTATTTCCAAAAATCCCTTCTTGTCCCTAGCCCACGTTATAAAAATAACCTAAAGTTACAAAACTCGTATAAAAAATAATGTTTCCCCCATGCAAATACTGCACCCCTATTTAACCCCCTTAGGGGTGGAATTTTCTTAAATGCAGAAATCACTTTTTTGTATTCTAATGAGTAATCTTCCTACAAAGTTTCAAGTCCCTAGCTCAAAAAAAAAAGATTCCCCCATACAAACTTTGCACCTCTATTTGACTCCCTTAGGGGAGGTATTTTCAAAAATCCCTTATTGTCCCTAACCCAAAATATAAAAATAACCTAAAGTTACAAAAATCTAGTTTAAAAAATAATGTTTCCCCCATACAAATATTGCACCCCTATTTAACCCCCTTAGGGGTGGAATTTTCTAAAACGCAGAAATCACTTTTTTTGTATTCTAATGAGTAATATTTCTACAAAAATTCAAGTTCATAGTTCAAAAAAGAATGTTTCCCCCATACAAACATTGCACCCCTATTTAACCTCCTTAGGGGTGGAATTTTCTAAAACGCTGAAATCACTTTTTTGTATCTTAATAAGTAATCTTTCTACAAAGTTTCAAGTCTCTAGTTAAAAAAAAAAATCATTCCCCCATACAAACTTTGCACCCCCATTTAACACCCTTAGGGATGGAATTTCCGAAAATCCCGTCTTATCCGTTGCCTACGTCATAAAAGGAAGTCCTGGTGAAAATTCCAAGTTTCTAGTCCCAGTAGTTTCGGCTGTGCGTTGATGGTAGATCAGGACTTCTTCTTTTATTTTATATATTTAGATTATAAGTTTGTAGCTTCGTAGTTCATATGAAGATGTAATCTCCGAATCTTTTCGCCCGATTTTGTAAATTTTTTCACCGGACCGAATCATACCTTAAACATAGAAAGACTATATTTTAAGCTCCACCTGGGTTGTTTGTAGGTTATACGCGTGGAAAGCAGAATAATATAGATAAACAGAAAATATGAGTAGACAATAGTACATTACGTAACTAGGGCGGTGAATTCGTGAATGCCCCAGATCGCAGGTGTTTGTGGCCCAAACCGAAGGTGAGGGCCATAAATATGCGCTCTGGGGCTTTACGAATTACCGCCCGTGTTGAGTACAAAATTTTACGTCTTCACCTGGCCACAATGCGAGTTTTCCCGTACGCGCAGCCTGCAGTAAAACTATATGGCCAGGTTTGACGTAAAATATAATAAAAGCAGCCTATGGTAATATTTATATAGAAGTCGCGGCCGAGACTTGGGAGATCAAATAGTGTTATAAGGTTATAACCTCATTATTGCCTCTTAAGTATCACTTTTAAATCTCTTTAAAGGTCCCATTCCCTCGAGCGATCATTTCATCAAAATTTTGAAGTTATAAATATGCTTGAATTCACTTTAGCCAGCCATTTGTCGCACTGGCAAGGCATGATCACATCATTAGCACCACATTAGCGCTCTGCCACTTCACATCTGATTCTGTATGGTTTCGTACATTAGCAGTCTGTTAGTCTGTCTACCATCTAGAAAGTCTTAATGCCTGTAACATTAGGTATTGCGTACACTAGGCAAGGTTATGGTGTTCAGAGAAATTCTATGCAAATTGGAGGTAGCCATTTTCTGTGCAATTACTGTCACGATAGGCACAAAACAAACGAGGCGTTTTAGCACGGACTCGACGTATGGATTGACCGCGCTAATGGAGAGTTGTTGCGTTTAGGTCCACTGGGCCAATGATTTTCATTGTTTTTAAACATCAAACCGTCAGTTTCGGCGAACAGATATGATTAGAAAAACTTGTTTAACGTTTAAAAACGTACGCACACGCGGTTTTACTTAGATCTTGATAAAGCTTAGAAACGCGCAAAGATTGTCGAAAAGCCTCAGGTGTTCTACACCTTACACATTTTCTGATAGTTTACATGGCAAACGCTCTGTGATATACATCCAAATAAGTCTCTACGGGAGGTCAATTTCGCTCGACGTATACGATACAATATTGATATGGCATTTGTCACGGACTGATACGTGGGTATAAATTAAATTGTTATGTATACTTAAATAAAGTGTCGTGAAACAGTCTCAAGTTGAGAGTGGACACCTGGCTGCGTAGCGGTCCTATGGGTGGTATTTCACTTTTGTCAAATGTGCATTGCATCTCACTCACTCTTTAAGGAATATATGAGATGCACAAACATATTAGACAAGATCATGCACAAGTGGAATACCACCCTATGATCATTTTATGAATACAAGTGGTATAAATATTAGCGAGGACAGCACCTATTGGTGAAGATTAAATTTAGCGTGTTTCGATGCAGATTTATAGTAAGTTTATAGTACCTACTCATCTGTGGTGGCACAATGGCATTTATGGTGATTTTGATGCAATTAATGCAGTATTGGATTCTTATCGCTTCTGTCGTAAATTGTTCTAAGCAGTATGGTGGGCGTAGCGGAGAAAATGTTTTCTCTGCCTTCTGCATTCTTTGATTAAGTAGCTGATTCATTATTGAGTCATTCTCAGAAATATAGTTTAGGGGAGACCGGGGGCAATGGTACCACTTTAGAAATAATGACCTATAACTCAGAATCCAACGCTACCATGTAAAAATCGCTTAGGATATAACATTCTAGTCTCATTGGCTATCAGAATCTAGAAAAATATTTTCATTTAATGGCATCAGAATGGTGCAAATTGAGTTTTTGTTCATGAAGTCCTTGTGTTACAATTGACCCCTCATCATCATCATCATCAGCCTATATACGTCCCACTGCTGGGCACAGGCCTCCTCTCATGTATGAGAGGGACAATTGACCCCTAGTACGGGTCAATTGTACCAGATAATCAGAGGTCAATAAAACCCAAAATAATGTTTTAATCAATCAGTAATTATTGTTAATTTCTTGAGACGAATCAGTCTGTTACGTACATCAGTCTTAATTATAGAGACTCGTTTTTAAACTAGACAAAGGTAGCATTTCAGTTGAACTAAAAGTAACAATATTTTCCAAGTTTTTGAAACATATTATGTCGACTTATTATAAAAAAATACTTAGGGGTGCTCATAGCACACATCTTTCAAGCAATAAGAACATCTCAATACAACAAAATAACGAATTATTTAACAATTACAAATCCCATACAGTTACAATTGAGCCCTGGTACAATCAACTCCATCCTTCACCACAGATGAATATTAAATAATAACACTGAAACGGATGGCATTGGGGGTATTATAATGTATATACATCCCGAAGTGTTGTATGAATCATAGGTATAACATAAAATACCTACTGGAGATGTAACTTGTTACAAAAATAATAAGTTTCAATTGTCTCATTCTAGCAGTCGTGTAAAAACTTTGGGTCAATTGTAGCACGGGGTCAATTGTAACGTTAGAAGAGTTAACCCCGAGTGTTGTGGTATAATTATCCTTTTTTACTCGCACTCACTAACCTTCACAAATCTGGATTTCTATATCTAACTGACCCCCACACTGTAACATATTAAAAACTTTAATAACTAGAGAGTCACAATTCAGTACAAGTTTCACACTAGGACTATCTAATTATAAATACTAGTACAAAACGTAAATCGCAAATACTTACTTTGGTCAGTCAAAAATGCAAGTCGTGGGTATAGCACATTCTTTTCGCAAGGCAGCGAGTGGCCGACTAGTGAGCAGGTACAGACACGCTCAATGCACACTATACACACACATTCATGTTTCGATGTGGTTGAAGAATTATAGGCGATGGTACTATTGACCCGTGGTACTATTGACCCCGGTCTACCCTACCTAATTGTCGTTGGCGCTGCCGCCATTATTACGCCGTGAATCGCCACATGTGTACTTGTGTAGTGCATCGACAATAAGTTAGGCAGGTTACCTTTTCCTTGATAATGACACAATCATCTATTCCACCTTGAGGTAAAAAAGTACCTGTTGTTTCTATAAATATATTGGAATTCGATACGATTCAATAAATATGTAATTAGGCAAGTGCCTAATTTATTTTACTAATTCCTAATATACCATTCTACCTCCGTGATTTTCTGAAAGTGTTAATTAGATAATTGTTTTAAACATAATTATGCTATCTAAGTAACTATATTAAAAGTTCTCTTTTTCTTTTAAAAGTTCTTTTTGAACACATATTTTTTCGTAACACTGTAACACGCACGTAATATTATGCGTGTGACGAAAACGCACGGATAAAGGAATAAATAAAAGTAAATTTAAAATGTAAATGTTTATTTCTGAACCTTATTACCAATGCATAAAGCCTACCAATAATGTATTCTTGTCTTCGTTTGTAGGAAGCTGAGTCCGTCTTCTCTTCGCCACAAAAGCCTCCAAGCATTGTCATGCATACGAGTATGTTCCTTATGACGCACACTCTTCACAAAGCGTTTTCTCTTTACTGTCTATCTCCAGCATAATCTAACCCCACAATGTATGACAGCTATGCGTAACCAGAGATCAGGCATAGATTGGTTTACGAGGTAGTCGAAATGACAGAACAGTTGGTTCAGGTGGTGGAATACTCGTAAAGAGGTTTATGGCAAATATTCGTGACAACTCCTAAGCTAATAAGTGATCATTAAGCGAGCTGTGTTAGAGAGTAGTGGTGTGTCGGCGGATAAACATGAGACACGTGTTGGTATTTTTGGTGGCCATGGTGCTGGCGACGGTGAGTACATGTGACTGTTTTGTGCTACCCTTGTCAAATTGCTTTGGATAAAACAAATGAAATCGCAATACGGTATTTGACAAAACTCAAATCGGCTTCTTTTTAGGAAACGTCAAAAACGCTCCGTTAGTATGGAATTTGCAAGAATTACTTGCTTGTGACGATGACGTCACAATCAAACAATGTCCGTATTGTTAGTTTTTATGAATTTAAGAACTCAATAACAAACATAAATGAAAGCTTGATACTTTCCGAGTATTTTCGTAATGTGTTGTCAAATACCCTATAGTCAGTGACATGTGGTACACCTGATAACTGTTTTTCTGATCAAGGAAACACCTGGTGTATTGCTGTATAAGTTTGTAAGTTGAGTAAAATTTAGAAAACGTACCTAGAAAACTCTTTTCAGGTTTTTGCAAACCTTGGTTTGATGTGCAAAAGTACTTTGTTAACTAGCGGCCTATTTTAAACCTAAAGCAACATTTCTTTAACACCTACGTTTTTTTTGAAGTTAGCTGAAACCCAATCCATGTAACAAAAACATCCAAATTCAGAATCTCCATGGTTATCACGAAAAACTATTTGAAACTGACTAATTATTCGAAATTTTTGTCCAGAATCCAAAATTAGTCAGAGTGGATAACGTTCATTTAATTATTATTTTGATTTGCGTGAGACGATCATTATAATAATATATATTTCACACATGTGTACGCACTTAGCGTACGCGCAGCGTTTTCGATAAGTTGTCGATTCCACATTCCGGTTACAATACACGCAGCTGTGTTTGCGATCTCATTTAAACTGATACTTTCATTATTTTGTACATTCCATTTATCTTTCCATTGAAATCTCCTTTCATATCCAAGGTTTTACAAAACTAGAAACTCATTTCATATTAACTTAATCAGTAGCAACGGAAGATATTAAGAGTGTCCAGGAAGCTCCCCATAACGTCTTCATTGTAAAAAAATGTCCTCTTTATATTGCATTATTTTCTTAACACGTTCTACATGTTCATAAATTCATAAATATTCAAAAGCACGTCTTATAATTCTCAATTACTTAAATCTATTAATCATTATGTCAGTTTAAGTAAGTCATTGTTAATCAAATAATAAATAAAATTTGACACAAAATTAGCAATAAATTACACATCCACAAAGTAATTAAATTATACAGCCACTTTCAACTAAACCGATAGCACGAAACTTAAAGCGGTTATTATTTTACGTTCGTTCTCAACCCTACACTCATTATTATGTACCTACTAAATTACTGCTTACACTATGAAATGTACATACATTACACATACATTACACATTTTATTACATAGAAATGTAGTTTGGCTCGCATGTTCAAATAACGTGCTAATAATACCACCTACCTATAAGTAGGATAGGTACAACAGAATCCGCCATATCTAGATCGGAAATTATTCGTTTCTGTGAAATAAACACAGTTGAGTAAAGTATGACAAACCTCTTCAGGCTTTTGTGTGGAGAGTGAAGCTTCCTGAGGACTTTTCAGGCCTGGGAACTGCAAGATTCTATTAGGCAACACCAAACGTCATATGCATATACCTATCTGGACCAACTTGAGGCGTCATTGATTCTAGTGGGTTCAACTTGGGTTTGCCAGACTATTGGGTGCAACCAGGACAATTTTAAGATAAGGCGGACTCCTTTTTAGGACAAAAACCCCCACTCGAGTGGGGCAAAATAGCGGTGTTTATGGACCGTTATAATTCCAGATAGACCATCTTGGCGTTCACTGTATTTATTTATTTATTTAAGCCTTTATTATACAAACTGATTATAGTCGTTACACAGTTCAAATTAAAATACATGGTAGGTATCATGTTTGCATGGTTTCTTAAACCTAGGCCTCTTCCGAAACGCCGATTTTTATTCTTGCTAGGTATTTGTCTAGCATGTTCTTCCATGTTTGCCTGTCCATTGCTACTTTTTTCCAATCATTGCCTACTGTTTCTAATAGGTCTTTTTCCCATCTTGTAATTGGTTTGCCCACTTTTCGTTTGCCGATTTTTGGTCTCCAATTGGTTATTGTTTTTGCCCATCTATTGTTTGGCATTCGAACCATGTGGCCTGCCCACTTGAACTTTTGTTTCAGTATATGTTGTGCTGTGTCTATAAATTTAGTTCTTCTTTTTATTTCCGTGATTCTTATTCTGTCTGACAGTCTTATGTTAAGGACACTTCTTTCTATGGACCTTTGACACACTTGGATCTTTTTGATGGTGTCTTTTGTGAGTGTCCATGTTTGACAGCCATATGTGAGGCATGGTAGAATGCATGTATCAAAAGCAAGTTTTTTAAGTTTCATTGGAATCTTCACTTTAAAGATATTCTTCATCGCCCAGTATTTCTTCCATGTTTGTCCAATTCTTCTTTCTATTTCTTTATTTGTGCAGTCAGTGAAGGATATTTGTTTACCGAGGTAGATGTATTCGTGTACATATTCTAGTTGTGTATTCTCTATTTTGATGCTTATTTCTTTCGAGTTTGTCATAACTTTTGTTTTCTGTTGGTTCATTTCCAAGCCTGCACTTTTGCTTTGTGTGCTTAGTTCTTGTAGTAGTATTCCCAGTTCAGTTGCGCTGTTGGCTAATATTACAAGGTCGTCGGCAAATCTAAGGTTCGACAAATATTTGCCTTCTATCTGGATGCCTTTCTTCCTTTCTTTCCATTTCAATTTTTTGAAAATTTCTTCTAAAACGGCAAGGAACACCTTCGGTGACATTGGGTCACCCTGTCTCACACCCCTGTTGATCTGTATTTTTCTTCCCATTTTGTCTGTTTTTACTCTAGCTGTGCTTGTTTCATAGATTTTCTCAATGACTTGTATGTAGCATTTTGGGATATCCTGATTACATAATGCCTGCCAAATAGACGAGTGGGTTATTGAGTCAAAAGCTTTTTTAAAGTCGATAAAACCTATATATAGTGGTAACTGGAACTCTTTGTGTTTTTCGATTATTTGGCTCAGTGTGTGAAGGTGGTCTATTGTAGAATAACCTTTCATAAATCCAGCATGTTCTGTTGGTTGTTTCTTATCTATGAGAGGTGTAAGGCGTTGCAATACTGTCATTGAGAAGATCTTGTAAATATTAGACATGAGGCTAATTGGTCGGTAGTTAGATATATCGTGTGGGTCACCTTTCTTGTATAGTAGGGATATGTGTGCCTCTGTCCATTGGATAGGTATTTCTTTTTCTTCTAGAATTTTATTAAACAGTTTTGTTAATGGTGTTGCTATTACGTTTTTTAACATTTTAATGCTTTCATTTTTGATGTTATCTGGTCCAGGACTTTTATCTTTCTTGAGCTTATCTATTGACTTAATTACCTCTTCAACACTAAAGTTTTCTACATTTTGACTTTCTTCTTCCCTTAGATCTATTTCTATCTTGTCAGTCTGATGTGAATACAACTCTTCATAAAAAATTGTTGCAATTTCGTTAATGTCATTTCTGTTGGTCTTTTCTTCTCCCTTTTTGTTTTTGAGTTTTGGCATTACTGGTTTCCCTGTATTTATAATTTTTTGTGCCTTTTTTATTGTTCCTGATTGTTCTAGATTTTCTCTTATAATGTTTAGTTTATATGTTTTAATATCCGCTTTTATTCTCTTTTTGATGATTTTATACAGAATTGATAATTCTTTCTTCTGTGTTTTAGTCTTCTGTTCTGTGTTCCTTAATATTTGGCGTTTTTCTATTAAGTCTATTGTTTCTTTTGACAACATTTTTCCTTCCAGCTTGTTAGTGCTGTTCTGTTCCTGTAATTTCTCTATTATTTTTTCCTCTAATTTGTTATAAATGTCTTGCACTGTGTAGGATTTTTCATTTTCAAAAATTTCATCTGTTTCTTGTCGTAGATTTTTCTGGAGCTGATCTATATTTTCTGGTGGTGATGTTAGTAGATGTTTTCTAAAGTTTTTCCTAGATTTCCGGTGCAGTCCCAAGTTTAAAGTGGCTCTTAACATTCTGTGATCACTGCTATGTTGTAAGTTGCTTAAGACTTCACAGTTTTTAAATCTTTGCTGAAAGTTCGTTGCAATGTAGTCTATCTCGTTCTTAGTGTTACCTCCTGGTGACAGCCATGTCCAGCGTCTACTGGTTTTCTTTTTGTACAGTGTGTTGAGGACTTTCAGTCTGTTTTCCATTAAGTAGTTGACGAGTCTTTCTCCCCTTTCGCTTCGTTTTCCATATCCAAATTGTCCTAATGCCGAGCTTTCTTCTAGTTTTGTCTGGCCAATTTGGGCATTGAAATCGCCTTGTAGAATTATGTTTTTGTAACTTTTGTTTATAGCCTCTTCTACCTCTTTGTAAAAAGTGTTTATTTCACCATCGCTTGCCTTCTCCATAGGAGCGTACACTTGAATTATAGAAAATTTAATTTTATTCACACTCAAATCGAGAGAGCATACTCTTTCCGAGGAATATCTAAAATTTTCTACATAGCAGTTCATGTGTTTTTTGACCATGAAGCCTACTCCTCTTCGCCCTTTATTCTCTCCATAGCTATATAGCGTATAATCTCCTCTTTCGACTATATTGTATCCTGCTCTTCTTATTTCCGCTAAGCCTATTATGTCCCATTTAATGTGTTTTAAGGCAAATTCTAACTCTATGAGTTGTTCTTCTTTTGACAAGGATCTGGCGTTATAAGTGTTAATGTGTATATCTTCAGATTTTTTGTGTGATATCGGAAGGTTGTGGTCGTAATCCCCATGGTGACCAGCCAGGTTGGGGAATTTTTGTGGTGCTGTTTTTTCATTTGATGTTTGATATTTCTTGTTCGGCTTCCGGGGTTCGGGGTCTGTTAATTGCTATTGGTTACTTGTGGCTGATTGAGAAAAACTTCTAGGGCGATTCATAAACTCAAATGCATTTGTTTTGTTTATTTTTGAACGGGCCATCTGCATTGGTTCCTCGTTGCAGTTGCTGTTTGATTGTGTTGGTGTTTTTGAAGGGGATCGCTTTCTTTTCTCATTGGTCTTGTCTTGGTTTGTCCTTTCTCTTATTAAGAGTTTATCATACTTGATCACAGCAATTTTTCCTTTCTTGATTTCCTCCTTTTTCTTGATGTTTAGCTCTTTCCTTATATTTAAAATGTCCCTGGGATAGTCTTCTGATACATAGATGTTTTTCGGTAAATTCTTTCCGAGCTTCAGTACTAGTAGCCTTCTCCAAGCCAGGGTTAATTTCACCAGTATAGGTCTGGACTTCTTATCTTTCTTTTTTCCTAGCCGGTGAACGTCGCTTATCTCCCACTTATCAAAATTTTCCACTTCTCCATCTTTTGCCAAAGTGTTTATGGTACTGATTACCAGTTCCCGTAGTTCAATGTCGTTTTGCTCAGATTCGTCTATGCCATGAAGTATTAAATTGTTTTTTCTCACTTCTCTCTCTAATTGGTGCACTCTGTGTTTGAGTGATGTTACTTCGCCTTTTAATTTTAAGTTTTCTTCCACTAGCGGTGCTAATTTTTCATCTATAGTCGATGACATGCTTGCCTTAAAGTTTTCTGTTAAATTCGTGGTATGTATTTTAAAGTCTTCTTTCAGTTCATCCATTTTTTCGTTCATTTTTAGCAAGAACGACTCCATAATTTTTTCTGTTGACATTTTGTTGAATTTCTACTATATTAGTAGTAGATTTATTCACTGGTATCCCCAATTCAACTGGCAACACTGTATCGATCAGCCGTCAGCTGTCACCTTTGTCTGTCACTGGGCGGATGTGACTGAATGCAGCTTTTTTAGGTTATGTGTATTGTGCGTAGTTATTGTTATGTACGTCTCGTAAAATGTTTTTTGGCACTATTTTCCTAGTGGATAGCACTTTTTACAGCAATTTTTTAGTGATTCACAGTCTTTTAGGTTTCGTTTGCAGGTATTTCGTGTCTTTTGGATTCAACACTTGATTTTTGCACTGGATTTTGTTTAAAAACACTTAGCGACACTTAGAACGGTTGACACTTGACAGTTGCCGAGCCGGAAGTCCTGCGTTCACTGTAGTATAATACAATCTGTATAAATGCAATCGAAATCGAAAGTGTGTCTGTCTGTTACCTCTGCAACCGCAAAACCGATTTCGATGAAATTTGGTATTATTAGTAGAGATAGTTTGAGTCCCGGGGAAGGACATACGATAGTTTTTATCTCGGAAATCATCCCCTAAGGGGGTCAACATGTGGTAAAATTATGGAACTACGATAAATTTAGACGAGTTCCACGCAGACAGAGTCGCGGGCAAAACTAGTACCTACGTAATAAAAACGTAATCTGAACACTGTATGCTTTATGTTTCAGCACGCCGACGCAACTGGTGAGTCATGTTAACCCGTCCATTGCATGTAAGAATATTTATTTATTTAATATGGTGAAATCTTACCCAAGTCAAAGTCCTTACGACGGCATAAAAAGGTAGTTTAAAGCTGTTGGTGCTGAAATTACCGTAACATTTTAACAGAGCAGTAAACTCGTACCTATTCAAAGTAAATTCCACAGAATATAACCTTATCCTTTAATACCTTATACTCTAAAACTGCATTGCCAAAAAAACCTGATAGTTATCGCTGCTCTGCTCACAAAATTTCATGAGAATGTATAGGAGAACGGCCGGACGTCCGGACATACGAAATACATTTTGTCACAAACTGAAACGGTTCGCTCGCTCGTTGAATTATGAGGACAACAAAGTGTCTGGACTATAATAGTTATTACTGCACTTGCGCAGAAAGTGCCCCTTCATATGGGTCAACATAAACACGGGAAGTCCTCCATGCCCGCGGTGCGAGGCGGGCGGGGCGGGGCGGTGCCGTGCTGGTATGGGAATACTCTCACACACGTGCGGGAATGAGTTTATGAAAAATGTATATATTTTTATTTCCTCATATGATGCATTTTAAAATGTTGTATGATACTCGTGCGGATAGGTAATCCCAGAACTTGTATGATAAATATATGTTCTATATTATGTACTTTCTAGGAAAAATAACTGGAGGGAATTATCCCAAAGGTCAACTCGGTAAGCCGGCGTTACATCGATAATCTACTTTGAGCCAATCCATGGAAACAGTACAAATGTGCAGTAAGATTAATTGCTGATGTGGGTAGTTACTGGCATCTATTTACGCAACATTTTTACACACAAAGTTTTTGGAACTTTTGCCCTTTTTTAATTCAGCCAAAAAAAAAAATTACACGCCTTAAAAATATCACATAACCTTTGTAATCAAGGTGAAATGTTGATATTTTACCGAATTTAACTTTTAATACTCGAAATCTTAGTCCCTAGGCGAGCTCTGCAAGGGTGAAAATAGAGAAAATACAGAAAAAACTAATTTTCCCAGACATGAGACCCAGTTAGATCGATTTTTCGCCCCCGTAAATTCCCACATTCGAAATATCATCGAAATTGTTAGAGCCGTTTCCGAGAACGTGAATGCAAATATGTATACAAATATTGCTCGTTTAATAGGATAGGATAAAACAGGTCAAGGAAATATATAAAAAAAACTTCGACATTTTTCATAACATGTGTTTTGTCTCGTTATATCGTGCGCGGAAGACCAAACTTTTATCACATATAGGTAGGTATTCGTTTTACAAAAGACATGCAACAATTGAATCAATTCACGTGATTATTACATTTCTAACTCTACTGAAATGGTTCTCTTAACTTTTATTTTACTTATTACTTACAACTCTTACAAGTTATGATCACGTGCTACACGTAATACATAAGTGTTACTTTATTTTATCCTGCCGAAGCGTGTTGTCGAGCATTCGAAACAATGTGTCCAAAAATACAACAATGCATTGGACACGCTACAACACACACTTGTAATTAGCTGCGCTCATGAATAAGTACCTATAGACTCAAAATGTATTATTACTTTAAAAGAAAGAAGGCAAAGACGACTATCCGATTCAAATACTTAACTCAAAAAATAACGAAGCTAGATCCATTTTAATGTTGCTTGTTAGAGAGAGAGAAAACGCTAGCAGATCGTGATGTTATGATCGTCGAGCGTCATAGTAAATGACAATCGTTTCATATGAAGGTGCGTTTTGAGGAAAAGGGACAGAAAATACCCCCTCTTCTAACTATGGGCACTTATGACTTTGTGATAATTTAACCCCTTGCGTTGCTTTTTTCTCAATTTGACTAAATTCCTAATCCTTTTTCAAGAAAATGCATAGTCAGGTATTTATTATTTTATTTAGTGTCTCCATCCCTATTACAACTAAACCATTTTGTGTGACCATCTGCCAAGGTAGAGTCTGGCAAACGAAAGCGTGACCTGGACTTTTTTAAAAGTGGCAACATTATAATCCGTCAAAGGCACGTCAAATTCTTTGGTTAGAGTTTTCAGTATTTTGTTTACACAATTATTTTGCAATAATAATTGCCGTAATATGGGTAAAACAATAAAAAGTAATGTGCGAAAGCTGCTACATACTATGATCAGTAAGTTCAAGCAAAAACAAGAGGAGAAAGAAGTTGTTTTCCAAGAGAAACAACAATGTTTAGATGCGATGTCGGATTTTTTAGGTTTGTATGACTTTGTAATCCTTGTCGTCTGATTATTTGTTATAATAATATTGACGATAATGATGATACGTTTCTTATGTTTACAGATAATCTTGAAAATATTCAAGGAATCCGTAAAAAACAAAAAAAAAATTGTAATAACCACATGTAATTTTTTTGAATTTGCCGCGTTTTCTCAGGTCACGCTTTCGTTTGCAAGACTCTAGCATGGTCACGTAATGTTGTCCCTGACTAACAAGTATGTAATTGCGAGAAAGACAAATGATTGATATCCGACATAAATACAATCATGCTTGAGTTAGGTTGGTGGTCGATTAGGCATATACATATCGCATTCCATTTTGCTATGGATGTGTTTTCGCGCCCATTACGGCGCTTGTGTAAACTATTCCACGAAGCACATTCGAATCAAATTATTATGCGAAACGTATAGTGTGCAGAGATTCATTGCTGTTGGCTCAAATAACTCGTCCCTGCAGTAAATATACAAAAAACACTCGTCAACTCATCATCCTCCTGTCCTGGCGTTATTCCCGGAAATGCCCCTAAAGGACCCCAGGGTCCGCCTTGACACCTTGTCCCAAGATTTGGCATATGCACTAGTTTTACGAAAGCGATTGCCAACTGACCTTCCGACCCAGAGGGAAAACTAGAACCTTATTGGGATTAGGCTACCGTAGCTCGAACAAAAACACTCCACAACTACGGCATAAAATACTTACTTATGTTTTCGTAGGTCAACATTTTCAAATCATGCCACTCTCTCGTTCCTAGAGCTATCGGGTATATCGTATCGACCATCGTTTAGCCGAACCAGCCCCCTGGTTTTAAGCTCACCTCAACGCTCAAGCACAAATATATCTTGACACTGCGATGCGTAATAACTAAGCGTGGGTAGAGGTCTAGTTTCGTGACTGGTGATCGGCGGGGTGAGCCGTATTAGCGCTAAGCGAAAAACAGCCCTGTTTCTGCTGTACTTCTGCCTGGTTAGCCTCACCGGCTAGCCCTCGTGTCCTGCATAAGTATTATACGGTCAAACATGGTCAAACTCAACAAGGCGCTGAGGGGTGCCCACACCAGCCCGATGGGTGGACGATATTAGGAAGATAGCGGGTCACTTCTGGATAAGATTAGCTCAGGATAGGGACGGGTGGCGTATTCGAAGAGAGGCCTATGCTCAGCAGTGGGCGATTACGGGCTGAAAATGATGATGAATGATGATGATGACCAAGGCGTTCAGCTACTAAGTTCATTGACTCTCTGCTTGGTTTTACAGGTATACTGAAACAGCTCATCGAGTACTGCTACAGGACGTCGGAGAACGTGGCGTCGGTGGCGGAGCAAACGGCTCAGGACGGAGCTGGTGTGCTCGCTTCGACACTGAAGAGTACGTTTGCGGCGTATCTGTCAAAGCAGAATGCATTATATAATAGTACTTACGTACAAAAGCTCATCATCATTAGTCGTTTATGAATCTAGACTAAAGGTGCTGATAGCCTGATAAGATTGTGCATTTACATGTAACAGAATATTGAGCATTCGTTGTTTTTTTTGTTGAACTTAGGAACGAACATAGCCAAGCATGGGGGCAAACATCGCTACGAACAGTGCGAACATTTTAACGATCATTCTAGCGAACGCTCTAGCAAATGCTCGTAGAAAGATATATTCTGCTCGTAGATGTCAGACTTAGACGTTCGCGTAGCAAAATTGCTCGACTCGCCAAAAACCTCGAATTTACGGTCGTTTTACTAGAATGCTCGATAGAACGCTCAGACTGTTTATTTTGTGAGCATTTACCTGTAAAGTACCATTCGCTAGAATGGCCAATATGCTCATTACAAGTGTATCAACAGCGGTACAGATAGCATTAGATACCACTGTTTACAATATTTTTGTTCTTTTTCAGAGTTATTATGACGTGAATGCTCGGACTCGGCAGAAAGAAGACCAAAGTATTAGAAAATACCTCATTTAAATTAAGAAAAATACCAAATTATATAAACATCTCCGACACAGAAAAAGCTTATTGAAAATGAAAATAAAGATAAACAACGTCTGTAAGGACACGATTCGAAATATTTTGCCGTATGTCAAAATGTCAACGTATTGCGTGTTTCGTGATATCCCGGTGATATCACCGACATATTGCGGCGACCTGTCAAGCTTTGCTTTTCGAAGATAAATCATGAACTGCTACAATATGCAACATCAAGCGATATCAAGTCGATATGTATGTACCTCTGTATTCGTGTGACATTTTGTGACATACCGATGATTCCTCTTCTTCCGTCAACGAATAGCAAAATTCTACAGCATTGACATGTGATACCTATCAGCACTTTTCACAAAAGTAATCGAATTTCGTCCAACAACATGCAACATGAATTAACAAACTAGCGAATACAAAGAAGCAATTATGATTTATACTTCTAAATTATGGTTTACTTGCCCACATAATTTATTGTCTATTTGCCTATCGAGTGTTACTCATTAGAGTCATTAGTACATGTGTTGCCTTCACATTAGGTATATAACTTGTATTGTAGACATATGCCAATAAATCAAAGTCAGCAAAGTCTTTCTTTATTTTAGCTAAGGCTAATATTTTAGTTTTAGGCTTAACTAGTCTAAAACTAAATTGTCTAATTTGTAGACATAATGTAGGCGGCAGATTAAAAACGAATAGAAGCATTTAGACGGTTAAGTAAGTTGAATAGACCGCCTAAAATAAGAAACGTCAAATTCAAATTAGCGCTGTCATTTGATTATGACAGATGCCCATAGAATAGCAAAGTGTTTTAGCGACAGCTAAATAAAATTAGGAAGTTCAGAGCCCACTGTAGAATCGGGTCCATTACTCCATTAAAATATTTAAAATATGGGGATAAACTTAAATGATTCATGATTCCCACGAACTTTTACTGTGGGTCCAATAGTATTAACTCCTAAAGCATTAAAATTAAATAGGTACTTAAACTGGCGCGCGTCCCTGCAGGTGCAACAGTGCCCATCACGCTAGCTGCATTGCCGCGCTGAACAGCTATGGCTAACCTTTGCATCAGAAATGACCTAGAGCCCTTTCTGACATATCAGATACATAGACAGATACTATAGATTGGGAAATTGTCGTTCCTCATTGAGAGCGGAAAGCGAATCTGGTGCATATCGGCGCCGCACGTCCTGGTTCGCTTTCTCGCCGAATCGCTGACGAATCCCTTCCGAGAATCGTACAATTCATTAGCGATTTCGAGCCGTTTACGTAACGCTCCGATCCGTCGATGATAACCGGTACCTTTGCAAAGTCTGAAATACATATCTACCAACATATTTGTAAACGACTGCCCAACGAAAAGGAGTGTAAAGTTTTCAGGGTCAATGTATGTATGTGATATTCCTAATTCCACCAGAGCTACTAGCCTTAACCGATTAAGATGTGTGAGGTATCGTTATCTACGGGTTTCTGTTAAAAAATATATATAATGTTCTTTGACGGGACACAAATTGGTTGAGCCAGTTTAAACTTGGCAAGAAAATAAGACATATTTACAGAGTTTTAATGCTGCCTGTGGATGCTACTTAAGATCGACTATGCCCCATATTTATTTACTAAGTATCCCAGTTAATAATAAACTTGTAAATAACACTACTTTTTAATGACCCATTTAATAAGTAAGTAAACTTTATGTAATTCACTGACACAAGGAAACAGAAGTCACGACGATGTGCAACTCTGCATTGAATTTGAATTTTGTTTGTGTAACCGCCTCATTGTTAATTCTCAAATGTTAGGTCTGGCCAATTTTATGTCACTAGGTACTTACTTATGTTTCAACAGTCCAGATATCCCACAAATATACCTATAGTCACGTACAGTAATACTCCATTGTTTTTCAAACTTAAGTTTTGTAAACTACTGCAGATCTCATTAAATATTTTTTTTAGCTCATCTTTTAACGATTATGAGTTTACAGATCGAGAAAATGTTGTATTCCAGCGATAGGTTGCCAGCCCATGGCCCAAAACGCAGTTCAACCCTATTCTGCCATTTTGTATTATTTTCCGCTGTGCTTGTTATTTACAAAACTTAGTTACAAAGAGTCCGATTACGCGTTCTTCCGATTTTGCTGATATTTGCCTCTCCATTTGGGATATCTATGCATTCCATTCGCTCCACTTTTCCTTACATTAAGCGTACACGCAACTATGTTGTTATTAGTGGATCTCCTTCTACGGCAGGGCCATCTGGGGCTCTAATGGGTTCCGTATATGGTACGGTAGCCCACCGGCTACGAAAAGGTGTCCGAAATTAGTAGTAGTATTTGGATTAAGCTAACTTGTAGCGTCGTGATGATTGACGCGGCGTCGCAACTTAAGTTTCGTAAGGTATGAAATGGGAATAGTACATTACTGCAGATACCAGTAAATAAGCCATCCTGACTTACGAGGCCCAGACCTTACGGTCGAAGCATTAAAAAATAATAGTAAAAAACACGATTGAACTGAATTTACCGCCATTTTACATAGTGCCATATAAGTGCAATACGGAGATAGCAACCTCTATGCCACCTCCATTTTTTAAAGGTCGCTGCCAACAACAACAATGGGATTTACATACTTACTAACTGGACAGTTTTGCGTTTTCCTGAAAACTTCTAGAAATTATCCAGGTTTACTTGTGTTTAAAACTTTCGTCAGGTAAGATAGTAAACAGTTATACACATTACACATGTTATAGTAGATTGTATGACAAGGGTCTAAAGTAAGCCATATTACCACGAGATGGATATTTTCCCGAACGAAGTGAGGGGAAATAGTTCGAGGGGTAATATTTTCACTTCGACTGCGAGAAAATAGTAAAAACAAAGATTATCCATCCACAATCAACAATTATACCAAGGCGAAAAGATTGTTCAATTTGGCGCCATTCTTTTTAATAAACTGTTTTGACAGAGATACAAAATATTCACAAGACGAATAAACGCCTCAGAGCGTCTAATAGCGGCGTAGTCTATCCCGCTCAATCTTCATAGCTTATGTCATGTAATTACAACAATCCACCAATCACAACTCTTTAAAATAACATTAGTATTTGCTGTCTACTAACCAGAATACAGCTAGACATGAAAATCGACCAATCAGGAAACAGAATTCAATTCAAACATTAGTTTTTCATTCCCTAATTTACAATTATTAAAAAAATAAACGCCTCTGACCGACTATAGCTCCATCCAAACGTTCAAGCGTGGTTAACTGCATACATGACTCATGTATGCAGTTAACCACAGTTGAAAAACACCCAATGTTTGAATTGAATTCTGTTTCCTGATTGGTCGATTTTAATGTCTAGCTGTATTCTGGTTAGTAGATAGCAAATACTAATGTTTTTTTAAAGAGTTGTGATTGGTGGATGTAATATTGAACTGTTGTGAGTGGTAAAATTAAAATGTTTTATAAATCATAAATATGTATACATATTTTCCCTAGGGGCTAAATGTACTACTTTAGCCCCGCTTGCCAAGTCTAATATGATGCACTCTTTGAGCATGAGAAGTGAAAAACACATTTTTCCCGTACATCGCCTTACGAGCACGAGGTTTATGCAACAGATTCATGATTTTATTGTTTAGTAAGTATTTGTATTTCATAAAGGATAAAATAGCAAAACTAAGTTGAAGCTTGATAATGATTAAGTACTTTTCGTAAGTATTGTTTGTTTGTAAAAATAATATATATTGCTGTTGTCAATACGTACCGTAAATGAAAATTACTTAACATACTCGTATGTATATATTTCATTTTACTTTCGCTCATAAGAGGCACGAGTGTAGGTACGCTCAATGACTTAAAGGACTCCCATACGCCAATGACCTTCGATCTAAATCATTTACATCAAAGATTGTTTTCGAGATATTTGGCATCAAAGTTAACAATTTTAGGCCAAAAAACTGGTTTAAAATGAAAACCCTAGACACGATTTTAGAGACGTCATAGACAAACCCAAATATGTAGATTTCGTATAGGTATGTTAGATCTTTCACGTCAATAGAGATACGAAATATGTAAGTGTTTTTTTTGACAATGTTTAAAAAAATCATACAACATTAAGTATTCATTTCTTTCCAAAACCGGTCGACAAAAATGGAGATAAACGATCGAAGAACCGATAGCCGTTTGACTTATAATTCTATCTGTAGTACAAAAGTAGGAAAAACGATTCAAAACTTGTCAAAAATCGATGAAAACCTCGGGTAGCCCCTTAATGGAGATAGTGATAGTAGACGTCTGTGATCTTGACAGTGACAGATGAATTATAGTTATTAGGGCCATCGTGTTCAAGATCATTAAATGTGCCCGTAGCGCGAGACACGACTCTTATTCACTTTCGTTCATTTCCTGGTTTGACTTCGCAGATTAAATAGGTACTGTATAACAAACGATACAGCACTATGGTACGTAGTTTAAGCCCCCGCCAAAACTCTGTGTATAAAAACTCTCATTATCATTGAAGAAGTTACCGATCCCCTTACTCAAGAGGCCTTACGCCTACAGAAGCAGAAGCGGAAGCGTATTTTGAAAAATGCTTCCTTTTTCATTCGTGATTACGACGTAACTATTCGTATTTATTCAAAATATTATAATGTAAGTACTTAAATGATCATTAATTCAACCCACAAGTTTGTCATCACAATCAACTGTGTGAATGCGTTTCTCTAAGACTCACCGTTTCCCTCGAAATCCAAAAAGGACGTTGCATCATGTTCATGTTAATTACACAAGACACTCCATTTCTAGTTGAGCACACAACGGGAGGTCGTGCTATGTTGTCCCAGCTGTGGGGCCATGACTCACAACTCACAAGATCTCAAGCATGTCTAGTGACGCAGTGGCAACCAACAAGGATTACTCATCTTGTGTCAATAAGGGCGTTTCTGGCCCCGTATCATGGTCGGCCTTATCACGTGATAAGAGAGAAGATAGAGCGCCCGTCACTGGCTTACACCGTTCGATAGAACGAGACTGACGCTCTTTCTTGTGTCTTGTGTGGAAAGAGATCCTTTACTAAACTCTCGGAGGTATAAATAGATGTTTTTTTTATCACGTCGATGGCAAACTAACGTGCTAATTTACCGGTTCGTTGTTTGTTGTTCGGTTGAGAGAATAGCGGGACTGGAACTCGGATGCGCGACGCCGACCCCTTAAAATCTGAACTCTCTTTTTCTGAAGGAATGTAGTCCCTTGGGAGAACCACTTCAAGGAGTTCATTCCACAGCCAAAGCGTTGGCAGGAGTATAATTCTGGAACCGTGCTGCTTGTTAGAGGCAAGTACCTATAGTCGGTTGATCTAGTAAGGGTCGCTGCAGTCAGGCAGTCCGTTGGATGCGCGGGCGCAGAACCGGGTATTGTGGCGCTCTTTGGGGGAGGCCTCTATATTGCAGTGACCCAGTACGTCTTTCGGCTGATAATGATATGATGATGATCGTTGGTTGCTTCAGGGTTTCAAACGACTGAGCTGATGCTGTTTCACTAATTAAAATTAATCTGTAAATCATTTTAATCATTTAGTAGCATGTCTAGACAAAGGAATACATGAAACTGATCTAAGGCAAAAACTATTAGTTTGCTAACCAATAGTAAAAGTTTAGTAAAAGTGTGTAAAATTCAGAGCTATCTCCGTTTCCGCAGTTCTGGTTACCGAGGATCGGATAGTCAGTACGTGCAGTGCTAATTTAATTTACTTTGAGCCATGTCATGGAAAGTTTCCCTTTAGAAGCCGAGTGAGAAAATGAATTACACGCGAAGAATGACTCAAAATAAAACACACTTATATCGGGAAACTGGTTGGTGTGAAACTATAATAAGACGTTTCCTAAGTGTGTGAGTGAGATAGCGACGACGCACTGATTGTCAGAATTGAATTAGATTGTCGGTTGCTGAATGAGTGAATGAGGTTGGCACTAACGAAAAAATATTCTATGTCGTATTAGTAATACATTTGTCGGAAAATTCGCTTCCTATAGGTACGTTCTCGTGGTTTAACAGTTGGTTTATAATTGGGATTGTTTTAGGTACATAAACTTTATAACATACAATACAATACCTATACAAAACAACAAACAAGTGGTAGAATTATGTCAATTGGCATTCTTCCAATCAACGATAGGGCTGAACCTCTGTTCAGCCCTATCGTGCCATACTTGTCTCTACACGTACCTACCTAAAGTACTTAAATTTAACACGGTAAATGTTAACTTGTATAAACCGCTATTAAAACGCGTTACTTAGGTATTTGAAAATAAATTACATCGACTTACGTAAGTTACAAACCTCGATTAATCTTGGAGCCAGTAAGTTTATCAGTAATTTTCTACGTCAACAGTTTCCGCACTAGTACGTAACTTCTGTTAATTCACAAAATAACAAAATTATACCACCAACATTGTATTAAATCCACACAAAAGAAAAACGCCGTAACTCACCCAGTTATTCAATCTAAAATGTACCTTAATACACTATAAAAATAAGATTGAAAATCGGGTTTGGACAGATGGTTTTTTATAACCTCTTTGGTTTGGTTGTGGTTTTGTTTACGTAAACAAACGCGGGATGCCGTGAGAAGTGATGAGAGAGCGTCTTGCTTTCAATTATTGTTTTTGAGACTCGCATTGTTGTCATTCAGCCGACAGATTTTATTTAATTAGAGTAAGTAGGTCGGATGAAAGCGGAGCGATTATGCATGAAGTTGATTTATAAAACTAAGACACGTAATGAATTATCTGTCATTGATTTACTTAGTCGTAATGTTATTCATTATTACAGAGTCGCTTCATTCGCTAAGTAGGTATTAAAATATGTATACCTAATGTTTGAAGAAAACTTCTTAATTCCATTATTTAGTAAATTCATCAGAACGTTAAAAGTTCTTTTGTACGAGGTATTCGTCAGGAATAAGCGACAAAAACGGATTTTTGACGTTGTAACTGTAAGAAAACGAAAGGTACCGTTCTTCTAGATCCTGATTACTTATTAGGTTATTAGTTTACTTAGGTTCTTCGAATATTAAAAAGAGTAGGTAAATTCTACAATTAGGATGCCATGCATCAAATGCATTGTAAGACTGAGGCTAATTTAAAACACTAAAAGCAATAATAGAGTTATTAAATGGCTTTTAGCGACATTCTAAACTATACTTACTGGCTACTTGCATGTTTGTAAGGTTTGATTTGTTTTGTAATTTAAAAAAAACAAGAATTACAACATTCATTCGTCAACGTAGGTAAGGTACTACACCTACACGGGTCCCATACAAATCGATCGGTTGACGCGGAAGAAAAAATCCAGCAACTAATTAGTTCCATCAATAGAACTCATTTCAAATAGGTACCATCACTTAGCAGTTAATATTACTCATTTCACTACACCCTTTAGTTTTGGTCACGTTAGTTTGATTGATTCACATTGAAAACATTTCGAGCCAACTTATCGCAAGTGCTTACACGAATGTTTTGAGTGCGTTCACATGCAAATGTCTACCGGTACCGACGCACATTTGTACCTACGCACAATACTATTAATCATGCCACTTGCGAGGAAAGTGAACCATTTCGGACTCAAGGGTTAAGTTTCACTTTCAACGACATTCGATTTCATTGTACAGGCAGTTTTTAAATGAATCGGTCCTCCATACAGTTAATTGATTTTTAATGACTAAGTAAACTAGTGGGTTGCCGTCGAATATAAAATATGTCCGTAGACAAGACAGAATTAATTTCGTTTTTTTTCATCAAGTGCAGATAAGGAGCTCGTGTTCTATGAACGTCACGCACATAGGTAGGCACGCCATAACGCCACTAATCTTACTTACGTAGGTACTTTTCCAACAGCGACTAAAAGGGCTAAACTCGGTTCGCACGCACTCCACCAAGGTAACAATGAACACGACGTCAATATTTAATTATATACACAACGATCTTCACTCGCGTGTCAAGAAAGCGGCAGCTACGTAAAAAAGTTTGAATTACCAGCAAATTATCCACATTAGAATTACTCTTCAGCCCGTTTGGAGCCGAGTGCAGTAAACTGTGCATTACAGTCTCAAGCAATCAAGCGGTCAGGAAACAACAGCTGCGCGACAGGCCGCATGCAAATGCAGCAGGAAGACGGTGGTGACCAGCTTTTGTTACCTTAGTAGGACATCATAAGGTCAAAAATATCAAATACTAGATGTCCACGACGCTAGCCGTGGATTACACAGAACATAAGCGTAGCCGCGGGATAAAATAGTGCCTATGTTTATTGGTCCATTCTATATCCCGGTGGAATAATTTTAGAAATCAGATGAGGAGCGCCGAAGGTTACCTACACGATACATACAAACTATCAATTCTTACAAAGGTACACACTCACAAACTTTACCTCTTTAACTATGATATTATTACTGATGTAACATTATCATACATAGTGGACCAAAAATGGGGTGTAAACCGATCAAGTGCAAAACAGGGACCTATCGTGTTCTGATAAGAAAAAACTAAAAGAAAAAAAAATTGACGCCTTTTCTTACATTTGTTTGGAGCGTTGGCTGATACATAAAATAACGATGATAGTCTGAATGCTAGTGCTAACCATTATGGCTGGCCCAAGAATTTCATGATTTCTATCGTCAGTGTGTCACGTGTACGTACAGGGTGCTCTAGACTATCTATGCAACAAAGTCAATTAAGTACTATATAAATATCAGATTTTTTAGAATTCCCTGAGTCGAGCTAAACCAGTTCTATTGACATTTGTTCAATGGCAAGCATAATTAGTAAAATACCACTTGATCTAGTTTGTGATGTTATAACTGAAATGCTAAGTTATTTAAAACACATCCTGTTGCAAAACTACATAATTAGGTGATTAATTATTTGTCTAATCCAATATACATTATGTATCAATCCACTCAAATGTTGTATTAATAAAGGGTGAGTAAGGTAAACGTCCGAATGTTCGACGCTGTACTAATGTATGGTATGGGCACTCTATGTCAAAGCAATAAGGGCTAAATAGGATTTTTCTTCATTCGAATTTAAGCCATGTCTACTACCTATTACTTATTCTCATTGCCCATGCCATACTAGTATAGTACAGCGTCGAGCACTCCGACATTTACCTTATGTATAGGTATTTATATCTAAGTATATATTATATCCTACTATTATGCGCAGCCTACCTATAATCCCAGGGTACTTACATAAATAAATTTCGGTGTCTCCTTAACACCAGGCAGCACGTAGGTATGCTTATATGCCAGGGAATTAAATTAAAAAAACTTACCTATAGTTATCGTAGACGCACGGACAGGCAATATAATGGCCCTCTTATGACTCGACCCTTATGCGTAAAGCTTAAATAGGGAAAACTAAAATGCGTTTTCTTTCTTACTACAATAAAAAAGGCAAACGAATTTGAACAGCATTTTATCTAAAATAGATTTGATGGAAGATTATGTGTTAAGTACCTTATAACAAGGAATATTCAGGCAACTAAGTAGATGATATATTTATAACAACCAATTTTTCCAAAGATCATGGTCGCCCCGCAGCCCGCGCGTGCGCCGTTTTTGCGTCTCGCCCCTGCCGTATTTGTCAGTGTGTCACGGTAATAGGGATGACGACTAAGATTTTTTTATGATGTCATTCGAACCAGTTTTTGGAGAGGAATAAATGTTTGTATGGGAGTAACTACAATTAAAGAGCATAAATACCCAAACAAATGAGACAAAGATTTACCTCGCTGGCGGTTACGAAAAACGCTCCATACTAATAGACAGCTAATTGTGACGTCACAATATTGTTAGTACAAAGTATCGTAGTATGGAAAATCAGGTAAATTGTTGTTTCGGTCGCGAAATACTGCGTTTAAGTACATAGTTGTTATACAATTTTGTTTCTATAAAAAAGCAAGGATTCTATTGGTAGCTTTAAATTTACTCTTGGACAATAAAAAAAAAATGCGTATTTTTTCTTAACTTTCAAGGTTCATATCTTTTTACGATTTTAATCATATTTTATAATGTATACTTTATTACGATCATTCGATGGTTTACTATACATTTAGCATCACTACGTTATCAATTTGAACATGAGTCGTCATGCCTATTATATCGTTCGGAACGGAACCGACCTATTTTTTAACCATTGATGTGAGGTCACGGACATTTACTTTTATAACTGGAATACCCATAGTTAAGATTCGTAAATTAAGACATTAATTTAGTTCGGTAGGTAATACACATGTACACTACCGCTATTATCCACTATAAAATACCGAAAAAGCAATCATCATCATCATTATCATATCAGCCGAAAGACGGCCACTGCTGGAAAATAGGCCTCCCCAAGTCAAGTGCCAAAGTGACCGGTCGCGGGATTCCACTGGATTGCGGGTGGCACAGCACCGGCCATTTTAGCACGAGGTAATCTT
Source organism: Epinotia demarniana (assembly GCA_945867215.1). Lineage (NCBI taxonomy): Eukaryota > Metazoa > Arthropoda > Insecta > Lepidoptera > Tortricidae > Epinotia > Epinotia demarniana. Next base: position 22,306,394 of record OX244274.1, on the reverse strand, counting down.
AGGTAAATATTAGCTAATTAAGCAACATAGTAAGTTTGCAAGTTACGTACAGTTAAGTACAGGCAGTTTTTAAATGAATCGGTCCTCCATACAGTTAATTGATTTTTAATGACTAAGTAAACTAGTGGGTTGCCGTCGAATATAAAATATGTCCGTAGACAAGACAGAATTAATTTCGTTTTTTTTCATCAAGTGCAGATAAGGAGCTCGTGTTCTATGAACGTCACGCACATAGGTAGGCACGCCATAACGCCACTAATCTTACTTACGTAGGTACTTTTCCAACAGCGACTAAAAGGGCTAAACTCGGTTCGCACGCACTCCACCAAGGTAACAATGAACACGACGTCAATATTTAATTATATACACAACGATCTTCACTCGCGTGTCAAGAAAGCGGCAGCTACGTAAAAAAGTTTGAATTACCAGCAAATTATCCACATTAGAATTACTCTTCAGCCCGTTTGGAGCCGAGTGCAGTAAACTGTGCATTACAGTCTCAAGCAATCAAGCGGTCAGGAAACAACAGCTGCGCGACAGGCCGCATGCAAATGCAGCAGGAAGACGGTGGTGACCAGCTTTTGTTACCTTAGTAGGACATCATAAGGTCAAAAATATCAAATACTAGATGTCCACGACGCTAGCCGTGGATTACACAGAACATAAGCGTAGCCGCGGGATAAAATAGTGCCTATGTTTATTGGTCCATTCTATATCCCGGTGGAATAATTTTAGAAATCAGATGAGGAGCGCCGAAGGTTACCTACACGATACATACAAACTATCAATTCTTACAAAGGTACACACTCACAAACTTTACCTCTTTAACTATGATATTATTACTGATGTAACATTATCATACATAGTGGACCAAAAATGGGGTGTAAACCGATCAAGTGCAAAACAGGGACCTATCGTGTTCTGATAAGAAAAAACTAAAAGAAAAAAAAATTGACGCCTTTTCTTACATTTGTTTGGAGCGTTGGCTGATACATAAAATAACGATGATAGTCTGAATGCTAGTGCTAACCATTATGGCTGGCCCAAGAATTTCATGATTTCTATCGTCAGTGTGTCACGTGTACGTACAGGGTGCTCTAGACTATCTATGCAACAAAGTCAATTAAGTACTATATAAATATCAGATTTTTTAGAATTCCCTGAGTCGAGCTAAACCAGTTCTATTGACATTTGTTCAATGGCAAGCATAATTAGTAAAATACCACTTGATCTAGTTTGTGATGTTATAACTGAAATGCTAAGTTATTTAAAACACATCCTGTTGCAAAACTACATAATTAGGTGATTAATTATTTGTCTAATCCAATATACATTATGTATCAATCCACTCAAATGTTGTATTAATAAAGGGTGAGTAAGGTAAACGTCCGAATGTTCGACGCTGTACTAATGTATGGTATGGGCACTCTATGTCAAAGCAATAAGGGCTAAATAGGATTTTTCTTCATTCGAATTTAAGCCATGTCTACTACCTATTACTTATTCTCATTGCCCATGCCATACTAGTATAGTACAGCGTCGAGCACTCCGACATTTACCTTATGTATAGGTATTTATATCTAAGTATATATTATATCCTACTATTATGCGCAGCCTACCTATAATCCCAGGGTACTTACATAAATAAATTTCGGTGTCTCCTTAACACCAGGCAGCACGTAGGTATGCTTATATGCCAGGGAATTAAATTAAAAAAACTTACCTATAGTTATCGTAGACGCACGGACAGGCAATATAATGGCCCTCTTATGACTCGACCCTTATGCGTAAAGCTTAAATAGGGAAAACTAAAATGCGTTTTCTTTCTTACTACAATAAAAAAGGCAAACGAATTTGAACAGCATTTTATCTAAAATAGATTTGATGGAAGATTATGTGTTAAGTACCTTATAACAAGGAATATTCAGGCAACTAAGTAGATGATATATTTATAACAACCAATTTTTCCAAAGATCATGGTCGCCCCGCAGCCCGCGCGTGCGCCGTTTTTGCGTCTCGCCCCTGCCGTATTTGTCAGTGTGTCACGGTAATAGGGATGACGACTAAGATTTTTTTATGATGTCATTCGAACCAGTTTTTGGAGAGGAATAAATGTTTGTATGGGAGTAACTACAATTAAAGAGCATAAATACCCAAACAAATGAGACAAAGATTTACCTCGCTGGCGGTTACGAAAAACGCTCCATACTAATAGACAGCTAATTGTGACGTCACAATATTGTTAGTACAAAGTATCGTAGTATGGAAAATCAGGTAAATTGTTGTTTCGGTCGCGAAATACTGCGTTTAAGTACATAGTTGTTATACAATTTTGTTTCTATAAAAAAGCAAGGATTCTATTGGTAGCTTTAAATTTACTCTTGGACAATAAAAAAAAAATGCGTATTTTTTCTTAACTTTCAAGGTTCATATCTTTTTACGATTTTAATCATATTTTATAATGTATACTTTATTACGATCATTCGATGGTTTACTATACATTTAGCATCACTACGTTATCAATTTGAACATGAGTCGTCATGCCTATTATATCGTTCGGAACGGAACCGACCTATTTTTTAACCATTGATGTGAGGTCACGGACATTTACTTTTATAACTGGAATACCCATAGTTAAGATTCGTAAATTAAGACATTAATTTAGTTCGGTAGGTAATACACATGTACACTACCGCTATTATCCACTATAAAATACCGAAAAAGCAATCATCATCATCATTATCATATCAGCCGAAAGACGGCCACTGCTGGAAAATAGGCCTCCCCAAGTCAAGTGCCAAAGTGACCGGTCGCGGGATTCCACTGGATTGCGGGTGGCACAGCACCGGCCATTTTAGCACGAGGTAATCTTAGGTAAATATTAGCTAATTAAGCAACATAGTAAGTTTGTAAGTTACTTTTTATTAAGAAAGACATTTAAGAAAACATTTCTGTTGTAAATTTTAAATGAAAGGAAAAATTGAAAAATTTAATGCTCCGAGCCACAACTGAGCTATCGGCTATATTATTTTTTTCAATTTTTCCTTTCATTTAATATTTATAATTTTCTTTAGCAGCGTTACTGCTTAAAAACAAAAAAATATTTCTGTTGTAACCAAGATACGTGCTAATATGACGTCTTACGGTCTTAGGTATGCCATCCATGTTTTATTACAACGGGTTAGCATTTCGTAATGTTACCTATAATAGCTAATAGCTGAAGCATGTACGAGTATACACGGTCGCAACGGAAGATCAGCGCTGGTTCCGCCAGCATTACGCTGAGTTGCGACCATTTCGTGGCAAATTACGCAATTGTATGTTATTGTTTGTAAATTGCTTTGTGTCTGTCACGAATAAATGTATCTTTCTTTCTTTCTTTCTATATCGTATGTAATCTATAAAACATCCAGTTCTTAAAATTAGAAGAAGTTAATGTCTAGGACCGCGATTTACAGTCTAATACGAGTATGAATTGGAAAGAGTGCCTGAATCGCTCGAATGCTTAGAGTATCTTAGAGCATTAAACCAACAGGAGCGGCCATGAGTCATTTTCTATACATAAAATGTCTGCCGATTGCGGGGGAGGGGAAAGTCAAATGTATACGTAACGTCAAAATAGCTACGTCAGATAAACGTCAGTCCATACAACGTGTATGACCACTGGTCATATATTTTCGCAGAGGGGAACGCCAGTTAATGGCCGCTCCGGTACGCTTACCATGAGTTTGACAATGACGGCTTACGCTAACGAGTATCGAGTTTTCTATCTGTGCATCTCTATTGCACTTTGACAGTACGAGCGGGATGCCCAGATAGAAAACTCGATACTCGTTAGCGTAAGCCGTCATTGTCAAACTCATGGTAAGCGTACGGTTGGTTTAATGCTCTAAGCTCGAATGTGCTGAATTCAAAAGAAACAAAAGACGACAGAAGCGCCTGATATAAATATATTATTATGATGATTGCTAATACAAATGTATTAGCAATCATCATAATCGAGCACGGGCCATACCTTGCGGACATGACCAATGCAGAAACAAATGCCAATCGACTATTGTCATAAGACGATTCTTTTGTCCTAAGCATTGTTTCATGATACCAGTACCCAGGGCCGTAGGTTTAGCTTTAATGTGGGGTGGTTAGGCACGGCAATCGTAACCACGTCGCCGATGAAATTAACTTTTTACCACAAACATCATATTCAGTCATAAGTAATTTATTTTATAAAGCCAATTTACATGTCAAAAAATACATTTAGAGTTTCAATTATACATAAAGTAATTAGTCGCATCATAATAATTATAACAAATATTGATAATAATAAAAACAAAATAATCCAAGTGTAACTAAATGCATGGGGCCCATCTCAAGAGCGAGATTCTTGTTTCCGTTTCGCGTATTATACTCGTATAATTTCCTCTATGGTACTCGCGTACCATGGCATTAGTTTTGAAGTACGTGAGGTGTTCACGGACGTACACAGCCGCTTGCATGATTAGTATCGCTGGTAAAGTGAGAATGCCCAATTTTGCAAAAAGTACCGAAGTGTCCAGCGGCACTCGTGCGATGGTTCGTATGACACGTTTATGTAGGCGGAACACTCTCCCACATACCAATGGGAGGGGGGTTGAATACTTTGACCCCCCCCCCCCCCCTCCCATAATATACGTCCCTGTCAGTACCTACCCTATTTTATAATTTCTATTGACCGAAATTCAGACAATTCAACATTTCTCATAGTTAGATTATGATACATGAGTATCTTTTGAATCGCCTGAACAATTTTCGTTAGCTTACGTCGAATGCCGAATCCCAACAAGTTGCCACATGAAAACGATTAGGCGCTTGAGTTTAATGTATTAATAGGATTATATGAAGTTGCGTGGGTTTAATCATTTCGACGCTGATGACGGACATGTCGACACAGTCGGTCCGACACTAACGACGGTGTAAACCGTCAGGATGAGCCGGAAGCCGTCTTCAGCATTTGTATTGTGTTTTGTCAAATGAATGTTGTTTTCCCAAACGATTTCTCATTTCACGACATTTATATCGGCGGATGCCTTCCGGAGGCAGATGTAAACCTTGCTACTATGTATTTGAGTACTATAATTCTATCACCACACCAATGAAATCTTATTCATTTGACCGAAAATAAATCGGTAGGTACAGTGAGCGTCATATAAGAGTGTGTTAACACCTTATTCTTACAGTAAATAAAGACATGTACTGAAATATTTGGCTACCTTGGCTGCTACTAACTATATGCCGCTGACTGTACTTGGTAGTAAGTGATAGGTACAGCCGAGTTATCTAATATCTTATACAGACAACTTTTCACATACGTAAGACGCCTCAGCAGTAACAAACAATAAAGACTAAGTAGGTATATATATATATTTTTGAAAGGTTGTGTGTATATATTTGAGATATGTGTACAATTAATAACTATTACACAATAGTACATTACGTGACTAGGGCGGTGAATTCGTGAATGCCCCAGATCGCAGGTGTTTGTGTCTCGAACCGAAGGTGAGGGCCATAAATATGCGCTCTGGGGCTTTATGAATTACCGCCCGTGTTGCGTACAAAATTTGGCCACAATGCGAGTTTTCCCGTACGCGCAGCGTGCAGTAAAACTCGCATTATGGCCAGGTGTGACGTAAATATACATGCACATCTGTCGCAAACATTAACCGAAATTTAATACTCGTTTCACCACAGACTTTGTACCGAGTGTCTACTTCAATCGCGAAGGCAAAAGTACACAAAAAGCATGAACATAGCACAGTGACCGCATCTAACTATGCTCAAATGTTGTTAATGTTGCTCTACGAAGACATGCGAGAAATAACCAACATTACGACAAGTCTACTTAATTCAAAAGAAACAAACAAATTGCTAGGGGGCAATAAGTTTGCGGGCACTATACCAGTCGAGGTAATTATAAAGCGCGTGGTAAATTAGTTATCAACCAACCTTATTATGCCATGGCGAAATGAGAGGTCTCGGACTTAGAAGCCAGGTATGGGTAGATGGGGAGACTTGTATTATGCCTTTCCTTATGTTATCTGGAACATTTTATAGTCCACAATGATCTTTTGTTTTAGCTAAACGAGACTAATTAACTTAATACGTCGCCATGTGGCTCTGTATTTGGCGGAGTGTTCGCAAACATCTGAACACGACTTTATTGTCAAAGCCATAGAGTGCATGTTCAGATATTTTTGAACATCCTGAAGAGTACAGTTGTATGTGACGCTGACTGTACCATCTGTCTATTTCTAGCTCTAGGTAATTCCAAGTTTAGGTATACCTACCTAACTCACAACAGACAATAATTCATTCAATGAATTAGGAATACCGCAATACTTTGCAAACGGGTCCATATTGGCTCATATAAACTTGATGTGTCGATTTTTTCTAGTAATACCGCTTTGTAATCATAATCATCATAATTTTTTCGTCCTACCTTTTATGTTCCTAAATTTCTGTAACTACTTATCATCGGAACTCATAACGAACAGTTTTCATAAAATGTATAGTATGTACATTTTCATAATTTAGTTTTTCCGCCCTTTTATAATAAAAATAACCTCCAAACCTTCTAACCTATCCGCGATCCGAGTCGGGTTTGCCACTAAGTCCCTGTTCCCTACTGCCTACTTGATCTTATCATCATCATGATCATAAATTTAAGAGCCGGGCTCTTGTCGGTGGAGTAATCGCCACTCTGTTCTTCCCTCAGCCATCGTTTTGAGCTCCTGATACGACGTTACTTTAACTTTCTCTTTAGCTTGGTCCATAAACGCACGTCTTGATCTCCCCCTGCCTCTCCTTCCTTCTATCTTTCCTTCAATTATAGTTTTTATGTAATTGTCATGTCGTATCAGGTGCCCTAACATATTTCCCCTTCTGTTTTCAATCGTGTTTAGTAGACTTGATCTTATACACGGATTTTAAAAAAAGTGGTTGTTTAAAGATTAATAATAATTTTAGCAATAACTACTAGTCTGTATAGAAATAAATATGATATTAAACTATATTGCTAAAAATCGGTATGATATAAAAAGTATATCAACATAGACAGTAGTAACAGAGATACTTGGGTTGAATAACATTATGAATATAGACAATTTGAAGTTTTGATAGTTATTAGCACAAATAATTATGAATAGTGATCATTATAAGATAAATTTGTATGAGAATTTTTTTCGGAACTGCAATAATCGAAGTTGCAAGTTTGGCGCACCCTTCGCAAACACTATTATATGATTGACTGTTCTATTATTTTGAAACCATCTACCGTTGTGAAAATGATTTGATTGTGCTAACTCCAAGTTAACTTTATTACAAGGCAATGTGGTTGAAATATTTAACTTTTACTTATAGCCTGATTAGAAATATCTACAACAAATCGCCTTTCGGTCCAGGATGTTGAATACTAAAGAGTTTTGTTCCCCATTTCTCATCATCATCATTTCAAAGACACGTACAGTTTTTTACAGTTTTGACACCATTTTAGGAAACAAACATTCTGGGCTCCGTTCGCTGAGCTTAACATTTTTAGCGCCAATGACGGATAAAGCAGTTAGGTACCTACTGTAGGTTGCTCGATGCTCGCCAATGACGGATATTTTATTCGTGAGAATGCTCCAGGAAAATCTATCGTTTTCTTGATTAATTGGATATGGAGTACGTATCTTGCAATATGTCAAGCAAAACTGTGTTTTGTATTAAATAAATATACCTACACTGTAAAGTATATTGTGTAGATACCTTATTAATAAATACAAATTGTGTTTGGTGTTGCGCTGATGGTAAAGCTGGTTCAAATGGGAAACGGTGATTCTCCGTATGTTTTTAGTCCTTTTAAAAGTTTTTTTTTTGAATTTAGTTATTGTAATTTGTCAGAATGTGGGTTGGGTAATGTGCTAGTCATTACATAAATTCGCCATTTTTCACAACAGCAATTCAGCACAAGGCTGCTAAATATTCAGGCGCCATTGGCCCATAAAAAAATCGCTGAAGGATCTTTACAAGCGCCAATATCTACACTTTTTTAATTATTGTAGCATAAATGATTAATAGGAAAGAAATCGGAAAAAGTACGAAAAGAAAATTGAACAACTCTCTATTGATGTCTGCTTTTTATTGCTTGTGGCATACTTAGTCCTAAAAGGCTAAACTCCAGCTGGTACAAGAACGCCTCTACAGTCGTTTTTAGTCCCACGACCAGGTTGAGATGAGATGCATCTCAACAGCGAGCTCAACGTACCTACTAGGTATGCACCTCGACTGTCCGTAGGCTAGACTATGACGTACACCCGGTTCTAGGACCATATTGCTTAGAAATAAGGTCGAAAAGTGTATAACTACAAGCTTAAGATGCTGACGACATGCTGACTGTACAACTATCTCACGCATCATGTAACATACCTCATACCTGCTATAACCTATGATTCACAACCTCTCTCAACTCAGCTCACCACTCGTCTCTAGTATACCTTAACCTTGGCATTTATAACAACAACAACTATGCGTAATCGATCAGACACTAGTTCACCCGAGGCGTTGTGGGTAACAGTAGTGAATGTCACCCAGCATCCGCGATATCCTGCGCAGCGATGCGTGACGCGGCTGTAGCGTCGTCGCGACAAAACCGGCGCGCGCGCAGACCCGCGCGACATTCGCCATGCGCCATGCGGCCTACCACGCTGCTGCTGCTGCTGCTTGCCAGCTACGGTGACACAAGGGAACTTATTAGTGACACAACGGAACTCAGTGACGTGGGAAACACAACCAGCGAGGCTATACACAATGATACGGTAGATGTTAGTGACATTTTGAACGGTATAGGCAATGATACTGAATCAGAGCACGAGCCCGTGGTGAGGAAGAAACGGACATTTGGAGACATCGTGTTCAGGGGTTTGGCTGATGCGCTGGGCTACAATGTTGCGAGGAAGCCGCCACAAGCGGCGGCAGCGTTCCCGCCGCCTCTAGCCCCTGTGCCGGGGATAGACCTGCCACTGGCTGGGCCGGCACCGCCTGCCGCTCCACCGCCCTGTGGGGCTCCACGAGCGGTTGCTCCGCCACCGTGTCGTGCTGTAGCGCCGCCGCCGCCTCCGCCTCCGCCTCCGCCAGCGCCTAAACCTCCACCGCCTTGTCCGAAGCCAAGAGCAGTGCCGCGACCGAAGCCTAGACCTCCTCCACCTCCACCGCCACCGCCACCGCCACCGCCGCCACCGCCACCTCCACCATGTGCAAAACCTCGCGCGAACCCCACTACACCATCCCCGTGTGCACCCCCGCCGCCTCCGCCGCCGCCGCCGAAAGATAATCTCGACACTATACAGTCTAATTTCCGACTGCAGTTCAACTTTAATCGGCAGCCGGCGTCTCCGGCCCCGCCAGCCCCAGCGGCCGAAGAGTTAGAACAAGAGGAAGAGGCTCTAGAGGCTCCTGTAGCTATAGAGCCCCGTGCAGCGCGACTGCCGGCACGCGAACCGCCGCGACAACCGCGCGTTTTCGTCGACGCGTTCGTCCTCCGCAACGGGCAGCAACACCGCGTCCGCACTATAGACGCCAACCAGGCCAATCCTCAACAACAAGCCGGTGACGACTACCTCGCGTACGACGACGAAGAAGAAACCCCTGCGTACGACGATTACGAGGAGGATGCCCAGGAATCCCGCGATAGAGCCAAGGCAGTGAAAGAGTTTGGCACTGCCGTCGGTGCGTTTTGGGAGCAGAAGCAAAAGCCACCACCGAATGTAGAACCTAAAAAGAAGAAAAAGAAGCTTCCCGCGAACGACTATCGCAACGTGCATTTCGGGGACCGCGAACTGGCTAACCAGATACAAAGGAGAGCTGACGATCGGGAGCTACGTCAGAGTTTGAGCAAGGAGCGCCAACCGCAGCGCGTGCCGCTCCCAGTGCCCGAAGCCGAGGAAGAGGACGCGGAATCAACGACGACTACTGAAGACCCGCGCCGCCAGCTGCGCCCGCGAGTCCTACCGCCTACAGAGAAAAACCCTAACCAAATAGACACAGTCACGGTTCGAGTACCTCCGATATATCGTGAAAAGCGGCCGAAAAAGCTGAATCGCGGACGGCCAGAGAGACCAGACCGAGACGAGGACAGCGCTGAGCGTGAGTACTCGTCTGAAGAGGACGATAGCGATAGCGACGGCGAGAACTCCATCCCAGCCGCGCAGACTGAACCACCGCGCCGCCTACGCCGCAAGAAGTCCCGCCGCACCCGCTCCACTGACAATGACGGCTACTCCGCCGGCGACTACGACTACTACGGCAACAAACGACCCATCTCCGACGAAGAAAAGCACTTCATGCAGCTGCTAAGAGTTCCACCGCCCACTAAAGATGCTGATCTAGCCAGGCTCGAAGAAGCGCCAGACGGCAATGGAGACTTTCTAGACGATCACGAGCGTTTGCAGCAAGACCCTGAAAGGATCGGTGATGACGACCGAACGGACGACTACGGACGTTCGGACGATGAAGACGAACGCCTGGCTGATGAGAAGGAACGATTAGTAGATGACAGGGAAAAAGCAGACGAGTCTGAAAGAGCAGGGGACGACGAGCGAGCGAGCGAGGACGAGCGATCCGACGAAGGCGAGCGCACCGATCGACTCAGTCCCAACGCGAGAGTGAGAGAGACAGGCTACGAGAACAAGTTCCTGCGGGCCACTAACGTACGCGAACATGACCCGTATCCGCGCCACGAGACGACGAAACGTAAACCTAAACGCGCCTAGCTCCTGTAACGCTCGCCCACATTCCCAAATAGTCAGATTCTCAAGTGATTCCCATTTTCCTTCTCAACATGGCATCTATGCCATATTTAAAAATATAAAGAGTTGTAGCTAACATACACATCATTACACATAAAGGAAGCTAAACCATATCGAGCGTTGTCGACGCTAATTTTCATGTGTTATCCAAGGAAAATTTCACATAGAACTTTCTAATTTGCACATTTTGAATCTGGTAATTTGGGATAGTGGCTCGGTAAGCACCTGCCATAATCCTTGTTATTTATTATATCGACTGAGTCGGGAACCAATATATTTTATCGAAGACACTTAACTGTCCACATGTAAACCTTATGCCAATCACATAAGGTCTAGAAGTTGTCTCTTAAGGCCAAGCGCGCACTAAGATTTTTTGTAGTGTGATAATCGCGTCGTATAAATAATCGTAGTGCTCGAGCTGCCTAAGTGTCTTAATTCGTTTATTACACAATTGTGATTTCTAGTTAGTAAAGCGCATTGTTAAACATTATTTTTATACTTAGCCGTAGCTGTAATTTAAGTTTCTTAATAAACGTTTCGAAAATCGATTTCTTGTTGTGTGAAATCCGATTAGTTTGTCACGGCGTCCGCCTTTAGTGGGTGAAGGTCCGTGAAATAGAAAACAAAAATTGTTTGCGAGTGCAATGACCCAGTTGGACAAGGCTGGTGCAGCAAAAAATGCAGCGCTTGCGCAAGGCTTTCATCCCTTCAGCGGAGTCGCGAAAACCTAGTCGTCAACCGACTGGTCATTGGAGTTAAAAGTTCCACCGATAGCGGTGAAACTTTTAAACACAATACAAATACTCTACTATTGCACACCTCACACAAACGAAGCAGTTACAAAGAGAGACAAAACAATGGGTAACATATACCTATATCCCACAAATCTTATCTCGAATTATCTTCACGTAAATGGTTAGGAATATACGTTCCTAACCTACTTATTGTTTCCCAAATGTGTTCTCCATGTCGCCATCACCACTTCCTATGATAAGAATGAACTAGCACGTGAAACTTGAACCTTACCTACTAATCATGTATTTATAATTTATAAAGGTTCCAAGAAAAAAATCGGAAAGATTTTTATTTAAAGATTGAAATCTAACCTTATTTATTACAATTGCGTAAAATATGCTTTAGCAGTTTTTTCCCTGGATTCTGACTCTTCATATGATGAGGTCAAACATTACCCAGCCCATAAATAAGTACCGAAAGTTATTCGGTCAGTTCAGTCAGTCATGGAGCACTCCAGCCAGATACGACAGCAAAAAAAGTACTCAGTAAATATTTCTTTAAGCTATAGACAAATGTAGTACACTATAAGTGAAGCTTAAAGTACAAATTTTGAAATTATTTTAAATACATAAAACAGCCAATGAAACTCATGTAAGTATCACACATTTTATTCAATTCTGTTAACAAGTTATCATGTTATCGGTCTTGGGAATTACATTTGGTTTCGTTGCAAATTCACAAAATCATGCGTCTAGCTTATGCATCAAGGAAATCAAAGATATAAATTCAACAGGAATCAAAGATATTCACATCTTAATAACATCTGTAAATCTTAGCGCACCTAGCATGCCCAACTGCTACCTAAATAGGTACGCTATTTGATAAAAGGTAAATCAGCTTCTTTTTATGAAACGTCAAAAACGCTCCGTTAGTATGGAATTTGTAAGGATTTCTAATTAGACAGACGTTCAGATGTTGTACTCTATGAGTAATGAATAATGATTGCAAGGATAATACTGTAAGGATTTCAGGCTTGTGACGTCACAATCAAACAACATCCTTATTGTTAGTTTTTATGAATTGAAAAATATTTTAATTGACAACTTAAATAAAAATGATATTTTCCCAGTATTTTCTTTATGAACAGATAATTTTCACATAGTCTATTCTTAAAACAATAGAGTAGATAGAATTTTACTGCTAAAAAAACTTTTTTGTAACATTAATAAAGCAAACCATTTTCCATGTATGTATTCTAAATCTATGACTTCTATAAGTCCAAGAAGTAGAACTGTCTGTGAGGCTGCGCCCTTGACCGCGACAGATCTCGGCCACTTGCGATTTGCACGCATACTTTTTTCATTTCACGTTTTTGCCAGTAAATTAGTCTTGCATAAATAAATAATAACTTTGTAACTCTTTGGTTATAGCACGTGTCTATATTGTTCAAATGTCAGTTTGGCTGATTTGAACGTTGTCCGTGGTAATGGATTTCTGAAACAATAAATTGCACGTTACGTTTCGCTGTGCCGCAACCCGCAACACAAAAAACATGAAGGGCTCTCATAAGCATAGGGTTTTTGAAATGAAAACTTCTTAGCGGCGCTGTGCACTTTTTGGGATGGGGGAAAATTGTTAAACTCGCGACAGATGTAGGACGGAAGGACGTTTAGGAGCGTAGGATTTAGTGTTGCCAATTGCCGGAATACAAAAAGCGGGAGATGCGCTTCAAAGCGCGGATTTATAACTGAAAATGCAGATTTGCGGAATACGTTTATAGGTTTTTTGACGTAACACGTACGGGGCTTGGGGGCGGAGGCGGGGGGTGTGGGGGGTGAGGATAAAGGGGGGAAGGGGCGAAGAGGAGCGTGTTTTTTTTGCAAAATGAATAACATTCAAGTTTTTTTAAGCAGTTCGCTAGTTTTCACTTCTGCTGGCACTCCTGGAGTGCAACTCTGTCTTTTTTTGGAATAACACGTCAGTGGCAAACAAGCCTACAGGCTACGCCCGCCTGATGGAAAGCGCTGGTAAATCCAGGAACATATGACGCACTCCGAAAAATGCTTGGCATCAGTCAGTCAGTAGGTACACTTGCTTGCTGTCATAACATAAAAAAAAATCACCTCTCCATGTTGTTTCCTGACGTGTTTCCTCAACGACTGGCTGTGCGCGTACCTCGCCCCGCACGCGCACGCGCAGGCGAGCGCGCGCCCCGCGTGCGTGGCCGCGTGCAGCGTGAGCGCGCGCGCGGACTTGAACGCGCGCGCGCAGCCCGCGGCCGCGCATGCGTGCGGGCGGGCGGTGGAGTGGGACAGCATGTGGGATGAGAGCTTGTTGGTGGCGAAGCGCTTGCCGCACACGGGGCAGATGTACGGTTTTACACCTAGTACAAAAAAAATGTTGGTATCCCAAAGGGTCGATTAGCGTGGGATTCTTGAAGAGGAGAGTTAAGGCGCCGTAGGTTCAGCGAAGTTAAACGAACAGAGGTTTTGAAACAAAACAATGTGTCTGTTTATAATAATAAGGTTTCAAAAAAATACGAATAGTAATCTTGAGGCTTTTCTGCAGCGACATCAGTGATTCGGAGCATGATAAGCCATTTTCGCTCAATAGAAAAAAAACACGAAGATAGGTCCAAAAGGGTCTAAAACACACTTAAAATATTCGTAACAAATTGCACACATTTTAAAAATATTAAAATTACCAATAGGAACCGATGCGTGAGCACGTCCAGGAACGCTATTGCTGGTTTTTAGGGATAGTCGACTCGGAACCCTTATAAGTAGTTTCGCCATGTCTGTCCGTCCGTCCGCGGATAATCTCAGTAACCTTTAGCACTAGAAAGCTGAAATTTAGTACTAATATGTATATCAATCACGCCGACAAAGGGGTAAAATAAAAAGTGTTTTTTTTTCATTAGTGTACCCTATACGTAAAGTAGGGAGTGATTTTTTTTTTCATTTCAACCCTAACGTGTGATATATTGTTGGATAGGTATTTAAAAATGAATAGGGGTTTAGTAAAATCATTTTTTGATAATGTTAATATTTTTGGAAATAATCGCTCCAGAAGTAAAAAAAAATGTGTCCCCCCCCCCCCCCTCTAATTGCTTGAAGGGTTTTAGGGTTCTGTACTTAATATGTCAACTCAATTAAACAAACAGCCCATTTTTTAACGCTTGAGTGGGGACACTTACTGTGACGGACGGAAAACTACGGAACTCTACACTGAGCGTGGCCCGACACGCTCTTGGCCGGTTTTTTTCCTCGCTCACCGCCTCGCAACCCGCACAGCTCTGCTGGATACTCATATTCACAAACATGCTATGAAATATTGACGATGTGTTCTTCATAATGGGCTTCGAAGTGTCACGTTTCGGGCGCAGCGAGACAGAGATCTGTAATGGCATTTCATACAAAATTGGAGGCCTAGGCCTGCAGCATCTTTTTAATTTCCATTCCACATTTATTTGTGGCACAGCATTACGGCGTTCAGCCACGAAAATTGAAGTTTGATTTCTAGGAGTTTCATTTATTTATTTCATTGCATGTTTGAGAAAAGCACTATACATGGACGGCGTGAAAAGGGGTTGTCAGCCTATCTGCACTCGTCCGGCAACCCCTTTTAAATACTTCCCGTCCTCTGATGCTCTGATGCAGGCTTAAGGCGCCGTAGGTTCATGGTCTTCTCTCCCTCTCACTGAGCATAAGCGTGAGCGAGATGGAAGTGCGTGCTCCGAAGCGCGGAAATCATGTTTTTTTATTTTAATTTTTTGGCCGTTTAAATAAATAAAAAAGTAAACACTGAGTTCTCTCAAACATGAAATTGCCGATTTTTTAGCTTTTGTGCATAATTTGTAACAAATATTTTAAGTGTATTGTAGACCCTTTTAGACCTATGTTCGTGATTTTTTTCTATCGAGCGAAAATTGCTTAATCATGTTTCTAAACACTGATTTCCCTGCAGAAAAGCCTTAAGATTACTATTCGTATTTTTTTGAAACCATATTATTGTAAACAGACGCATTATATTGTTTCAAAAACTCTGTTCGCTTAACTTCGCTGAACCTACGGCGCCTTAATAAGAAAATCTACATCTGTTGAGATAAGAAAACTTCGAGAGAAATAAACGGTATTGTTAATACCAAGTTCCTACAAGAGTTGTTTTTATATGACTAAGTATACGAGTAGTAAGTATAACCTATATCTAGTCATTAAATAATTAATTTAACGAGTAGGTAGGTACGGCTTTATTTATTGAGAATTATTTTAAAATTTCGTAGCTTCTTTATATGATCGGCTGTTTTTGATGTCATCACTGATTTTATCAGATAAGTACCTACTCACACTTAATCCT